>CM038147.1:36592707-37305207 GCA_021437245.1 Aegilops speltoides
CCATTTCTTCTACTCTATATTCTATCGTTTCTTCCTGGTTCTTTCACTTCCGAGAAATCCCCCAAAGCCAAGATCTCTCATCTTTCATTACTTATTCCTTTTTCTCATCCTCACTGAGCTACTGAGGAACAAGGGGGGATTCGACCTCCTAGAGTTCAACTCCCGCTCTCAACCCATGAACAATATTCGATTGGGGTCGTTGCTGACCCATACCACATAGTTCCAGCAACTACGAAAGCTGCAAAAAAAACAGCAGCGATACTACTGGAAAGTACAGTTTCAATATTGCCCATACGTAATCCTTTATATAGACGTTGAGGCGGACGGACACTAAGATGGAATAAGCCCGCTAATATACCCAATGTACCCGCAGCAATATGATGAGAAGCTATTCCCCCCGGAACAAAAGGATCAAAACCTTCTGCACCCCACGCTGGATTTACAGCTTGTACTTTTCCAGTTAGTCCATAAGGATCGGATACCCATATCCCAGGACCATACAAACCCGTTACATGAAATGCCCCAAAGCCAAAGCAAGCCACCCTGCAAGAAATAAATGAATTCCAAAGATCTTGGGCAAATCCAAAGAGGGTTTTCCCGTCCGCTCATCAGAGAATATTTCTAGGTCCCAATATACCCAATGCCAGATCGCTGCCAAGAAACACAAGCCAGAAAACACAATATGCGTACCTGCCACACCTTCATAACTCCAAATACCCGGATTTGTTACAGTTCCTCCTGAAATACTCCAACCACCTGGCATTGGAAACATATCACATTATGGCAGGGCAACGTTTCACAATTTAATGAATCCTCCACTTATTTGATGGGATGGTTAAGAGATTACCTATGGTTAAACTCTTCACAACTTATCAATGGATATAAAAATTAGCCTTTTATGATTATATTGGTAATAATCCGGCAAAAGGGGGATTATTCAGAGCAGGCTCAATGGACAATGGGGATGGAATAGCTGTTGGATGGTTAGGACATCCCGTCTTTAGAGATAAAGAAGGACGTGAGCTTTTTGTACGCCGTATGCCTACTTTTTTTGAAACATTTCCGGTTGTTTTGGTAGATGAGGAGGGAATTGTTAGAGCCCCCAAGCGCCCCCCTGTGCGCTGGGTTCGGCCTGGGATCGCAGGGCCAAAAAACGGGCCGAGCCGGCGGATTTCGGCGTTATGGGAGCACGACTGGGGTTTTTTTCGGCGCCAGCGCGAATAAGTCGCCCTGGGGGGCCTGTTTGGGGGCGCGAGTGGAGATTCTCTAAGTCCCTTGGTCAATAAGCAACCAAACCTCAAAGAGCGGCAGATGGGGAAGTGAAAAACTGAAAGAAAAAGGGCTAGTATGGATCACGTCCTGGAGAAGCCTGGCCTGGCCTGGCGCATGCCTGGGTCTTGCATGTATATTGTTTGGTTTACGTCCTCAATAAGCTTTGTGTAGCCCGGCCTGATTCGCATACAGAGTGGTTAGCCTGGGCAATGAAGCTAGGGAGGTAGTTAGCCTGGCCTAGGCATGAGAATTCGAGCGCCTGGCCGAACAAATCATGTGCCTGGGCTTTAATGGCAGTAACTAGTCTACATACATGGGCTCGTGAACTTATTTTTCTTATTCCTAATAGCTACTCAGGCTACCCAGGCTACATACATGGGCTCATGAGCTTATCTCTCCCTAATAATAAAGCACGGATCGGGTTTCCGGGTTCACCGTCACAATACGTTTTCACCCAGTCATAATACGCTTTTACGATTCGTATAGACAAAATCCTAATATAAACGAGGTGGTACTAATAGTTCGTCCGTTCGTCCGTAACGTCAACAGAGAAAAACGGTTCGTTCTTGGGCTGGGCCTGAAGTTTTCATAAGCAGCCCAGACTCACCCGTCGTCGGAATTTCTGCCCCGCACGAGAACGCGAGGGTTTCCTCCGCCGCCGCCGCGGCCCCATATCCCTCCACTCCACGTCGCCCGTCCTCGCTCCGCAGTCGCCAAATCCGGACGAGATCGGCAGGAAGGATCCACTCTCGGGCGAGGTTTCTCTCTCTGGAAGTCGCTGCCACGACCCATGGAAACTCCGACGAACGGAGTACATGCCGGCAGCCTGCGGGCCGGCGGATCAGCGCCGGCCGCCTCCACCGTCACCTCCTCCTCCACGACCTACGCAGCCGGACGCCCGAGGTGATCGTGTGCTATGAGTGCGTGTTGGTGTGTGCTTAGCCTGCCGCTGCGTGCGTACCGGCTCGCGTGCGACATAGGCACATTGATGAGAGTGCTTGAAGCTGCCACAGTTAAGCCAGAGCCATCTTATTAGAGAGCCATCTCAATTGAAAGTGTGAGTTGTTTGTGTTTTCAGTAGGAGACCTGCTATCGATTTTTTTTTCCAGTGAAACATAACATGCATGCAAGCTAGCTGCTGTTATGTTGGAAACCGAACTTACTGCATCTCGAAAAGAATACTCATTGTGCCACCAGTTAGTAGCAACTAATCAAATCCTGATGGTTAGAAGCATGTTTCACTCGCTGAAAACTACTGCTGTTATATTCCTCTCATGAGTTTTGATTTGTTCCTATTGCTGATCGGCTGGCTTGTTTTTACAATTTTCTGAGTAATTTTCTACTGTGACATTCTTAGATTCAATGTTTTTCATTAGGATGGGGGCTTATATCCTTGTTAGGCAGTGAAGCTGCTCTTGTGGGTCACATAACACATGTTAACCCTATCTCCCGGTGCAACGCACGGGTAATTTTCCTAGTTTTTCTTATTTTTTCTTCCCCCGGGCAATGTGATTATTTTTCTTATTTTTCTTATTCGCAAGCAGGCAACGCCTCTCATCCAACTTTGTCTGACCAGGCGGCCGAACAACTTCAAATCGTGTCCACGTCAGGCAGCACTATTTGTCAAGCACGAAGCCGTGGACACACAACAAACTAGCCTAAAATTTCCCGGGACCCACTCAAGAGGATACTATGTACTCGAAGCTGTTGAGCCCGTCGAACTCCGGCGCAAACCGTGCCGGCCTCGCCTCGTGCTTCCTCTCCGCCTGTGGGCTCCGCTCGACCTTGTCCTCCTGCTTCTTCTTCTCCGTCACCTGCTTCCCTCCGCCGCCCCGCCAGGACAGCCGCGTGCCATACCCGGCCCCAACAATCTCTGCAAGCGACGAGCTGAGGATCGAGAAAGCCAGGGTCTTGTTCATGGTCGATCAGCCGAGCTGCCGGCCGGCAACAACAGAGTACCCTAGCAAACTTGGTCGCGCTGTGTAGCAAACGACTCTTCTTTCCGTTGTTACTCTGTTCTCTGTCCTGACTTTATCTCTGAACTATGGTTTGGATGTACTTTTCCACACATGCCGACTCATGATATAAATACGCATACGTGCTAGCAGGGTGGTTGAAGGAGCCGTGAGGCGGCAGGATGGAAAGTCCACGGACGCACGGCAGGAAGCAAGAACAATATGAGAAAGAATTTGACGGGATCCATTGTTTAGGGAGTGGGAGAGGTGACGTGACGCGACCCGACACCACACCGTCCTGCATGTGGCACGCTGCCTGGGATGGGTCACGATCGTACCAACAAAAGAAAATGAGCTGCTGTGTGCTGCTGGCTGGGAGAGGCGACAGTTGGAACTCAGCTGGGGAGGAGGTGCTTCGGGTGCTCGGTATGTCGGTATGATGCCCGTGGGTCGGCCGGCCGGCCACGCCACGCCGTACGGCGATGCGCTGCCGTCTCCATGCGGGCCATCGATCCGGCAGTGCGAGAAGTCGCCGACGCTTGCATTAGTCGGCGGCAGTTCTGCACACCAAAAGTCAGCCCACTAACAAAAGAGTTGCTAGTTAGCCCAACCTAGGGGCCTAGCACCCTAGCCCACTTCGGCACTTCTCCTATACCTAGGAGTCAGCTGCCAGGAGACCCTAGAGCCAACCAGAAGTCAGCCACCAGGAGCCAAACGTCCTTGTTTAATTTATGCCTGAATTTTTGATGGGATCGTGGAATTCTTGTGTGTTGTTTATTACCTTAATGTTCGTGTTTAATTTGTTCTGTTGTGAATTTTTAGGGATCATGGGATTCTTCTGTGTTGTTTATTACCTTAACGAGTACTCATGAAAACTCGCGAGCATGACGAGCCCATAACGAACCGAGCTGAACAGAGGTTTTTGCTCGTTAATATTTACGAGCTTAATGATAACGAGCTTAACGATAATGAGCCTAATGATAACAAGCCGAACGAGCCGAGCAACTCGTTAATCCAGCCCTACACCTGCACACGAGGCGATCTTATCCGGAACTCTGCTTTCCTTTTCGTAGGGAGCAAGTACTACTGCTTTCGTTCCAATGGCTGCATTCGTAAGCGAATCGAACCTTGAATACATTGAAAAACAAAATTTAAAATGAAGAATGAAAACCATAATAAACAAAGACCAATAATACTTTGAAAAAGCAAATTTAGAAGAAAACTTCCCAAACACATGCAAAAAGAATCGAAAATTCTGAAAAATAACATAGAAAAACGAAAAAACCATTTAAAACCAAAAAAGAAACAGAAAATAATAGTAAAAGAACGTCAATTAGAAAGCAAAGAAAAAACCAAAAAAAGAAACAAAAAAATGAACAAAAAGAGGAAGAGTAAAACCATGAAACAAAGAAAGAAATGAAGAAAACCGTCAGAAACAACAAAAAACAAAACGAAGAGAAACCATTGAAGAAACAACAGAAAACTGAAGTAAGAACATATGACGAAAACAAAAAGAAAGAAACTAGAACGAAGCTCAAGCGTCTCTATCGGAACAAGATTGGCGGTTCTTTTTGTGACGAAACCGGGATGAACATGAGGGAAAGCTTTAAGGCAAGGGGATCATAAATCTTGTTTTAAGCCAGATATAAATATAGCTCCCACAATTTCTATTATTATACCATGTTAACAAAAGAAGAATAGAAACCAAAATAACAAATTAAGGTAATCTATTTGCAAAGGTCACTTCACTTCCCAGGTTGCGGCAAGTGGCACACCGAATGTAGGCCACTTGTCGCAACATGAGAGTTTCCCTTTCTCCGTAGATTTGTTTATTCAAAACATTTTATCTGTTAAACCATGTGTCCAAATCATGAACTGTTTTCATCATTGTATATGTTGTGTTGAGATCTTCAAAACTAGATTGCATGTTTTAGGTTTCCACGAACTTTGTTTTTCACGAAAAAATGGACAAAGAAAATTGGGAGCACATTATTTTTCCTTTTTCAAACTGGCGGAACTATGCCTATCGCGGAAGTAAATTCGTGCCTCATATTGAAATAAATCGGTGCCTCTCCCGGAACGAAAAAAAAGAAAACCCATTTTTTTTCCTTCTCCCGAAGCAAATCCGTGTCTCCACGAGAAGTAAATTTGTGCCTCTCGTGGAAGGAAAACATATTTTCCCTTTCCTAAGAGGAAAGGTGGTGCCTCTCACGGAAGCAAATCCGGGCGTCTGCAAGAAGTAAATATGTGCCTCTCGTAGCATGAAAAAAAAAAGAAAACCCGCCTTTTTCCCTTTCCCAATAGGCACAACCGTGCCTCTCATGGAGGCGAATCCATGCCTCCACAAGAAATAAATCTTTGCCTCTCGCGGAAAGAAAAAGAAAAAAATCCCTGTCGCTAAAGACACAACCGTGCCTCCTACGGAGGCAAATCTGTACCTCCACGAGAAGTAAATCTGTGCCTGTTGTGGAAGGAACATAAAGAAAACACATTTTTCCCTTTCCTGATAGGCACGACCATGATTCTAGCACTACCAAATCCGTGCCTTCACAAGAAGTAAATATGTGCATATATGTTTTTCCATGATTTTTTTTAAATTTTTTTTGTCCAAAACCTAAGATAAAGCGGGGAAAAACCGGAAAGCAGAAAACCCCCCAAAAAAATTCATCTAAAAGCCGAAAACGCATACAGAAAAAAAAATCCAAAGGAAACGTCGAGAGCACGACACGCGTTGACGGATGATAGCTCGCCAAGTGGGGCGCTCGCAGCCCACGAAAAATGACCCTTGCGAGGGCTTCCTAAGGAGTACTTGCTGATTATTTCTCCCAATAGAAACACATGAAGTATCAGGTAGCGTAAACTTAGAAGCTCGAGGCAAGAAAAAAGACACGTTCTTGTAAAAATTAAGCACTACCTAAAGATTAAGGAGCTTGATAAGTGCCACACGTGTGTGGCACGAACATGTGGCAACTCTGGACGTTTTTTATGACAAGTTTAGTGACACGATGCTGGCAACTTTAGTTATAAGTATGGCAACTTTTTGTTTGGATAGCAAGTTTCATATATTTTTTGGGTTTTTTTTTTGACCATGATAGGTGTTACACGTGTGGCACATGGCTACTCAAAAAGTTTTTTCTGGCAAGTTTAGTGATGTGAGAATCACAATTTTAGTTGTCAAGCATGGCAAATTTCTTTTCGGATGGCAATATTTAATTTTTTTAGATTTGATTTTCTTTTCGGATGACAACTTTAGTTTAAAAAACCGGTGTCGGTGTGCTTCATGCTACACGCATGGCAGTTAATTCCTTGTTTTTTCTTTCTGAAGCAACTTTAGTTGTAAAAAAACGTCAGAGTTGGATTAAGAAGGCCAATTAGATTAGGGCACACCCCGCAAAAAAATGATTAGCGCACGGTTACACATGTGGCACTTATATTTGAAAAGAGTAATAAATGTGATTTGATTAAGTAGGATGGGCCCACTAGTTAAATTAAGAAGGCCAATTAGATTAGGGCACACCCCGCAAAAAAATGATTAGCGCACGGTCGCTCACGTCATGGCCAATGCATAGCCCTTGAGTAATGCGCCTCTTGCCATGTAGGAGGGATCCACAGCTGGAGGCGGATGCTTGGGAAGAAAAAATGTGGTCCAATACAAAAAGTTGAAAAGTTAAAGTGAAGAGTAAATATGCATGTGTACCAGAGTCTCTATTTTCTTTTCCATGATGAGGCCAGTGATGATGTATTATGACTCGAACTACTTACAAAGAACAACAGCAGGAACCACTTACAATGACAAAATTGGTGCCAAAACAGTGTTTTGCTCACGTAACTGAATGGAGTATAACAGACCACAATGACCGGACGCAAATAAAGTAAAATAAAATACACACACAGAGTTTATTGATAGTGGAAGTGGCAAATCTCGACTTTGATGGCAACCAAAACCACTCGTGACTGCTATCACCAGGTCAGGCTATTTTATAGAATTAGCCCTACTTGTGAGGATCTTGGAGTGCATGTTGTCTATTGTGGGCCAATAGACCAGCTGTCCTGATGTTTCTGATTCCTACGTGTTTATTGCTTCTTGGTCCTTCTCTCGCCATTTTCTCTTTGTGCTTGCTCGCCTCTATTCATGTCTTAACATGTCAAGCATGGTGTGCATCTCGCCGGTGACCACGGGCATACCACTGTGACTTGGATAGGGTAGCGAGACGCTTTTGTTGCTGCTTGAGTACAGAGCCTGCACCACCTCTGCTCGGAGCTCAATTTCACACCCCCACCGGAAGTCGCTCGAGTTTATGGACGAGAAACAGGCAGACATGCGGTGGTATAGGACACCACCGCTGCCATAACCTGGGCCTCCTCCACATCCCGGCGAGTAACTCCACTTCTCCTATGATCCAATCACTATCCCCGATACAGTGGCAACAGAAGTACATGGCCATTAATTGATTTCATTAATCTGTTCTTCTCCTGACCGATTTTTAATGCAGAATCAGATTACATGATCTGGCATTTTGATCGTGCGATCATGATAAATAGTGTGATTACTGTGATTGTGTGATCACGAGATGTTTGAGACTTGGAGATTTGTTGCATGTTCTTGATGCTTGTTTGTGACTTGCATTGCAGATGTCTGTCTCGTACTCTGCTAGTTTCCCGTTGATGTTCGAATGTTGGACACTTGGAGTTGGAGCATATTAGTAGCTTTGTTTGTGTGCTTTGTTGCTTTTTGCGTACCATATTATTCATGAAGACGTGAAGTCTGATAACTCTTATCATATTTTTGCACATATATTTCTCGACTAACTACAATATTTATTACTTTATATAATTGTTAGTTTATAGCTAAAAAACCGGACAATGAACCACTGAAACGGCGGTCCGATCAGTTAAAACCTGAATCAACAGACTCACCAGTTTGATCACTGGTTCATTTTTTAAACTAGGACAGATAGCTAGGTTATAGCCTGACAGAACTTGGGGACCTGTTCAGTTTTTTCTCAAAATCAGTTAGTCAGATTGCTAACCGGAAAGAGCACTAAAAATTTGAATACAAAAATTCGGTTTCTACTGCTCGGTTTTTTCTCAAAATCGGTTAGTCAGATTGCTAATCGAAAAGAGTACTAAAAAATTCAAAACCGAATTTTTGGTTAACCGGCAATTCAGTTTGATTTTGAGTTTCCAGTCAAAATATAGTTTGGTCGTGGATCAGACAAGAATAATGCTACGTGCCCACATCAGTCACATGTGATTTCTGGTCTCGGACTGCTTACACTTGGGAGATATAGGAGGCAGTTCAAAATATCATCCGCCTGCAATGCTTCCTGCAGGTGTTTTCTCCTTCTAGCCGCCTCTATTGGTTTGTATAGCAATAATAATAACCGCCCGTGGTGGCCATTATAGGCGGCTTTATGATTCTCGGTCAAAACTATCTCTGATGACTGCTGCTAATGCTTGCTTTTCTACTAGCGTGAATCAGACATGATTCATTTTTGAAAAAAGAATGGAACAATAATCTTTTAACTTTATA
Source organism: Aegilops speltoides (assembly GCA_021437245.1). Lineage (NCBI taxonomy): Eukaryota > Viridiplantae > Streptophyta > Magnoliopsida > Poales > Poaceae > Aegilops > Aegilops speltoides. The sequence goes on from CM038147.1 coordinate 36,601,468, forward strand.
TTAATGTGCATCGGTCTTATAAATTTTAGTTAAGAATAGTTGAATTCTACATATAGTTCGTGGTAGTTCTATTGCATGAGTACATGTTTCAAATTGAGTTCTTTTGTAAAGGAGTTTACTTGGTGACAATTTCATTGCACACTTTTCTATATCAAATTGATTTTCATCACATGTAAAAAAACAAGTCATTTATGCAAGCTGTCTGCTTTGCTATCGCTTTCCTTTACCTGAACAATGTATTGCCTCCATGAGGAAGGAAATTCTTGGCGTCAATATACTAGAGGTCAAATCCATCTTTTATAGTTTACACACATATTGAAGTAACTCAATATGGGCCTATCAGTTGACCACAACAGGCCTAATACTGCGTCGATGGATACAATGCAAATGCAAACACTCTAGAGAGTGAAAAGAGAGTATGGCTGCCCAACGACCCATTAAATAGATCTCTAGTGTGAGATGCCCTCAAGTTCATGTGCACATGTGGGTTTATTCCTAAAACAACTTTCCTAACACCTTCCAACCCCACAACATATTCATCAAGACACTCACAGTCTTGCGCACAAACTATTGAAGTCATAGAGAGGCATGGGAAATGGTGCAACTTGCAAGTATTTTGTAGTGGCATCTATAACATCGAAACCATGGCTACAAGCAATGACATTTATAGTACCCGACTAGCAGTAGTGGGTTGGTGCCATGTCATTGAGCATTATTCTATGAATCAATGGCTGCAACACTTCTATTGCTCATTGATTTAATTTACTCTATTACATTTTCAATGGATTGTAATGTAGTGCTAGCTTCCAATATTATAGACCCGTATTTCGGTAGCAACGGTTCTTGACAGTCTTATTATGAGCTTATCAATTCATCAAACAGAGGATTTCTCGTTTGTAGAGGAAAGTTTATCTGAATACAAGTAGGTATGTTGATCCAGTCGTAGCGAAAGCCATGTCTGGATCTTCAGTTATGGGGCGCTCAAAAGCTTGCACACGAGAAAGGGGCTTTAAAGCGCAATCCAAGGCCAAAGATGGAATCATGACAACCACTGGCTTTTTGGTTAACTAAATTAACGATCTTGGAAAGCGCTAGTTTGCTATAATAGTCATGAATATATATGTGTTACAATGCTACGTCTGGTCAGACAAGCTCATGTTGGACCCAACTGTTCTCTCTCCTCTTATAAAGCAAGAGAGACGTGACCCACTTTGGTACTTGTGACTCATTTCAAAAACTACCTCTGGCAGACATCACATTCAATGGCAAGGAGTGGTGACCCCTTCTGTCCTTCCAGTTGTAACGATGATGGTTGGATCTGTTTTTTTTTTTCAAATTTCGGATATTTTGTGTAATGATTATTTGTAGTTGGTCCTTTCAAGAAAGAGCCACACATGTTGTAACATTATAATGGAGTGACCCCTAAAAAACATTGTGATGAAGTGTGAATGATACATACAGGAACTCAAGTGCAAAGCTGTGGAAGTAACCGGAAATATTAGAAAGCAAGCACAAACAAAAAATGCAGAAATTTCAACTGATGGGACCTAAAATTCACTGGGATAAATTAGCTGAACACTCTTTTAAGAATTTCTTAAAAGTAATTGAGGGATAAGAATATAATGCCAGGCCGAGCAGGGAAGAAATTACAGCCAGAGTAGTTAAAGTCAAAGGTCGTAGCGATGCTCAAACAAACTAATCCAGAACTGGACACGTGTCAATTGCAACTCCCTTGCAAAATTACCCGATCGTCTTTTATCCGACGTGAAGTTGGTCATGCGCAACTTGTACAAGCAGACTTTACATGTCTGCTGGTCTTGCTCACTGGTCACAGGCATCTTTATCCAGCGTGTTGGCCAGCCAGACTGGGAGTGGAAGTGTGCAACGGAGGAAAAGTCACTGAAGGAACTAAATCTGGCGCTGGAACAATTTTGAATTTTCATAATGTATTCCATTCCCACGATATGCACCAATACACTGACATATCTGCATGAACACTTCCGAAGCACATAGATGGAGCCAGGGAGAGTGTGTTCCATGTTATAGCGTTTGTGGTGGCCTTTATAACATGGAACCGGGGGTTAGAGGAATGGCATTTATAGTGCCCGGTCAGCACTGGTCGAATTAACTGCATGGGCTATGAATTTAATTCAGCTTTGTATTACATCTCCAATATGTTCCTACATGACATCCATGCATGGTTTTCCTCTTAACGAAACAATCTTGAAAATAGCTACATAAGTCATGAAGTATATGAGTTTATGATATTACAATGGAATATTAAATCGTACGAAGCATTTTTCTTTCTTTTTGAAAAAAATAGTTGTCAGTAAAACTCCCACTACCAACAATACTAAGGGCGATTACAAAAATCAACAGTGCACGACCATAGAAGCATTTGTCGAAACCAACTACAGCCAATGATTGTGACAAAAAGGGAGAGAGGCGCGCCATTTCTCTTGTTATGTCTCATTAATGTGCCATCCTCAGTGGCTGGCCTTGCAAAATGACCATGTCGTTGTTGCTGTGAGTACAGGCAGGGGGCACCGCGTGCATAGTTCTACAATGTATGTTTGGGTGCTTGCGTAGCTAGGATTTTGGGTGGGCAGTTCGATGAATTTGCGACCATTAATCAGTGAATTGCAAGATTCAGGTAGGTGTGTTACCATTAGTTCTTTCTTCATTACATTACAGGATGATCGGTGCGTTCATTCATTGTTGACATGTGCTTCTAATTGAAGAAAGCCACAAGTGCATGTGTATAAATGTAACTAAGTTCGTGTGTTTTCTGGTATTGTAATCGAATTGTTTGTGTCTGTGGTCATACGTGAGCAACACAGCCCTTTTCACCATGATTACTGCGATAAGCTTTTGTTGTCTGGATAGCTAAAGAATTCATCAGCACGATAGTTAAGGCCTGACGTGGTAGGGATGTTCAAACAAACTAATCCAGATTTGCAGCCGCCCGGTCTGATCCAAAAAGAGGTTGGACCCGTGTGTGTGTGTGTGTGTGTGTGTGTGTGTGTGTGTGTGTGTGTGAACTGCAACCTAATACATGGCAAAACTGAAAACTCGCACTAAACCTACTAGATGGGTCAGCTGGCAAACAGGGGAAGCAGGGCAATCTGCAAGCGGAAACAGAGCAGCAGCCTGGCAAGTGGGAAACAAAGTGGCCGTCGCCGCAGCGGCCACGGTACGCCCGGAGTTCGATGGGATTGACTGCTCCCAGACCATCGTGTGCCATTGATCAGTTCATCTTGAGGCACGAGTGACTATTATTTCTTTCTTTGTTTGATCGCCGAATGATCGGTGTGTCTGTCCATTTGTTGTTGACTTGTGCTTCTAACTAAAGCCACACGTTGTACAGAAACAGAGCTACCTTGTCCTTGTACAGCTTTAACATGGTCCCTCTTACCTCCTCTTTTCACATAGCCGTTGATTTCATCAATAGTGGATATAAGTAACTTTTAACTTCTTACCTCCCATGTGAATATAGGAGGTAAGAGGGACCATGTTAAAATTTGCTTAAATTGTAACCATGTTCTTCTCTTTTCTTATTTGTAAACTAATGGACTTGTGTCCGTCTTGTTCATATGGGAGAAAGAGACCAATATGCCCTTGATTCTTTGGATAATATATTATTGGCAGAGTAGATAATGCTCAACGTTGTTGGGATGCTCAAACATACTAATTCATAATTGGACACGTGTCAACTGCAACTCCCTAGATGTCCAAACTCGCAATAAACTCCTGGCTAATGCATCACGTTAGTTGTTGGGGGGTAACCTGTACTCACGGGCAAACTTACAGAATTAACCGATCAACTTTTTTCTAAACATGAAATTGACAATGAACAGCTCGTACAAGCATACTATGCATGTCTGCTGGTTTTACTGCTTTGTCACTTGCATCTTCATCCATCGTGCTACCGAGACAAACTATCAGAAAAATATCACTGCCGCTGCAAGCGTGGGGTGGGCAAGGAGAAGCGTCTAATGCGGGTGCAATAGCAAGATACACGTGGCAGCAGCGAAACCATAATGAAATGTCTCGGGGGACATTAACTAAAAGTAGACGCTTGAGAGAGGGCTAAGAAGGTAAGGCTGCCCGGTAACTGAAGACCTGGATCTGCAGTGCGAGGTATCCTTTGTTTCATATCAACATATGAGTTTGTACCTGATACAACTTTCCTAATGTCTTCCATTCTCACAGTATATGCATCAAGACACTAACATTTTTGCATGCACACTAGCTTAGCACATAGATAGAGACATGGAAAATGTGTTCCTTGCAATATGAAAAGCGGGATCAGAACCAGTGACCTTTATAGTGCCAAGCCAGTACTGCTGCAGCCGTGGTTTGCCCCGGAGTTGGCTGGGATCGACTGCTTCGAGACCATCGTGTGTCACTATTAATTTTTTCTTCGTTTGAGCGCCATTGTTGACTTGGGCTTCTAACTGAAGCCACATGTGTCTAGAATACAGAACTATTGGCAGAGTAGCTACGACACATACTATTTGCAGAGTAGACAAGGCTCAACCACCCGCAAAAAAGAAAAATATCATCTGATGGGATATTCAAACAAACTAATCCAGAACAGGATACGTGTCAATTGCAACTCCCTCGATGTCCAAACTCGCAATAAATACCCTGGCTAATGCGTCATGTTAGTAGTTGGGTTTTCTTTTTTGCGAAAAATGTTAGTACCTGGGGTACTCACGGGCAAACTCGCACAATTAGCCGATCATCTTTTTTCTGAATGTGAAGTTGACCATTAACACGTGTACACGCATAATATCTATGTTAATTTGCTGGTGTAACTGATTTGTCATTGGCATCTTTCTCCATCGTGTTAGTCAGCCCGAATATCCACGGACAAGGAGAAGCGACCAGATAAGCTGCCACAGGACCCTACACATGCCCACAAAGAAATCACAGTCAAGTGTATCGGTTCAAGTGCATCCTCAGTAGATGCTGGAGAGGGGGCTAAGAACGCCAGGCTGCCTGGTGACCCAAGAGGCGAATATGATCTGGTTAGTGTCCTCTGGTTAGTGCCCTCTGGTTAGCGTCTACATACCAGTTCATAGCTAACACAATTTTCCTAATGTCTTCCATTCCCACGATCGATATATGCATCAAGACACTAACACTTCTGAATGCACACTTTCGAGGCACATACATGAGGCAAGGAAAGTGTGTTCCTTGAAATAGAGTTTGTAGTGGCCTTTGTAACATGGAAAGCTGGGTTACAAGCTAAGATATTTATAGTGTCGGCCAACACTAGTAATCTAGTACCATATCACATAGCAATGATTTATGAAATCAATGGCCGCAGTACCTTCATTGCCTATGTATTTAACTCAGCTCAGTATTAGATCTCCATTGTGTTTCCACATGACATCCCCATTTTCCTTCCAACTTAACTAAAGAATACATAAATTATAAAGTATATGTGTTTACAATTTATGACGGGATCTTCAATCGTAGTACTCCAAGTGGAATACATGCATTTTTCTTTCTTCTTTAAAAGAGGCATCAATAAAAGCTCCGAGGGGCAATGTAAAACTCAACATACCACGAGTAGAGAAGCGCAAAGTATTATTTAATGGCAACGGTACCTAGTGGAGGTTCACCATCTAATCGAAGTTATCCACCTTGTTAAGTCTACTACTCTCTCTAATCTATTCAATTCATTTCCTGAATTTGTGTGTGTGTATTTCTCTACTCTTGGTCCCACCATGTCCACGTAAAGGACGCATGCATGGTCTCATTTTTCTCCGTTCCTGCTGAAAGTACAGACTAGACACATGCATGGATATTGGGAAGTACCCTTTGCCTCCCGCGCATGTATATACACCCTATATGGGGTATTCTTCTAAATAATTAAACAAAATGTCAAAATAGTTCGAAAGTATTTTAGATTAAACTTGACTTACTTGCGCTCTAGTATATAAATTTTCACAAAAGAAACAACGTTGACTTCACGGCGAAGAAGACAAAATTTATTTGCTATCATAGGCCACTATTCACGCTATTTAGACAGAAAATTTGTCTTTTTGGAAAGAAGTCAAAAAGGACTTTTCTTATTGTTGAACTTTTCTCACTAGTACAATTAAAGGGCAAGTTTATTTCAAAAACGTCTTCAGAAATTTTTAACTTTTTGTTGAATTGCTAATTTTATTTTACATATAGGGTACATATATACCCAGGAACCAAACGTTCCCTTCCCATGGATCTGCCATTATCCCTCCTCTCCTCCTCTTAAAATCCATCACTTCCAAATTCCATTTGACAATTTAGATGGTTCATGTCTTTAAAACAAAAATTAAATGTTGATACCACATTTGGAAGCAATATGAGGGTGCCAAGTCACGCTCGGTGAGGTGGTCACGCTGGGCACCTCCCTCCTTGTTGTAGCCAGCCCACCCAACCGCACATGCAGCCACATAGTCCTCACATCTCTCTCTCTCTCTCTCTCTCTCTCTCTCTCTCCTCCCTCCCTCCCTCCCTCCCTCTCTCTCTCTCTCTCTCTCTCTCTCTCTCGATGACCACGAGCCACCCGACTCTGCCGGCCACGAAGCAGGTGAAGGAGGTAGCACCTCGCGACGGCTACGATGGACGGAGGAGCCAAATAATGATGGGAAGGAGGGATCGCCGGAGCCCGCTGCGACAATGGTGTGGACGGAGGAGTTTCCGAGTGAAGAGGTGACCTTGCGCATGACATGGCTAACCTGGCCGGCTGGCTGTTGCTTGTCTTAGCTTCCGCGAGTGCAATGACCGCCGTGCGGGTGCTGGCCTGCGAGGCTATCACGTGTGCTGGTGTCCGCGGGTGCCCTGAACATGTCTCGCATGTGCGATGGCGGTAGGAGGAGGTCCGTGTCGGCGGATGAGTTTGGGGGTGTGTCGGCGCTATGGAGAGGAGGGGTACCGCGCGATTTCGATTTGGGGGAAAATGCAATTGTTTTTAGATCCTTTTGGGGCAATAGAGATGCCCCTGCGTATGGCGAACAATGGGGTTTCCATGAATTTCCACATGCACCTATATAACTCTGCCAACCCCCACACACAACTCAGCTTTTCCACATCATTTTCATTTGAAACTTTTTCCATGTTTACTACTCCCTCCGTTCCGATTTACTCGTGGTTTTAGTTCAAATTTGAAATAAAACCACGACGACTTGGCATGTTCAAATCATTAGGAACCTCATGCTCAAATTTTAGAAATTTTTGAGTTGGTTTGCCATTGTTAAAACATTAGCTGATTTTTCAGTCTTTAAAAGGGATCAAAAAACTCTTCGGTTCTACATAGCATGCAAACGAGCTCCGAAGTGATGAATCTTGGCATGTTGTCTTTGTTGGACCGATGTAGACTATGGTAAATATTTGTGAGCATTACAGCAAAAACTTGATGCACTTCGTGTACAAAATGACTACTCTCCGACGAAATATCACCGTTTAAAGAATGAAACCACCGCTCACCACAGACAACTTCTTTTCTAAAAGCCATTTTTGCTTCAAACTTTTTCCATGTTTAAAATTGTGCTTTCGGGCTTGGGTTTTAAACATGAAAAGCTGCAACTGTGCTTTCGGGCTCCGGTTTTAGACATGAAAAAGTTTGAAGTAAAAATGATGTAAAAAAATGAGTTGTGTGTGATGGACGGTGGTTTTCATTTGAAACGCTGATATTTGTTAAACAAGGAAAGTGTGGACACCTCATGCCATGGTCACGTGGGAACACAAGGCAGAGAAGGCAGCACCTGAGAAATGGAAAATAGAGTGAGGCCGCGAATCCGCGAGCCGGTTGCATCTTCCACGACGCCATGTCCAAAGCTTCCTCCATGTCCATGCCCCACAGCATATAAGTCGGATCGCGTGGCCTCTCTATCGTTACCTTCCCAAGCAAGACAGAACCAAACAAAGCCATCGATCTATTGAAGAAAAGTCGGAGAGAGTGCGTGCAAGAAAGCGTCGGCCACCCCGCCTCCAATCCCTCCCTCCCTCCCTCCGTCCCTCCCTCTCTCTCTCTCTCTCTCTCTGCTCGATGACCACGAGCCACCCGACTCTGCCGGCCACGAAGCAGGTGAAGGAGGTAGCACCTCGCGACGGCTAGGATGGACGGAGGAGCCAAATAATGATGGGAAGGAGGGATCACCGGAGCCCGCTGCGACAATGGTGTGGACGGAGGAGTTTCCGGGTGACGAGGTGACCTTGCGCATGACATGGCTAACCTGGCCGGCTGGCTGTTGCGTGTCTTAGCTTCCGCGAGTGCAATGACCGCCGTGCGGGTGCTGGCCTACGAGGCTGTCACGTGCGCTGGCGTCCGCCGGTGCCCTGAACATGTGCTCACATGTGCGATGGCGGTAGGAGGAGGTCCGTGTCGGCGGATGAGTTTGGGGGTGTGTCGGTGCTATGGAGAGGAGGGGTACCGCGCGATTTCAATTTGGGGGAAAATGCAATTGTTTTTTAGATCCTTTTGGGGCAAATAGAGATGAACCCTGCGTGGGCGGAGCAATGGGGTTTCCATGACTTTCCACATGCACCTATATAACTCTGCCAACCGCCACACACAACTCAGCTTTTCCACATCATTTTCATTTGAAACTTTTTCCATGTATACTACTCCCTCCGTTCCGATTTACTCATGGTTTTAGTTCAAATTTGAAATAAAACCACGACGAGTTGGCATGTTCAAATCATTAGGAACCTCATGCTCAAATTTTAGAAATTTTTGAGTTGGTTTGCAACTGTTAAAACATTAGCTGATTTTTCAGTCATTAAAAGGGATCAAAAAACTCTTCGGTTCTACATAGCATGCAAACGAGCTCCAAAGTGATGAATCTTGGCATGTTGTCTTTCTTGGACCGATGTAGAGTATGGTAAATATTTGTGAGCATTACGGCAAAAACTTGATGCACTTCGTGTACAAAATGACTACTCTCCGACGAAATATCACCGTTTATAGAATGAAACCACCGCTGACCACAGACAACTTCTTTTCTAAAAGCCATTTTCGCTTCAAACTTTTTCCATGTTTAAAATTGTGCTTTCGGGCTTGGGTTTTAAACATGAAAAGCTGCAACTGTGCTTTCGGGTTCCGGTTTTAGACATGAAAAAAGTTTGAAGTAAAAATGATGTAAAAAAATGAGTTGTGTGTGATGGACGGTGGTTTTCGTTTGAAACGCTGATATTTGTTAAACAAGGAAAGTGTGGACACGTCATGCCATGGTCACGTGGGAACACAAGGCAGAGAAGGCAGCACCGGAGAAATGGAAAATAGAGTGAGGCCGCGAATCCGCGAGCCGGTTGCATCTTCCACGACGCCATGTCCAAAGCTTCCTCCATGTCCATGCCCCATAGCATATAAGTCGGATCGCGTGGCCTCTCTATCGTTACCTTCCCAAGCAAGACAGAACCAAACAAAGCCATCGATCTATTGAAGAAAAGTCGGAGAGAGTGCGTGCAAGAAAGCGTCGGCCACCCCGCCTCCAATCCCTCCCTCCCTCCCTCCCTCCTCTCTCTCTCTCTCTCTCTCTCTCTCTCTCTCTCTCTCTCTCTCTCTCTCTCTCTACTCGATGACCACGAGCCACCCGACTCTGCCGGCCACAAAGCAGGTGAAGGAGGTAGCACCTCGCGACGGCTACGATGGACGGAGGAGCCAAATAATGATGGGAAGGAGGGATCGCCGGAGCCCGCTGCGACAATGGTGTGGACGGAGGAGTTTCCGGGCGACGAGGTGACCTTGCGCATGACATGGCTAACCTGGCCGGCTGGCTGTTGCGTGTCTTAGCTTCCGCGAGCGCAATGACCGCCGTGCGGGTGCTGGCCTACGAGGCTGTCACGTGCGCTGGCGTCCGCGGGTGCCCTGAACATGTGCTCACATGTGCGATGGCGGTAGGAGGAGGTCCGTGTCGGCGCATGAGTTTGGGGGTGTGTCGGTGCTATGGAGAGGAGGGGTACCGCGCGATTTCAATTTGGGGGAAAATGCAATTGTTTTTTAGATCCTTTTGGGGCAAATAGGGATGCCCCCTGCGTGGGCGGAGCAATGGGCTTTCCATGACTTTCCACATGCACCTATATAACTCTGCCAACCTCCACACACAACTCAGCTTTTCCACATCATTTTCATTTGAAACTTTTTCCATGTTTACTACTCCCTCCGTTCTGATTTACTCGTGGTTTTAGTTCAAATTTGAAATAAAACCACGACGAGTTGGCATGTTCAAATCATTAGGAACCTCATGCTCAAATTTTAGAAATTTTTTAGTTGGTTTGCAATTGTTAAAACATTAGCTGATTTTTCAGTCATTAAAAGGGATCAAAAAACTCTTTGGTTCTACATAGCATGCAAACGAGCTCCGAAGTGATGAATCTTGGCATGTTGTCTTTCTTGGACCGATGTAGAGTATGGTAAATATTTGTGAGCATTACGGCAAAAACTTGATGCACTTCGTGTACAAAATAACTACTCTCCGACGAAATATCACCGTTTCAAGAATGAAACCACCGCTCACCACAGACAACTTCTTTTCTAAAAGCCATTTTCGCTTCAAACTTTTTCCATGTTTAAAATTGTGCTTTCGGGCTTGGGTTTTAAACATGAAAAGCTGCAACTGTGCTTTCGGGCTCCGGTTTTAGACATGAAAAAAGTGTGAAGTAAAAATGATGTAAAAAAATGAGTTGTGTGTGATGGACGGTGGTTTTCGTTTGAAACGCTGATATTTGTTAAACAAGGAAAGTGTGGACACGTCATGCCATGGTCACGTGGGAACACAAGGCAGAGAAGGCAGCACCTGAGAAATGGAAAATAGAGTGAGGCCGCGAATCCGCGAGCCGGTTGCATCTTCCACGACGCCATGTCCAAAGCTTCCTCCATGTCCATGCCCCACAGCATATAAGTCGGATCGCGTGGCCTCTCTATCGTTACCTTCCCGAGCAAGACAGAACCAAACAAAGCCATCGATCTATTGAAGAAAAGTCGGAGAGAGTGCGTGCAAGAAAGCGCCCACCCGCCTCAATCCCCCTCCTCCTCCCTCCTCCTCTCTCTCTCTCTCTCTCTCTCTCTCTCTCTCTCTCTCTCTCTCTCTCTCTCTCTCTCTCTCTCTCTCTCTCTCCTCGATGACCACGAGCCACCCGACTCTGCCGGCCACAAAGCAGGTGAAGGAGGTAGCACCTCGCGACGGCTACGATGGACGGAGGAGCCAAATAATGATGGGAAGGAGGGATCGCCGGACCCCGCTGCGACAATGGTGTGGACGGAGGAGTTTCCGAGCGACGAGGTGACCTTGCGCATGACATGGCTAACCTGGCCGGCTGGCTGTTGCGTGTCTTAGCTTCCGCGAGCGCAATGACCGCCGTGCGGGTGCTGGCCTACGAGGCTGTCACGTCTTGTGGGCGTCATGGGTGCCCTGAACATGTGCTCACATGTGCGATGGCGTGGAGGAGGTCCGTGTCGGCGCATGAGTTTGGGGGTGTGTCGGTGCTATGGAGAGGAGGGTACCATGCATGATTTCAATTTGGGGGAAAATGCAATTGTTTTTTAGATCCTTTTGGGGCAAATAGGGATGCCCCCTGCGTGGGCGGAGCAATGGGGTTTCCATGACTTTCCACATGCACCTATATAACTCTGCCAACCCCCACACACAACTCAGCTTTTCCACATCATTTTCATTTGAAACTTTTTCCATGTTTACTACTCCCTCCGTTCTGATTTACTCATGGTTTTAGTTCAAATTTGAAATAAAACCACGACGAGTTGGCATGTTCAAATCATTAGGAACCTCATGCTCAAATTTTAGAAATTTTTGAGTTGGTTTGCAATTGTTAAAACATTAGCTGATTTTTCAGTCATTAAAAGGGATCAAAAAACTCTTTGGTTCTACATAGCATGCAAACGAGCTCCGAAGTGATGAATCTTGGCATGTTGTCTTTCTTGGACCGATGTAGAGTATGGTAAATATTTGTGAGCATTACGGCAAAAACTTGATGCACTTCGTGTACAAAATGACTACTCTCCGACGAAATATCACCGTTTAAAGAATGAAACCACCGCTCACCACAGACAACTTCTTTTCTAAAAGCCATTTTCGCTTCAAACTTTTTCCATGTTTAAAATTGTGCTTTCGGGCTTGGGTTTTAAACATGAAAAGCTGCAACTGTGCTTTCGGGCTCCGGTTTTAGACATGAAAAAAGTGTGAAGTAAAAATGATGTAAAAAAATGAGTTGTGTGTGATGGACGGTGGTTTTCGTTTGAAACGCTGATATTTGTTAAACAAGGAAAGTGTGGACACGTCATGCCATGGTCACGTGGGAACACAAGGCAGAGAAGGCAGCACCTGAGAAATGGAAAATAGAGTGAGGCCGCGAATCCGCGAGCCGGTTGCATCTTCCACGACGCCATGTCCAAAGCTTCCTCCATGTCCATGCCCCACAGCATATAAGTCGGATCGCGTGGCCTCTCTATCGTTACCTTCCCGAGCAAGACATAACCAAACAAAGCCATCGATCTATTGAAGAAAAGTCGGAGAGAGTGCGTGCAAGAAAGCGTCGGCCACCCCGCCTCCAATCCCTCCCTCCCTCCCTCGCTCTCTCTCTCTCTCTCTCTCTCTCTCTCTCTCTCTCTCTCTCTCTCTCTCTCTCTCTCTCTCTCTCTCTCTCTCTCTGCTCGATGACCACGAGCCACCCGACTCCGCCGGCCACGAAGCAGGCGAAGGAGGTAGCACCTCGCGACGGCTACGATGGACGGAGGAGCCAAATATAGATGGGAAGGAGGGATCGCCGGAGCCCGCTGCGACAATGGTGTGGACGGAGGAGTTTCCGGGCGACGAGGTGACCTTGCGCATGACATGGCTAACCTGGCCGGCTGGCTGTTTCGTGTCTTAGCTTCCGCGAGTGCAATGACTGCCGTGCGGGTGCTGGCCTACGAGGCTGTCACGTCTTGGCGGCGTCATGGTGCCCTGAACATGTGCTCACATGTGCGATGGCGGTAGGAGGAGGTCCGTGTCGGCGGATGAGTTTGGGGGTGTGTCGGTGCTATGGAGAGGAGGGGTACCGCGCGATTTCAATTTGGGGGGAAATGCAATTGTTTTTTAGATCCTTTTGGGGCAAATAGAGATGCCCCCTGCGTGGGCCTAGCAACGGGGTTTCCTTGACTTTCCACATGCACCTATATAACTCAGCCAACCCCCACACACAACTCAGCTTTTCCACATCATTTTCATTTGAAACTTTTTCCATGTTTACTACTCCCTCCGTTCCGATTTACTCATGGTTTTAGTTCAAATTTTAAATAAAACCACGACGAGTTGGCATGTTCAAATCATTAGGAACCTCATGCTCAAATTTTAGAAATTTTTGAGTTGGTTTGCAATTGTTAAAACATTAGCTGATTTTTCAGTCATTAAAAGGGATCTAAAAACTCTTCGGTTCTACATAGCATGCAAACGAGCTCCGAAGTGATGAATCTTGGCATATTGTCTTTCTTGGACCGATGTAGAGTATGGTAAATACTTGTGAGCATTACGGCAAAAACTTGATGCACTTCGTGTACAAAATGACTACTCTCCGACGAAATATCACCGTTTAAAGAATGAAACCACCGCTCACCACAGACAACTTCTTTTCTAAAAGCCATTTTTGCTTCAAACTTTTTCCATGTTTAAAATTGTGCTTTCGAGCTTGGGTTTTAAACATGAAAAGCTGCAACTGTGCTTTCGGGCTCCGGTTTTAGACATGAAAAAAGTTTGAAGTAAAAATGATGTAAAAAAATGAGTTGTGTGTGATGGACGGTGGTTTTCGTTTGAAACGCTGATATTTGTTAAACAAGGAAAGTGTGGACACGTCATGCCATGGTCACGTGGGAACACAAGGCAGAGAAGGCAGCACCTGAGAAATGGAAAATAGAGTGAGGCCGCGAATCCGCGAGCCGGTTGCATCTTCCACGACGCCATGTCCAAAGCTTCCTCCATGTCGATGCCCCACAGCATATAAGTCGGATCGGGTGGCCTCTCTATCGTTACCTTCCCGAGCAAGACAGAACAAAACAAAGACATCGATCTATTGAAGAAAAGTCGGAGAGAGTGCGTGCAAGAAAGCGTCGGCCACCCCGCCTCCAATCCCTCCCTCCCTCCCTCCCTCCCTCCCTCCCTCCCTCTCTCTCTCTCTCTCTCTCTCTCTCTCTCTCTCTCTCTCTCTCTCTCTCTCTCTCTGCTCGATGACCACGAGCCACCCGACTCTGCCGGCCATGAAGCAGGTGAAGGAGGTAGCACCTCGCGACGGCTACGATGGACGGAGGAGCCAAATAATGATGGGAAGGAGGGATCGCCGGAGCCCGCTGCGACAATGGTGTGGACGGAGGAGTTTCCGAGTGAAGAGGTGACCTTGCGCATGACATGGCTAACCTGGCCGGCTGGCTGTTGCTTGTCTTAGCTTCCGCGAGTGCAATGACCGCCGTGCGGGTGCTGGCCTACGAGGCTGTCACGTGCGCTGGCGTCCGCGGGTGCCCTGAACATGTGCTCACATGTGCGATGGCGGTAGGAGGAGGTCCGTGTCGGCGGATGAGTTTGGGGGTGTGTCGGTGCTATGGAGAGGAGGGTACCATGATTTCAATTTGGGGAAAATGCAATTGTTTTTAGATCCTTTCTGGCAATAGAGATGCCCCTGCATAGGCGAGCAACGGGTTTCCATGACTTTCCACATGCACCTATATAACTCTGCCAACCCCCACACACAACTCAGCTTTTCCACATCATTTTCATTTGAAACTTTTTCCATGTTTACTACTCCCTCCGTTCCGATTTACTCATGGTTTTAGTTCAAATTTTAAATAAAACCACGACGAGTTGGCATGTTCAAATCATTAGGAACCTCATGCTCAAATTTTAGAAATTTTTGAGTTGGTTTGCAATTGTTAAAACATTAGCTGATTTTTAAGCCATTAAAAGGGATCAAAAAACTCTTCGGTTCTACATAGCATGCAAACGAGCTCCGGAGTGATGAATCTTGGCATGTTGTCTTTCTTGGACCGATGTAGAGTATGGTAAATATTTGTGAGCATTACGGCAAAAACTTGATGCACTTCGTGTACAAAATGACTACTCTCCGACGAAATATCACCGTTTAAAGAATGAAACCACCGCTCACCACAGACAACTTCTTTTCTAAAAGCCATTTTCACTTCAAACTTTTTCCATGTTTAAAATTGTGCTTTCGGGCTTGGGTTTTAAACATGAAAAGCTGCAACTGTGCTTTCGGGCTCCGGTTTTAGACATGAAAAAAGTTTGAAGTAAAAAGGATGTAAAAAAATGAGTTGTGTGTGACGGACGGTGGTTTTCGTTTGAAACGCTGATATTTGTTAAACAAGGAAAGTGTGGACACGTCATGCCATGGTCACGTGGGAACACAAGGCAGAGAAGGCAGCACCTGAGAAATGGAAAATAGAGTGAGGCCGCGAATCCGCGAGCCGGTTGCATCTTCCACCACGCCATGTCCAAAGCTTCCTCCATGTCCATGCCCCACAACATATAAGTCGGATCGCGTGGCCTCTCTATCGTTACCTTCCCGAGCAAGACAGAACCAAACAAAGCCATCGATCTATTGAAGAAAAGTCGGAGAGAGTGCATGCAAGAAAGCGTCGGCCACCCCGCCTCCAATCGAATATGGACAAGGTGCTGGCCATCTCCGTCCTGAGCGTGTCGTCGGTAGACATCGCCACCAGTGCTGGCAGCGGCGGCAACTTGGCTCGGCTCTACTGGCGGGGGCCGAAGCTGCAGGAGGACGAGCAGGCTGGATCAGCTGGGGAACATGGGAAGTAGGGCGGTCTGCTCGTGCAGGAAGAGTAGCAGCTAGGCAAGGGGAAACCGCATTCACCGCTGCTGCGGTTCACGCTGGAGTTTGATGGGATGGACTGCTTCGAGACCATCGTGTGCCATTAATCAGTGAATATCAACCCGTGGGTGTGACTGTTTATTCTTTGTCTTCGGTTGGCAGGCGGATGTTCCATGTGTTCATTCGTTGCTGACTTGTGCTTCTAACTGAAGGAAGTCACATATTGTCCAGAGTACAGACAACATAGTAAATTGTAACCAAGTTGTTTTCTTTTCTGATTTGTATAGGCTAATGGACTTGAGTCCGTCGTGATTCCTTGGATAAACTTTTGCTATCTGCATAGTTGAGGAAACAGAAAAGAAGTGAGTTTGACGTGGTAAGGATATTCAGAGAAACTAATTAGAAAATAAGTGAACGCGTGTGAATTGCAACTCGTTAGATGTCCAAACTCCAAGCTATCAGTAAACTATGTGGCTAATGCGCCACGTTCATAGTTGGAGTAACATATACTCACGGGAATACTCACAAAATTAGCCTAGCATCATTTTTCCTCTTGAAATTGTCACTCATACCGGTTACAAGAACGAAATTGCTGCCAAAACAGTGTCTCATTCAAGTAATTGGGAGGCAGCAAGGCATAGTTGAATGGACGACAAGCAGAGCATACATTTACTGGTAGTAAAGAGTCAAGCTCGATTGCGGCTAAAGATGCTGTGGCATGCTGTCACCGCCACAGACAGCTCGATTCCTTAAAGTCGCTGAGTTCTACAGGTTTGTAGAGACCAGGATGTTTTTTCTGGACTCCCGAGGCTTGTAGAGATCATGGTGTTAGCTATGGGCCTAAGTATACATTGGGTAAATATTGTTTCACTCCCGACGTCTCTGATTCCTACATGTTCATAGCATCCATCTGATTATTCTCTCGCCCTCTTCTCTTTGTGTGTGCTCACACCTATTCGTTCGTGTCTTTACATGTGAAATAAATAAAGAACGAAGTATCAAACAGTGTGGATGAATTACTGAACCTTGCTATCTGTTCAAGCGCATGTAGACTTAGATATATAGTGAAAGCATTACTCGCACAAGTGAAGGTGGGTGGAGAATTTACTTATATGTTCGTTGCAACAGTAAAAATAGTAAACTTAAGGCATAATATACTAAAACTTCTGCAAAATTTAATGCAAGGATACAGATAGAAGTGTATTACCCAAAGATGCATTACAACAAATACATAGATTAAAAGTAGAGGGAAATAGTTTAGTGCCGAGAGGCTCTCAATTCACTACATATATTTCTCAATTGTGGTTGTAAAGATGAACCTGATAGGTTGTGGCTGCCATCGCCTTCTCGCCAGTCACTAGGAGATGGACGAGGCCACGAGGGTGACTCCGAGGGCGTTGAGGGCGTGCGGCTCCGGTGGGGGCGATGGCGCGCGGCTCCGGTGATGGTGACGGAGGCAGGGACGGCGAGGGAGAGGTAGGGTAGACGTGAGAAGAACGGGGAATTGGGGGGAAGGAGGAACGCCCGTGCAGGGGCAAGTCAAATTTGTAGTAGCATTTTTTTCCCGACAAGCGTTATAGCTACTTAGCTATAGCGCTTTCAGACGGAACGCGCTACTGCTACAGATAAGTTAATTATAGCGCTTGTTCGTGAAAACGGACTATAGCTAAAGTAGCTATAGCGCTTCTGTAAAAACACGCTGCTGCTGTTACTTACATTTTTTTCTTTTTGTTTAATTTTTCTTTTCTTTTTGAGCAATTTTAACATGCTCCCTCTTCCCCCCCCCCCTCCCTCATTTCACATGAGAGGTAAGAGTATATAATAGATCTGAGCCAGTGATCTCACTAATCACTAGTCTGATTAACTTTTACCTTCTTACCTCATATGTAAAAAAAGGGATAAGAGGGAGCATGTTAAAATTTGCCTTTCTTTTTTTCTTTTCTTTTCTTTTTCCTTTTATTAGTTGCAGCATTGTCGCCTTAAAACGCGCTGCTACTATTTTGTTAGCAGTAATGCGATCCTTAGAAGGGCACTAGTATTATACCAAGCCGGGCGGCAACGGGTGTAATAGTTATAATAGTAGCGCTTTTTATGAAGAACGCGCTACTGCTATTTATGTAGTAGTAACGTATTTTTTTAGACTACACTACTGTTAGATAACTGTAGCGCCGTGTTTTAACAAGCGCTACTAATAAGTCTCTGTGTATAAGCTTTTCTCTAGTTATGGCTACTCCTCCGGCCCCAACGCGCTCGACCACCACTAGTAGCGTTTCCTTTCCTTTCACCGCCGCCGCACCCTCACCGCATCTAGCGCTAGCGGTAGTAGTATTCCTACCACTAGGACATTGGATTCCTTCCTCGGGAGTTCCATGGCCGGTCATGGGAGCGTCTCCTGTGTAGAGTCAGTGAGCCGAAGCATGGTGGTCCGGTCCAGTTAGGCTCATGGTTGGTATGCCAGCGTGCGGACAATGTTTTGGACTTTCAAATTTGATGTCATTTTGTCCATTTCCCCGCTCGGGTTCGTTCGAATTTGATTAGCATTACTAGCATATTTGAAACATGTAGAACATTTGGACAATGTAGGTAAGTACACTGCTGCATCCACCCCAGGTGTGTGCGTTGCACAATGACAACGCGCTCCAAGATGAAAACGATCAGAGGGCGTACACCAGCTTGTCATGGACCGGCCATGGGCATTGATCACGGGTCTCGTGAGCAGGTTGGTGTGGTCTGTGCTGTGCAGCATCGGCGAAATGATGGTCGATGGGCATCGTGATTTTGTTCCGTAGCGCACTAGGCTATCACAGCTAGGTGTCCTTCGATGGATCGGGAAGGGAAGGGCACTGGAGCTGCTTGCTGCTACGTGGTCACCAGTAAGCACCGAATTATTATGCTAATGCTGGTAGCTTGGCACTGTGACGGAGCCATGGCTGCACAGTCCGATGTCCTGCTCTCCCTGCCATGATGGCTGGACCATAAGGCTGCTTTCTCCGCATCGTTTCATTCACTCTGTCTAAAGAATCAAATATTCTATGGGCGGAAGGCTAGCTTCTGGCAGGACCTCTGGCTGAACGGATAGTGCCCCAAAATCCTAGTACCGGCCCTATTTACCGTGTCAGCGAGGAAAAACCGAACAGTATATGACGCGCTCATGAATCAGACATGGTTGAGCGACCCTGCACATGGGCTGACCGAAGACATGCTACAGGAGCTATCTAACCTTGCGGAAAAGCTGGACAATGTGGTGCTACAGGATGGCCAGCCTGATGAAATTGCCTGGCGGTTCACTCCAAACCGTGAATATTCCGCTCGATTTGCCTATCTGCTTCAGTTCGAATGCTCGGTGACACCAGAGGGACACAACCTCATTTGGGAGGGATGGCCCCCAGGCAAATGTTGTTTCTTCCTATGGACGGCCATGCTAGGCAGAATCTTAACCGTGGATGCTTTGCTGCGTCGGGGATGGGAGAACAACTATTTCTGCCCTCTTTGCGAGAGGAATCTGGAAACTCCAACCCATTTTCTCCTGGAGTGTTCCTGGTCATGGTATGCCTGGGAGAAGATCGCTCGACTCTCACGCATGCTGACGCTACCGCCGGCATCATTGGACAGTTTGGATTCCATCAAAGCATGACTAACAACATGTCTTGGCAGGGCAAGGGAAGATATGAAGAAAGGGACCCTATCCATCATACACCTCATTTCGTGGGAGATATGGCGCGGAAGAAACATATGTATTTTTCAGAAAGAATACATGGGTAGGGAGAGCTTCATAGAGAAAGCAAGAGAGGAGATCCGGCTTTTGAACATGGAAAGAGCGGGCATCCCTTTTGACCCGGGCTGAATTCCTGTAATCCCGTTACACCCGTGCTTTTCTTCTTTCCTTTTGCCTTCGGGTTTTGTCAAGCTCCGCCGCCTACTCGCCTTGTGTAGGCTTGTAGCTCGATCTTTTCCTCTCACTACTCAATGAATTTGGTAGATATTGCTACCAACATTCAAAAAAAAATAACCTATGGTATTATGCATTATGGTTATACAATGTTTCCTCCTTCGTATAGCAACTCAATATCCATGGTCATTCACATCATCACGGATACACAATGAATATTCAACGAACATGTTACACTTGGGTGAATGATGGCCTCCGTCCTCTGACTCCTCTCCCTTATACATATGTCGCCCAACTTCGCCAAAGTAGATAGCAAGCCCAGTTGTTTCATTCATATAGGCAATAACCACACATGAACAAAGGGGAAGGTGAGAAAAATAACCTATGCAAACGGGAATTGGAGACATCAGAACAGGAGCAACATTGTGTATTTAGCCGCTCAATCATTTACGTTTTCCTTAGGTCGCAAGGCACATGAATTCCAACTATTAATGGACCGTCAATGTCGAGAGATGCCTCGGCCCGAACCTTTGTGAAATTTCCTCGACTAGTTGCATTGTGGGGGTGCATGGTCGCGTTTCGTAGCTCCTCGACTATGCTCATGCATGTCGCTGAATTCTTGTGCCCAAGTGTCAGCAAATCCCACATGACTCGGGACCTTGGTAATTGGGTGGATGCCGACCGCAGTGGTGAAGACCGTGCGAATGTGGTTCTCTTGCATGAGGATGCGTGCAATCCTTTTGTTGATGGGCTAATGCGGTTCCCTAGTGCTCATGTGAGGGCTACTATGAAAGTTGCCGCCTGAACCTTCGCCCTTTGGCTATGTTGTGAGAATGCCAAGTCCACTCCGGTGGATCTTCATTCACTCTTGCTTGACTTTTAGTAATCGAGACGTTTCGGTTCAACAACTTAAAATTAGCAACTTTGAATCTCCTGGCCCGAGAGAAGTTTTGAAATAGTTTCTGAGTGAGAAGACTGGTTCCTTCTCAACTAGTTAGAATTTCTATTTTTGCTATGATATTGTCTATCGTGTTGGCCACCACCACGAGCTAGGGCTTGATCAGTATGAGAAACTTATTGTTAAGGTTTGAATATAATAAAGCTAGGCTTCGGCGAGTCAGTAAATGTTCCATCTTCCAAGAATAGAATCAAATGTAGCCGATGATACATTAACCTTTTAGTATATTGATTAATGAAGGAATTAGTGGAATTCATGTACCTTATCTTCTTGTGCAAGGAATTATCTTGCTTTTTTCATACTCATAAAAATTCATCAGATAATCATTGGTGCAATATCGTTACTCTCTTAGCGTTAAATCTATCGTTTGGATGAGAGATAGCAAGTTTTGACAATTGGTTATGTTCTAAACACAGTTTTGATATGCTAGTATGCACAATTCTAAAATCCCTAGAGATGCATCCACGCTCTTTTTCAATTGTAACCCCACATGTCAAGGTGTTAATACTTTTCCATTGTGGGCTGTATCTAAGCCTCTTCGGAAGACAAATTGATGGTTTTCTGTGCGCTTCAGTATGGTCCGGCTCATATAATGAAACAAGAACGTAGAATGTGGTTATAATGGTTTTGGTAACACTCTAGGAAATTCCTTTGACCAGTTTTTTTTTTCTGTTTTTTATCTCCTGATTTTGCAAGTTTTTTTTGCTTTTTGTTTGTTTTTTCTTGTATTCCTTCCTTTTTTATTTTTTGTTTTTCTCTTCTCCTTTTTCTTTCACTAGTCAATGCGTACATGCAATGCACGTTAATTTGGAAGTATATTAAGTGCATTCAGATATTAAGTAGTATATTATCTCCATGTTATTATGTGATTAGCACTATATTTGGCATGAATTAACTGCACGCTAAATGTGTTGAGCGCTCGACATTGAAGCAGTCTAGGTCGGTTGATTGACATGATTTGATGGCCGAGATTAATTGGATCTACCCCTTTGGGTCTTCTTATATTGGTATAGATTATTAAATTTATGAAACTTTTTATTGTAAATAAACTCATGAGTTTCTCAATTAATAAACATTTTATAAAAGCACATACATTTCTCAAATTCAATAATACTTTAAGTTCGCAAATATTAAAATATACGATCAACTTTTTTTAAATCTTTACTATTTTTTACATTCTCTAATAATTTTTAGAAAGCATGAATCTTTTAGAAAATTTGTGAATACTTTGGAATTAGTTAACATTTTTAAAATTTGGGATACCTTTTCCAATTCCATGAACCATTTTCAGTTTTTTAATTCATGAACAGTTTTTAAGTCTGTGAACATTTTAATTTAAAAATGAGAACATTTTTAAAATCCACAAACATATTTCTAAGGTTCGTGATTTTATTTCACCAACTACTTCAATACTAGCGAAAAAAGGTAGCTGGTTTTTTTTTAGCCTGCATGTAGTAAAGGGTCAAGCAAAAAAATAAAATCCAGCGCACCCACCAAGTGAATGATCGAATGAACCTAATGGATCACGACTCCGTATGCGCTATAATATCATTTTGATGCCTTGAGCACTAGATATGAGCACCCTACGTGTCGGCGTGTGTGGGTTATTTTGCTGCTGGGGATGGGGGCAAACAGGTTTGTTCCTTGTTTGGGGGAGTTGACACCTGTGGGTTCTTC
Source organism: Aegilops speltoides (assembly GCA_021437245.1). Taxonomy (NCBI): domain Eukaryota; kingdom Viridiplantae; phylum Streptophyta; class Magnoliopsida; order Poales; family Poaceae; genus Aegilops; species Aegilops speltoides. Next base: position 36,623,814 of record CM038147.1, read on the forward strand.
TTCTTCGCGTGTTTTGTGAGGGGTGGCGTGGCTTGTTGATTCTGTCGCCGACTGATCGAGTAGCGCTTTCTCTTTCTTCCAAATTAGTCTCCTCTGGTGATAGATTCACTATAGAATACCAGCGTCATGCTAGCGCTAGGTGTCAGCCTGGGCAAATAATGAAAAGATCGGGGGGCTGGAGATCCAAGACAACATACAGTTGCTATAGCTAGGCCTTGTGGCATTAGTTTAATTTTTTTATTGGAGGCGACAAGGTTGAGATATTGTCGACATTTTGGGGATGAAAACCAATGCAAAGAGTGATTTTCAAAGGCAGAGGCATGAGTGAATTCGGTTTTCTGCGGATGTAATCGTACATGCGCCTTGGCCCATTCCTACACGTGCTAGCAAAGTAGAAAAGTTAGAGAAAACCATTTCAGTGATATGGTCTTTATGTAAGGTGAAACCAAAGATACACTCGAACACGAAACAACTATGGTTGGATGATTTTCTTCTTCTTTTTGTTCACACACTTGGATGAAACATTATGCACGTGGTTGCTGCAAGATACGTGGGGATGAATGGTAGAGGCATACAAGATTCGTGGTTGCTGCATGTATGCATGTATCTGTACTTGGCTTTCCCCACTTGAAGAGACATATAAAGTGGCTTAAGAATCCGACCTCAAATTATGCTTAGGCAGCATTCACGTTAGACACATACTAGTGGGGAACTCAGACTCCCCGGGAATGCTTGATTCCAACAACCATTAATTACACTTCACACTCTTCTATTTTTACTCTTGCACTTTATTACCGTGTTTGCAACAACCTCTTAATATTTTAAGATTTGGTTTTCGCTTTGCTTTGGATCACAACTAGCTTACAACCATAACATTGTATATCTCTACATGAGACAAAAACCAATTCCCGTGCTCCCTGTGTGATCAATACTTTTACTTCGAAAATACTACAACTAAACTTTCTGCAGTTGGAGGACATCAGCTATCCACGTGCCAGAACCATGACTGTATTTGAACATCTTATGAGTTTCAACTCTAGCCTACCCCAATTGTTTTTGTCAACGGGTTTACTTGTTTTTCCCTGTCCTTTTTGTTTTCCAATTTTATTTATTTATTCCTTTTCTGAATTCACATTTTTTTTGAAATTTTTATAAATTTTCAAATTGCTAAGATTTTGAAATATTTAATTTTTTTGTTTTCAAATTTCTAAAAAAATTGTGTTTGATTTTCTTTTTGAAATTCAATTTTTTAAAATACATGAGCTTCTTTTAAATTTGTAAAGATATTTTCAAATTCATGAAGATGTTTCAAAGTTGTGATCATTTTTAAAATCCCTGATTTCTTTGTCAAATTGATTTTTTAATTCTTGCTTTTCTTAAAATTCGTGAACTATTTTTTAAATCCATGAACATTTTTAAAAATGAGGAACATTCTCAAATGTTTTACATTTGTTTTTGCAAATTCATGAATATTTTTCAATCTGACAGGCATTTTGTAGTTTGTGATCATTTTCAAAAATTCTGGAACATTCTTGATTCATTAAATTTTTCTAATTTAACTTTTAAACTTCATGAACATGTTCGAAACTCTATGGTTTAGAAAATTCAAATTTGGACGTTTCAGTTCAAAACAGTGATTTGTTTAGTTCATATTGTACACTAGTCTAGCGGAACTAAGGCCCTGTTCGGAATCCCACCTGCTCCACGAAATAGCAGGAGCTGTGGAGCCACGAAACAGCCGCTCCACGTTTTTTCACTGTGATTCCACCCGCTCCATGAGTGGAGCTGTGGAGCGGAGGTAAACCGAACGGGGCCTAATAAGTAGCTAAGCAGAATAGTAAGCGAGTATTTCTACGTAGCTGGCTTTTCGGACGAACGTGCTATGTATCGCCTTGGGGGAGACGCGCGCTGGGCCTGGGCCATTTAACGCTTGTTGTGAGTGATTCGGGGCGGGAGCGATCGAACAAGGCAAAGTCTTGGACGGGCCACACGGCAGAGAAGGCACCGAAACACCGAGACGGTTTTCAGCCTCCACCACGCCACCCGCGTGCGTCACGAGCTCGCTCGCTGCTTCTCCCTCGTAGCCGCGTCCACCAATATTATGGACTGCTCCAACGTAACAAACCGCCATGCCCAAAGCTTCATCCATGAGACCATGACCATGCCCCGCCGTATATAAGCCGGGTCGCGCCAGCCCCCTCTCTTCCTTCACCAACCCGAGCAAGCAAGCAAAGCAATTTGATTGATTGAAGAAAAGTCAGGGCGCGTGCGGGCAAGAAAGCATCGGCCATTTGAGCTGCTGCAGGAATCATCCCCGTCTCCGATCGACTATGGACAAGGTGCTGGCCCTCTCCATCCTGAGCGCCTCACCGGCAGACATCGCCCCCGGCGCCGGTGCCGGCGGCAGCTGGGCTCGGGTCTCCTGGCGGGGGAGGAAGCTGCAGGAGGATGGCCGGGCTGGAGCAGCAGGGAAACAGGGGAAACAGGGCGGTCTGCCGGCGGAAACAGAGCAGCAGCCGGGCAACGTGAAATCGCAGTCGCCGTCGATGTTGCGTCCGCGTTTCGCGCCGGAGTTCGATGGGATCGACTGCTTCGAGACCATAGTGTGCCATTGATCGGCGAATCACGAGCGGCTCCTGGTCCAACCACGCGTGTGACTACTAATTCTTCCTTCGTTCAATCACCGTACGATCGGCATGTTCATTCGTTGTTAACTTGTGTGCTTCTAACTGAAGCCGGATGTTGTACAGACTACAGAGCTACATATAAACCACATTTTGTACAAGGAAACCCATTTCGCCGTGATTATTCGGATAAGATTCGATTTTTAAGGCTTGACGTCATGACGGAGTAGAGACATTTAGTCAGACTAATCAAGAATTTGATGGAGAATTAGGGAATTAGATGTCCAAAGTCCAAACCCACTGGCTCAACTAAGATTTTATTAGATGGACTGACTCCTTAGTTTGTTCATTTGTTCAGATGGCCTGACTCCGTAGTTTCCTGCACCTTCAGAGAATCGGCGCACTCTGTGAACCTCAGGCTCAAAGCCAGTCGAGATGATGCTGTGCTCTGGTGAGGGAGGTTCAGAAACGACCACCGTGCGCACGGTGATGTTTGGTTGCGCGCCCTGGCTCAACAGTGGCCTGACAAAACCCTCCTGCTGCTGTTCTACCTGGGGTCTGCCCCTTCTTGAATAAAAAGATTAAGGTGGGGGAAGTTCTCTCTCCCCCCGGTGAAAATTCAGAAAAAAGGGTGTTTACTGCAGGCCAATAGACTGGCTGGTTAGATATTGATGCTTTCCCCGTGCCCTCTGATTCTGACATCTACTTGGTTCTTCTCTCGTGAGTTTGTTTTCGTGTCTGCTCACATCTGTTCATGAATTAACAGGTGAAATAAATGGAGAAGTAAATTCTAAGTGTGTGGATGAATTACTGAAACTTGCTATTTTATCATGCAGATGAAGACTTACATATATGAGGAAAGCATTACTCGCACAAGTGAAGTTTGGTGGAGAATTTACTTATTTTTTGTTGTTTTATTTCGTGCTGCATTTTTCCTTGGTAGAATACAAGTGTGAGACAGGACTTTCAACACTCGGGTGCCCCTACACCCTCTATGCACAATAAATCCAAATTTTTTTTATTTATAAAAAGTCTGAAACTTTGGAACATCAAACATGGTCAAACTTTCGATGATCTTGCAAAGTTACAGCTACAAATAACTTTCGAGGAGCCCAATCAAGCCGAAAAGATGGCCATGAGGATCATGAATAATGAACAAATGGCAAGCAGCCACCCCTGGATGAAGCGAGGATGTGTTTCCATGATTCATTTTATGTCGGTGGTGCAAGTCGTGGGGGTTGCAATGTCGCCCGTGTTTCACAAACATGATCCATGTTGAGGGGTTACGACATTGCTTGTGTTTCGGAAACGTTCTCCTTGTTTGCGGACCGATGTTGTTGTGCGGTTGTTGTGTGTAGTCCGAGGGGGGGATGATCCGACAGTGGGAAAGGATACTGGTAACTTGCTGGAGTTATCAGACGACTGACGCGTAATGCGCTTCATAAGTAAAAGTGTTCATCCAAGTTCTTGCAAGCCCGTAAGAGAAAAAGCACGACAACAAATTACATTATTTTTTCCAAAATGGCAACACATTACATTATTGACGTTGCTACAGCAACCGCTTGCTGCACAACACGTTCCACCGATCACCTCACCGGCCCAAAAGAAGGAAGTTACGTCCCGACGGGAGTTACCACACCCCGCCTGAAAATAACCGTTTGTTCACAACCGCCGCACATATTTCTCTGCTTGCATAAAAAAACACGCAAAAACACATGCGTCTCTTTCCTCCCCCCTTCCCCGCATCTTTAACTCAAGCGCCATTGCACGCCATCAATTAGGAGGAGGGGGAGCCCATCTCCATCAAGAATACAAACACATGTGGAAAATATAAAGCAGCTCAAGCCAACAGTGATCTGCAACTCTTTGTAACTCTTGAATCTCTATATCATCGATCATGCAACAAAAGTCAGAAGAACACGATCACGTAAAGTAAATGGCCCCCAAATTCTTTTTTTACCTGTTCCATTCTCACCGCACCATGATCTATTTGCAATAATCTTTGTACCCATGTGTGTGCAACTTCCTTAGACACCTTGATACTTTTTCCTTTCTTGCCCCTGATGAACCTGATTATGTTGTTGAAGCTTTTGATCTATTGTTTGTGTTGTTTTCGACTATTTACTATCTTGCACCTCTACACGCAAACAACTAGTTTCTTAGAACCTTGAAAACCAAAATAGGTGTGGTTGCTCAAGGGGTAAAAGAAACCTTGCAGGAAAGTGTGTTCGCAAAATTAAATCCCAACTGGGTCCACCCATCACCGGTATAAATTAATCTATCTTATGAAACATGGCACTAACCCAACTAGTAGTGGTAGTCGATAGATAGGTGGCACTGAACACGTCAGCAGAACGTCACCATACTTAGACATCGACGCTACTCATCTAAAACATTGCACTAACCATCCTTAGTTTATTTTCTATGCTTAGTTTAGTATTTATTTTCCATTCATCTTAGTACTTAGTTAAAAAAACTAGCTTTTTACCGTTCTCTCTAGAAACCCACTAGAGTAAACTATTCCCAAACTACGTTTTGGTTGTGATCATAGTCGCTTCCGTGGTATTGAAATTGCGTGGTTTGTAGTATCATTCTTTTTGCTCCATGTGCGTTCAACACTTGCAGGACATCATGTTCCACCCCATGACTATAATCTTTCGGTATACAACTCGGCGGACTGGTTGAATTTACACTAACATGAATAATATTAAAGCATTGATGGATGAGCATGGAGTCATGAGAGAGGGTATGGCATACTTCAGTACAATTATCTCTTGTTACTTTGTTGGATCTTCAACAAAGAGGGTGGTGATGTTGATCCAGAAATATTAGGCAGGGTAGATCCTCAGATTTCTCAAACCATTAACGAGGAGCTAGAGAAACCTTTATCGGCGACGGATGTTAAAAGGCTCTCTTATCTATTGGTCATGTGAAAGCTCCAGGTACAAATGGTCTTCATTCTATATTATTACAAAATTGGCATATTATAGGGGCCTCACTTCTCAATGAAGCTTTGAAGGCAATTCATGATAAGGTAGTTCCCAAGGAATGAAAGTATACATTAATTGTTCTTTAACCTAAAACTGAATGGCCAGATAAAATAGCTCAATACAAACTTATCAGCCTATGAAATGTGTTATATAAAGTGATCTAAAAAAATGATCCTTTTGCACTAGAAGCATGTTCTCGATGAAATAATATCCCCTGTGCAGAGTGCTTTTGTTCTAGGTAGGCTCATTACTAATAACACTCTTGTGTCGTATTTCTGCATGCACATTATACAAACTAAGAAGAAGGGGAAGGATGGATAATGTGTTGTTAAATTGTACATACATGAGACATATGATGATGTAGAGTAGGTGGTCTTGGAAAAAATAATGATTTGGACGGGTTTTAACCAAGAGTTTTGTAATGTTTTGATGGCATGCCTAAAGTCAGTGAAATATAAGGTCATATTGAATGATTAAGAAATGGATGAGTTTTAAGGGCCAAAATATTATTCTAGTTGAAATTTGTTGAAAGAGGGGACAAAAAAGGGATCATCGTTCACTTGGTAGAGCATTATTGCATGTTTACAGACCTTGTGAGGGGCCGTTTCCTTAAAGTTTGATATGGAAGTAACGAAGCCAATTACACCAAGAGGAAAAAGTCTATTAAGGACAGTTGATGAGATTATTAAACCTCACAAGATGGACAGAAATCCTTGTTAGGGAAATTATCATGAGTGTCGGTGGAGAAAGAATTCCGTGTTTTCTTCGAGTGAGCGTCTAACAGAGGATTTGTGGCACGACATCAAACAAAATATTTCTTCTTTCTGGTCCGCTCGGCCTACTACATTGAATTGCAACATTAATATGTATGGAGGATTAGAAGGGCCGATGAGTAAGAAACTAAGGATAAAATTTTAATCCAGTGTGGCATATTTTGTGGAAGTTGCATGTTCCAAAAAAGATTAAGATTTTGACATGGAGAGCGCTGCATTGAATACTTCTTCGTTGGCAATGCCCAGTATGCCTTCAGGGAGCAAAAGATGTTTAGAGTACTCCCGGTCATGCTCAGGATATTTAGAGTAATCCCTGTCTGCAGGAAGTTATTGATGGAGTTAAAGATATAGACAAACAAGGTAGTGTGATTTTGGAAGAATTGCTAAGTATGCTAACAGAATTATCAAATCAGTCGCCAATGATCGAGCCGCTTGGACTTCGTGAGTCTCTTGTGTTTGCAGCTTGGTATACATGGTGGTAGATGAGAGAAACAGTTAAACGAGAGACTATTGAGAAACCTAAAAGTACTACTTTCTCCATACAGGCAATTATAGTAAAATTTGTAAAATGCAATCTCAGAATCTATAAGGCTGCAAAATGGAAGAAACCTCTAACGTACGTTTACAAATGGAATGTTGATGTTGTGTTTTGGCTATGGGGCGCCTGCTGTTATCCTGCGAAGCAGTCTTGGGGAAGCTCATGCAACGACGTCAGATGCCATAGCTATTCAGAGAGGTTAGAGCTTGTGGAAATTCTTGGTTATTCACCAATCATAACTGAATCTGATTCTTCCAAAGTAGTGCAAGCATGCAACGGAGTAATCATGATATGGAGCTCATATACTACTATATTCGCCAATTGTTTCCTGAAAGCATTCAGAATTGTTAGGGTCACCTTTGTGCAATGCCCAAGGGAAGGAAATTGTTCGGCACAGAGTATGGCTAGACATAGTTGTGATTCAGTTTCAAGTTTTTCCTGGGATGGTGATCCACCCATAATTTTTATTTCAGAAATTATTAGCGATGTAGCAGTTCTTTAATTTAATAAAGTGTTTCAAGTGGCTTTCCCCTATAAAACGTATGACGTCCTAATTTGTGAAAAGAGTTTCGGCATACATTTGCCTAGACGGAACATCACTATACCAGTCAACAGAACATCACCACATCCTGGGAACTCCAACTACATGCATTTTGAGAGTGTGTTTCCCCTAAAAAATGTTGTTTCAACTCCTGCGGTGTAGGAACACCCCTCCCGAACAATTAATACAAAAAAATGGAAAACAAAATTAAAAAAGTCTGAAATTTTGTGACATCAAATATTTTTAAACCTTTTTGGAGCTCAAAAAATTTAGTCTATAGAAAACTTTTGAGGAGCTAAAGAAAATCACTACTCAAGTTTTAAACACTTTTGAGCACTGATTTTCTCTGTCTTGTGTAGAGCTCATCGGATGGTATTTGTTGATGAAATCTTTCAAGCATCTATGACTTTAGATCATATTTGATGTCACAAAATTTCAGATTTTTCTGAATTTTTTGAATATTTTTTGGATTCACTGTTCATGAAAGTGTTGGGTCACCCAGGTGCTACCACATCTTTCCCTATTTATGTTGTTTGTACACTTCGTATTGAGGTTGTGAGATATAATTCAATACTATAATACACTATACTTATTAATGTCTTTTTTGCTCACATACCAATGTTACCGAGTCGTCTAACAAGGAAGTCCCCTCTTGCGATTACCGTCCATCAGCGTGAGTTATAGCTTAAATGGACTAGTACATCCTCAGATAGTCAGATGGATTAGGTTGGGGCATCTCCCTGTGTTGACAGTCCATTAGAAATTGCAGGCTTGCGCCGTGCGATCTGGGTAGAACTTATAAGATTGAATCACCAATTAGCCAACACAAGATAGTTTGCTAACGTTCTGATGTCTCCAACTCCCATGTGCATGTCAGCACATCTAATCACTCCGTTGATAAGTGTGTGGTCATTGTCTATATGAAGGAACACCAATATGGCTTGCTATCTTCTTTAATGAAGATGGAGCGGTATACTTATAGGGGGCAGTGCGGAGACCATGTTTCACAGAAGTGTTTATTAATATGTTTATTGAATATTTATTATGTGCATGTGATATAAATGACCATGAGTATTTGGTTGGTATACATATTGAAGGCCCTCTGCAGCGTACTTGTTGATAAGTGTGTGGTCAAGAAAATTACAAATTATAGTATTGGTGTCCTACATATTTGTGCAATGATAAATCCAAACTACACACAACACACATTTGTGCAACACCATTGCGGGTGGCAACTCTAGTGTAGGAAGCCAGCAAACTTTAGTGAAACCATTTTGGTCCGACTTACGTACAACATAAATAGGCGTATAATTATCAGTTTTTACCATTCACTCGCTTTGTACAAATGGTGAGTCTCTTCTTCTACAGTGAGCAACAAAAAATTGCAGACAGATAAGTGAAAAGAAAATTCAACTCGGTGCGCGAATCGGGTCGGCCTGGTCTCCTGCTTCCTCTCTGGGCGCGTGCTCTACTTGACCTTCTTGTGCTGCTGCGTCTTGTTCCCCGTCACCTGCTTCCCGCCGCCGCTGCGCCAGGACAGGCCTATGGCGTATCCTGGACGAGAGATCTCTACCGGTGACGAGCTGAGGATCGAGAAAGCCTGGATTTTGTCCGTGATCGATCAGCCGAGCTGCCTGGACTAGATTTCCCCTCAAGCTTGCTCTGCCTTTTGTAGCAAAACGCTTCTTCCCTTTAGTTCTTGCTCTGTTTCTCTGTCTTGACTCTGTATGTGAGCTCAGGTTTGGATATTCTACTTCCCCACCCATGATGACTGATATATATACACGGGAGCTTGGAGCTGGAAGAGAGGAGCCAAGCCGCAAGCGGGGTGAAGAAGTCGTGATGCATCAGGAAAGTCCAGGCGAGCACCGGAGACGCCGACTACGACAGGCACATCGCGGGAAGAAGGAACGAAATGATAGAGTGACGGAGGTGGAGAGATGGCGGGCTACGACCCGACATGACACCGTCCCAGAAGCTGGACGGGACTCGGTCACCGCTAGCTGCTGCGGATCAGATCCAGGTCAAAGATCTTGCGTCCCTTGTGAGTCGTGTTTAGGATTGTTTATGGTGAGCGGATATGGACTGGCAATGGCTGGGAGTTGGGGAGGAGGTGCGGTGTCGAGGATGGGTGGGTGGCATGGCACCGCTGCAGTGCGCGTACCGGAGGCGCGTACTGCTTACTTCACCGAGAATTCAGATCCCCTTACGGTCAGAAAAAAAATTACTAGTACTACGAGTTCTAGGTTTCATGAAAGAAAAAGATTATAGGCCGGAGACCGGATGAAGTATTCGCGTTGGCCATCAAGCCAGCGGAGGCGTTCTATGTAATCAGCAGGGGCACACAATCAGACGGCCAAACTGTGCAAGGCCCGGTAGCAGTTACATCATTGCCTTGTTCTGTAAAACATGTTCTTTAACAATACAAAAAGTCAAGTGAAAGTATAGTGATAAAACTTATTTTGGTTCTCTAATGTTTGCTAGGATCCGCGGGTCTAGAAAAAATATGGCGGCTGACCAAAAGCATTTACACAATCCACACAGGCAAGGCAAGCAGAAACTCGGTTCGTGCGACAAACTTGTAGTCCCGAACTCCTTCCTGATGACCTTTTAAGATCAGCAGCCATGGAAGGGACCTTTACCCAAGGTATGTTTGCCGAAGCTCACGGTGTTTGATCTGATTCGACCGGATGCGTGGGTTACGGTTAAGAGGAAGAAAGGGCGGCGGATGGTGTCCCGGAGTGTGAGATCGCCGACGCCGGCAATGGAGGCCACGCCGGCCGCGATTCAAACGACGAGGGCAGCCGCGCTCGCTCGGCTGCTGGGTGCGGCTGGGCTGGAACGGGCGCCTTCGGGCCGTGTTGCCAGTGGGCCTGAGAACAATGGGTATGAGGCCCATTGTGTCAATCATGTTCGGTCCGGGGATTCTGATCTGCCATGCACGTTCGACCCTTTGCTCGTCCCAGCGCCGTCGGTACGTGCTGCTAGGGTTCGTCGCCAGGGGAGACGTGGTTTCCCAGTGTGTGGAGCCAGCCGGGCGAGGAGGATCCCGCCGCTGGTCATGGCCGGCCGTGGATCGGGTCCCCCTCCTGCCGCGAGTGCCGCCGGGGGGAGTGGAAGAGCTGTCCCGCCGCCGCCCCATGGGTCGGGCCGGGGCGCCCCTCCGGTCGGGCAGCCGCCGCCGGCCCTGGCGCCGGGTGCTGCGGGACGTGGAGGAGCCCACCCACCGAGGCAGCAACTGGGAGCTCCGGGCGTTCGGGCGCCTGATGCGCAGCCAACGGCGGCTGGACGGGCCACGCATAGACCCCAGGTGCCGGCTAATGCGGCTGCGGTCGGCCGGGGAGTTCTTCGCCCTCCGCCGCCGGCGGCGCCGGCTCCTGGGACGATGGCGACGGGGTTGGCTAATGCTGGCCGTGGGGTTCCTCGCCCTGCTCCGTTGGTGGTGCCGGCTCGTAACGCGTCGGCGACGGGGATGGCTGGTCTAAGGCCCGAGGCGCCGGGCGTCACGGTGGCTGGCGGTGCCTCTGCTGATCCGGTGAGGGCGCCTACCGGGGGTCAGCGTGCACCTCCGCCTCACCTTGCGGTTCGTCAGGCGCAGAATCGTTTGGGGCAGAATCAGGCTCAGAGCACTCAGAGTAATATCAGTGGGAGACCGACTGATGCACCTCGAGGCAAGTGGGGTGATGACGGTTATGATGCGTATGGAGTGGGTCAGCATCGGGGCTCATCTTCAGCGGGAGGAGGACGTGGTTATGCTTGGCAGAGTGACGGGTCTGCAGAGAGACCGTTTCTAGGGCCGGCTGGAGGCTTTGTTGAGGGGGCCTCAGGACCTGATAACAGATACAGAGGAGGTTTTCGCGGATACCGTGGTCGTGGTGGAGGCCGTGGAAGGTTCCGCCGGCCGCCTCCTCCCAGAGATGTTGACTCTGACAGGGTGGCGATGGAGACTGACCAGACCCCCCAGGAGCTACCTCCCCAGGCGATGGAGGTGGTGAATGCACTTGCCGTCGCAGTTGCTCCTGGGATTGCGAAGGAGGCTGAGGTGGTTCACGTGGCTGATGCAGAGCGGGCATCCAAGTATGCTCGGAAGAAAGAGAGAATGCTTTGTTACCGGTGCGGAGAAAAGGGACATTTCATCGCGGAGTGTGTGGCCCAGCTGTGTGAGTCCTGTGGTAAGCCAGCGCATGCTTCAGGGGAATGTCCTTTCTCGAGGACCATATTCCAGCTCTTCAGATATGGTGTGTACTGTGCTGAGCTGATGTTCTTCGAGTCAGCGGCTGCGAGGGAGATCCCAGTTGATACCCAGAGCCTTACTACTGGTTTGGTCAAGGTGACACAGGGAGATGTCTCCCAGGCTCAGATTGTGCAGAGACTTCAGGAGTTGGCTCCGGGTGATTTTCAGTGGGACCTCGTACCCGTTGAGGATAGAGTGTTCAGGGTGGAGTTTCCGTCGGTTGAGGACTTGCAGCGTTTGTTGAGCTTTGGGATGTGTAAGGTGCCAGGCACCAAAGGTATTTTGGAGTTCCATGAATGGAAGAAAGTTGAGCCTAAGGGGAAGCCTCTTACTCAGGTGTGGCTGCGATTCTCTGGGGCACCATCTGAGGCGCTTGCTGATGTGCGTGTGGTGGCTAGTTTGGGTATTATGGTTGGTAAGACGGAGAAAGTTGATATGGCGTTCACTAGAGCTCAGGGGGTGGCTCATCATGAGTCAAGATTTTGGATATTGAGTATGTCCCGGACGTCGTCAATCGGACCTATAGAGGCGAGGTGTTCCCCTTGATATTGAGTTTGAGGATGCGGAGTTGTTTGCTGAGGTAGCTGCTGGCACTGACGTGGATATGCACGAAGGGGGTGATGATACGGGTGCTCCCAGGGAGCAGACGGATGAGGCAGCACAGGAGCCCAATGGATCGGGGCCTGTAGCTCAGGAGCCTGAGAACGGAGCCGGGATGGAGCAGTCCCCGGCTTCGTCTTTGCCTCATAACTCTTTGCGGTTTGGATATTTTCTGCCGACGTCGGCTCCTCCGCGTCTGTGGAGTGATCGGGTTGACTCTGACGATGCTTTTGAGCTTTCGCTTCCGGTCTTGGACTTTGGGCTGTCACCCAGGCAGTCGGCCGGCTTCAGTGCCCGAGGTGTACGTGCGGTGGAGCCTCAGGAGTCGCCAGTGCGCACTGGGTCCTTGGTTTCCTCGCGGAGGGGAGGGGCGTCGGGGCAGGTGGCCACGACTCCCTCTCATCCTTCTGTTTCACCGCTGGCGGCAGTGCAGCGTGTCAGCGGAGGCGATCCACCTTTGGGGCAGGAGGCCCTGGTGGTCTGTCGCGAGGGAGCCTCGTTGGTGGAGGGGTCGCCGGAGGCACTAGGCTTGCGTCAGGGGCAGGTGCCCCCTGACCCTCTAGTCCCGACGGCGGTCCTGCAGGTGGTGCACTCGGCTGCGACGGCGTCAGCTGGGGGGGTCGGACTAGGGCAGGCGGCCCTGGTGCCAACTCCCCCCAGCATCTCTCCTCTCCTCCGAGGTCCCCTCTCCCGCACCTCCTCCGGTGCCGCTACTCGGGAGGAGGTGATCGCTTCGGGATTCGGGACCCGGTTTCGAGGGGAGGCGGACGAGCCTCGCCTGGACCTTCCGGAGGTGGATGATTTGCAGCAGCAGTGCGCTATGCGGGCGCCAAGCCGTGATGTTGAGATCACAACCGGTATGTCGATTAATTTATCAAATTCCATTCTGCATTTCTCTAAGGATGAGATTATTAATAATGCAAACCAAGTGGGGGTGTCTCTTGGGAATAATAATTCTGAAATTGAAAATTCGGTTAATGATCTTTTAGATTTGGAAGCGGAACGGGCCTTAGAATCTATTAGAAACCTAGCGGCAGTAAAACCTATGAATGATGCGGAGATTGAGGCCTTGGGTGTAAGGGTGCTTGATAAGTTCTGCGCGGATCTTGTTCCTCCGTCTGCGGAGCCTGAAGAGGACGAACTCCAGGTGGATGATGTAGTTTATGTTCAACCGGAGCACGGTTATGAGGACCGGGCTACGGGTGATAACATTCCTAAACGTAAGTGGAAGCGGAAGGTGTACCCTACATCCGCGGTTCGCAGGAGTGCTAGAATTCGTAAGGCCAAAAAATTCCATGATGACCTATGAAAGGAATATTCTGGAATAGCAGAGGTCTTAAGGACTTGGCTAAACGTAGGTTTCTAGCGGAGGCTTCTTTAGAGCACCGTTTAGATTTCATTGCTCTTTCTGAAACTGGTCGGGATAATTTTGCGCCTCAGTTTCTTAACACGTTGTCGGGAGGTGTGGATTTCGATTGGCATTGTCTTCCTCCAAGAGGGAGGTCCGGGGGCATCTTGCTGGGTGTGAGATGTGATTCCCTTGAAGTCCGGAGTGTTGTTATGGGTGACTTCGCAGTGAAATTTAGAGTCAGGTCCAAAATAGATGGGTTTAACTGGGTGTTGGTGGCGGTCTACGGGGCCGCACAACCTGAGCTTAAACCGGAATTTCTGGCTGACCTGGTTCGAATCTGTGGGTCCGAACAACTCCCTATTCTGGTTGGGGGGGACTTCAACATCATTAGGAGGCGGGATGAAAAGAATAACGATAATTTTGATGGCCGATGGTCGTTTATGTTTAATACCATCATTGAGAGTTTGGATTTGAGAGAGATCGAGCTCTCTGGTCGACAATTTACCTGGGCTAACTCTTTACCAAATCCGACATATGAGAAGTTGGATCGGGTTCTTGCAAGTGCCGAATGGGAGCAGAAGTTCCCTCTGGTCACGGTGCAGGCTCTCACGCGAGGGATTTCGGACCACACGCCATTATTTGTTGACTCAGGGGAGCCAAGGCATGTGGGAAACAAGAATACTTTCTCGTTTGAAACGGCGTGGTTTGAACGAGAAGGTTTCTTGGATATTGTTGCCAGAGAGTGGGCTAGAGAGTCTAGGGGAGGATCGCCTGTCGAGAGATGGCAGAATAAGATCAGGCATTTGAGGAGCTTTCTTCGAGGATGGGCTAAACATCTAAGTGGAGTTTATAAGGTTGAGAAAGACAGACTCCTGGATATTATTCAATCCCTAGATGTTAAAGCTGAATCAGCTATTCTTCAATCTGCGGACCTGTCTTGTAAGATTGATGCGGAAAAGAGGTTGAAGGAACTTCTCCGCGAAGAAGAGCTGAAGTGGGCGCTCAGAGCAAAGGTTCGCAAAGTAATCCAAGGGGATGGAACACTCAATTCTTTCATCTGTTTGCGAATCAGAAAGAAAAAAATATTTCAGCTCGAGCAAGATGAAGGCACAATAGTGGGTCACGATAATCTTAAGCTATACATCACCGAATACTACAAGCAGTTATTTGGAACGCCGGAGGATAGCGCTGTGTCCCTCGATGAGTCCAGGACTGAGGATGTGCCTCAATTAACTGCTGCTGATAATGATATGCTGGTTGCGCCGTTTACGGAAAAGGAGATTCTCGATGCCATCTCTCAGATGGAGAACAATAAGGCTCCCGGCCCGGATGGGTTTCCGGCGGAGTTTTACAAAAGATGTTGGCATATCATCAAAGGGGATCTGCTACCCATGTTCCATGACCTTTTTGCCGGACGGCTTCAACTTTTTCACTTGAACTTTGGAACTATTACGTTGCTTCCAAAAAAGACCGATGCTCTCAGGATTGAGCAGTTCCGTCCTATCTGCCTTTTGAATGTTAGTTTCAAAATTTTTACCAAGGTTGAGACTAATAGGCTCACACAGATTGCGCATTCTGTGGTGCAGCAATCCCAAACAGCTTTCATGCCAGACAGAAACATCCTAGAAGGGGTGGTGGTGTTGCATGAAACGCTCCATGAAATTCACTCAAAGAAACTTGATATAGTCATCTTTAAAGTCGATTTTGAGAAAGCGTATGACAAAGTTAAATGGCCTTTTCTGCAACAAGCTTTGCGTATGAAAGGTTTCCACGAGGGCTGGAGGAGCCAGATTGAAACTTTTACGCAAAAGGGTAGTGTTGGCATAAAAGTGAATGATGATGTCGGTCATTACTTCCAGACACATAAGGGCTTGCGGCAGGGAGATCCGATGTCCCCTATTCTGTTCAACATAGTGGCGGATATGTTGGCGGTTTTGTTAGGGAGAGCTAAGGAAGTTGGCAAAATAGGGGGCTTGGTGCCACATTTAGTGGATGGGGGCATTTCCATTCTGCAATACGCTGATGACACTATCATCTTCATGGAGCATGACTTGGTAAAAGCTAGAAATTTGAAACTGCTGCTTTGTTTGTTTGAGCAATTGAGTGGGCTCAAAATTAACTTCCACAAAAGTGAGTTGTTCTGCTTTGGGAAAGCCAAGGAGGAACAAGAGGCTTACAAACAGTTGTTCGGCTGTGGTTTGGGTGAGCTGCCTTTCACTTACCTAGGAATTCCTATACATCACCGCAAGCTAACGAATAATGAATGGAAGTGTATTGAGGATCGATTCGAGAAGAAGCTAAGTTGTTGGAAGGGCAAGCTCATGTCGTATGGAGGCCGTTTAATTCTTATTAATTCGGTGCTCACGAGCATGCCCATGTTCCTTTTGTCCTTCTTTGAAGTCCCGCTTGGTGTTAGGAAACGATCGGACTTCTATCGATCGAGGTTCTTTTGGCGGGGATGAGCTTAAGAGAAAATATCGGTTAGCGAAGTGGGATATCATTTGTAGGCCGAAAGACCAAGGGGGTATGGGGATTGAAAATCTCGAAGTCAAGAACCGTTGCCTTCTTAGTAAGTGGTTGTGGAAGTTATCCTCAGGAACTGACGCCATGTGGGCTCAAATCCTGCGTAACAAGTATCTCCAAACCAAAACTTTGGCTCAGGTTTCGGTTAGACCAACTGATTCACCCTTTTGGAAAGGGCTTATGAAAGTGAAGCTTTCATTTTTTCAGAGGTCAAAACATATAGTTGGCAATGGTGCAAGCACGAGATTCTGGGAGGATACTTGGCTCGGAGATGCTCCCCTAGCAATCCAAAGATCCGTCTCAGATCGTATAGTTCAAGGCGCGATGCTCGGTTGCATCGGTCTTCATCTCGACACCCTGAATATCCAGTTTAGAAGATCGTTAGTGGGCAATCGTTGGGAAGAGTGGCTGCATCTAGTTAGGAGACCGATGCAGGTACAACTATCTCAACAACTCGATAAGCTGCTACTGAATCTCACTAGGTCGGGTGAATTCACGGTTAAATCAATGTATGTTGATGTTATTAATTCGAGCTCGATTCCTACTTCCAAGCATGTGTGGGATGTCAGAGTTCCTTTAAAGATCAAGGTGTTTATGTGGTTTCTACATAAACAAGTTATCTTAACAAAGGACAATCTAACTAAGCGTAATTGGACAGGACCTACTAGGTGTAGTTTCTGTGATCAGGGCGAAACCATTAAACATCTATCTTTTGATTGCCCACTAGCTAGAATTCTTTGGACGACTATTCAAGTCACTTTCAATATTACCCCACCAAGGTCGGTTAACATGTTGTTTGGGACATGGCTAACTAGGGTAGAGCCCGGGTTAGCAAAACATATTCGCTTGGGGGTTTGCGCTTTTCTGTGGGCGCTTTGGAATTGCAGAAATGACTTTGTCTTTAACAGATCAACAAACATCCATGTTTTGCAGGTTATCTTCCGAGCAACGGCTCTTATCCGTTCCTGGTCGCTACTCACTCCGATGGAGGCCAGGGAGCTTTTGGTTACTGCTGCTATCCGATGGGAGATGGTAGCTCGGGATATATTCAGCCGGTTTGGATGGCGGTCGTGTAATAGGATAGGCAATTAGTTTACCTGTCTAATTTGGAGCCAACCGGCTGTGATGTAATAGTGCTTTGGCTAGCTTGTGTTTCTAGCCTTCGGGCTCTGTGTGAGCCTTTTCTTCTTTTTTCATGTTGAGATCTTCGAGACTTGGAGACTTTGTAGACTATTTTATGTTTAATAAGATGGCTGTATGCATCATGCTGATGCAGAGGCCGGGGAAGCCCCCTTTTCGAAAAAAGAAAAAAAAACTATCACGAGCCACCGGTATGAACGAGTTCTCATTAGTCTCCGGAGTCATGTCTAACAGACCCCGTAGAGCTAATGCTTATACTCAAAAACGTTGGATCCGCAAAGGGTGTATTGCGTTTCTCCGATGTCTCTAACTCTTACGTGTGTGTGCATCTATTTTGCCTGGCTCGGCCTCTTCTCATCTCTATTTCCATGCTTGGTACTTATTTATCTTCTATCATGTCAAACAGGAAGAACGAGTATAAATATGAAAGTGTGGATGAACTATTGGGACCTGGTATATGCTCACGTGAATATTGACTCACATATATATGAAGGGAACCCCTATACACATATGGGTAAAGATAGGTGGATTATTTATTTGGTTTTGTTATTTGTGTCTCAATTCATTCATTTATTGAATGCGTGTGTGCTTTTTTTGCAAAAAAGAAGGCATGCTTTCATGTAAGACTGAGACTGCAGCACGTGTATTGCTGGTTCTCCTAATGAAGAAGGTGTATTGCTGGTTCTCGCATATTTCCTCACCTACTTTAAGGAACCTTCTGACAGACACAGTGATACTACTTGACATCAAAATGGAAGTAGCTCAAGTCTACACTCTGTTTCTGTGCAACATTGCTAAGCATGGTCCGGCTATGCTTTTGCCAAGTTGCAAGTTTGGTATGTCAAATCGAGCTCTTACTACCATTCTGCGCACGTGCAGATGCTCTGGTTTTGTTCTCCGCTCACTGTAATTCACTTCCTCTTCCTTTTGAGGTAGAGGGTGAACACGCATTAGAGAGCAAGTTTTTGTGCCCCATGGTGAGAGGAACCTGCCAATTTTTGGTGCAAGAATTACGGTTCAAATTACAACATAAACATCACCAAAACAGACGTATAATTTATTATCAGTTCACTCGCATTGTACAAATGGTGAGTCTCTTCTTCTTCTTCTTTGTCAGTAAGCAACTAAAAAGTACAGAGGGAGAAGTGAAAAGAAAAACACCCCGTCCAGCTGCTCAAAAGTCGAAAGAAATTACAGTCTCGAAGCAGTTGAGGCCGTCGAACTCGGGCGCGAATCGGGTCGGCCTGGTCTCCGGCTTCCTCTCTGGCCGCATGCTCTGCTCCACCTTCTCATCCTGCTGTGTCTTCTTCTCCGTCACCTGTTTCCCGCCGCCGCTCCGCCAGGACAAGCGTGTGCCGTACCCTGCATCAGCGATATCTGCGGGCGACGAGCTGAGGATTGAGAAAGCCAGCATCTTGTCCATGATGGATCAGCCGAGCGGCCTCAACAGAAATTCCTAGCAAGCTTGCTCTGCCTTCTGTAGTAGCACGATTCTTGCTTTCAGCTTTGCTCTGTTTCTCTGTTTCTGACTCTGTAGCTGAGCTCAGGTTTAGATGGTCTTCTTTTCCACACACACCGTTTGATATATATACACGGGAGCTTGGTGCGGAGAGGGGGGAAGGCAAGCGGGGTGGGTGACGGACGCGGCAGGGAAGTCCACGGATGCCGACGGAAGACGCCGGCTCTGACTGTCACACGGCGGGACGCAAAAGCGAAACAACAGTGTGACGACTGGGTTTGATTGTTTACGGAGGGAGACTCAGAGTCGGTCAAGCTTAGGATAGTTTATGGTGGGAGGAGATGGAATGGCTGCGAGATGCAACACTTGGAATCAGCAAGGGGGTGCCGTGTCTCGTGATGGGAAGGCGGCGTGGCATGGCTTTGACTGTTGGGCAATTCCGCATGACACCGCCTGGTGCAGTATTTTTCTAAAGAGGCGCGCATGGGTCGGCCGGCACACCCAGATGTTCTTCTTTTTCCCTTAGAATTTCGAGAGTTTTATTCGACGAAAGCATTTGCCGAGCAGTCTGTCTGCCAGGAGGTTGCTGGTCAGAAAATAGGAAGTTCTTCAATCCAACTTTCAGTTGTTTTCACTGGGAACATGAATATGCAGGACCGTTAGCCGATTTACGCAGTCTGGTTGAAGATGTTTTTTTTAGAAAAGGGTGAAGACCCCGGCCTCTGCATCTAGGCGATGTATGCAGCCAGATTATTAATCTTTATGTATATCTATATCTATATCTATACCTACTAATAAAGCAAGGTATGTATCTTTAAAAAAAAATTCATCCGTTCATCGTCGAAAAGATTTTTTCTAACCTAGGTGATAAGAAACTTTTGTGCGTCTATCCGCCGGAAAAGAATAAAAAGTTTGTCCAGAATCCCCTAGTGGGCCCGCGTGGGCTTCGGCCCAATGAAGCCAGCCCACTTATTATTGCCCATGCAGTTGAAAAGATCTTATTTGGCGCATGGAGCGATAAATAGTTGTAGTTGCCCACAGGGCGCCTATGACTGGACCAGCCCGTTTCCCCTTTTTCAATGTTCTATTTCTATTTTTCTTTTTCCATTCCTTTCCTCTTTCTATTTTATATTTCGTTTTTTTCCTTTTTTTCCTTTTTTAGTTTTATTTTCTCCGTCAAGTAAAAATTCAAAAAAATATTCAAAATTTCAAGTTTTGTTCAAATAATAATAAATGGTCAGACTTGAGTTGGTATGATTGAATCTGTCAAACATATTGTGGTCAAACTTATCGTGGTCAGATTTGGGATGATCAAATCTATGTCAAAATTATTGTGTTTGTGCTGCTAATGTACTGTTGTTTTGCTTCTTTAATGGAGGATTGCTGTCAAAATTATTGTGGTTTGTGCTACCAATGTACTGCTGTTTTGCTGCTGTAATGTATGATTGAATCTATCAAAAATTATTGTTGTTTGTGCTCTTCTTTCACTACTGTTTTTCTGTTGTTGGTCTCCTCCCTTGGTGCAAGGAACAACCCACACCTATATAATTACATTTGTCAATGATACTCTCCCTATAAATACATTTGATAACGACATATAGTGATATCTAGTCATGTTCCACTTTAATAGGAGAACCCGCATCTCAAACGGTAAATCTCAACCTATATTTTTAGGGAAACAACATGACTCTGCTGTTTTTTTAATTAATGTTTGGAAAAAATAGAAAAGTCAGTCTGTAAAAAGAGAGCAAAAAGAACTATACATCAAAGCGACCTCAGCTAAGAAAGCAAAATAAAGTACAACAACAACCTAAAATCTCAAAAGTGCGCGCGCATGATTAGAGCATGGTTAATAGCACAACCTGCTGCTGGCTATAAACCCCTGCCACATCATCTATAAAGCCTTCCCACACAGTAAGCTGGCTTTTAGGTTGGCTCAAAGACTGACCCTAATAAAGACATGGACATTTAATATTTGCATGTGTATATCACCAGTTGTGATCCAATACAAACAACATCTTTGTGGCACCAAGCGATTTGAAGCGATGGAAGGATGGATTTCGCGCGCGAAGGTGGAAGGAGAAGCCCACGATGTTGGAGAACGTAGTAAGTTCAAAAAAATTCCTACACACACGCAAGATCATGGTGATGCATAGCAACGAGAGGGGAGAGTGTTGTCCACGTACCCTCATAGACCGAAAGCGGCAGCATTAGAACAACGCGGTTGATGTAGTCGTATGTCTTGACAGCCCGACCAATCAAGCACTAAAACTTCGGACTAGGGGGGAGGGGCACGCGACCCAGCCCTTGCCTCCTCTCCTCTTCTCCACTAGGGCCCATGTAGGCCCATTAAGCCCCCGGGGGGCTCCGGTAACCCCCCGGTACTCCGGTAAAATCCCAATTTCACCCGGAACACTTCCGACATCCAAATATAGGCTTCCAATATATCAATCTTCATGTCTCGACCATTTCGAGACTCCTCGTCATGTCCATAATCACATCCGGGACTCCGAACAAACTTCAGTACATCAAAACTCATAAACTCATAATATAACTGTCATCGAAACCTTAAGCGTGCGGACCCTATGGTTCGAGAACTATGTAGACATGACCGAGAACCGTTTTCGGTCAATAACTAATAGCGGAACCTGGATGCTCATATTGGCTCCTACATATTCTATGAAGATCTTTATCGGTCAAACCGCATAACAACATACATTGTTCCCTTTGTCATCGGTATGTTACTTGCCCGAGATTCGATCGTCGGTATCCTAATACCTAGTCCAATGTCGTTACCGGCAAGTCTCTTTACTCATTACGTCATGCATCATTCTGTAACTAACTCATTAGCTACATTGCTTGCAAGGCTTATAGTGATGTGCATTACCGAGAGGGCCTAGAGATACCTCTCCGACAATCGGAGTGACAAAACCTAATCTCGAAATACGCCAACTCAACATGTACCTTTGGAGACACATGTAGAGCTCCTTTATAATCACCCAGTTACGTTGTGACGTTTGGTAGCACACAAAGTGTTCCTCCGGTAAACGGGAGTTGCATAATCTCATAGTTGTAGGAACTTGTATAAGTCATGAAGAAAGCAATAGCAACATACTAAACGATCAAGTGCTAAGCTAACGGAATGGGTCAAGTAAATCACATCATTCTCCTAATGGTGTGATCCCCTTAATCAAATGACAACACATGTCTATGGTTAGGAAACATAACCATCTTTGATTAATGAGCTAGTCAAGTAGAGGCATAATAGGGATATTAAGTTTGTCTATGTATTCACACATGTATTATGTTTCCGCTTAATACAATTCTAGCATGAATAATAAACATTTATCATAATATGAGGAAATAAATAATAACTTTCTTATTGCCTCTAGGGCATATTCCCTTCAGTCTACCACTTGCACTAGAGTCAATAATCTAGATTACACAGTAATGATTCTAACACCCATGGAGTCATGGTGCTGATCATGTTTTGCTCGTGGAAGATGCTTAGTCAACGGGTCTCCCACCTGGACTTGGTCTCGGATGGAATTGAAGCGTCTCTTGATGTGCTTGGTCGTCTTGTGAAATCTGGATTCCTTGGCCAAGGCAATTGCACCAGTATTGTCACAGAAGATCTTCATTGGTCCCGATGCACTAGGTATGACACCAAGATCGGAAATGAACTCCTTCATTTGCTACTTCCGAAGCAGCTATGTACTCCGCTTCGCATGTAGATCCCGCCACGACGCTTTGTTTAGAACTGCACCAACTGACAGCTCCACCGTTCAATATATACACGTATCCGGTTTGCAATTTAGAATCATCCGGATCAGTGTCAAAGCTTGCATCGACGTAACCATTTACGACTAGCTCTTTGTCACCTCCATAAACGAGAAACATATCCTTAGTCCTTTTCAGGTATTTCAGAATATTCTTGACCGCTGTCCAGTGATCCACTCCTGGATTACTTTGGTACCGCCCTGCTAAACTTATTGCTAAGCATACATCAGGTCTGGTACACAGCATTGCATACGTGATAGAGCCTATGGCTGAAGCATAGGGAACATCTTTCATTTTCTCTCTATCTTCTGCTATGGTCGGGCATTGAGTCTGACTCAACTTCACACCTTGTAATACAGGCAAAAATCCTTTCTTTGCCTGATCCATTTTGAACTTTTTCAAAACTTTATCAAGGTATGTGCTTTGTGAAAGTCCAATTAAGCGTATTGATCTATCTCTATAGATCTTGATGCCTAATATGTAAGCAGCTTCACCGAGGTCTTTCATCGAAAAACTTTTATTCAAGTATCCCTTTATGCTATCTAGAAATTCAATATCATTTCCAATTAACAATATACATCTACATATAATATCAGAAATGCTACAGAGCTCCCACTCACTTTCTTGTAAATACAGGCTTCTCCAAAAGTCTGTATAAAACCATATTCTTTGATCACACTATCAAAGCGTTTATTCCAACTCCGAGAGGCTTGCACCAGTTCATAAATGGATCGCTGGAGCTTGCACACTTTGTTAGCACCTTTTGGATCGATAAAACCTTCCGGTTGCATCATATACAACTCTTCTTCCAGAAATTCATTCAGGAATGCAGTTTTGACATCCATTTGCCATATTTCATAATCATAAAATGCGGCAATTGCTAACATGATTCGGACAGACTTAAACATTGCTACGGGTGAGAAAGTCTCATCGTAGTCAACCCCTTGAACTTGTCGAAAACCTTTTGCACCAAGTCGAGCTTTATAGACAGTTACATTACCATCAGTGTCAGTCTTCTTCTTGAAGATCCATTTATTCTCGATGGCTTGCCGATCATCGGGCAAGTCAACCAAAGTCCATACTTTGTTCTCATACATGGATCCCATCTCACATTTCATGGCCTCAAGCCATTTTGCGGAATCTGGGCTCATCATCGCTTCCTCATAGTTCGTAGGTTCGCCATGGTCAAGTAACATGACTTCCAGAATAGGATTACCGTACCACTTTGGTGCGGATCTTACTCTAGTTGACCTACAAGGTTCCGTAGTAACTTGATCTGAAGTTTCATCATCAATATCATTAGCTTCCTCACTGATTGGTGTAGTTATCACAGGAACCGGTTCTTGTGATGAACTACTTTCCAATAAGGGAGTAGGTACAGTTACCTCATCAAGTTATACTTTCCTCCCACTCACTTCTTTCGAGAGAAACTCCTTCTCTAGAAAGGATCCGAATTTAGCAACAAAAATCTTGCCCTCAGATCTGTGATAGAAGGTGTACCCAATATTCTCTTTTGGGTATCCTATGAAGACACATTTCTCAGATTTGGGTTCGAGCTTATCTGGTTGAAGTTTCTTCACATAAGCATCGCAGCCCCAAACTTTAAGAAACGACAACTTTGGTTTCTTGCCAAACCACAGTTCATAAGGCATCGTCTCAACGAATTTTGATGGTGCCCTATTTAACGTGAATGCGACCGTCTCTAAAGCATAACCCCAAAAGGATAGCAGTAAATCAGTAAGAGACATCATAGATCGCACCATATCTAGTAAAGTACGATTACGACGTTCGGACACACCATTTCATTGTGGAGTTCCGGGTGGCGTGAGTTGCGAAACTATTCCGCATTGCTTCAAATGTAAACCAAACTCGTAACTCAAATATTCTCCTCCACGATCAGATCGTAGAAATTTTATTTTCTTGTTACAACGATTTTCCACTTTCTTTGAACTTTTCAAATGTTTCAGACTTGTGTTTCATCAAGTAGATATACCGATACCCGCTCAAATCATCTATGAAGGTGAGAAAATAACGATACCCGCCGCGAGCCTCAATATTCATTGCACCACATACATCAGTATGTATGATTACCAACAAATCAGTTGCTCGCTCCATAGTTCCAGAGAACGGCGTTTTAGTCATCTTGCCCATGAGGCACGGTTCGCAAGTACCAATTGATTCATAATCAAGTGATTCCAGAAGTTCATCAGTATGGAGTTTCTTCATGCGCTTTACACCAATATGACCCAAACGGCAGTGCCACAAATAAGTTGCACTATCATTATCAACTCTGCATCTTTTGGCTTCAACATTATGAATATGTGTATCACTACTATCGAGATTTAATAAAAATAGACCACTCTTCAAGGGTGCATGACCATAAAAGATATTACTCATATAAATAGAACAACCATTATTCTCAGATTTAAATGAGTAACCGTCTCGCATCAAACAAGATCCAGATATAATGTTCATACTTAACGCTGGCACCAAGTAACAATTATTCAGGTCTAAAACTAATCCCGAAGGTAGATGTAGAGGTAGCGTGCCGACCGTGATCACATCGACTTTGGAACCATTTCCCACGTGCATCGTCACCTCGTCCTTAGCTAATCTTCGCTTAATCCATAGTCCCTATTTCGAGTTGCAAATATTAGTAACAGAACCAGTATCAAATACCGAGGTTCTACTGCGAGCATTATTAAGGTACACATCAATAACATGTATATCACATATACCTTTGTTCACCTTGCCATCCTTCTTATCCGCCAAAAACTTGGGGCAGTTCCGCTTCCAGTGTTCAGTCTGCTTGCAGTAGAAGACTCAGTCTCAGGCTTAGGTCCAGATTTGGGTTTCTTCTCTTGAGGAGTAACTTGCTTGTTGTTCTTCTTGAAGTTCCCCTTCTTCTTCCCTTTACCCTTTTTCTTGAAACTGGTGGTCTTATTGACCATCAACACTTGATGCTCCTTCTTGATTTCTACCTCCGAAGCTTTTAGCATTGCGAAGAGCTCAGGAATAGTCTTGTCCATCCCTTGCATATTATAGTTCACCACGAAGCTCTTGTAGCTTGGTGGCAGTGATTGAAGAATTCTGTCAATGACACTATCATCAGGAAGATTAACTCCCAGTTGAATCAAGTGGTTATTATACCCAGACCTTTTGAGTATATGTTCACTGACAGAACTATTCTCCTCCATCTTACAGCTATAGAACTTATTGGAGACTTCATATCTCTCAATTCGGGCATTTGCTTGAAATATTAAATTCCACTCCTGGAACATCTAATATGCTCCATGACGTTCAAAACGTCGTTGAAGTCCTGGTTCTAAGCCGTAAAGCATGGCACACTGAACTATCGAGTAGCCATCAGCTTTGGTCTGCCAGACGTTCTTAACGTCGTCGGTTGCATCTGCAGTAGGCCTGGCACCCAACGGTGCTTCCAGGACGTAATTCTTCTGTGTAGCAATGAGGATACTATCGCTTCTACGACTATCGCTCATCGCTTAGTGATAAAGTAAAGCAATTACTGCGTTGCATTTCATACAATAAAGCGACAACCATATGGCTCCTGCCAGTTGCCGATAACTTCGGTTACAAAACATGATCATCTCATAGAATAAAATATAGCATCATGTCTTGACCATATCGCATCACAACATGCCCTGCAAAAACAAGTTAGACGTCATCACAACAAGAAAGAACCGTTCTTACCTACGCATCAAAACCACAATGATAGTTCATCAAGTTAGTGTTGTTTTAACCTTCACAAGGACCAGGCATAGCCACACTCGGTTCAACTAAAGTTGGAGAAACAGACACCGGCCAGCCACCTGTGTGCAAAGCACGTCGGTAGAACCAGTCTCGCGTACGCGTAATGTCGGTCCGGGCCGCTTCATCCAAAAATACCACCGAACCAAAGTATGACATGCTGGTAAGCAGTATGACTTGTATCGCCCACAACTCACTTGTGTTCTACTCGTGCATATAACATCTACGCATAAAACCAGGCTCGGATGCCACTGTTGGGGAACGTAGTAATTTCAAAGAAATTCCTACGCACACGCAAGATCATGGTGATGCATAGCAATGAGAGGGGAGTGTGTTGTCCACGTACCCTCGTAGACCGAAAGCGGAAGCGTTAGAACAACGCGGTTGATGTAGTCGTACGTCTTGACGGCCCGACCGATCAATCACCGAAACTACGGCACTTCCGAGTTCTAGCACACGTTCAGCTCGATGACGATCCTCGTACTCCGATCCAGCAGAATGTCGGGGAAGAGTTCCGTCAGCACGACGGCATGGTGATGATCTTGATGTTCTACCGTTGCAGGGCTTCGCCTAAGCACCGCTACAATATTATCGAGGAGGACTATGGTGGAGGGGGGCACCGCACACGGCTAAGAGATCAAGAGATCAATTGTTGTATTTAGAGGTGCCCCCCTGCCCTCGTATATAAAGGAGCCAGGGAGAGGGGGCGGCCGGCCTAGGAGGGGCGTACCAAGGGGAGTCCGACTCCCACAGGGAGTAGGACTCCCTCCTTCCTTGCTGGACTATGAGAAGGGGGGAAGGAGGAGGCAGAGAGGAAGGAAAGGGGGGGCACCACCCCCTTCTCCTTGTCCTATTCGGACTAGGGGGGAGGGGCGCGCGGCCCAGCCCTTGCCTCCTCTCCTCTTCTCCACTAGGGCCCATGTAGGCCCATTAAGCCCCCGGGGGGTTCCGGTAAACCCACGGTACTCCGGTAAAATCCCGATTAACCCGGAACACTTCCGACATCCAAATATAGGCTTTCAATATATCAATCTTCATGTCTCGACCATTTCGAGACTCCTCGTCATGTCCGTAATCACATCCGGGACTCCAAAAAAACTTCGGTACATCAAAACTCATAAACTCATAATATAACTGCCATCGAAACCTTAAGCGTGCGGACCCTACGGGTTCGAGAACTATGTAGACATGACCGAGAACCGTTTCCAGTCAATAACCAATAGCGGAACCTGGATGCTCATATTCGCTCCTACATATTCTACGAAGATCTTTATCGGTCAAACCGCATAACAACATACATTGTTCCCTTTGTCATCGGTATGTTACTTGCCCGAGATTCGATCGTCGGTATCCTAATACCTAGTTCAATCTCGTTACCGGCAAGTCTCTTTACTCGTTAGGTAATGCATCATTCCGTAACTAACTCATTAGCTACATTGCTTGCAAGGCTTATAGTGATGTGCATTACCGAGAGGGCCCAGGGATACCTCTCCGACAATCGGGGGTGACAAAACCTAATCTCGAAATACACCAACTCAACATGTACCTTTGGAGACACCTGTAGAGCTCCTTTATAATCACCCAGTTACGTTGTGACGTTTGGTAGCACACAAAGTGTTCCTCCGGTAAACGGGAGTTGCATAATCTCATAGTTGTAGGAACTTGTATAAGTCATGAAGAAAGCAATAGCAACATACTAAACGATCAAGTGCTAAGCTAACGGAATGGGTCAAGTCAATGACATCATTCTCCTAATGATGTGATCCCGTTAATCAAATGACAACACATGTCTATGGTTAGGAAACATAACCATCTTTAATTAATGAGCTAGTCAAGTAGAGGCATACTAGTGATATTAAGTTTGTCTATGTATTCACACATGTATTATGTTTCCAGTTAATACAATTATAGCATGAATAATAAACATTTATCATGATATGAGGAAATAAATAATAACTTTATTATTGCCTCTAGGGCATATTTCCTTCACACGAAGCAAGGGAGACGCACGGGATCGAAAGCGGTGGCGCTATCGCTCAAATCGGGCTGCAAGCGGGCGGAAGGCTCTCGGCATTCTGTGTCTTAGCCCGGTGCTTCACGAAGAGCTCACTCCATCTCTCTCCTTCCTTTTTTTTTCTCCATCTCAGATTTCTGCTAATGTGGACTCTGCAGCCTGGTGAATAGGACTATTGTACTTGCTCTTATGCGTGATCGAGCAGCCGGCTCTTACACACGCATGCATCCAGTCTTGTGAACCAAATTTGTCTTCATTCGTGTGATGTGGCACCTACTAACAAGGTCATGTGGAATGGGCATCCCATTTAATTCCATGTTTGATGGATGTGCACATGCATTTTTTCGGGGTTTTAAAATTTCAAAAAGCCATATCTTGCAAAACTAGCATCGGATTTCAGATCCATTTTCATCGTTGGAATCATCGTGACCAGATCTTCAAAACTAGATCCCGCATGGGTATATTTCGACGAAATTTTTATGCAACTTTTGTGCTATATTGTGCAACTTTTACTGCTGGGTTGGGCAACATTTTCAAAACCAATTTAGGAGCTACATTATCCAACTTCTTATGAGATTCCAACCTAGAAACTATGACAACCGAATATTTGTGATGTGCAACTAGGATACTACCCATCCAACTACCTAGTAGTCGATGTGCAACCTTCCTCCCTACTCTTTGACGTGTAGTCTTTCACTGCTGGCACACCATACCCAACTACCCCACTGGTGATATGTGCAACTTAGCCTTTGGTTCCATCCAACTAACTAGTAGTCGATGTGCAAGTCCTTTCTCTCCCCTACTTACACTAGTGCAGAACCGGGCAATAGCACCGGTTCGTAAGGCCCTTTAGTGCCGGTTACATAACCGGCACTAAATTGTGGTCACTAAAGCCCCCCCCTTTAGTACCGGTTCAGCACGAACCGGTGCTAAAGGGCAACCACATGGCACGAGCCAGCTCCGGGGGCCTGGAGCCCTTTAGTACCGGTTGGTAACACCAACCGGTACTATAAGGTTTGGTGGGTTTTTAGTTTTATGATTTCTTTTTCATTTAATTTTGTGTTTCCATTTTAATTCTTTTTCATTTGCTTGTATTTTACGATACTACACATTGTACACGTTATGCATCATACATCATGCATGCTTTGTTTATCAACGCTGCTGCTATGTTCATTGCACCTGCAGATATAACATGCTCATGCATGCTTTGCATCATACATCATATATATATATATATATATATATATATATATATATATATATATATATATATATATATATATATATATATATATAACAAGTCCTACTAATCATGCATCATCATACAACTTATACTCGTTATTAATAATAAGTCATACGATCATCATCCTCATATATAGTCATCGAACCCAACCCTACATAATTGTTCTTAGCACATGATCATCAGTATCAGGTAGGACCTAAACACCCTTAAGGTAAAATAGCATAAAACAATATAGACCCTGACTCTCCATTATGAAGAATGGCGATCATCCTGTCTCCAATGCTTGCCCTTCGCTGCTTATTGCTTCCAAGAAGCTCCTTACGACTGTCCATACATTTTTTCCATTCTTTGATTGTTATGTCTCCACTTCTTTTAGAAACCCGGTATGGACAGTTGAGATTCGTAGGACGACCTGGTCGTATGTTCAAAACATGAAGGCTACCATGCGTATACATCAGATGAGGCACACAATCATTCGGGATTATCTGTTGAAAAACATAGTAATAACTTCGTAGTTAGCAATGATGTACTAGTTTTAGAAGTGTGCAAAAGATGCACGGATGTTGTAATAGTAAAAATAATCTTACCAGGGTATCTCCATGGTAGTTACCGTAGTTCAACACGTGCACTAGTGGCACGTATTGACCATAACGTTGAGGAGTTTGATTGTAGATATTGTAATTCTCAAGATCAGTACAAAATCCGACCAGATGATTTTTCTCCTGATAAGTTAATTCGGAGCCTTCGGTGTAGTACGTTCTGTCTACCATCTTCCGCACATTCTTTGAAGAATGAAAATAAGTTGTCAATGGAGATAAGTTGTCAACTATATATTTTGAAATAAACAATATAAATTACTTAATAACTATGTTTAGCTCACATGAGGGAAGAACTGGAGGTGTATCCACAAGGACCCAAATCGAAGGTGTCTCTTGCTCGATTATAGGATCACCAAGATCCATGGTGACAAACATACCCTCATCAAGACCATACATCTTGCAAAATGCATCCCAATATTTGCAATCAAAATGGGTTACACTCTGAGCATTGTACAACTTTACTTGAAAATCCACACCATTATGGTACTTACGATAATTTTTTTGGTTTCGAAATTTTCATGGTCTTCAAAACCCATCCTCTCCAAGACATAGCGTCTTGCAAAGCATGGGATAAGCTAGTCGAATTGGAAAAGATGAAAAATACACGTTAAAATAGTTGAAGTCGTGCTTAATTACGAAAAAACTATTGTCGCTGCTATGCATCCGTATGAACATCGCAGGTCTCCTCGAGCTTAATGCTGAAGCGCCGATCTTCGTCCAGCTCAATGAACCTGTCGCAGATACCTCGGTCGTCGTGGCACCAGTCGCACTCCCCCGGGCGGTTTTCGTCGTCCGATGAGTACGACATTTCCGGCCTACGTTCATAATTCAAATATTAAACTAAATCATTATTATTAATCACGGGTTGACTATCGATGATCGATGTACGTACGTAGCTCCTCTTTCATTCCCGAATGCATTATTATACCAAATTGTCTAGCACACGGGAATGAAGGAGAATTTATCCAATATGAGCATTCAATAAGCAAAACCAAATCATAAAATAAGCAAAACCAAATCGTAAAATAAAGTATAGTATTCAAATTAGCATGCATTCAATAATTATAAGCAAAAGTACATCACCAAAAAAATCTATTAGCAGAAAAATCTATTAATTCAACTAGTTCAACTAAGCATTTACTAAAAATAAACTAGTTATATTAATTCAACTAGTTCAACTAATTAAGCATTACTAAAAATAAACTAGTTATATATACTAATTCAACAAGTTCAACTAAGCATCTTCTAAAAATAAACTAGTTCTATATATTAATTCAACTAGTTCAACTAAGCATTATATTTACTAAAAATAAACAAGTTATTATATTAATTCAACTAGTTCAACTAAGCATTTACTAAAAACAAACTAGTTATATATATTAATTCAACTAGTTCAACTAAGCATTTACTAAAAATAAACTAGTTCGTTCTATATATTAATTCACTAGTTCAAACAAAACATTAACATATTTCTAATTCATCGATGATAACATTTCTAACATTCTAAAAATAAACTAGATAGTTCTAATTCATCTAAACATTATATATAGAAAACAGAAAATAAGTAAAAAAATATGTGTGTGTGTGTATATACGTGTGTGTGTGTATGTGTGTGTGTGTGTGTGTGTGTGTGTGTAGTGTGTGTGTGTGTGTGTTTGTGTGTACGTGTCTGTGTGTATGTGTGTGTGTATGTGTGTGTGTGTGTGTGTGTGTGTGTGTGTGTGTGTGTGTGTGTGTGTGTGTGTGTGTGTGTGTGTGTGTGTGTGTGTGTGTGTGTGTGTGTGTGTATGCGTGTGTACGTATATATATGGAGTTGGCCGCCGAGCGCGTACGGGTGGCGCGGGGCAGCGACGACGGGCGGTGGGGGCCGGGGACGGCGAAGAGATGGGCGGCGGCGGCCGGGGACGGCGACGACGAGGCGGCGGCGGCGGGATCGATATGGCGACGAGACGGGCGGCGGGCGGCGCGGCGCGACGACGACGACGGGCGCGGGCGGCGACGACGGCGGCGCGACGGGCGACGACGACGGGCGCGGCGCGGCGGCGGAGACGATTGATCGAGGGACTGCGCGCGGCGGACCGCAACCGATGACGATAACGATTTTTCGGCGTAGTATATATAGAGACGATAATCGGTACTAATAACCAATTTGGCCAGCCCAGCCCAAGCGGCGGAACGAGGGCCTTTAGTACGGTTGGTGGCTCCAACCGGTACTAAAGGAACACATTAGTACCGGTTGGAGCCACCAACCGTACTAAAGGCCGTCTTGCCGCCACCGCATCGCTATGTTTAGTCCCACCGCCGAGCGAAGGGCAGCCAGACTGGTTTATAAACCCAGCCGCCGCCTTTTTTCGAACTCCTCTAATTAGCAGGCTTCTGGGCCTAACTAGGGCGCGCTGCCCTGTGAGTCTGCTGGCCCTACTGGGTATGTATTTGCACACCTAAGGTCTGGCAGGCCCACACGACAAATACCAACAATTTTTTTCTTCTATTTATTTCTGAGTAGTTTTTTGCCGTATTTAGTTTCTTTGTGAATATTTTTGCTTTATATAATTGTTTTTCTTTTTTGCATTATTTATTTTCTTCTATTTATTTTTGAGTAATTTTTTTTATATAGTTACTTCTTTTCTGCTTTATTTTTTCGTCAGAAATCTGAATACTTCGAAAGAGATTGTCCAGTTTGTAAACGAAGTACATCCTGTTTTTTCCGTAACCCTCTTTACTTTTTTGAACAATCTATGTGGGTGAAATGATGATACCATGCCAAGTTTCAACTTTTTCAGAGTTCATTTGTAGTGCTTTTCAATTTCTAGGTCATTTAGTTCTCAAAACAAATCATTCAATGCATGAAAAATAGCAAATGAAGGCAGAAATGGTTGAAAGTTTATGGCGTCGCTTTGAATGATGCATACTGAATGCACAAAAAGTCTGAAGTTGTAATTAAGTTTAAAAAAATGAAATGCCTTTGTAACAGATGAGTTTAATTTCGTTAGAAACCTGAATACTTCGAAAGAGATTGTCCAGTTTGTAAACGAAGTGCATCCAGTTTTTGCCGTAACCCTCTCTACTTTTTTGAACAATCTATGTGGGTGAAATGATGATACCATGCCAAGTTTTAACTTTTTCAGAGTTCATTTGTAATGCTTTTCAATTTCCAGGTCATTTAGTTCTCAAAACAAATCATTGAATGCATGAAAAATAGCAAATGAAGACAGAAATGGTTGAAAGTTGATGGCGTCGCTTTGAATGATGCATACTGAATGCACAAAAAGTCTGGAGTTGTAATAAGTTTAAAAAAATGAAATGCCTTTGTAACAGATGAGTTTAATTTCGTCAGAAACCTGAATACTTCGAAAGAGATTGTCCAGTTTGTAAACGAAGTGCATCCAGTTTTTGCCGTAACCCTCTCTACTTTTTTGAACAATCTATGTGGGTGAAATGATGATACCATGCCAAGTTTCAACTTTTTCAGAGTTCATTTGTAGTGCTTTTCAATTTCCAGGTCATTTAGTTCTCAAAACAAATCATTGAATGCATGAAAAATAGCAAATGAAGGCAGAAATGGTTGAAAGTTGACGGTGTCGCTTTGAATGGTGCATACTGAATGCAAAAAATATAAGAGCATTTACATCATGATCTTATATTTCTTTACAGTCTTAGCTGTCAGTATGATCTTATAACATCAAAAATACTTTGATCATCAATGATCTTTGTGTGTACAATCTGAATTGTCAATATGAGTCATCAACGATTTATAAACCAATGAAGACTCATATTGCGGCCACAAATTCTACACATAGAGTTCAATGAAGACCAAGTGCTTATGATAGTTTGAGAAATAACATATTTAAGGTGGTAAAAGGCTTGTTAGGGGAGCGAGGTGGGACTAAAAACAGGTTGCCATAACCTAATTTGTACCGGTTCGTTGTACGAACCGGCACTAAATGGTGATGGTGGGGCCATAGCCTGACCGCAGGCTGACACATCCCCTTTAGTACCGGTTCTTGGCATGAACCGGTACTAAAGGTTCGCCACGAACCGGTGCTATTGATCGCCGCCACGAACCTGTGCTATTGTACACATTAGTGCCGACTGAAATTCAAACCGGCACTATTGGGCTTCACGTTTGACCCTTTTTCTACTAGTGTTATGAAAGTGTAGTTTCAGTTGGTGAGGGCAACACACCAAGTTGCACATACTCTGTTGGTAGTTGGCTGGGGCAACGAACGAAGTTGCACATCTCATTGGTAGGGACTAGCACATATGCCTGTGCGTTGCAACAGGAGAGTTTTTTTGCGAGAAGCATCGAAAAAGATAATTGATGTGTCCATCAAAATGGTCTCCACACAATAGGTGGGCGATAGAGCGCAGAGTTATGGTGTTCTCGCGGGTCATGTTTGGCCAGTGAGATCTTTATAGTAATGGGGTTAGTGGGAGTGGCGGCCACTATCTAATTCGTGGAGTTTTTTCCTTCAGGTCCGCCTCCTTGTCGAGGTTGCGGTGACCTCTTGATATTTTTTAAAACATGTGAGACTTTTTCTCTCAGAAAAGGTTAATTTCTAGAATAAGGAAAACAAAACTTGAAATAGAAAGATATTCTTAAATTCACAAACACTTTTTGAAAACATGACCAATTTTAAGGCGGAGAAACGAACATTTTCCGAATTTGTGAACATTTTTTCAAAATGGAAACTTGTTTTGAACATCCAAATTAATTTTCAAAAATGTCTTTTTAATCACGAACATTATTTTGAATTTTTTTACATTTCGATAAAACGAATATTTTTTGAATTCTATTATTTTTGAAATGAAATTTATTTTAGAAATCTAGAAAAAATTACATTTTTTTCAAAATGCGAACATTTTTTAATTTCAAACAAATTTAGAACAAAAATAAAAATTTCAATTTCCAAATGTTTTGAAAGTGGGAACAAATTTTGAAATTCTAAGATTTAATAAAAAAATAGTACAAAAACGAATTTTTGGAAAATTTATTAAATTAATTTGTGGGAAAGGAAATAATAAATTGGAAGGGAAAAAATAAAAATAGAAAAAGAAAACAGAAAAATAGAAATGGGCCGGCCCGGCGACCAATGGGAAGCTCCAACTATATGCCGCGCTTAGTGACAAATAAAGTTTCCCAGCTGCATGCGCAATATATATATATATATGGGTGGCTTTTCTGGGCCTTAGTGCGTGCGGCCCACGTACGGAATTCCGGACAAAACTTTTTATTTTTTAGCAGATGGACCACGAAAATTTAGTACCACCTCGGATATAAGAAAAATATTTTCGGTGGTGAACTGATGAAAAATTGGAGAAACGCACCTTGCTTTATTAGTAGGTATAGATATAGATATATGGTTAAAACTTCATAGGGCAGTGAAAAGTTGCATATAAGTGGGACGCTAAAGTTGCACATCTCACTAGTAGGGATAGTTTGGATAGGGCGCTAGTAGGGAAATCTACACACCCATGGGGTACGAGGAAAGTTGCAAATCACTATCAGGCAGTTGGTCAGGGCAGCCTTCGAAGTTGCACATTCACAGCTAGGTAGTTGGCCTAGGCCATTGATAGTGAAAATTGCGCATCCATGTATAGGGAGATGTTGCACGTTGACTACTAGGCAATTGCATGGGTAGCAGATGAAGTTGCATATCTCACTGGTAGGGGGTAGTTTTGGGATAGAGGTGCCATCAACGAAAACTGCACGTCCATGGGTACTGGGAAAATTGCACATGGACTGTCAGGTAGTTGCACATCGACGACTAGGCAGTTGCACAAAACATGGATAAAGTTGCACACAAAAAAGTTCGTCAAAACATACCCATGCGGGATCTAGTTTTGAAGAGCACGCCGCAAGGATTTCAACGATGAAAATGGATCTAAATTTCAGTGTGCGGTTTGAATGTTACGACTTTAAAAAAAAGTGAAATGCAAATTAAATGCGATCCCACAACAGTTTACCATCCTAATTACACTTGCAGAGCATGCATGCATGCAAACTAGGTGGACCATGCAGTCACATGCGAGCATACAAATGACAAACAGGGGACCAGATGGAATTAAGTGCGTTTGAGATTTTTTAAAGGACACAAACTTTCCTAAATTAATAGGGGAAACATGATTTCTCCTAATAAAGAAGGCTGCCACATATCGCTAGCGGGTCAACGGCCGCCCACTAGACGTGTCCAAACAATAAATACATGAATAGATAAAATGGAAAGGAGCTTTATCTGAAGGAATCAACACAGGCTTCAAAACCCCCATATTTGTGAACCATTTTGAGTAGGAGACCAATGTTTTATGTGTGAAGGTTTAGCACCCTAAACCACCTTCATCCTTGGTCTGCATACTAACTCCCAAGCAACAAGAGGTGGAGATTTATGTTCCATGTCCTTACCCCTCTAGAAACAATGTCTTATATATTTATCCAGTTGCTCAATGATACCTTTGCAAAGAAGTAGGCAGCTCCTGACAAAAGTTGGCGGTGAAGAGAGGACAACATTAACAACTAGAAGCCTGCCATCATAACTTAAAAACTGTGAGCAAGTACTTAGCCTTTTCTGAATCCTCACATCAACCTATATTAAAGGATAATTTCATTTTCACTCTTGTAAATATTAGTGGTGACATAATATATCCGATTTAACATATGTGTGTTCCTTTTGTTCAATTTATTTATAGCACCACCATCCGAATTTTTACAGTGAAGAAGATTAAACATCACCATCTGACATAACACACCAAAGGAGAACGAACTCATGAATCATGATCGAGAACCAGTGGAGGACCTAGAGAATATTTTGACTGGGGGCAAACTACTTGAGTGGGGGCATATTCTATAAAAATTCAAAAAAAATAGGTATATTTTTCAACAATCACAAGCAAATTCACTGGAATTTCAAATTTTGAGGGGGGGCCTGGGCACCCACTCACCTCAACATAGGTCCGCCCCTGTCGAGAACGCCCAGATCCTGTCCATGGTCACACAATCAGCAATGGCCGCCCCAATCTCCTCGATCGGTCTCTTGGTCTGACTGGTCGGTGTGTTTGCTTTGTTTGATTTGTACATATGCTTTGTAATGCTGCTGCTCGTGATAGGTATTTATGCAAGCAGTAAGGAAAGGGGAATCGGGCCATGGAGCCTTGACGCAGACCTCACGTGGACGGAGCCGGCAAGGGGGCAGGCCGACTCCGAGTGGCAGATGACGGGAAGTAAAGCGTTGTGAGACGTGGCAGATTGTTTACAGAGTCTGAGCGGTGGCATTGTGCGACCCGAGACGACAAAGTCCGGTCCCGGAAGCACAGCGCGCTGACCAGACAGGGCTTGCTAGCTGCCGCCGGGAGCGGTCAAGGTCGTCCAAACAAAAAAAAAAGGGTAGACAAAGTGTGGCAACTTTTTAATGCATCTACCAACATATCCTCCTTGCACGATACGCCGCAACCGATCACTATGGCGGCTACTGATGCCAGGGATGGTGAATCTGCTTCCACAGCAATCGAGATGAACATGTTCATCGTCCTTCCTCCATAAATCAAGAGGTAACCCTGCGCTTTGCCTAATTGCCTTGGCATCTATTTGTGAGCAAACCCATCATGAAATTCCCTGAACTCCATAGTGATCTGTTATTGTGCTACTGGTAACCTTGATATCTGCCGCAAGCTATTTCCAGTTCTGAACACAAGCATTTTCTGGTCCATTTGTTATGGAAATCTTCAGTATGAGCAATTGCAGGATGTTCTTGTACTTTTGCTGCAGCTATGTAATGCTTGGTCCGGATTCCTCTGCTCTTGTGCTGCTACTTATGGGATCTCAACTGAACAATACTTGCATGAGAGACCAATGGAAGTTTGCATGGTTTTTGAATCACACAATTTTGTTGCGCGCTCCTGGAAGGATCTTTCCTTGGGTTTCTCACAAATGTCAGTCGCGCTTGCACCTTCTGTCCGAATGATCTTCATCTGTGATAATAGTGTTCTGCTGATGCTCACAAGTCACTTTGGGAGTATCTAGAGCATGAGATCTTGCACCTTCTGTCTGAATGTTGTTGTGCAGCTGTCTGAATGCTCACTCCTAGAATCTAGTAGCTGGATCCTAACACTACAGAACATGAACATGAACATCTCACTTTGGGACAACTTATAATCTTCATGCATGTGCAACTAGGGAATT
Organism: Aegilops speltoides; assembly: GCA_021437245.1. Taxonomy (NCBI): domain Eukaryota; kingdom Viridiplantae; phylum Streptophyta; class Magnoliopsida; order Poales; family Poaceae; genus Aegilops; species Aegilops speltoides. The sequence continues at coordinate 36,662,167 of CM038147.1, forward strand.
GGGCAGTAGTTCGCAAGCTCAATTTTGATTCTTGTATACTGAATTATTGTAATGAATGAGAATATGTCTTTTGTCAAACTGTCTTTTTCCTATTTTCTTTAACCAGTTGCAAGTTAAATGGAGTGTACCAACTAGAGAACCATTATAAATTATGTTCTCATAAATCTGAACGTGCTTCAATTTGGTTATACGAAGGAGCAACTGCTATCACATAGGAGAAATTCACGTCCAAGAAACTTAGCCAGACTGTGAGCTCATCCGTTTATTCTGTTGTATAAGCAGTGTTCAGTTCAACCACCCGTCAGCTAATTGGGTTGTTAGTTGATTAGTAGTAGAAGTAGGATGTACTGGGTGTAAGCATGTGGTCGCAGCATACAAGACTTGTGAACCAAATTTCGGTATGAATTACGCAATAAACAATTCAGCTTTACACATGAACCTCAACGACGGCATTCACCAAAGAAAGTAAAACACTATTTTCTTGAGAGTAAACAAGATCTTCTACTCTACCATGCAAACACGTTCACACTGTCATTTTCAGTACAGGATCAATTCCTAGCCAAGATGCATTTATCCTGGGACTTCCAGCTCAGGCAACCAGCAGATGCTCTGCCCCGTTGCTCCCTCTCTCAGTTTTCTGAAAGACAAATTCAAAGAGCTGATATTACCTTTTCTAAATTTGGCATACAGCAACACACATTACTCTAGTTCTGAAGCACGATTGCCACATCCCAACAAAATCAATTGTTGTTGCAATCGGCAGGAGGAGTTCATCTAAAGAGAACTACTCCCAGCTACGTAGTCGCAGTACTGGTCATCTAATAAACGACGGGGAGTGTGGTCGCCGCCGACTCGGGACATGGTGGTTGTGGTCGCGGCAGTCGTCGGGATGTGGTGGTGTTTTTTTTTTGATAAAGGACATTTCATTGAATAGATATATCGAGGTGATACAGTCGCATCGAAAGAAAGCCCGGTCTCTGCATAGCTAGATGCACATAGCCAAAAAGTCGGGATGGGGTGGTTGTGGTCGCCGCCGTCATCGGGATGTGGTGGTTGTGGCCAGAGTCGGAGTGTCATGCTGGCATACTGCTGTCTTTCTCACCAGCGGTCACCGCTGGGACGCGGCCGCTGCCTACGCAGATCACCGTCGCACGCTCCGTTGTGTGCTCCGTCTAAGGCTGCAGTCCATGGTTGATGTTGTGAATGTGATGACTACCCACATGATCATCGCAGGTAGTCGTCCCCGTCAAGGATGGCACTCCATTATGGCCGCCGGTGGGATTGGGGATTGGAGGGATGAAGAGATTTTGGGAGAGATGGCCTCGGCTTGGGAGGAGGGGGTGATTGCAAAATTCACAGGGAGACTCGGCTGGCTGCGGGCGTTTTTGTGCAAAAGGGAGGCAGACGCACAATAGACGGAAGATTTCAATCAAATGGCTGATGAAGAGCGGATGCAGTGATGCACAAATATAACTGGATTCATAGGATACGATGCATATATATATCCCGATCCAAAACCCTAGTCCCGCCGCTTTCGCATCGCGTCACCCCCGAGATGGTCGCTCTACATGATCGTCACCGGGGGGCATGGCGCCAGTACCTAGGGTTCGTGCACTGGTCGTGTTGATCAGATACTCAGGAGGGTCTTTTTCCCGATCCTTAATACAAATTTTTCTTTCTCCCGGTTTTTCTTGTTCGGTCTTTCTTTTTAGTTTTCTGATAAGAGATCTATTTGTGTCGCCCACGCGATCATTTACTGTGCGCGTCTACTCGATCGACATCATGATCATCTATCTGGATCGACTGCATCACGGCGTCCAGAGCAGCGGCGACCGCGCACACCTAACGCGTCGTCACACGCCGCGTTGCTTGTGGCCGCACTCGCGTGGATGGTCGCTTGCGTGTGAGATTTTTGCCTGCACTGATCCACTGATCGACCTACGGTCTGTAGGGTGGCTCGTGCGTCCCGTGCATGCGGGTCTTACAGGTGCACAGTTTGTATCTCGTGTGTGTTCACGCCCGGGCGCGTGATGAATGTCGCGGGTATCCCTTGGTGTCGGTCTTGACAATATTACTAATCGCATCTTCGGTCTGATCAGATGTCTACGCATGAGTTTATTGCGTTATGTGAAGATCGTCTGCCAGTATATGCACATCTTCCTCCATTAATTGGGCAACGGGCCGCCCCAGGTTCGTCCTAACGAGCCTGTGCCGACCCGCATGCCATTGTTGTGTCGCCCTTTCGGGCCATAGCATCGCAACACGTGGGCCACGCCATCGTCCGAGGCCGTTCGCGTGGTTGCACCGACCCACACGCTGTCAATGTGTCGCCCATCGGGCCGTAGCGCGGCCGGTGGTCCACGCCGGTGCCGCGAAGCCGTCTCCGAGGTTGCACCAACCCATACGTTGCCGCTGTGTCGCCCCTTCGGGCCGAAGCATCGCGGCACACCGTCGACGCCCCCGGCTCCGAGGCCATCCTCCGGGTGCATCGACCACCTCCCGGAGGACTTCTCCGCCGTCACTATGACCCGCGTGCTGCCATTATGTCGCCCCTTCGGGCCGTAGCGCCGCGGCACGCAATCCACTCTGATGACCCCGCGCGTCGACTTCTATATGGTATGCTCGGCGCGGTCCCCATAGGCGCCGCAATGCCACTGTCCGCGTCCGGTCTTCCTTACGTTGTCGGGTTCTTCCTGGCCTACTTCGAGCATCGAAGACACGCTCCTACCAACCATTGACATGGTTCCCATCGGCTGCCTCTGCTTTAACTGCCTACTTCATCGTCCACGTCTTCTTGGTCCAGCACTAGTTGATCGCCAGCCTCACCGTCAGCTTGCCTGACCACTTCAGCTACTCCGACAATCGTGGTCGACATCGGCACCTTGTACCTCATACCACTGGTGCCAGAACCGTCGTCGAGTCCTTCTCTACTAGCCCCCTTGATATGGCGTACAACTCGTGTTGGTTCGTCTATGCATGCCCGGTCCTGGCAACACTAACGCGTACCTTCATCCAGGACATGTCCACGGGCCTGGCAGGCCTTGTGCGGCACCTCGTCAACATCGACTTGGTCCGTCTACGCATGCCTGGTGCTAGCAACACCTAGACGTGCTTTCCTCCATGCTGTGTCAACGCTCTTGACAAACCCAGCGCGACACATTGTCAACACATTCTTCTTCCCTGGCATCTGTGGCTTCATGCGACTAGCTTGACAGCAGCTACCCCGACTTGACATCGACTAGGATGTCCCTAGCATGGTTACCTCGACATCGGCACAAAGGGCTACCGCCTTGCTTGAGCAACCTCGTTGGTTTCCACTCCGGCCACGACTTTCGTGTGGCATCGACCGTTATGACTGTGGAGGGGGGGGGGGATGTCCGTCGGCTTACAATCTTCGAATCCTTCTCCAGTCTCCCCATCTTCGTCGCTAACATTGTGACTATGGAGGATGTTTAGTATCATGATTAGTAGGAAATATAGGATAGTGCCGATATTTTTTGGGGGATTGAAGAGTGGGGACGTGCACTGAAAGTAATCGACGAAGTGTAGGCAATGGTCGCTCTCTCTATTGCGGTTCAACGGCGGAGCATGGACCGGGATTGATCCCTGAACCTCGCCTGCTGCCTAGCGATGTGGTCATTGACAATCAAAGCCGCCACCACAAACTCCTCATCATCTGACGTTGAATCATCCGATGAACAAATAAAATTGCTGAAAAATAATCATCCCTACTATTCATTGTACCTTGTGGCCAAAGCATCGAACACTTTGCAGTCTTGGAGGAGAAGCGGCCCGTGAAGAGGCCGTGGAGCGCAAGGCAACAAGAAGCAGGCCTGTCGAAGCATAGATAAGAACCACATGCGACCGAGGAGCACAAGGCCGACAGTACGGGAGGAGATGGGCGGTGCCTGTAGCTGTGGTTTCTCATGGACTGAAGTGGCCATCAACGCCTACAATAACGGCCTTCGATGCGGCAGTGAAGTAGGGGTTGTATGGATGCGAGCGGCAGGCGGCGTCCCTGTGGCCAGAAAGTGGGCGGCGACGACGAGGGTGGCTAGGTCGGAGGTGTGTCGGGCGTGGAGGGGGGAGGGGAATAGCCTACGTGACACCCACGTGCGGGCCGCTTTCTGTCCACGCGGATTCAAACCGTGCCCAAATTTGGGCTGCAAATGAGAATGTGGGTGGGACGAAAAATGGATGATTATCCATATGGATCGCACGTTGGACCGTGATTTCTGCCTGTTTCGACACAAATGGAGATGGGCGGACCAAATGCGCTGTCGGACGTGTGCGTGCGGGTGCAGGGCATGTGGTACACGTAGTGTGCATGTCCGGGATGGCGAGCAAGAAGGATTTTATTGTCTGCATGTTGAGTAGTTATGGCATCTCTAACACTACCTCCTAAACCAGACACCATATAAATTACATGCAAATACGCCGATTTTCATCTAAACGTAGACTTCGGCGGCACTTGTCCCACACGTCATTGTTGTTTCCTTCCAGCAATCACCGGGCTCATCATGCCGTCACATAGGAAACATAATCAAATGTGTACATCCAAATGGACTGCTAGTAGGCGCTTGAGAGAGGGAAAGGAATGGGAGGCTGCCTGGTGACACGGCAAGTGGATCTATCGTCCTAGGCACCATTTGGTTCATACCAAGATACGAGGTTGCACCTGACATAATTTTCCTAATGTATTCCAGTCCCATGACATATGCGTGAACACCCACTCTCATTTCTGCATGCACACTTCCGAAGCACACAGATAGAGGTGGGGGAAAGTGACCTGGGTTGCAATAGTGTTTGTAGTGGGCTCTCGTTGCATGGAAAGCGGGGTTAGAGGCAACAACATTTATAGTGCCCGACCAGTAGTAGTAGTCTAGTATCGTATCATGGAGTAGCCATATGTGAGTCAGTGGAAGTACCTTCACTGGCTATGAATTTGATTCACTATATTACATCTTCATCAGGTTTCTACATGACAGGTTTCAAAGTAAAAAAAAACATCTTTAACAGGTTTCCACATGACATCTACATTTGACTTTTTGCTTAACTAAACAATCTTCAAAATTGCTACAAAATCCATGAAAATCGTGAACTACATAATAATCGTGTTGGTAATTATAGCATGGGTAAGCTTGTAACAACAACTGTGTCATGTTTGTAGTAACTTAAAAGTATGGGCAGTTGGTAACTATAGTTATGTCATGTTAGTAATCGAAACGTGTGCAACTATTAATTATAGTTGTGTCATGTTAGTAATTATTGCTTGGATATCTGGGTAACTGCATGATACCCATGTTGGTAAGTATATCCGAGTAACTACCTAGACTAGTAGAACGCCGGGTGGGAGGTGGGAGGTGGGAGGAAATAAAACCGGATGAAAATAAAACCGGAGAACCAGGCTTCCAACTGCTTTTAGGAGTAGAGATTTCTAATTGTTAAACGATGTGTTGCATTGGATTATCCAACTGGGGAGCAAGGTGCCCACCCACCAATGGCAGCAAGAGCGGCATGTGGGGTATAACATCCCGCCCTACGCTTCTCTTCCCACCACCAAAGCCACCCCAAATGGATCCAGGCGACCAACGTGTCGTTCTTCTCACTCGCAAGCCACCCACGGACCAAAAAACATTTTTTTGTGAAAACATCAGATCTATTATAAAAGTTTACTAGATGTACAAAACATCTCAAACATAGTGAAAATTATATCAACATCACAAGAGCAAGGAATGACCACTCTTGGACGGTAAATCTCGTAGAGTGGTGGGACGCGTCCCTCTCCTATTTCATAGTTTGCGAGCTAGATGAGGAAGACTTGAGATTCCCCGTTTAATCCTACCTAAAAAAAGTTCGTTTAGACTAATATGTAAGAGATAAAAGGTGAAATAACAAGTTTTCCGTCCATTTTACAGAAGATACATAGTGTTGAGTTGGTTAATTATTGCAAGGGCGGAGACAGGGGGCGAGCAGGGGCTAGATCCACCCCCCAACAATCTCGAGTAGACACTGCGTGTAATTAGTACACGAATTATATCAAGCGGCTATCGCTTCTAGTCATACGTCGTCGTCATTCTTGCAGAAAAGTCACTCTATTCTTGAGAATTCAATCCACAATCCTCATTATAAATCAACTTGAACTGGTACTGGGGAAAGAATAATAATAATAACAGGATTAGGTTAAAGTGGATGGATTCAAGTGACCAATTTGAATTAGTAGGACGATATAATGTTGGGACGACACACAACTGTCGAGTGAAGGCAATGGCTATCAAATCCAATATGCATTGGGGGAGGCAAAGGTGTCTCGTCTTTCGATGAGATGGTGATTATCATTTCGGTGGAGTAGACTTTGACGATCTAACTACGAAACGTGCAAGGACGTTGCGCCTTAGAAATCGCTAAACCAACTCCCGAGAGGTTATTGACCATGCTGGAGCACGATAAACCTGACGATGAAGGTCTATTTCCTGCCAGCAAACGAAGAACAAGCAAGAAACTAAGATTGCAATCTGGATATTGCGACTATAAGATGAAAGCTTTATTGATATGGGTGGGGTTCTGTGATGCCTTGGTCTGGTCGTGGAACAAAAACGAAGTACGCAAAGTTGCAGCTGTGGCGAACTTTTAATATACACAAAATCCAAAGTCTAAACAATGCCCTAAGGGTTGTATATATGGAGGAAGAGGGGGGATTTCGTGGCCCTTGGAGAAGGGGTCCGAAACCAACCCTATCTCTTGTTTCCCCACACATACGGACTCTAAAAATAGCATATACTCAAGTATTTCGAAATTAATGGGCCTGACCCAATAAATTAGCCAGGTTTTTATTGTTTAAATGGAGTTTTATCCATTAATAGGCATGGCTTTAAAATCTATAATACCTAAATAGTTCATCCCCACTAACCTATTTCTCTTAACATGCAGGCTATAAAGATCACCAAGCACTCTCATGCAGCCACGTCATCTATAAGCCCAAACAATTTTAGCCCTCTGTCCTTTCGTGCCTCCATGTCATCCTCTTTTTCTCTACTGCACCACGCTTTAACTCTCTTCATGTAGTGCCCCGCATTGTCTTCCCGATTTGTTATGGCTGGACTGTACGTCCACTCTTCAGTTCTCTTCGTCTCCTCTAATTCCACCCGCGCGAACAGATCAAAAGCCATTGATGATTGTTTCCGTCTCCCTCTTTGTCTTAATTTTTTATTGAAACAAACATTGTACCGTAAGCTATCCTGATGGTTCTTTCCATCTTCCGTGAATCAATATGTCTCCACTGAGTTGGCCTTCAAGTCTTGACACCAAAACTCCCTTTACATCCTCACCCCGGTGTACTTATATACTGCTTTATGACGCGGACGTCTTCTGTAGTCTGCTTCAAACTCGTGCTTCTCCCCTCCATAGATCGAGATGTGGCGTACGGCATCGGCTGGCGGAGGCGGTTCCCTCACCTCACAAAAAACTTAGTGTGTTCTCTTCCTCCCTGCTCTCTCGAGACTTGCGACGGCTACACAACAGATGGAGAGAGCGGCAGTACCGGATCCAGGTGAATCCCCAACTATAAAATCGTGCTCGCCGGGGGATCGAGCCATGCCTATCATCTCTGTCTACCCGTCGATGGATCTGCCGGAATCGATTCATACTATTTTTCTCGAAGTTTGTCATCAATCGAGTCCCAGCCCATTAGTCCCGACGAGATGGCATTGCCGAAGCGTATGTGCCGCTGGCCCCGTCCAAATCCATGGAGGAGCGCCGGAGCGGGGGCGGGGTCAGGTGGCGCGCGTGCGTCGGCATGCTAGCCGCGTCGGCCGAGGTGGTGGTGGTGGTGCTGGCCAACGCGTTGCCTGGGTCCAGCAGGGTGGAGAGGGTCGTGCACGGCGATGTGGTGATGGACATGCCGTGGCTGGCGGAGATGGCACGGAGCCTGGACAGGGACACCGGCTTGTCGGAGAAGGCATCTCCGGGGGCGACATGGGGTTCCTTGGTGCCCGCGCCGATGCTGACAGGTACCCTCGGAGTAAAGCTGTGCCTAGTGGCAGCGCCCCGGCTTCCATGTCCTGGCCGAGAAGAGCTGGATGAATGGTCTGTGGTGCATGATCCATCGATTCCTTCAGCCATTAATCCCTTCTTTTTCATTGGAGGGAACTGTATGTCGTTGCTAAGCCTGACTCCTCTATTTCTCTAAGCTCACTCACGGACAAAGGTAGGAGAAAGGAGACACACCGGACACGAGGATTTTTTCGGCCGGCGCACGCACGCCCTAATCTTCTGCCTCTTTCTAGTGGCTACATCACGCAACTCTGGATCCTCTCATGGCACTGCACTTTGGTCCCTTATATAGGCAGGAACTGTGTGTAAGCCACTAACACCACCTAGCACTCACGCACACACACTAGTGCAGAATCGGGCATTAGCACCGGTTTGTAAGGATCTATGGTGCTGGTTACATAACCGGCACTAATTTATGGTCACTAAAGGCCCCCCCTTTAGTACCGGTTCAGCACGAACCGGTGCTAAAGGGCAACCACGTGGCACGAGCCAGCTCGGGGACTGAGTTTTAGTACCGGTTGGTAAGACCAACCGTACTATAAGGTTTGGGGGTTTTAGTTTTATGATTTCTTTTCATTTAATTTTGTGTTTCCATTTTAATTCTTTTTCGCTTTGCTGGTATTTTACGATACTACACATTGTACATATATATGCATATATATATATATATATATATATATATATATATATATATATATATATATATATATATATATATATATATATATATATATATATATATATATATATATATAGAGAATTTCTAGTAGAACCAATCATGCATATATATATCACATCAATGTCTCACAAATTAAACCACCATATTAATTAATTCACACATACACACATGTATAGCTATATACAATTTCTCCTACATATGAATGTTGCCTTCGGAGCCAGTCTAATTGGTGCCTTCGGAGCACGATGACAATTGAAAGTGGTTTTCATGGGGGCGGTAGCGGGTAATAGAATTCTCCATTCGGATTTATGACCTGGTCGAGCAAAAATCCCGCTATTTCCTCTTGAAGTGCTTCTACGCGCTCCCTTTCTATGAGCTTCTCCCACACCTCTTTGAACTGTTAAGAAGGAGATCAATATGCATGTGTATTAGTTGTGTGACAAGATATCGATAATGGTGTAAAAATTGTGAATACTGTTCTGACAAGCGTACCCATTGCTGTCTTTGAGATCTGCTCCTTTCGGACGCCATCATGCAAATGTTCTCGCAAACGCAGAATGCACACATATCAGTCCCCTGCGCCTGCTTCAGGGCCTTTACGAGAATGGAATTTGATCAGATAAAAATTAATCAAGCATGATAATTAAAGAGATGGCAGCTAGCTAGCTAGCTAGTACTACTTAATTACTTACCTTGGGTCGAACCCATTGAAGCTTTTGTTTCCATTCACCTTCCGTGACGCTGATGAATCTTGCCCAAGCCCTGCCCGCCAACAAAGAAAATGAATAAAGGGGTTATTAAATAGTTCATATCATGAAATGACGAACTAAATAGGCCGAGATATATAGTTAATAATGATTGAAATTACCTGTTGACTATCCCATACAAGATGTTAAAGTCAGTTTTTTTTTGAGATTAGTGAGTCCAGTACTTCAACTGTTTCGGCGTCAACTTTAATGATACACAAGACCCAGTGAAATCTGCATGCACACACATTTACATGTCTTAATTAAGCGGGCATATGTAAGCAAAAACATGTAGCTAGCTAGTAGGCAAAAACAGAGAATTTGTAGTACAAGACAGTGTGACTCACCCAAAGTGGTAAGGAAGTAGTATATCTTCATTGTATTTGAGGCGCTTCAAGAACTCTAGCATGCTATCCTCTACTTCCTTTGCATGATGTTCATTTATCTTCCATGTGAATTCATTAACGGTGTTTGGGTCAATGAACCCAATGCCATAGCGTCCACCTTTTCTCATTTCATATATCTTCATCCTGCATAATACCACAGAAAAGAATATAGTGAGGATAATTAAAGGTAATGATTGATCAAAAGGATCACTACAGCTAGCTTGAGACTTAAATTATAGAAAGAGATCACTTACGCATAATAGCAATCGACGATAGATTTGTCGAAAGGCCCTGATTGTATAACTGAAACAGTTCTAAATACTCAACGGACCCAGCTTTCTCATGGTAGTAATGGTCCTTCTTGACATTCACCATGAGGGACACTCGATCTGAAATCTTGGTAATGTTCATGTACCATTGATGCAATTCATACATTCTCGTTGGGAGGTTCTTGACCTTGTCTGGCGCGACCAAAGGTTGGCCCCGGACATATTTCCGTTTTACTTCATCCTCTCTAAGCAAAGGCATGGGCTCGATCTCGAGGAGTTGTCCAACAGTGATGTTGAGAACTTCAGCCTGCATTATATGCTCCTCCGTTATTACCACATTGCCCACCTCGGGAACATGCATTGTTTGCCCACAATAATATTGGGGGCGCGTCTCATCACCGTTGTTGGCACAACAAGCGAGGGATCGATTATACCACTGTTCTCCCAGCTGGGGAATGGTTTTCCCGCATTTTTTGGCAGCTGCTTCTTGTTTGCTCGATCCCGATGTAGACGTGCTCGCCTCCCTTTGTAGACGTGCTCGATTTAACTTCCTGATGTGGCGCTCATAGTCTATGTCAACAGGCTTGGAAGCTGGTGGTTGAGCCATACGAATGAAGTGGTCAATCGTTTCCTCAGGCACTTTCTCCCTTGGCGGTGGTGGCGGTTTCGGTGCAAAATGGGCTTCCACCTCGGCCTTCGATATGGCTGTGATTTCCTCCTCGGACTTGTCATAAGACCTCTGCGGAAGAGCCTTCAGGCTTGGACCATATTTATACCGCTTGCCTCCGCCTGTACTTCTTGTACTACCTCGACTCGTACGGCTACGCACCAGAGCTGCGGGGTGTCTATTCGAATTCTGCGATTGCTGAGGCGGCGGAGACGGCTGACGGGACTGAGTTGGACGAGGAGGAGAGGCCTAAGGTTGTGCCGGACTTGGAGGAGGAGTGGACGTCTGATGCTGTGGCGGACTTGGAGGAGAAGGATTGTCCTGACACTTTGCCGGACTTGGAGGAGGAGGATTGTCCTGACACTTTGCCGGACTTGGAGGAGCGGGATTCTGCTGACTCGGTGGCAGACTTCGACGAGGACTCGGGTGACGCGGTGTCGGTGGCCTTGGAAAGATGATGCAATCCTTTTTCCATAGGATGATACGATGTTTGGCCTCTCCGAGAAAGCGCTTGCCGTCACCTCCAGCAATGTCAAGCTGTAGCCCCGAATATGGGTCCAGCACCTCATCAACCACGACACGAGCAAAGCCCGCTGGAATCGGGTTGCAATGGAAGGTTGCCTCGGGGGGATTTGTGAAAGCACAGCCATCCGCCACCTTCATGGATATGTTCTTCATTTTGACGTGTAGCTCACAGTTAGTGTTCTCCGTGATGTCATCCACGGGGTATCTACCCAGCATTGGGTCGTCCGGGATGGAACCCATGCTGCTTCTCGGCATGGATGGGCCGGTGCTATCCAATGCTGGATCGTCCGCTAGCTGCTGCTGCTGCTGAGACCCCCTTTGAAACATCTGCTCCTGCTGCCGCTGGAATTGCCTGCCAATTCCGCTTGACTTGCTTCTCGCCTTGAAGGCATAGTCCCGCCTCTCTGCTCCTCCTCCATCTTCCTCTTCTTCTCCTCCAACTCCCCCATGCGTCGTTGTTCCATAGAACCCTCATACCACGTCCGCCTTGCCTCGTGTTCTTCCCGGTGTTCAGATTTCCCGGCACGCGGGTAAGCTCGTCTCTTCTGTAGCTGGAACACCCCGTCGTACTTCTATTGCAACAAGTATCCTCCATCTCTTTCTCCAACTCCCCCATGCGACTTATCCCACTTAGGCATTGCCACACCTGCATCCTCCATCTCTTTCTCGACTTATCCCACTTAGGCATTGCCACCGCGATAGCCACTTATGGAACTTATCCTTTTTTCGCATTCTTCTTGTTTATTCTCGACCGCCCTTAGCTAATTGCGAATCCTTGAATTTCACGAAATCGCCCAATGATCACGTTGGTTCTCCGGTGTTCCCTTGAATACTGGAGTCTTCCTTCCTCCGCTGACGCATTTGTTCCATTCACCATTCTTGTAGTTCTTGAATGCAGTCGCCATCATCTTAAGAGCAGCCTCTTTGACTTTCTCGCACATCTCGCTTCGTGAAATGATCCGTAGGGTGAAATGTTCCATGAGAGTATCCCAAAGCAGATCTTTTTGATTCTTGTCGACATAAGTAACATCTGGACGTGGCTTTGCCGGGCGCTCCATTCTTGAAGTTTGATCGAGTTGGTCCTTCACAAGAACTCCGCATGCATTTAACGAACTTGTCTCGCAATCTTCTTAGGCGCTAATGGTTTGCCAATAGGGCCGCATGCCTCGATATTGTACTTTACGCCCGGCTTCAACTTTTTGTTCGGGCCTCGTTTCGTCCTTTTGTCTGAAGATTTGCTCGATCCGGATGGCTGAAAGAACAAAGATCGATTCATTAATATATCTTCAAGTCATTTAAAACATGTGATGATCACCAGATGCCTGCTTATATAAATATATATACCTCGTCGGTGTTTGTTGTTTCAGGATCATGTTCTTCGTCATCGCTATAATCATTCATGACTTCGCCGTGATCGAATATCATATCACCCTCTTCGTGTTGTTTAGAAATTCGAGCCGCCATAATCTTCTTCATTTTGATTATCATCTGCACCACATATCATATCGAACATGGTCTGTTCTCCTCTCTCGTCGGTATTGTTCGCCATAGCTTTTGTTTAACTAATCCAAAAGAAATATAAAACAATTTAGTATTCAAATCTCGAATAATAGATATAATCTCAATACATCGTCCGAAATAATAGATATAATCTCAATACATCATCTCGAATAATATATAATATTGAATAGTACATCACGGCTATTAGCTAATAAAGATCGAATACTACGAAGAATCTAGGACACTCGCGGTTCCTCCGGCGGCGATGGACACCCAAAGAGAAGGAACCTCACGGATCATAGCTGAAGTGAGATCCCCGAAGATACTGCCACGTATTGGAGAACCTGCCGCCCTCTAACGCAACCATGTAGCGATGGACGTGCTCGTCCTCCTCCCTGACACGGCGAGGTACCACCTCCGGCGGGGCCGGGTCCCTCCGCACCGAAACTGGCCCACGCAAACACCACCAAACGAGATCAGGGTCGACGACTGGATCCGCGGCCGGGTTCCTCGTCAAGCGGCGCGCCCCTCCAAGCAGCACCTCCCAATGCCATCCCGGCGGAGCCCAGTCCCGGACATGGGTCGGCTGGACGTCGTCGCGGACGGGTCGACGGCGAGGATGCGGGCCGGGCATCGTCGAGAACAAATACTAGCTATATGCCCGCAGAAACTAATTTTTTTTAATGATTGGATTTTGATAACTAAAATTTCTAACATTTCTATATAACTAACATTTCTATAACATTTCTAACAATGCTATATATAACTAACATTTCTATAACATTTCTAATATTTCTATAACTAAAGAACAGAAAAAAATTATAACATTTCTATATATATAACTAACATTTTTATAACTATTTCTATAACTAAAAACAGAAAAATTTCTAACAATTCTAACTTTTTATAACTATATATTTCTATAACTAAAAAACAGAAAAATTTCTACAATTTCAAACATTTCTAACAAATCTAATAATTCTAACATTTCTAACTATTTCTAGAAAACAGTAAAATATCTAACAATTTCTTAAAAACAGAAAAATCTATAACTAAAAATGTATGTGTGTGTGTGTGGCCACACGGCCGGCTAAGGCGAGAGGCGAGGGGGCGCGCGACGGGACGGGACGGCGACGGCGCAAGCGACGACGGGCGGCGACGACGGGACGGGACGACGGGTCAAGGGCGGCGACGGGCGGCGGCGGGCGGCGGCGGCGACGGTCCGGCGACGACGGGGACGGGCGGCGACGACGGGACGGGCGGCGACGGGCCGGGGCGGCGGGCGACGGTGCAGAGGAGAAGAAGCAGAGGGAGATGAGAAACTGACGAAATTTTGAAGTGTTTTCTTATATAGAAGGCACCTTTAGTACCGGTTGGAGCCACCAACCGGTACTAAAGGTCTGTTTTGGCCAGGACAAGCGGCGGGAAGCGACCCCCTTTAGTACCGGGTGGTGGCACAAACCGGTATTAAAGCCCCCCTTTAGTACCGGTTTGTGCCACGACCCGGTACTAAAGGGGTCTTATTAACGCAGTGCGGTCTTGGAAGTTTAGTCCCACCTCGCTAGTCGAGGGGCACCCGGTACTAAAGGGGGTGCGCTGGCGCAGGTGCAGTGCGGTGCGGTGCGGAAAATCTTCATCATTTAACGGGATGCTCGGGTCAATATTCACTGTGAATGGAGCAATTTCATCAAACTTTTCATAATCTTCTGACTTGTCTGTCTTGTCATCCACTCCCACGATGTTTCTCTTCCCAGAAAGAACTATGTGCTGCTTTGGCTCATCGTATGATGCATTCGCTTCCTTATCTTTTCTTTTTCTTGGCTTGGTAGACATGTCCTTCACATAGAAAACCTGTGCCACATCATTGGCTAGGACGAATGGTTCGTCTGCATACGCAAGATTGTTGAGATCCACTGTTGTCATTCCGTCTCGCGGGTCTCCGTTACCCGCCTCGTGTCATATTGACCCATTTGCACCAAACAAAGGGACCTTTAAACCACGCCGATAGTCAAGTTCCCATATTTCCTGTATATAACCATAATATGTTTCCTTTCCGCCTTCGTTTACGCATCAAAGCGGACACCACTGTTTTGGTTGGTGCTCTTCTTATCTTGGGCAATCGTGTAAAATGTATTACCATTTATCTCGCACTTTGAAAGTCATTATATTCAAGATGGTAACTGGGACAGCAAGTACAGGTCATCTTCAATAGAGGTGGCATGCATGGTACGTGTTCGCAACCAGTTGGCGAAACTCCTGGTTTGTTCACGTGTAATCCACTCATCGACCGCTCCGGTGTTTGGAGCGTAGCAAATTCTTGTATTCATCCATATACGGAGCCACCAATGTGGAATTCTCAGAAGCTGTAGTGTGCTTCAAAGAGAGAATGTTCGTCCATACATATTATTTGTTCCCCCTAGCGTGCCTTTTCCATCGAGCGCCCTTATGCCGCGATTCAGAACACCAATCGGCTTAAGGTCAGGAATAAAGTCAATACAAAACTCAATGACCTCCTCATTTTGATGGCCCTTGGAGATGCTTCCTTCTGGCCTAGCACGGTTATGAACATATTTCTTTAAGACTCCCATGAACCTCTCAAAGGGGAACATATTGTGTAGCAATAGAGGACCCAAAACGTTAATCTCTTCGCATAGGTGAACTAGGATGTGCGTCATGATGTTGAAGAAGGATGGTGGGAACACCAACTCGAAACTGACAAGACATTGCACCAAATCATTCTGTAACCTTGGTATGATTTCTGGATCGATTACCTTCTGAGAGATTGCATTGAGAAATGCACATAGCTTCACAATGGCTAATCGAACGCTTTCCGTAGAAGCCCCTCAATGCAACCGGAAGCGCTTGCGTCATAATCACGTGGCAGTCATGAGACTTTAGGTTCGGAACTTTTTCTTCCATGTTTATTATTCCCTTTATATTCGACGAAGAAGCCGACGGTACCTTAATATCGCGAGGCATTCAAAGAAGATTTCCTTCTCTTCTTTGGTAAGAGCGTAGCTTGCATGACCCTCGATGTATGCCGTCTTCTCCGTGCATATGTTGCTGGTCCTCCGTGCCTCCAGTGTATCTTTTGTCTTCCCATACACGCCCAAGAAGCCAAGCAGGGTCACGCAAAAGATTCTTCGTGATGTGCATCACGTCGATTGCGGAGCGGACCTCTAGGTCTTTCCAATATGGCAGGTCCCAAAATATAGATTTCTTCTTCCACATGGGTGCGCGTCCGTCCGCGTCCTTCGGAACAGGTTGTCCGCCAGGACCCTTTCCAAATATCACCTTCAAATCCTTGACCATATCATGTACATCAGCACCAGTACGATGGCGAGGCTTCGTCCGTGATCCGCCTCACCTTTGAAATGCTTGCCTTTCTTTCTTACGGGATGCCCGCTCGGAAGAAATCGACGATGTCCTGTACACATTCTTCTTACAACTATTCAAATATATATCGTCGGTATCATCCAAACAGTGCGTGCATCCGCGGTATCCCTTGTTTGTCTGTCACGAAGGTTACCGAGAGCAGGCCAATCATTGATGGTCACGAACAGCAACGCCTTTGAGGTCAAATTCTTCCCCATGTGCTCATCCCACGCACGCACACCTGTTCCATTCCACAGCTGTAAGAGTTCTTCAACTAATGGCCTTAGGTACACATCAATGTCGTTGCCGGGTTGCTTAGGGCCTTGGATGAGCACCGCATCATAATGAACTTCCGCTTCATGCACAACCAAGGAGGAAGGTTATACAAACATAGAGTCACAGGCTAGGTGCTATGGTTGCTGCTCTGCTCCCCAAAAGGATTAATGCCATCTGCGCTTAGACCAAACCATACGCTCCTTGCGCCATCTCGCAAACTCCTTCCCGTACTTTCTTTCGATTTTTCTCCTCTGCGACCCGTCGTGGTACTCTCAACTTTCCGTCTTTCTTACGGTCTTCTCAGTGCCATCTCATCGCTTTGGCATGCTCTTTGTTTTGGAACAAACGTTTCAACCGTGGTTTTATAGGAGAATACCACATCACCTTGGCAGGAATCTTCTTCCGGGCGCCGCCCTCGACATCACCAGCTCATCGCGGCTGATCTTATAGCGCAATGCACCACATACCGGCAAGCGTCAATCCTCGTACTCACCGCGATGCAGGATGCAATCATTAGGGCATGCATGTATCTTTTTCACCTCTAACCCTAGAGGGCAGACAGCCTTCTTTGCTTCGTACGTACTCTCGGGCAATTCACTGTCCTTTGGAAGCATATCCTTTATCATTACCAGCAACTTTCCAAATCCCTTGTCAGATACACCATTCTCTGCCTTCCATTGCAGCAATTCCAGTGTGGTGCCCAGCTTTTTCTTGTCACCTCCGCAATTCGGGTACAACAATTTTTTGTGATCCTCTAACATGCGCTGCAACTTCTTCTTCTCCAAATCACTTGCGCAGTTTCTCTTTGCATCGGCAATGGCCCGACCTAGATCATCAACGGGCTCATCGATGCCTCTTCTTCACTTCTTCCGCATTGCCGGCTCAGCTTCTTCCCGCATTACCGCTCAGCTTCTTCCCCATTGTTGTATCATCGTATTCAAGGAACCCATGGCCGGATAGCTGTCGTCGTCCTCTTCTTCTTCATTGTCTTCCATCATAACCCCTCTTTCTCCGTGCTTGGTCCAAACATTATAGTGGGGCATGAAACCAGACTTAAGCAGTGGACGTGAATGGTTCTTGACGAGAGTAATTGTGACCATTCTTACAGACACCACATGGACAAGGCATAAAACCATCCGCCCGCTTGTTTGCCTCAGCCATAGCGAGAAAAGTATGCACGCCCTCAACGAACTGGGGAGAGCATCGGTCATCGACATCCATTGCCGCTCATCTTCATTACACAACACCGAATAGACCAAATTAATACAAGTTCATACATAAAGTTCATACAACACTTAAATGCAACAAACAAATAACTCTCTAGCTAAAGCATTTAAATGCAACAACAAATGCGATCAAGATCGCAACTAAGGTAACAATTGATCCAACAGCATAATGATACCAAGCCTCACTATCGATGGCATATTTTCTAATCTTTCTATTCTTCAAGCGCATTTTCTCCATCTTGATCTTGTGATCATCGATTTACATCGGCAACATGCAACTCCAATTCCATCTTCTCCCCCTCAGTTCTTTTCAATTTTTCTTTCAAGTACTCGTTTTCTCTTTCAACTAAATTTAACCTCTCGACAATAGGGTCGGTTGGAATTTCCGGTTCACATACCTCCTAGATAAAAATATCTATGTCAACTTGATGGGCATAATTTTTCATAAACACGAAATGCAACTAATAGTTTTAAAAGAGAATATACCACATCCGAATCATAACAAGGACGAGGGCCGACGGGGACGGATATCAAAACCATGGCACTATGTATAACAAACAACGTACGGGTAATATAATTATTACATGATTAACTATATATCCAAATCACACAAACATCAATTTTTTATATAAAATTACATGAACAAGAGGCTCACCACAAGGTGGTGCCGGTGACGGGACGGTGCGGGCGATCGACGGTGGTTACGACGAAGATTTAGAAGGCACTAAGTAAACCACACCTACATATGCAAACTAAGTGTTATTTTTGACCTCAAATTGCATATAAATCAAATACTAGCACATATATATATTTCCTCCCAAATTACTAAACTCACTAATTAGTAACTATATAAAGCATTGCAAGAGCTAATCTAGCAATGAGAGATGAAAGGACAAAGTTGCTAACCTTTGTGATCATTTGAATGGATGGGGGCCTTCAAATCTTGACAAATTTTGGGCAAAATTTGTGAGGAGCTCGAGGGGAAAGGGGAAGAACAGAGGAGAAGTGAGGGGAAAGGGGAAGAACAGAGTGGCTCGGGTGGACGAAGGGTTTATGTACGTCGACCTATAGTACCGGTTCGTGGCACGAACCGGTACTAAAGGTGCTGGAGGGGGCCCAGACTGACAACATCCTGCCACCACCCTCATTAGTACCGGTTCGTGGCACGAACCGGTGCTGAAGGTTAGCCACGAACCGGTACTAATGAGAGCGGCCCGGCTAGCCGTTGGAACCGGTGCTAAAGGTTAGCCACGAACCGTTTACTCCAACATACTCCCCTCTAAACCACGATCTCGCCGTCGCCGGAGTTGTTGCAGCTCTTGTCATTGTCGTCGTCACGGCCGTGACTCAGCCCGCGGACCCGACCCGGCGCATCGACGCCAGTCGCACCGCCATGGACCCGACCTGGCGCACTGACCCCGATCACACCATGATCCGTCACGACCCCGGCGACAGATGCCGAGCTCCTTCTCCGCCGACGACACATGCCTGGCGTCCCTCTGCGCCCCGCACGTACCGCGCGCACCCGATGCGTCCGACGAGCCCGGCCACATCAGTGTGTCCCGCCGTCCCTGCACGCACGCCCACGCCTGACGAGCCCGACGCGCTCACGCCATCACGCCTCCTCGTCGCCATGGCAGCCGCGAGCGACAAACGCCAAAAGTATGTAGCCGAACTCGAGCACGAACTCCAGCACAACGGCGACATACGCCTCCCTCCCAACGTCAACCGCATGCTCGTACGCGCGCCCGCAGTCCCGACGCGCCCGACGCGTCCAGTGCGCACCCATAACACCCACCGATCGCGCCCGGCTCGCCGCCACAGCTTATTGCCCTGCACCGCTGCGGCCTCAACCGCAACGCAGCACCTCCATGCCGTCATGCCGCTGTGTGTCATTAAAGCCGCCACCACGCAGGTCCTCCGTGGCCTCCTCACCGTGCCACAGCAGCCACCACGGCCTCCTCGCCGCGCCACGCACCTCCATGGACCAACACACGGCCCGGAGCATCGCGCAGCCACCGGCAAACTCCGCCACCGCCGGCACGCCTCCGGCAAGGGGACGACACCCAAGGTGACTCATGATACCAAATGTCGTTGCCAAGCCTTGCTGCTTTCTTTCTCTCAGCTCACTCACGGACAGAGGTAGGAGAAAGGAGACACACCGGACACGAGGATTATTTCGTCCGGCGCACAAACGCCGCCATGGGCGCACGCATGCCCTAATCTTCTCCCTTTTTCCAATGGCTACATCACGGCAACTCTGGATCCTCTCACGGCACTGCATTCTGGTCCCTTATATAGGCAGGACCTGTGCGTAAGCCACTAACACCACCTAGCACTCACGCACACACACAGACAACTACCTGATCCTATTTCTACTGCCACTAACTCACGACCTACATGCACGCACACCACACCGGCCATCCACACATGACCTGGCCAAACACATGGGCATGCATGGGCTAGCTAACAACATGTTCATGGACTTGCGCCCCGCACGCATCCACGCGTGTACTGATCTTCTCATTTGATTATAGGTGGACGAAAGTGAGGCCACGACCAGGAGCTAAGCTGCGGCGGACTGGAGATTTTCCCTGTGTTAGTGCCCTCTCTTTCTCTCTAAACTTCCATGTCTGCCCTCTGGGTTAACTTACTCTCTGTTAATTCTCTATGAAGAATCAACATAATGTGAATTCCAGACTCTGAATGAGTGCAACGGGTTCAGTGGGCATGTACGATTGTATACTACAGTTTCGTCTAATCAATGTAATTGAGCTATTTTTTGGCACCCTCAAAGTGATTGTTATGAACCAGTGCATAATAAGAATCCGTGGCAAAATATTTCAGTAGTTCATAGCAATAGAAAGTTTATTACAAGGGGTGGTGACCACCGTCTCATAGCGAGGTCATCTCAACAAATTATCCATCTTTTGTCCTTTCAGCCCAATACAAAGTTGGCTTCCTATAACCACTTCTTATCTTCTAAACAAACTGAAAAATGGCCATTCCTAGCCCTCGATGGGGATACCCGCAGCCAACTAAATCTATCCGGCAAACCTAATGGACCCCTAATTACACAAATATATTCATATACCTATCATAGCCTCAGAAACACGTAACGAGTCCCGTAGCAACATGCGGGGTATCATATATTATTGTATATATAGCCACACATAGTAATAACAAATACTCAATGTATGATAGGGTTCAAAGAGTCATTCAATGCGTGAACATATGCATCCTTGTTTGTTTGAGAAGTGCACAAACATTCGATTAATGAATGAGTTGCAATGCAAATAAATAAATACTCCACCAACCTTTACTTGTGTGTGTATAAAGTTTTCGTTATATATGCGAGTCTATATTCACATGAATGTATAGCAGTGCCCCATAGTTCATCCGCAGTTTCATATTTACTTGTTCTCCTGTTTGAAATGTTAAGAAGCTAAAAAAGTAGAAACCACATAATTGGAGAAGAGAAATGGATGAGAGAAGCACCCAACGGAATAAGAGACATCAGGAAAAACTTTGGTTCGAGTGGCGACCAGAATGTCCACCGTTGAAGCATGGACCGAACATACGACCGGGAGCCATAGCGACGTGCTGCCCTACAGAGTTCCTGTGCTGCATTGTTGGTGGAGGCCGGCAAGGTGCATTGAAGGTTGGCCTTGAAACATGAGTGGCACGGCTAAATGCACTGTTGGGGATCCACAACCGGTGCTTCTGACACATCAGGTTGGAGTAGTAGGAGGAAACGGCCTCGCAGTTGTGCTAGATACTATAGCTTGATTCTTCCAACACGACATTGCCACGCCTGGCCTTTATAGCCTTCTGAAGGAGCTCCTCGAAGGTTGTGTACTCAATGAAATAGATTCAGGCCCTAAAGCAGTACACGCAGCAGTGCCGCTGACTGTTGCAGCCGGCAAAATCCTTCAAGCACAGCAGTGCCGCCCACACGCAGACGGCAGCACATCGCCGGTCAGCATGCCTGGCTGGCTGACCTGTGCGTGCCAGTCCAGAAAACACAGCAACACCGGGTAGCGTCACGCCGAACTCCCGAGCAGCTGAAGCCACGCCACCCAACCATCCCCGACACGCCACCTCCTCCCCAACTGAGTCCATATCCTACAATAAACAGATCCGAAACACAACTCATCACATACGCAACACACATCAGCTCATTATGTTTGCCTATAATGATCGCGACCCATCCCGGGCAAGGCGGCGCTTGTAGAACGGTGTCGTGCCGGGTCGCGTCACGCCACCCCTCCCACTCCATAAACAATCAAACCGGTCAAACCCTTTCATGTCGTTCTTTCTTCCTGCCGTGCGACGGTCGGAGTGTGGCGTCCCCGATCGTGTCCGTCGACATTCCATCCTGTCGTGTCATGGCTCCTTCAACCACCCCGCTTTGCCTCTACCCTCTAATTTCTCGTACGTGTATATGTATCACCAGTCGTCGTGTCTCGGACTCAAGCCAGACTTGAGAGACAAAGTCAAGAGAGAGGAACAGAGCAACAGTTCATGAAAAAAATTGTGTACATTTGCCGATCGATCGGCTGGGAGGACCAGTTAGCATAAGTTGTTTATTATTGTTATACCATGTGATTTATTTGGTTGAACTATACGCAATGTTGCTTTTTAGTTGGACATATGCATAAAAAAATGTGTACCTTTGTCGATCGATCGGCTGGGAGGACCAAATGCATTGGTCGGTTGGGCGCACTGCCCACGCAAACAGAAGGAAGCCGAACGACACCCCTTTCGCTGATCCAAACGAACAAAATCCAAACAAAAGGATGTCCGTTTAGTATCGTGTGTTGGAGTTAGCTAACAGGTGCTGCGATGGTCTGGCCGGAGCTGAGAACGAAGGCACGACCGCACGAGAGACAAGCAAACGTGCAGCGAGACTCGCTCCGCTACTACATCGTGCCATCCCACGACCTCGAGCATGCTCCTGACACTCCTACATCGCCGCCACAAAACGCACAGAAGGCGTCTTGTGGCGCTGACTAAGAGAAACTGCGAAAGCAGAGCTAACTAAATCCTAGCTACGGCTGCCAGTGCAGCATTATTTTCTGAAACTGGAACTAACTGAAGAAAACAACTAGGTGCTTCATGATTAGGCTAACAATTCACCCCCTTAAGCCTGCTGCACCGCGATGACACCAAGCTTCTCCCGCATCTCTACGAACCTGATCTTCCCCAATGCCTTGGTGAGGATGTTCGCGAGCTATCCGTCAGTGCAAACGTGATCGGCGTCGAGCTTGCCCTCTTGGATGCATTGACGGATGTAGTGATACTTGATGTCGATGTGCTTGCTCCGGTCATGGTACACCGGATTCTTGCTCAGAGCGACCGCAGACTTGTTGTCGACGAAGAAATGAAATTTCGCTGCCGATCACCCTATCAGGTCAGCCAGGAGGCGGCTGAGCCACACCCCCTGTCACGTCACCGCCGCCGCGGCTACGTACTCCGACTCGCAGGATGAAGTTGCCACCACCTTTTGCTTCTACGATGTCCAGGTGACAGTGCTACCACCGAGTAAGAACACCATGTCGGACGTGCTTTTGCGGTCGTTCACGTAGCCGGCGAGGTTGCTGTAGCCCATCAGTGAAGGGGTGCCTGACCCCTCTTGTAACTGCACCCGTAGTGCAGAGTGCCGTGGATGTACCTAAGAATTCGCTTCACCGCGGTCCGATGGCGCGAGCTAGGCGCCTCCATGTATCAACTGGTCACCCCGACGGCCAGAGCGATGTCAGGGCGTGTGTTGACGAGGTAGCGCAGGCACCCAATGACGCCGTGGTATTCTATGGCGTCTGCCGCCGGCGAGCCATCCTCATTGCTCAGCTTGAGCCTCACCTCCATGAGAGTTTGGCTTGGGATGCAACCCGCCATGCCGGTGCGCTCAAGCACCTTCTCAGCATAGCCTCTCTGGCACAGAGTGATCCGGCCGGGCTCTTGCTTCACCTCGACGCCAAGGTAGTACGACAGCAACCCGAGGTCGCTCATTTTTAACAGATGATGCATCTCGGCCTTGAACGCCATGATGTCGTCGTCATCAGTCCCCGTGATGATCAAGTCATCAATGTAGACTCCCATGAGTAGAAACGAGGTGTCTTCGCCGTGCCAGTACCCCGCATGCTCCAAGGGGCTGCGCACAAACCCAAGTTCAACGAGAGATGCGTCAAGTTTTGCGTACCAGGCCCTTGGCGCCTGTCGCAGGTCATACAGAGCTTTACTTAGCTTGAGGACACCATGCGGGTTGTCGTCATTGGTGAATCCCTCCGGTTTGTGGACATAGACGTCCTCGTCTAGATCGCCGTTCAGGAAAGCAGACTTGACGTCCATGTGATGGGCCTACCAACCTGCTTGCGTGGCGAGCGCGATCAGCACGCGTACCATCTCCATCTGCACCACCGGTGCGAACACCTCATCAAAGTCCACTCCCTGGCATTGGGTGTACCCGTTGACGACGAGCCTGGCCTTGTACTTTACAATGTTGCCGCCGTCGTCCTTTTTCAGCTTGAAGACCCACTTCAGCCCGATCGCTCGTGATCCAGTGGGGAGCGCGGCAGCCGTCCACGTGTTGTTGTCGGCAATGGCCGTCATCTCCTGCTGCAACGCCGCCCTCCACTCAGGGGAAGCTAGCGCCTCCTCTACGCACATCGGCTCGTCCGCCGTGACGAGGCACAGCGCCTCGAGCTTGTCGTCGCCCAAGCCTGGTTCAGGTACCTCTAGTGAAGCATGCTCAGGCTTGGTGGCGTTGTACACGCTTGCCAGGCGCTTGTACCGTAGGAGCACCTCCGAATCTACAGCGGCGTCCAATGCGCGGTCGTGAGTAGGAGGAGTGCGTCGCTCCGCCGCTGGTTTGGGTGTGGTGGCCACTGGCGTGGCGGCTCCCGGCATCGAGGGGCCATTTATGGGTGACGAGCGAGCTCCTTGGTCGTCCTCCTCGACAATGGGCTCCCCCGACTCGGTGCTATTCATCATAGAGAATGATGACAAGGATGTTACTCCACCAGCCGGCGCGGTGCCTGATACGTCTCCAACATATCTATAATTTTTTATTGTTCCATGCTATTATATTACCCGTTTTGGATGTTTATGGGCTTTACTTTACACATTTATATCATTTTTGGGACTAACCTACTAATCGGAGGCCCAGCCCATATTGCTGTTTTTTTTTGCCTATTTCAGTGTTTCGAAGAAAAGGAATATCAAACGGAGTCCAAACTGAATGAAACCTTCGGGAGCGTGATTTTTGGAACGAACGTGATCCAGAAGACTTGGAGTGGAAGTCAAGCAACAACCGAGGCGTCCACGAGGGTGGAGGGCGCCCCCCTATTGGGCGCGCCCCCTGTCTCGTGAGCCCTCGGGAGTCCAACGACCTACTTCTTCCTCCTATATATACCCACGTACCCCGAGAACATCAGAAGCGATCACGAAAACCTAATTCCACCGCCGTAACCTTCTATATCCGCGAGATCCCATTTAGAGCCTTCGCCGGCGCTCTGCCGGAGGGGGAATCGACCACGGAGGGCCTCTACATCATCTCCAAGGCCTCTCCGATGAGTTGTGAGTAGTTTACCACAGACCTTCGGGTCCATAGTTATTAGCTAGATGGCTTCTTCTCTCTCTTTGAATCTCAATATAATGTTCTCCTTAATCTTCTTGGAGATCTATTCAATGTTACTCTTTTTGTGGTGTGTTTGTCGATATCCGATGAATTATGGGTTTATGATCAAGTTTATCTATGAGAAATATTTGAATCTCCTCTGAATTCTTTTATGTGTGATTAAGTTATCTTTGCAAGTCTCATCAAATTATGAGTTTGGTTTGGCCTACTAGATTGATCTTTCTTGCAATGAGAGAAGTGCTTAGCTTTGGGTTTAATCTTGCGGTGTCCTTTCCCAGTGACAGCAAGGGCAGCAAGGCACGTATTTTATTGTTGCCATCGAGGATAAAAAGATGGGGTTTATATCATATTGCATGAGTTTATCCCTCTACATCATGTCATCTTTCTTAATGCGTTACTCCGTTCTTTATGAACTTAATACTCTAGATACATGCTGGATAGCGGTCAATGTGTGGAGTAATAGTAGTAGATGCAGGCAGGAGTCGGTCTACTTGTCACGGCCGTGATGCCTATATACATGATCATGCCTAGATAATCTCATAATTGTTCGCTTTTCTATCAATTGCTCGACAGTAATTTGTTCACCCACCGTAATACTTATACTATCTTGAGAGAAGCCACTAGTGAAACATATGGCCCTCAGGTCTATCTTCTATCATATAAGCTTTCAATCTACTTTTATTTGCATCTTTACTTTTCCAATCTAAATTATAAAATACCAAAAATTTATTTATCTTATCATATTATCTCTATCAGATCTCACTTTTGCAAGTGGCCGTGAAGGGATTGACAACCCCTTTATTGCATTGGTTGCGAGTTCTTGTTTGTTTGTGTAGGTGCATGGGACTTTTGAGGAGCCTCCTACTAGATTGATACCTTGGTTCTCAAAACTGAGGGAAATACTTACGCTACTATTGCTGCATCACCCTTTCCTCTTCAAGGAAAACCAATGCAAGCTCAAGACGTAGCAGTGCCCGCCATCCACGGCCATGTGCGGCGTTCCTCGAATAGCAGGTCGCGCGTGACGTGCACTCGCTTCGCCACTGGGTCGACACCTGATAGGCCTTCGAGCCCTCTTCATAGCCGACGAGCACGGTGAGCACGGAGCGATATGCGAGCTTTGTTCTAGGTGCTCTATTGAGGATGTAGACAGCGCACTTGAAAGCTTCTTCCCAGAACATGGCCGACATGCCCATGCTCTTGAGAATGCAGCGCGCCATCTCCACCACTAACTGGTTGCGGCGCTCAATGACGCCGTTTTGCTATGGTGAGTACGGCGTAGTCGTGTGGTGCATGACGCGGGTCCTCTTGCAGTGGGCCCTGAATTCACCGGAGTTGAACTCGCCCCCTCCCCCTTTCCGAGTGGAACACGCGCAATCGATAGCTCTGTTTTGCCTCGTCGAGCGCCTGGATCTTCTTGAACCGCGAGAATGCCTCATCCTTGGACCTGAGCACCTCAAGCCACATGTATCTATTGTAATCATCCATAATTAAGAGAAAGTATTGGTTTCCACCTATCATCGCGGGCTTGATCGGGCCGCAGAAGTCTGTGTGCACGAGGTCCAGAGCGTCCTCCAAGCAGTGTCGGCTCGCTTACGGGAATGCCAGGCGGTGCTGCTTCCCTATCTCGTCGACGTGGTCCACCTGCGGCATCCCTCGAACCATGCCCCTTTTGGACATAGCTTTTACCTCCCGGAAATGGAGATGTCCAAGGTGTGCCTGCCACAGGCACGCCGGATCGTCCAGCTTGACCACGAGGCACGCCGGCGCGGCCAAGTCCAGCTGCAGCACGTACAGATGGTTCGCCGTGCGCTTGACACGGACGAGGAGCTGCCGCTGCTGGTCGTACACGCAGAGGTGGCCGTCCTTGATCACGGACTTGCAACCCTTCTCATCGAGCTTCCCGAGGGAGATGATATTGGCCCGTAGCTTGGGATGAAGTACATGTCTGCGAGCATGTGCTGGTTGCCATTCGTGCACCGGAACATGATGCTCCCCTTGCCACATATCGTGACAAGGGAGCCGTCCCCGAACCGCACGGAGCCGTGCACCGTCTCATCGAGGCTGACGAACGTGCCGCGTGCAGGTCTTGTGACTGTTGGCCCCGGTGTCCAAGTACCACGCGCCCCACACCCCGGTGGTAATAGGCACAACGCGTTCCTCATTGAGGTAAACTGCCTGGGCTCGCCCCTTGTTCACCTGCTGTGTGCCCGTCGTGTCTGCACTTAGCTGCTGGTCGTCGCCAATTGCTAGCAGGAGTGCCGGCGCTTCCACATCCGCCTCACCCTGGTTATGTGATCCCGCTCCGCCATGTGGCATGTTAGGAATCTAGAGACTCTACTCACGATCACAGAGGAAACGAGGGTTTTGTGTCGCGTGCAAACTCTGCGACTTTTCTGTTTTTCTTCATCGCTATTTATTCTGTTACAAGGGAAGAGGGGCAGGTGGCGATCCTAACTATGCGCCACGATCCGCCGTGCTCGCGCCATCCCACAAGCACTGATCGTGTCTCCTAAGCCACCTGCGATTCTACCGGGCCGATCGTGGTGACCACGTCCAGCCGGCCCGCGCTAGCTACTTGCATGGCACGCACAGACCGCAGCTCATGCAGCAAGTTTATTTCAAACGGAAATAAAGAAATTAGCCTAAGCACAACGACTAGATTAGCTAACAAATCACCCCCCTAATCTTGGCGTTGGCGTATTATTTCAACCATGCCGATCCTCCGTCTCAGCTCCTGAAAGGCGAGGCGCCCGAGTGCTTTCGTCAGAGCGTCGGCTAGTAGCTCGCTGGTTCTCACGTAGTCGATGAAGACTCGTCCCTGCTCCACACACTCGCGAATGAAATGGTACCTGATCTCAATGTGTTTGCTGCGATCATGGAAGACAGGATTCTTCGCTAGGGAGATCGCCGACTTGTTGTCGACGAGGAGCCTCGGCCGCGCAGCTTCCTTGTTCAGCATCTCGCCAAGCAGCCGCGACAGCCAGATGCCCTGACACGCAGCGGCAATGGCCGCCATGTACTCGGCCTCGCACGAGGAGAGCGCCACCACCCTCTGTTTCTGGGACTGCCAGCTCACCGGGATCTTACCGAGGAAGAAGATCACCCCCGTCATGCTCTTCCTGTCGTTCGTGTCCCCAGCATGATCCGAGTCGCTGTAGCCGGTCAGCTGCAGTTCTCCGTCGCCACGCTTGTATGCGCAGCCGTGATCCAGCGTCCCGGCCACGTACCGCAGAAGATGCTTCGCTGCAGCATAGTAGTCGGACGTGGGCTTCTCCATGAACCTGCTCAAGTACCCAACAACAAATGATATGTCGGGCCTAGTATGAACCAGATACCGCAATCCTCCGATGATGCTGCGGTACTTTGTCTTGTCCACCGGAGCAGCAGTGCTCTCCTTGCTCAGTTTGAGCCGGGCCTCCATCGGGGTGTTGCTGGGGTTGCAATCTTCCATGGCCGCGCTTTCCAGGAGTCGCTTGGCGTAGGCCGCCTGGCCAAGCACGATGCGGCCGCGCTCCTGGCTCACCTCAATCCCGAGATAGTAGCTGAGCATGCCCAGGTCACTCATGCGAAACATCCCGGTCATCTGCTGCTTGAAGGAGATGATCTCTGTCGTGGCCGCTCCGGTGATAATGAGGTCATCCACGTAGACCCCGACGATCAGAAGCGAGATGCCCGAGCCACGATGGTAGACGGCGTGCTCTGACGGGCAACGCTCGGACCCCAGAGTGCACTATTTCTCATCCAACTTCGCGTTCCAGGCCCTCGGTGCTTGACGCAGTCCGTACAACACCTTCCGGAGGCGCAACACCTTGCCCTCCTGGCTGCCCACGGCATACCCCGGCGGCTATTGCACATTGACCTCCTCTAGCAAGTCACCATTCAAGAAAGCGGACTTTACGTCCATGTGGTGTACCTGCCAGCCATGGTGCGCGGCGAGAGCGACGAGGACACGCACAGACTCCATGCGCGCGACTGGCGCAAAGACCTCTTCAAAGTCGACGCCCTCCCGTTGCACGTAGCCTTTCGCCACCAGGCGTGCTTTGTGCTTCACAATGGCCCCCCGGGGATCCTTCTTGAGTTTGTATACCCACTTGAGGCCGATCGGGCGATGGCCAGCCGGGAGCTCGCTCAGCTCCCAAGTCCCGTTGTCGATGATGCTCTTCATCTCCTCGTCCATAGCGGTGCGCCATCCCTGCTCCTTTTCAGCTTCGGTGCACGAGGTGGACTCCTCGCCCACAAGCAGGTACATCTCGTTGTCGCTGTAGTTCGCCTCCACCTCCTCATTCGTGTCCCACAGGTTTTCCAGCGTGCGGTACCGGCGCGACGCCAGGTAGCACTTCTGATGCGCCAGATGGTGGTGACGCATGCTCCACACCTGTGGGTGTCGAGATCGGCGTGCCGTACACCGGGGAGGTTGGAGTGGGAGCGGCGATCGCGCTCTGCGGCGTACACGGCTCGGCGTCGGGCGCATGCTCCGAGTGGCGCCTGGACGGCGAAGACGCCGCCTCCACCCGCACGCTCGTCGTGGCCACGGGCTCCAGCTCGACAGAGAAGGACTCAAACCCCTCATCACGAGCGGGTGAAGTGGCGCCCCAATCCCACGACGAGCTTTCGTCGAACACGACGTCGCGGGAGACGTGGGCGCGGCCTGACGGCGGGTGGAAGACGCGATATGCAGCCGATCCGGGCTCGTACCCGAGGAAGACCATGGGCACGCTGCGGTCGTCGAGCTTCCTCGCGTTCGGGCGCGTCAACTTCACGTGAGCCACACAACCGAAAGTGCGAAGGTGCTCCACGTTAGGCCGACGGCCGCACCAGGCTTCATACGACGTCATCCCGGAGACGCTCTTCGTCGTTGCGCGGTTCAGCAGGTACACCGTCGTGGTCACGGCCTCTCCCCAGAAGCGCCCAGGAACGCCCCTCGCCATGAGCAGACACGGTGCCATGCCGACGATCGTCTGGTTGCGCCGCTCCACCACCCCGTTCTGTTGCGGCGTGTAGGGGGCGGTGAGCTGCCGGTGCACGCCCAGCTCTGCGAAGAACTCCCCAAGGCTCGAGGAGTTGAACTCACCCCCGCGATCGGTGCGCAGGGTCTTCAGGTGGCGACCGGACTCGCGTTCTGCCGCCGCCTGGAACTGCCGGAGCGCCGCCTCTACCTCGTCCGTGGTGGTCAGCAGGCGCAGCCACATGAAACGGCTCTTGTCGTCGACGAGAAGGAGGAAGTACCGTTTCCCTCCTGGCGTGGCAGGTGTGATCGGCCCGCACAGATCTGCGTGCATGAGCCCGAGCACGTCCTCGGCGCGGTTCAGAGCCTGACGAGGGAATGGGGCTCGTCGGTGCTTGCCGGCAAGGCAGGCCTCGCAGAGT
The DNA here is from genome assembly GCA_021437245.1 of Aegilops speltoides. Lineage (NCBI taxonomy): Eukaryota > Viridiplantae > Streptophyta > Magnoliopsida > Poales > Poaceae > Aegilops > Aegilops speltoides. The sequence continues at coordinate 36,692,877 of CM038147.1, forward strand.
CGATCCACCTGATCGATGACTGGCAGGCCGTGGACCATGTCCTCGCGCGCGAGTGATCAAAGCGGCTGGAAGCCAAGATGGCCGTACCGCACATGCCAAAGCCACGCATCCTCGCCTCCGTGCACGGCGAGGCAGACCGGACGAGCCACGTTCAGGCTCAGCACGTACAGCCGCCCATGGTTGCGCTGTACGCGTGCGAGCAGGCGCCCGCCCGGATCTCGCAGCTGAAGGCTGCCCTGGCTGATGTTTGTGTCGTAGGCGTTCTCGTCCAATTGGCCCAAGCTCACAATGTTGCTGCAAAGATGAGGAATGTAGTACACTTCAGAGAGTACCAGGTGCTCACCTTTAGACACTGGAACAAGATTGTTCCCCTCCCTTCGATCTGCACCGCGGACCCGTCGCCAAGCCTGACGGAGCCGCGCACTCACGTGTGCAGCTCAGAGAAGATCTCCCGCCGCCCAGACATATGGTTGCTGGCGTCGGAGTCCAGGAACCAGGAGGAATAGCAACCTCCATCACCCGCGGCCGGGCGCGCCTGGGAGCTCTCCTCGTTCAGCATCACGTGTTCTGCGGCTCCCTCCGTGGTCGCGGTGAGCGCGCTCAGGCTCGCCATGAGAAGTGTAGTCTCCTCCGTTCCGCCCTCGGCGAGGTTTACCTGCTCCTTACGCTCGCGCCGGGGCTCAGTGCAATCGCGCGAGAAGTGCCCCATGTGGTTGCAGTTGTAGCATTTTACTTTGCTCATGTCGCGGCCTCCACTGCGGCCACCAGAGCCACTGCCCCTTCTCCCTGGTTCCTGCCGCGACCGCCTCCTCGGCCGCCGCCACCGTTGGCGTTGGCTCCGCCAGAGCCCTGTCCAGACTCGCGCCCCTTCTTGCGCGCCTCCCACTGCTGTTCGGTGAGGAGGAGCTGTCCGCTGCCCTGGGTCGCCGCGGGCGCGGCGCATCGCTCCTCGGCGGTGCGGAGCCGCCCAATCAACTCCTCGACCGAGACCGTGCTCAGGTCCAGGAGAGTCTCAATCGCCACTGCGATCTGCGTGTATCGGGGAGGAACAACACGTAACAGCTTCTGCACGACGCATACCTCCTCGACGTTGTCGCCGAGCGTGCGCAGTTGATTGACGAGGCTGGTGATGCGCATGCCGCAGGCGTCGAGGGTCTCGCCGCCGTGGAAGGCGATCTGCTCGAATTCGCCAGTAGTCGCGGCGCGTGGCCTCACGCGACGGTCCACTCCCATCCGCATGACCTTGATGGTGTCCCAGGCCGCCTTGGCCGTCTCCTTGACGACGAGGACGCCGAGCATCTCCGGCGGAACGGCTCGGAGGAGAACGCCGAGCGCGGACTTGTCGTCGCATACGTGCTGTGCATTTGCCCTCGATCGCGTCCCAGGGACCCCAGGACTCCAGATGGACCTTCATCACCAGTGACCACTCGATGTAGTTGGTCGAGGTGAGGGTCGGGAATGTGGTGCCGGCTCCCGGCACAAACGGCGCACGCTCCATGGCCGCCGCCTGGTGGATCACCACCTGCCGCTCCCGCCTCACGCGGCTTCGCCTGCGGCTGCGCTCCCGTGGTGGAGTCGCCGAGCGCACCAGCCCGCCCCCGCCGCCGCCGTGTGGTTCCGTCTTGCTGGTCTCCGTGATCGGACATTGTCGGAATCGCCAAAACGAGGCTCTGATATCACTTGTTAGGAATCTAGAGACTATACTCACGATCACAGAGGAAACAAGGGTTTTGCGTCGCGTGCAAACTGTGTGACTTTTCTGTTTTTCTTCATGGCTCTTTATTCTGTTACAAGGGAAGAGGGGCAGGTGGCGATCATAACTATGCGCCATGATCCGCCCTGCTCGTGCCATCCCACGAGCGCTGATCGTGTCTCCTAAGCCACCTGCGATTCTACCGGGCCAATCTTGGTGACCACGTCCAGCCGGACCGCGCTAGCTACTTGCATGGCATGCACAGACCGCGGCTCATGCAACAAGTTTATTTCAAACGGAAATAAAGAAATTAGCCTAAGCACAACGACTAGATTAGCTAACATGGCACTCCCTGGCCCAGTGACCAGGCACGCCGCAGTAGCGTCATTTTCCCTTCCGCTTCGTGCCGGCAGGTTTCTTGTCGGCACCGCTGCCTCCACCGCCCCTCTCGCCGCATTGCGGTCTCGGACCGGACTGCCCCTTCTCCTCCCTCGCACCGGAGCAGGAGGAGGAGCCTTGGCCTTGATGATGATTCTGCGCGAGTCGCTCCCTCTCCGTGAGGAGGAGTTCGCCGACGCGGCGATCGACGTCGTCCAGGGCATAGCTCTCCTCCATGGACTGCAGACGCCCGCAGAGCTCTTTGATTGAGAGCATCCGCAGGTCGACGAAGGACTCGATGGTCATTGCACTCTACCGGAATTTGAGAGGCACCGCTCGAAGGAACTTGAGCACGACGCGGTACTCGTTCACCGGGTCATTCAGGAGCTCCAGTTCATTGACGATCGCTGTAAGACGAAGAGAAAACTCCTCTATGGACTCACCATCGCGGAAGCATATCTCTTCGAACTCGTGGCGGCGGGTTTGCGCCTTCGCCTCCCGCACGCGCTCGCTGCCCATGCGCATCCTCCTCAGGGTCTCCCACGTCTCCTTGGCAGAGACCTTGTCGGCGCGATCGTCGCGATTGCCGTTATCGTACTCCATGTCCTCCCACGGGCCCTGATCCTGCAGTTGCACGTGCATCACCATGGCCTAGTAGACGTAGTTGGTGCGACTGAGTGTCGGGTCAGGCCCGGCCCTGAGGGGGGCAGGGGGGGCGGCCGCCCCGGGCCCCTCAGGCCGACGGGGCCCCCGGGATGTAGTCTGTACTACACTTGGGCCAAAGTATTAGCGTAGCTTCACCTTAAAAAAAATATTAACGTAGCTGCGCAGGCCGAATCGCATGTCAGAGGGCCGAGTTGAAAATCAGATCGCGAGTTGGCGACTAATTAGGGTAGATTCTCTCCCCGACTCCTCCTTCGGCTTTGATGGCCGCCGCCGCTACAAGATCGCTGCTGCGCTCTTCCTCTCCTGTTCCTCGTGCTGGCAGCAGGATCGTGAACTTGGATGGTTTTGCGGTTGTCGTGTGTGGAGATAGGTTGCCACTCAAGCAAAAACTTCTGCCTGGAGTCGCTGCTTCTATTCATGGTTGCCGATCAAGGCAAAACTAGGGCTGACGGAGGGTAAGACTGCAATTTCTCTTCAAATATCTACCGTGATTAATATATTTGGTGTCTATTTTTACTGTTACTATGAGCCAACACACGTGAACGCAGTACTAGCAGTAGTAACCTGTACTCGTTGACTCAATTTTGCATAAGAACATCTGACTTATATTATATATATACACACGTCTTGGGTTACGACTTCCAAATGTTCATAATATTTTTTCTGCGTCATTTGCCTCACTTTTTTGTGTGAGCACATCAATCATAGGTATTTCCTTCGGCTATGTTCCAAGATTTGATGTCATCATTTTTCAAACGCACGTTTAGATTATTGTTACAATATCACCATTGATAATCAAATGATCATACATTATTTGGGGATAGAAAATACTAGAAATTGCAAGTACGATTCGTGAAAAATAATCATCAAGATTATGTTAAGTTGATCTAGTGAGTTGTGGCTTTATAGTTTTGCGCAAGTATATCAATATACACATATGTTGATTATTATTTTTGTATGTACATATTTAGGGGCCCAGGATTTAGTTTCGCCCCGGGCCCCCGAAATCACAGGACCGGCCCTGTGTCGGGTATTGGGCAGAGCCTCCTCTCTCCCTCACCACTCGCTCACGCACCACCAGATCGCCATGCCGCCCACGGCGTGGTGGGGGCGAGTGCGACACCCTGCGATGGCGCGTAGGAGACCTAGAGCCGACAGGCCATGCGCTCACTACTAGGAAAAGGCATTGCTAGTGGCGCACTGGTTTTGCCTTCTAATGGCGCACTGCCAGTGCGCCACTGGCATCACGCCATTAGAATTAAATTCTAATGGCGCACTGCCGGTGCGCCATTAATATCTGGTGTTCTAATGGCGCACCGCCTACTGCGCCATTAGTATAGCCTGCAGTGCGCCATTAGAATGCCTTCCAGCGGCCATATGTACAAATGTGCTATGGCATTCTAATGGCGCGTTACCTGTTAATGCGCCATTAGTGTAATGATCACAGTGCGCCATTAGTGTCTTTTGTGGTGCGACATTAGTATGAATATTAGGTTTTTTTTTTTTGCTTTTCTGATTTTTGCACAGGTTACAAAATATATTATTGCACACAGCAACATCAGATTCATCAAATACAATAGAACATTAGTCTCCGAATACAATTCATCATATTAGTCTCCGGATTCAAAAGACCGGACAAAGATAAAACATTACAAGTCTCAAGACCGCGAGTATCGAGTTTGCCTTCACATTACAAGTCGATATCGATCATCTAAACTACCATCACATAGAAGAGAGCTGTGGTCATCACGATGAGCATCATCGCGATCAGACTGGTCTTCATCCGGTTCCTCCAACGCCCCTCCTCTCTCCCGCTAGATAGCGGGCGATCTAGATTCGCCTCCGCCCTAGTGGTGTACCTTTGTAACTATTACCGCTGAACGGTGAACCTGTCTCCGACACTCCTCCCGACCATCGAGACTCGGAACCTTACCCTTGTACACGACATACGACGGCATCTCTATGCACAAGCCAAACAATGCATAAATACATAAGCAATGTGTAAGTATGCAACAAAAGGATCGAAGAGAAAAGCAAGACATTAATAGCACGATTCATGGTCCTACTAATAAAATAGCATCGACACTCTAAGTTGAACAACCGTCCAAACCAAAGAGACATACAAATTCATTAAAAGTTTAATTACAACATGAGCCAATCAATGTTTCGAACTACACATCACTACTTTCGACTCGACTCATCGGACAGAGGCGTGGATGAAGCCGCCGTCTGTCGCGATGGTCATGAAATCGCGGTCGTTGTCACCTGCATTTGTAGCATTCCATCTATCTCACCGTTGGACGGTTGATTTCGAGGAAGAACTGCCCGACGTATGAAGGACATCTTGATGGATGATGTCCGCAAACTCCGATCGATGCGAAGAATTCTTGTCCGAGGTCCGCGTCTGGACTGCCGACAAGCTCGCGCCCAATCTTTGAGATTATCTGGTAGCGAAGGTGATGATGGTCCCTTGCGATCGCCTCGCATGTGATGGAGGGCGTAGTAGGCATCCTTCGATCGCAAAGCGGCTGCTTGACGCAGCAGAACTTCAGATTGTGAGAAGATGTGCTTGCCATACTTACGAACTGTCCCGTGAAGGTGCCTCCAGATTTGGCGAGCCGGGAGAACATCATCAAGAACTTTCTTCACATTTGTGTAGTCTATCATGGAGTTACGGTTCGGGTCGAAATACGTGGCCATGGAATATTTCGGCTTAAGAGGATGAGTGTGCAATGTGTGTCACCGCACGTAACACGGAATGTTAGAAAAAAAAACGATCGAAATCTAAGAAATCATATGTTACGGGCGGTTAAGGGATGACTTACTCGGAAAGTAAGGCACAAGGAAGTTATCCTTATCTGCGTTTGCGAATGACGCCTTCGAGGTGTGAACTCGCAACTTGGCGGTCCCAGCGCTGCTCAAGTGCTTGGCACGCATGTAGAAGGGGTCGACTATCACGATGTCCGGTATTGTCTCTAATGATCCGCATCCGCATGCTCAGCGAAAACAGCCGAACGAAGGTGTAGTGCAACGGATGAAGGTTAAACATAGCAAAGATGTCATCAAACCGCAGGACGATCATACCCCGATGTCGCCATCCACAAAGCCCTTGCTCTCGGCACCTTGGCCACGAAAACGGGTATGCCACATCCTTCTCTCGAGATGCCGCTTCTCCAAAATCGAACACCGTCATGCAGACTCCGCATAGCACCGTTGCAGCATTCAGCATATTTGGCGGTAGCATCGCCCTACCCGCCACATGCACCTCCTCGAGATATCCTTAGGTGAAGGTGGCCCGCCCCGAGCACGGATCGAACTCGGTGCCGGCTGGCTCGCACCGCGCCCTTGTTAGTCTTTCGCTTCCGCCCTTCTTCTTGATCTCCGTAATGGGACCGAGTTCGCTCACGCACCGCCTTCTTCAGCGTGTTGGGGCTGATAATATTCGCGCCTCAGCTATCGAGGCTCGTGAAGACGGGAGCTGGAGGCGTCTCAGAACTGAACGCCGCACGGCGCTTGTTGCAATTGGATTTCTCCGCCGCATCAGCTAGATCGCTGTGGTCTTGGCTGGGTTCTTGAGAAAGAGGCCCGCAGAAATCGTCGGCGTACCCATGTTCGCAAAGTACTTGTCAACTTTGGTAAATGTACCGTCGTCGTTGTCGCCGCCGTCCGGATCTGTGCCATAGGGCTGTCCGGATCTGTGCCATAGGGATGTCCGGCAGGTCCGTAGCGTTGCTGCGTTCTTGCCATGGCTTGGCGCCGCACGATCGGGCGGTCTTGTCGTGGGGTGGTGTCCCCGCCCCAAACGAATCGGCTCTTCGCCATAGCAGGGCCGGTTTATGCAGTGCCGAGGGTCATCTCATCTTCTTCGTCGCCCCAGCCGGTCGAATTGGAGGTAACAACACGTCGCAGCTGGCAGCACCGGACCACTTCAACCCTATACATTGTGGGTGGCATCGGATTACCGTGGAACATGGGGTTGCCGGTTGAACGATTTTGCCCTTGGCGACATCGACCAACTCGGCGCCCACGGCGCGAATAGTGCAAGGAACGTCGGCGGTGCCCTGCAAAAACATGTGTAGGGCGTCAGGGATGCCCAGTCAAAGGCAAGGAGATGAAGTCATCGGCCGAGAGGCTTAGTTACCGTGATGCCGCTAAGCTCGGCTAATGTCGAGGCACCGCCAACGGCGGGCGGTAATCGACGGAGGGGCGCTTCTCGGCGAGGTGCCGGTCGGCGACACCCGGTGCATTAAGCTCAATACCGTGCGGTGCCGGAGACACGAATACCGCCTCTGCCGGAGACACCAATGTCGCCGCCGAGACACCAATGGTGCCGCCGCCCAGGCGAAGTTGGCGGCCATGAAGCTGGGAACCGGGAGGCCCTTTGGCCGCCCGCAATCCACGCCGTCGCCCATGAATCAACGTAGGCACCATGGCTTCGAGCTTCGTTTCCAGCTGTTGTTCCACTTGCTCTTGGACAAGCTTCGAATCCGCGCCACTTGTGCCTTGAGTGCTTCAACCTCGCGTCGGCTTTCCGAGCTGGCCTTTTCTCCTTCCGCACACCAGCGTATAGTATGACCCCATTTTGTGGACAAGCCTTTGCCGCCACACGACCAGTGACATCGGCTTATCGAGCTTATCCTTCTTTTCATTACGCTCAACGCCCTATTTAAAGGGGTGTCGAAAGGGAGCTCTTAGACGACCCAGCGCCATCGCTTTCATTGTCCCGCGAAAGGAACATGAGCCATTTAGAAATATTGGTGATTAATTAGAGTGCAACCATATGGAGCTAATTACGCGGGGTGTATTCCTTACGAGAACAAGCTCAAGCGCCTGGTCTTCGGATCCGTGGTAAGCTCCTTTGTTATCGGGTCCTCCTTGTACCGGCCCCGACATAGTTCCTGGTCCGCTTGTCACCGTTGTATTTCTCGAAGCGGGCGGTAGGCCTTGCTCGGCACGCCCGCGTCCTCCTTGTCCCATATAGGCTCCGCCACTCTATAACCGCCGGACCGAGTTTGTGTTCCCTAAGTTCAACTCCCGATTTCTTTCCCCATCGACTTGATTCGAGCTTGCGGGCTCGCACTTGATCTTGAACTCCTTGTACTCATCTTCGCTCATCAAATGATATTTCGCCTTGATCTTGTCATAACTATCACCTTTATCAATCATTCTCTTCACCGCACTTCTCCAAGTAGACAGGCCGTGCTCATCTTCGTGAGGGCGGCATTGTTCACTCTATTCCACGAGAGGCGTGTGTTTTCAAATTCGTCGGGAACTTGTATCGCTCGTGCAGCTTCGTGGAAGAGGAGGTTGCGCAAATTCCCTCGGTCCTTATGCCTAAGGTTCTCGGTGTTGATCGAGACGGTGTTCGGAGAATGCACCCGAGCTGAACCGCTGCACTTTGACTATATGTTTGGGCTCCGTTGGATTCCGCCGAGTCCACTTGAGTGAATTCCTCCTTGACGGTGCGGAGCGCATTCGGCGCCGGTCCTTCCTTTGCTTCTTCGGTTGGCTGCCATCCGTGTGCGCCGCCATCATCAGTGGTGGCATCCTCGGCGGCACCATCAGTGGTGTCATCCCCGACGCCACTAGGGGTTGTGTAATCAGGATCGGTGTCTTCCACGGCGTCATCATAGCGGTGAGGTTGTTGTTCCTCCAACTCTTGGGACATCTCCTAGAATTGCTTGCCGCCAACCACCGGCCTCATCGTTGTGGGCCATGTTTCTCTCTAAATAGGAAAAAAGTTTGGTCAAAAAGATGGTTATTGTCAAGGAACAAGATCATGGTCTCATGATTTAGGGTTGGGCCTAATCACTTGGCTCTATTGCCACCTATGTTGGGTTTATCATCTAGGGTTTATCGATGCTAAGGATAATTCTAAGTTGGGCCTAATCACTTGGCTCTATTGCCACCTATGATTTAATGCAGCAAGAATGGCAGGGCAGTTGATCCTACTTAACTAAGTACTAAGATAGCCCGGCCCATGCATTAGTCGCAAGTACCCCATATGTCCTATTTTTAGCAAAGTCATGCTAAAATTCACGGAAAATTTCAGCATGACCTTTGCTGAAAATAGGACATATGGAGTACCCGAATTTGCCGGAACGGAAGTTAATCGACATTCCGGCAAACTCAAGGGCCTCTCGGGGTACCTGCAAATTCATCACGACACAATGGTCGGAGACAAAACCCAGCAAACTAGCAAGATGATCATCATCTTTGCAAGACAGTAGCTAAAGTTTTTGACAGTAGCCTCAAGAAAACAGCATTGCAACATTCAAGTTCGAGACATACACACTTGAACATTTGACTAGTTACCTCTGAAGAAAAATATACGCTGACTATTGGACACAAAGAAAACAGCTATTGTAAACATCAAGTCATGGTAGTGTGCGCTGAAGCAATTACAGTATAGGAACAACAACACAACAATAGCAAATACAAGTCCTCAGTAAGTGTAAGAAAAGTGTACTAGAGCTGTAAACAGACTTAAAAATTCCACATGATGTTATAACTGTATACACTGAACATGATGATACCAAATGGGAAGGAAAATTGTATCACTCTAGATTAGTGTAGCCACTATCTAACAAAACCAGAATGTTAACAAAATTACACCATGATGATACCAAATTCTTGTAGCAGTACAATGAGTTCACAGGATAAAAAATCATCCACATTCACCAACCCAAACTGGTGGAGATACAGCAAACCAGAACCTCCCAGGTTTCTGCCATTTTATTTTTCCCACCGTATATGTTTTTTGATTCATGTCATGGTACTTGCTGTCAAACCAAGTATTTTCTTTCTACATAATCTGGGAAGTTTCCTTCTTACTGTCTCACTATCTTACTGTCTCACTACAAAAAACTAGTATGCTTAGTTGAGACTAGTATGCTTAGTTGCATTATGACAGGGCAAAAACTACAAATATTTGTGTTTTTAGTTGATCAATACAGCGACAGTGTGATAGGCAAGTTTCAGCTGGCAAAGTGTCACGATTCAGACAATAGAGCGGCTAAGCATAGCAAGTGGATAGTTTAGTCAGTATGCTAGTACTCTGTAGTTTCCATGCCAAACTTTGGGTGGTATCAAACCATTAGAAAGCATGATCATGAGAACAACATCAGTTTGAAAGATATTGTAACCCCTCCTGGTAACAAATATTCATCTACTCATTTGTAGATACCTAGGAGTAACAAGACTGCACTTGCCAATAATGTTTTATTTATGCTTCCCAAGGACCAACTCCTAAACTGAACACAAAAAACTGTGTGCACATCTGCAAGTTCTAGAAGGAAAAGGTGCAACACTAATAAAACTATCAAACTAACAGATCCATTAATCAATTATGTTCTTCTTACATGTTACATCTATCATTAGTGGCCAGAAAGAATAGTAATTAATGTTTCATATTGTTGCATGAATCCAAACTCACTAGAAAACTCACTAGAAAATGCATCTAAATGCAAGCTCAGAGATTTGAACATTTGGACAACCCTAGCTACTTAATTCTCCAACCCCCTTTCCTTGTCCAAATTTCTCCAACCCCCAACCCTAGAACACATCAGAAGGAAATAAAGAGGGGGAAGAGGGGGAAGCGGCTCGGGTGCTCACTTGGGAGGTCGAGGGCGACTCAGGGCAGCCGAGGCAGCGCGAATTCGGCGTCGAGCGGTGGCGGTCCTCCTGGGCAGGCCAGCCTGTCGAGGGCGTCGAGCGGTGGCGGTCCTCTGGGCGTCTGAGCACGCCGAGGCGCAGGCGGGGCTGGGGGGGGGCGCTTAGGCGGGAGGACGCCGAGGCACTCGGCTCGGGACGGCGTGGGAGGCGGCGCTGCTCGGGGATGGCGAAGGAGGCGAGGGGCGAGGGGACGGCGACGGCTGGGGCAAAGTTAGGTCGAGTGGGGGATCTGGCGAGGAGGAGAGAGGCCGAGGGGAAGAGGTGGAGGGAAGCACTCTAATGGCGCACCACAGGCAGGTGCGCCATAAGTACGACTGTTCTAATGGCGCACGCCATTAGAATTTTGTTTCATAGCCATATCTACAGCCCAACCCTATCTACAACAGAACCCACCCACTAGCCCGACTGGTCAGCACGCAGCACACACACCAGGAGGTCCTGGGTTCGATTCCTAGGATCCCCAATATTTTTTTATGCATTTTAAATGCTGTTTTTTATATTTATTTGTGTTTAAATATGTACAAACATGTTTAAATCATAATAGTAATATTTTTTATGCATTTTAAATGCTGTTTTTTATATTTATTTGTGTTTAAGTATGTTCAAACTTGTTTAAATTATAACAGTGTAATATTTTTTATAAAAATAGTAAAAAAATAGAAAATATGTTCAAAAGTGCGGTCTTGGGGGCGGGCAGGTGCTCGGCGGTGGAGCGGGGAGGTTGCGATGGGTGGAGCTAGCGGGAGGTGCTTGGTGCGATCGAGATGGAGGGGGATCGAGATTGAGATGGAGGGGAATCGAGATCAAGTGTCCTCATGAATTCAAAAGTGCCCATGAAATTTAAAAATATTCATGATATCAAAAGTGCCCATGCATGAAATACAATCGAGAAATGAAGACTACGATTTAAATACAATCGGTCTTAGCTAGCTATCTGTTCACAATCTTCTTGCCCTTCTTTTTATAAACGGAGTTCTTCTGTGGAACGGACGTCCTTTAGGTAGGGTGGTCCTGCTTCTTCTTGTGGTGTGTGCTGCTACTTCATCGTCGTCGTCATGTTCGATCTTCGGGTCGCCGTACTTGTCGAAGTCTTGCTCATTGGCTACTCCATCCATTCCGATGATCTTCCTTTTGCCTCTCCTCACGACAACACGACTGGGCTTTGGCGGGTCGGTAATGAAGAAGCATTGGTCCACTTGGGAAGCCAGCACCCATGGCTCATTTTTCGCGGTGACGCTTATGCCATGATCTTGGATTTGGCTTCGTATAACCATGGTGGTGAAATACGGTCTTCTTTTATGACGCTTTTGGCCCATCGACACGGAACATCGGGACCTTCTCTCGGCATAGCTCAGCTCCCAGATCTCCTCGATCCTTCCGTAGTATCTGTCCTTGTCGTTACGGTGTAGGATTCCATCGTTACCCGGAGTTACGATAACCATCGCTCTTCATGTCCTTGTCCTCGGTGAAGAATGTGTAGCCGTTGATATCGTACGCCTCATAGGTCATCAGGTTGTGCTCGGCGCCCTGTGACAAGGCGAATATGAGTTGTTCTTCCGCGGAAGAATCCTCACGTAAAGGGTACGACAGAAGCTTCTGCTTGAACCAACGCGTGAAACATGAGTTATGCTCTTTGAGTATATCTCCGTCCGTCCTCTGTTGGCCTCGGTCATTGTACGTCTTCTTAATAAAGGTTTTGTGCTGTACCACCCAAGGATCGACCATGTCTATGTGTTGTAGCGCGACTAGGTTTGCTCTTTCAAAGTCGGCGAAGTCGACCCTCGAAGTCGACATGCATTTCAAGGGCGACCCTCATGGTGACCCCATCCAGCGAGCCTGCCGAGGTGCCTGCTCACGGGCGACCAACGGGTTCTCGATGCCTAGATAATTCGTGCGATGGGAGATGCACTCTTGATCGAAAAGCCCTGGCTATGCTTCCCTCTCGACGTGACAAGTTGCGAACGTATCCTTTGATGACACCATTCATCCTTTCGAGCGGCATCATGCTTTGTGCGAGAACGTCGGCCCGAGTTGGATGATATCCTCCACTATATGGACCAGCAGATGCACCATAACGTCAAGAATGCGGGCGGAAGTACATCTCAAGCTCGCATAGTATCACCACGATCTCTTCCTCGTAGCCTTCGAGTTGCCTCACGCCAATCGACTTCCGAGATGACGTCGAAAAAGTTGCATAGGCCAAATAGCATTTCACGGACGTGCGCCCATGATCCCACGGATTGCAACCGGAAGTATCTGCGTCATCGAGACGTGATATCGTGAGACTTCATCCCGCTGAACTTCGCTTCACTGGGTCTAGGTATCTGCTTATCTTCCCAGCGTAATCAGAAGGGAAGTTTTACTCCTAGGAGGCGGTGAAAACTGCTTGATCTCCTCGACTTAGAGTGAAGCACGCGGGAGGGTAGTCATTTCCGGTCTTCTTGGCCTTTTGCCTTTGCGACGACTTTCCGTGTCCTCGCTTCGCCTCATCATCATCATCATCATCATCATTAGCGTGAAGCTCCTGCACGATGCCCATAGATTTCAAGTCCGCCCTTGCTTTCGCCCATCTTTGGTCCTCTCGGCATGTTGAGCAGGTACCAAGCAGACTCGCGCACACGTTCTTCGTGATATGCATGACATCAAGGCTGTGAGGCACACGGTGGATCTTCGATGACGGCAAGTCCCGTAAAACAGACCTCGTTTTCCATACCTTCAGCAGCGCTCTGGCGCCTTCGCATCTTTCCGGCGGTGGGCGTCTTTCCAATTTTCAACAGCTTGTCTATTTCCTCGCCGCTCCTCGTACAGGGCGTTTTGGGTTCGGTTTCACCATCGAACAGATCCTTGCGTTTCCTCCACGGGTCATCGTCGCGAAGCCACCTTAGATGTCCCATGAACACGGTTTTGAAGACCCGGATCTCTATCTAGCTGGCGATCGTTGTGTCATCCATGCACCTTACGATCCGAAAATCCGTGGACTACCTGCCCCGCGAGATATCCGTAACCGAGATAGTCGTGCACCGTCGTGAGCAATGTCGGCTCTCATAGGGAAATATTCTTTCTCTGCAGCGTCCCACGTATTGGCTGGCGTTTTCTCAGCGTGTCTAGCTCCTCCTTCAAAGAGCCCCAGATATGATTGATGTCGTTCCTGGTTGTTTCGCCCTTCAATTAGCATACTCATGTGAATGTACTTCCTCTTCATGCACAACCAGGGGGAAGGTTGTACATCCACACAAACACAGGCCAGGTGCTATGTGTGCTTCTCTGCTGCCAAACGGATTGACTCCATCGGTGCTCGCGCCCAAAGACGATGTTCCTTGGATCCTTCCCAAATTCGGGTCTTGGTTCAACGCTTGCCACGGCTCGCATCCTTAGGGTGACTCAGCATCTTGTCTTTTTATCTATCTCCGGATCATTTGCGTCATCTTCTCGCTTCTTCTCCTCCCTATCCGCGTGCCAGCGCAGGAGCTTTGCTACCTTAGGGTCCGCGAATACCGCTGCAGACGAGGAGATCGGAAAGTACCACACCGATTTTCGAGGAGCTTTCTTCCTCTTCTTGTATCGAGTGACGCCAAGACACCGGACATATGGTAGACTCCGCGTGCTCGTCCCGATAAATGATGCAATTGTTCATGCACACATGGTATTTCACGTGCGGTAAATCCAGAGGACACACGATTTTCTTCGCCTCCTCGAAACTGGTCGGGCACTTGTTCCCCTTGGGAAGACGTTAGTGCGAAATGACATGTTCTCGTCGAAGCATCGCCGGTCATTTTGTGTTTTACCTTCATCTCCAGAGCCATGAGCGTTACTTTCAGGCGGGTATCCTCGGGCCTGCATCCTTCATACAATGGAGTAACCGCGTCTATCTCCAGTTGATCCAGCTTGGCTTTCTCTCGGGCGGCAGCTCTTGCGTTATCCGTCCGCTTGAGAAGCAGCTCTTGAATATGAGGGTCCTGCACCCAGCCTCCATCGTCGTCTGCTCCGGCATCTTCATCTTCATGATCATGCCCTTCGTCTTGATCTTCCTCATCATCATGTATGACATCTTCTACATGATGACTATGTACAGCATCACCGTCGTGATCATGTCCTGGAGATTCTTCGTCTTCTCGCCCGCCCTCGCCACGGTGGTACTTGTCTTGTTGCCCTTCCTCATTTCTTGCCCGGCCCCGGCCATGGACGACTTGATAGTCATCTTCATCACCTTGCCACCGATAGCCATCCATGAAACCACGCAAGAGCAGGTGGTCCCGCACCTGCCCGGAATCCGGGTCCGCAATAAGGCTCTTCAGCTTGCATCTTCGACATGGACATCTTATCTCCGTCTCGTTCTTTTGAAGCATCTCGGCCTTCAAGGAGCTCAAAACCTATTCACGATGCCTTCACCATCATGCGGACCATGGTCGCTCATGGGTAGAGCAAAACGATATGTTAGAACCAAGAAAAATTTGGCATGACCTTCCCTAAAAATAGGACCAAAAGAATGCATAGTGCCAAAATTCTCGCCAAACGGAAATGAATCAAAACATTCCGCAAAATATTGGCAACTATCGCATATTTCAAATACCGTACCTTCAAACACAAACATATGCAACACCACAAACACTTGCAACACCACAAACATACATAGATCTAGCTAGGCCACAAAAGTGCATGTGCACGTTGTTGGAGCGAGCTAGGGAGAAAAAAAGTAGATCTATATCATGAAGATAGCTTTCCTTACTTACCTATCAAAATAGGTAATTTCACCACTTAATTTTGTTGAATCTATGGTGGAAATGAGGTGAGGAGGAGGAGATGGCCGAAATCTTGAAGAAGGAGGTGGATGGAATGAAGTGGGGAAAGTGAATGGGTAGGTGTGGGCTGTCCAAAATATCTTGTTGGTCCCAGGTTACTAATGGCGCACCCTCTGCTCATGCGCCATTAGTAACCCTGGTTACTAATGGCGCATCAGAGGAGCGTGCGCCATTAGTAGCTTTGCAAAAAAAAGAATAAAACAAAATTTAGAGTAATGGCGCACTGCCTGCTTAGTGCGCCATTAGAAGTTATAATAGTAATGGAGCATTGTAGAAGTCATGCGCCATTAGTATGTATGGGAAAATGGAAAAAAAAATACATACTAGAGGCGCACCCTGTCCACGGTGCGCCATTAGAAGTTATATATAGTAATGGCGCATTGTAGGCCTGATGCGCCATTAGTTTGTATGGGAAAATGGAAAAAAAATCATACTAATGGCGCACCATCTCCACGGTGCGCCATTAGTGTCTTCCACTCTAATGGCGTATCTGGAACAGATGCGCCATTAGTATATAGTAGTGGCGCACTGCCTCCACGGTGCGCCATTAGAATCAATCCTATCTATAGCCCTTTTCCTAGTAGTGGCCGTCGCTCCCATCACCGCCGCCTTCCTGCTGCATGCCACCGCCGGCACCTTACCGCACGCCGGCACCAGCGCCCTGCCGTGTCCTGCAGTCCCCCTCCTCCATGGATCCTCGTGTGGCTCTGATGCAATTGTTTTTGTTCAAACTATCTGGAGCTGAGAACGAAGGCACGAGAGACAAGTGGTTTTGTGCTGCGAACTTGATTGCAGCTTTTCTGTTTCTTCTCTCTGTTATTCAGACATCAAGCAAACGTGCAGCGAGACTCGCTCAGCTACTAGATCGTGCCATCCCACAAGCTCGAGCGTGCTTCTGACACTCCTACATCGCCACCACCGATCGCACAGAACGCGTCTTGTGGCGCTGACTAACAAAAAATGTGAAAGCGAAGCTAACTGAATCATAGATACGGCTGCCAGTGCAGCGTTATTCTCTGAACCTGAAACTAAATGAAGAAAATGACTAGGTGCTACAGGATTAGGCTAACAGCGTCGTGCAGAGCACGACTACGGCCACCCACGGCCCCTGTCCATCCCTCACACGACACCTCATGTCCAAGGCCATTGGACAAACATTTATATTCATAGGTTTCTTTTTCCATGGCAATGCATGATTGTGGCGCCATCATGGTAGAGCCCAAGATGAAGTGTGGGTCCATTTTAGAACCAGGAGGTACGAGCACTAAGGTAGGAAGGTGGTTGCCGCTATTGTCCTTTTTGCTGGCCTGCCATGACAGCATCGATCACTGGCTCACTCAGAATCAAGGTTTTGGTTACCGAATGAGGCATTTTTACCGAGGGGGACTGGTAAACGCGGTTACCATGGTTACCGAGAAATACCGAGAATATTTCGAATGAATTTTATAGTTGAATTTTGAATTCAAATAAGTTAATGAACGAACATTTGAACCAGAAACCTCTTAAAACAGGAACTAGGTTGCTACCAACACGCCAGAACCAACTCTCATGGCATTAATTAGATCCTACGTACTTTACTACAAATCGAGTGTTTAAATTCAAAAAATTCAAAAAAACTGGTATTTTTTGCTTGGTACGTGTATTTACCCAGGGGCACGGAAATACGCGGTAACCATGGGAAATCTCGAAATTTCGACCGGTAACCAAAACTCGTATGCGTTGGCTGGTTGCTTTAAGAGTTAATAACGAACATAGTGACATATCAGTTGCACGCCAACAATGGGCATCATATTTTTGTTTGGTGGTAATGCACGACATCCAATTGTATGTTACAATGTGTCAATGGATAAGGAGACATCAGATCTTCCTTCTTGGCTCGGGAGGCCTCATGGGCGGCGCATGCCTTGTCCCCCTTGATGGTGGTGGCAGATCAAAACAACCACAGGGGGAAGGAATCAGGGCGGAGAGCGAAGTCTGGCGTGAAGGAGAGAGGGCGCCACGGTTAAGATGAGATCGACATCATCCGGTTTTTAAGGAGAGGGCTCCAGCGAGAAATGTCTCGCTAACGCGGGAAACCGAGCGGGAAGGGGAAGGTCCGGCAGGAAAAAGGCAGAATGTGTCATTGGGTGGGGAGTTTGCGCCGGGACTTCCTATTGAAGACTAGTAAGCTTGCACATGCAATGCACGTGTATCCTTAGGAGAAAAAATTAGCTGTCTATCTTGCATCCAGAACACAACTTTAATGGTTTACTCATGTCGTTCTCCACCCCTTGTCTCCAAGTTTATTTCCTCCGTCTTATGACTAAGGAAACATTTCATGAAAAATGCCCTCTTTGTCCATGAAATTTTGTTGAAAAAAATGTATCGTGGTTGTTCACTCTTTTCTTGACAGAATGTTCCATGGTTGTGTCGCTTGGCAATGGCATATTGCAAGTGACATAATTGTTACATATGTGCCACTTTCAATCATCCCGTCATTTTTCCAAATTGGAATAGTTAAGTTGTGAATTAATGTCACTATATTTGATCCATGAATGCTTACTTAATAGCAGGTGATAGATATACCTTATTTTTTCACGCAAATTCCAACATCGACAAACTGATTATATCGTACCACAAAAGAAAATCCATTTCATCTGTGTAACAAAAGACAAACCTCTCAAGTATTCAATATCAGGAAAGCAAACTGCTAGATTAAGTTCGCATGAGCCATAACTTAATGTTTTTCTGAAGAATCGGAATCTGTGAATCGTAAATATAAACGTGGCTTCATCAGAGATATTGCTCCAGCCTCCAGTTGTCCATGTAGTTCAAAACAATGGCCTAAAGCAGTGAGATCAATCATTCATTCAATTCAGAGGTGTGTGCGGGATGGGATTAACACACAAGTCAACAAAACAAAATGTCGAGCATAATGTATCTCAGATTGCATTGTGAAAACAAATATAATGTGCTAACTTGTATACAAGTTAATGTAAGTGTGTAATAGAGGTGACATGACACACCATGAACTCATTCTTTTTGCCATGCAGTGCATACCTTCCATAAATAAAAAATACCAGATATTAAAATGAACATAGCTAAGCTCGTAATTCCAGGTGGTTGTTCAGTATCTCCCAGTAGTTCCAGCTATACTTTTGATGGTTGAAGACGCAACACACATGAAGATCAAACAAAAAAAATCTGCAAAAGTTCTTCTAGATAGAGTTACAACACGTGGCAGATCTGAATAAATACAAATGTATACCAAAACATACAGTCATGTATGGTAATATGCATAAAAACAACAAAAATGAATTTGTAGAAGCTAGCCTTGACCAGGTGCAAGGCCGCGTAGCTGGTTCATATCCTACGCGAACTGTTTACTTGCATCAACAACACGAAGACTAAAGTGTGTACATCAGGAAAAACACCATTTTCTATACAAAATACCAAAGCTTATACTACCTTAAAATCCCAGTAGATGAAACTACAAAAGAATCTGAAATTTACCATACACTCATTTAGCTAGCCAATTGTACAATTGTGCATAAGAGAACATGTAGGAAAGGACTCCCAGTCAACCGATCAAGAACCTTGCATGTTAGAATTTCAACACTTGTTATATGAGTGTGAATGTTAAGGCACCAATGAAAAGCAGAGCTAAGAAAAAAATGCATCAAAGTTGAGTGGATATATAGATAGACAAAAGAACCGGGTGCGTTGAGAACTAATACAACTTATGAAAAAAGAAATAACCTCAACAAAATTGTCTAAGCTTTGGCTAATAGCAAATAACATGGCAGGTTAACATGACTGAATTGTACGTATGGTCCACTGTGGATTCCAACAAACAACTCCTCCTTACCTCCATATTGTTTTTTTACGGTATTACGTCCATACTGTTACTGTCATGTGAAAGCACTTTTCTGAACGACCACGCCTTGTATCTCATATTATACTAAACTTTACATAAGACCACTTGATAATGTGCTATCCAAATGACCAAATCTGCGAGCAAAGAAAGAAGATAAAAAAAGCATTCCCATATGGTCGTACGTAGTGCCTGATTACAGTAATAACAGCCTTAACAATTAAGTCTGTGGGTGTCCAGGAAGCTATATGCTGAGTTGCATTGCATCATAGTTGGGGCAGCCGCCAAGTGCCTAGGAACTATTACAGCAACGCTTGAGGCGAGTCTTGAACTGCACAAGATCAACTGTGGTTCCTTCCTGAAGGCTGATTGCACAAGACAACAAAGGAATGCTTGATCCCCTCTATGCCAGCTGAAAAACGGCAAACATAATTGTTGGACAATCTCTTGTCACAATGATCCCCTTCAAATATTAGAGAAGCCAAAAAATGAATGATTGGACAGGGCTACCATGTCTAACTCGAATACTCGTTGTGGATCCCTAACTGCTTGCTCTGCCGCCGCATCCGCCGCTCTGTCCATCTTTTGCCTGGCATCTGAGATGTAGATAGCCAATCGGCGAGCTTCCCATGTGTGGTTCACCACTTCACATCTCCACCGATGGATGAATGGAAAAGAGGCATGTCCAGGATAGCTACATTGCACCAAAAACTGGGAACAATTCCCTAATCGCGACGGAGAAGCACCCCGAATGACTATTTTTTCATCTACTTGATGTGTGTACAAAATCAGGGAAATCAATATAATATGATCATTGGTGAGCCAAAACAAGCAATGCAAGTCATATTGGTAATGAAGCTTAACAGTTGAATGTCTGCATTCGAATAACCGATGGAAGATTTAGAACTCTAGTAACAAGCTTGCTTTGGCTGGCTTTAGTTTTGTCAACGTGAATCAATATGTCACACATGAAGAAAAATTTCAAATGTGAAACAACACGTCACTGGAAAAATAAGATGAACGAAAGAAAACAGAGATGACAGACCTCCAGCCTAGCGGTTGTGTGTTTGAAGGCGGCTCGATGAGGGGGAGATGTGAACATAGGGCGGTTTAGGCAGCGATGGATGGCAAGGCAGTTTAGGCGGCGTCCCCGACGGCCCGCGAGGTGGTTTAGGCGACGCCTCCCCCTCTCGGATGGTTGGCCAGGCGGCGTCCCCGACGGTCTGCGGACCAGGCGATGTAGGAGGCGGCGTCCCTGATGGACGGCCGGTCAGCCAGGCGGTGTAGGAGGCGGCTTCACGGACGGCGTCGCCGACGACGGCCGAGGCCAGGCGAGGCGATGGGTGGGGGCAATACGAAGATCTGAAGGGGTGGCAGATCGAGGCGATGGGGGCGGCGTCCTCAAGGCGCGACGGCTCGGTGGGCAGCTGGATGCGATGGGGGAAGCGGATCGATGCGATCGAGGCGGAGAGAGGACGCGTCCACGATGGTGCGGCGGTTCCCCCGTGAGTTTCCTTTTGTGCGATAGGAACGTCATCAGCTAATGGAAAGAGTGTTTAGCGCTAAACGTGTTTAATCGCTCACCATTAGGATAATAAAGACCGTTAGATTAACATGATTGGATGGCCAAGATGTGTTGGATCTGCCCCTTTGGGTCTTTTTATATTGGTATAGATAACATATGACAGATAGTCTGGACAACCACATTTCACCCTACATATGGTAGGAATTGAGGGAGTCCGGACTGTCCAGATGGTTGGATTTTGAATGGCCTGTTGGGCGCCAGTTTAGTATCCAAACACACTCGTATGTATGAAGGAGAAATAAGCTTTGATCTTGAAGATGATTTTAATCATTTATTTGATTTATTTATATACACTAAGCCCGTAGCAACGCACATGCATTCTACTAGTTATGTGTTGGAGACAAATATGCTCAAGGTCGGAGATCTATACGTACCAAGGTGTTTCCAGTTCGGTAATTTGGGAAAATTTTATGACATGTACATGTGGATAACACATACATGCCCGCTACTGGAAAGAAAGGACATAAACTACAAGCTATTTCGCTGCATGCATGTGGATGGAAAAAGGAAAATTGAATTGATTTTTAGTTGGTATTCATGCAAGTAATTTTCATGGGATCCCTGAAAAGGAGGTTTGTCAGTTAAAGGTAAGGAAATCTTAACTGGCGACGGTCAACTGTATAGGATTTCCCATAGCCTCCTTTTCTTTGCTTCCTTTTGGTACATGGCATTTTTATATTTTAACATGGCAGTTTTTTGTTTCTTGAAGTATGTCATGGCAGTTGTTACTTCTAAGAGATGGCATTTTCATATTTAAAGAGATTACAATTTTGTATTAAAAGATGGGATTTTTTATCATTATACGAGATGGCATTTTTAATTAAAAGATGGCATATTTATTTTTATATGGGCATATATATATTTTTAAAGAGATGGAAGTTTTGTATTAAGAGATGGCAATTTTTTTAAGAGATGACAATTTTTAATTAAGAGATGAAATTTTTGTTTGTACGAGATCACATTTTTAAATATAAAAGAGATGCCTTCTTTTAGGTACATAACCTTTTTTTCCTAATATGATGGCATTTTTTTCTTTGTTTTTTCTTTCTGGCATTGGTATTTACATTAAAAATAAAAACAGTAATTGGGCCTGCGGGCTAACGGCTTCGCTCTGGCCTCGAGATGGGGGGGGGGGGGGCATCTGGTTGTTGCTCCGTGGTTTCATCCATCTCGGTCTCTTTCTTTTGCTTACCATATTTGTTCAATGTAGATTAGCATCAAAATCACAGGCAATAACAACCTGGAACATTTATTGTGAAACATATAAGGAAGACCAGATAAAAATGTAGCTACAACCCTTATGAGCATAAAATCAAACAGGTTGTGGGCACAACCTCATGAACAAGCACCCAAATTAAAGAATCAAAAGAGTGCTCTTGTCTTTTGCCATTGCAAATCCATGTAGTTGAGAGAGAGATGTGCATGGGCGCCCTGATGCTCGACAAGGGTGCCAATCCTTCGCTCCGATGCCTCCGTCCTGGTTGACGCGCGAGGGACACTATGAACTGACTCAGTTCTTGAGCTGGGCATCAGCGGCCATGCATAGCAAAACTCTACATTAGTGCAGAAGTAGCAGAGGAGGCAGATGGCAGCGATGGTGAATCGGCTAGCAGCAGCAGCACCCCCTCCACCACGACACTGTTTTTGCGTTGAGCAGCTCGTCTCCTAATTCGCCTCCTCACTGCCCTCCACCAGTTCGATCTTGGCTCGCCAGATCGACTGGAGACAGGGGAGAACGTTGTGGATTGCGCTCGTGGCGACAGATGGCTGTACGCACGTGGACTGAAAAAACAAGGTAGAGGAGAAGGAGCTCGTGACAGCAGCGATACGCGGGGAAAGGCGGTCCTACAGATCGGGACGTACGCGCATTGAGCATGGAGCAAAATCGCAACCAGGCGTGCGTGGGCGATATAGGCTCGAGATGGAACCGCGAATGGTACTTATTTTTTAGATAGGTGAGATATGTGTGCTTCATGTAACAAGTGATTTTATGATGAATTAAACATCGTGTACGCATTTCCTTATTGAGATTTGAGAAATCTTGTCAAAAATCTGTACTGCCGTGTGAGTTCCTACGATATAACGCATAGGACATTACAAGCTGAGCATATATCGTTCATCCATGTTATTCCTTCGGATCTAGGGGTGGTGTGTTTTTCCGCGGGATTGACGAACATCTTCGTAAACCTGCTACTACTACTTGTTGTGACGAAGGTTCGTGTCATGAAAGATCAGGCCAGCAACAGATCGAACCTCACCTCAGGATTCGCTTATCATCCAAGGACCGTAGTGGCAGATCTAGGAATTTAAAATATGAATGCCATGCTTCAGATGTAACATCTACTTATTACTATGAACATTGCACAAATACTACGAATTGCATGATCTCCATACAAGAAGGTATTGTACAAAAAGCACTAGAGGGAATTCGTATGGAAGAGGTGTTGAGCTTTCTTTCCATCAGTTGGAGTTGCTACTCTGAATTTTAAGAGCTTCTCAAAAGACTATTTCCTAATGCCACTCATTCTCACGAGCTACTCAAAACTAATTTCAACATATATATTTTTTCCCTCTAACAATGCAAACACGGAAAATTCTTGTTGGCTGTGACAGTCTAAGTAGATGCATGTTGGACCATACTCTCACAGTCATGTATCCAACAGATCGAGGTCAACATAGCAATATATAGGTGAGCAGAAACGTGAACACATATGATGTATTTCACCCCTCTTACAGCAATAATTGTGAGCAAGTACTAGCTAAGGGCATTTCTAACGGATCCCATAAAAGTTAAGGGAATAAACGGCAGATTAAAGTTAGTGGAGTAAAATTGATAGTGCCCGAAACTAATCGGTTCACTTAATGTTAGTGGATATAAAATAAAACTGCCAAGATTTTGTGTCCTAACCACACCAACTTCAAACACTATACAATACATATCTTAAACGATGCGAGGAATTCTTCCGTGTTCATCTCCGCACAAGCATATCAAACCAAACACTATCAACAATCATCACCGATCACTAACAATCACTATCGGATACCGACAAGATGCAAGGTATTTATTATTACAGTCTTGGCATTTCATCGAGCACTTGGCGGCCACGATTCTTGTTGCCGGCTGCGGCCGCCGCTCGCGACGTTGCATTCGCCGTAGGGGCTGCTAGAGTTAAAGCACGAGGCGTCAGGACGAGGCACAGCGTTGGCCTTCTTCATCTTCTCCGTGGCCTTCTGCGCGAGCGCTGCCACCGTCGACTTTCAAGCATGATTGCCTTTGGTAGCTGCGACGGGAGGGCGGCGTGTAGCTGGAGAGGCGTTGGCCACACCGGAGACAATTGGAGCGGTTGGTGGAGTAGCTCGGATGCGGTGGGTCTTCTTCATACCCATACTCTTCCTTAGTGCCGGCGGTGCGGCGTGCGTGGTTTTTGGTGGTGAAAAGCCGGTGCCGGTGACCGGCAGGGTGAGGGAAGGGGTCGTGATATCCATTCCGGCCAGCCCGGCGGTCATCGGTGGCGGTGGCGGGGCGTGGCGGCTGCGCCGGCGGGAGACAGTGCGGCGTGGTTGGCGCGAGAGGGAGTAGATTTCAGGGAGAATAGAGAGGTGGAGTAAAAAAGTTACTCTATTAACTTTCTCAAGGGATCGCTTAGGTGCGCCGTGAGGGAGTACAACAGAAATTTTACTCCCTTATGGCCCTTTAAGGGATTGCTTAGATATGCTCTAAGACATTAGAAGCACGAACCTCTTAGTGGCAGTCCAGTACATTTATCCTAAAAAATGCATGCACCTTTTTTTTATTGAAAGTTCTATTACGTGAGAAGAAAGTTCACATGAGCAACCTTTCATTAAGCCTCCCCGCAAAAAAAAAAAAAATTTTAAAAAAATCATTAGGCAACACTCAACGGCAAAGATCGTGGCAGATTTAAAGGGGTGGAAGTAAAGGCGGATAACGTTTCATCTACCGTGCAGGAAATGGACTACATTATAATGGAAGATGCCCATATGTGTATTCCTCCTCCTCGCCTGCCATAAACTACTGACCCATAATCATGTGTCTCCACTTCACACCCATAGAGAAAAATGCCACATCTTGTCTATAAGTTTTATTCGTATAAATAACACATAGAAATGGAAGGTATTGGAAACTTTTTTGAAAACATCAGCGAATCCTCAAGCACTATGATGCACGGCCAAGCTGCATCGGCTGGACCGGCGGAACATGTTTCAGCAAAGGATTGACTTGCAAATTTGGCTTGATTTACTTCAAGTACGACAAGGGAGACATGCATGTACAAAGCTAGCTCTAAACGGTCTGATCATCGACCTTTCCTGACCGGCTTATGTACAACCCAAGAAGCTGATGGGCAGTAGTTATTTTTTCGTTTGTTCTTGCGGAGCGAGGGCGATTGACGGTAGTGGGCAGGACGTGGTCTTGTCGGCAGGAAAAGGAACCTTACCTTCTTTTAGATAGCGAAATGCAACGGGAAGCATTAAGAGCACACGGGTGCCCAATCTTCACCCCCGCCCCCTATATCCAAAAGTAGCTTAGTAATTCGAATATTAGGTAAACAAAATGCTGGTATTTTTTCAAACTCAAATATGAGCAGGTATTGTACTCGCATAAAAAATTTAGCCAAGGAATGGTTCCTATTGATATCAGCAAAAAAAATCGATTTATGACGACAAATAAGATGAATAGTACTTGTATTTAGTTTTTTTCGGCAAATCTTTGACCACGGATACAGTGAAAGTCATTCTCTGTTTAATCTTTTTATATGAGTGCGATACTTGAGTCATGTTTGATTCGACAAAATGTTCTGTGATATTTTGACTTTCCTAGATCCTAAAAAGTGGGCGCTGGCTCGTTTGCTTTGGAGAGCACACGCTCTCGCGCGCCGTCCGATCGCCATCTCGCGGTTGCGTGCGTCGCTCGTACCGACCGGTCGCTTCCTCGACGCGTGCGCCAGGTGGCACCTGGTCGTGGCGTCGTTCGACGAGACCTGTTGGGCGGAGAAGCGGTCGTGGGTCCCGCCAGTTCTTTCCCCCTCCCCACTTACTTCTCCTCCTCCCCGTCGCCCCATTTCAAAACCGCCCCCGAGCGCAGGAAGCGCAACGAGTTCCTCCCAAATCCACCAAATCTTTTGGCGTCAAGCTGAAGTCAACACAGTTGTTGAAATCTTTGGACAAGCCAGGGTTTCTCCCCAGCAATGCTCCAAGCTTCTCTTGTGCTTTTTTCATAATATGCCAGCGACAACAGCGGTGCATACTTGTAGGGAAGATCTTTTTAATTAACTATGCCATTGCGATGTCTTGGTCGGTTATGATGTTGGTGGGTGCTACATTATGCATTGCCTGAAGGAAGGTCTGGAATAGCCAATCAAAGCTTGACGCCAACTCTTGCCTAACAAAGCCATAGCCCAACATGAATGACTGCCCATGCCTGTTAATCCCAATGAATGGTGCAAAGGGCATGTTGTACATGTTAGTCATATTTGGTAGATTCTTCACAAAAAAGAATTTTGTCACTCCGAAATAGAAAATGATTTTTTTCCTAAAAACTCATTACTAGAAAACAACTGATTTTAGGATGTTAAAGACTTCTGTCATATCATTCTTCTTGAACCATGCGTTGCTCGTGGTGTTTATCTGATGCATGTACTTGTACTATCTCTCTGGACTGCTAGTTAGCTTGGTTTCCCCAAGTGAAAGCGAGTCTAATTAAGAGATGATGTTTTAATGATCTCCGGGTGTACTGAGCTTGGTTTTTATCTGATGCATGTGCTTCTACTGTCTCTCTGGACTGGATTGCCTAGCGCCCCCTGTTCATGGTGGGCTAAACTTGAATTTGCTCCTGCTGCTGCGTTTTGATGATCATGAGTGTGATGCATTTTGATGATCTCCTTGTACCAGATGAGTCCGTCGATGAAGCAGCAGCGTCTCCTCTAGAGGGTGACAGTGGCCGCGGCGCCTGTGTGCGGCTTCAACTACAACCTCCTCTCCGGTGAGTCCATCTCCTACCTAGAGATGGTACACAATTGCTACACCATTTTTGCTGCTGGCTAATCAACTTTAGAGATGGTAACATGGTGCTGCATTCTCAGGATCATCGTATGACACACAGCAGCAGTAGCAGCTCAAGAGGTTTATTCCTTTGCTCCTCTGCTCCTATGCTCCTAGGGCGACCAAGAGGTCCTGCCCCGAGCTCAAGCACATCCACGCTGACCCACCACGACACATAGCATCTCCATCTCCCTCTCGTCTTCCTCTGCTCGCTACTGCTGCTAAGTTGAGAAATAGTTGATGCAAATCCTGGTTGTGTCAAGGAATTCAAGAAGGATTTGTATGAATAAGTCCAGTTTATTTATTTATTTAGTTAGTACCAAACAGAGAGAGAGAAGATGAGCTCCAGATTGGTCAATTTTGCTGCTACCACATGGATTTGTATCTATGCAACCATCCATGTTGTTTGTATTGTTTGGATTGCAAGAAATTTAGCTTTGGGTGACCTACACTTAGTTCTTTAGCCAATTTGATGTTGTTCAGAATTTCTGAATGTACTCCGAGCATGCAAGCTAATGTACCTCGAGCATATTGTTTTCATCAGACTAGTGTACCTTGAGCATGCAAAGTAAACACATGCTACTCCACTTGTCTATTTGTACAGAAACTTTTGTTTAAATAAAACGAGCAAATAAACCAAACTGTGCGAACACAGTCAGTTCTGAAACTTGTCTACTCTACTTGTCTGATTGTACTGAAACCTTTGTTTGCATGTTTCTAAAATACAGAGAAGAACACCCTGTGTTCTGGTAAAATATTTGTTGGCTATGATATGAAATTCCATGATGTGTGTGTTGTTTCAGTTTCTGTAGCTACAACAAAGTCCCAGTTTACTCTGTACTTGCTAAATTTACAGTTGAAATAACAATAGCCAAGGAGTAGATACAAGACCTATTTACCGTATTTTGCATGGAATGTTCAAAATCAGTTATGTTGTGGTTTCTAGTTCTGTGAGTTAAATTGCCTAAGATGGGAGTATCACAACATGCAACATGCATATACTGAACATGGGAGTATCACAACCTGAATGTGCAGCTTATGTACTTTTTGTATTTTTGTTAAAGCATGGAGTAGCTTCTATTGTTTTGTTAAAAATTATCTTGGTCTTGGGCTGATTTGAGTACTACCAAGGGATGTATATTGAACTTCCCTTGCGGATTCAGAGCCTATAGGAGAATTCTAATGTGACAAAAAATTAACTTGTCTTGAATTACTTCTTTTGCTGGATGTTCAGAATGTTCAATTAACTGATTTGCACATGTTTATGTTTATTTTGTCAACTTCTTATGTTAACTTGTTTGAATTACCCTTGTATAGTGTAGCAAGTCTGTACTCTTGAATCAAATCATTCCATGCTTAAATGATAAAGATGATAAAAATGTCGCATTTATAGGATTGTAAACCTGATGTGATTGGAGTAGTTTTTACTCGCTGCTTCAAGCACATGAAGGGTTCCTAAAATTTTGTTTTGGAGTGTGATGTACAATTCGGGAGCTAATTTTTTTAAGGAGGAATTTCCCAATATTCGAGGTCAATAAATTCAGTTGTGAAACTATTGGAAAAGGCTGGATCAGCAAGGCCTTTCTTTCCTTGCCCCCAATGTAGCATATGATACCTCCAAACAAGAAGCGGTAAGTGACCGTCTCCAAGACAAGGGGTCTCTTACCACTTCGGCCCCGGCCTGATGGGTCGGGCTGATTACCCCTTTGGTTAGTTCCGTCCTAGGCCAGCGGCCCATGGCAGATTATGTCAAGACTCCGAAAGACTTGGCGTACAATCCGAATATACTGGAGCCGTAGAGGACTCAACCTGCATCGGCGTAGCTGACTAGGATCTGTAACCCTAGGACCACTGGTATGCTATATAAGCAAAGGGTCGGGCTCGTCGATGTAAATATTCCAAGCATAGTGACTGTGCATCAAAGTTTCAATTGTTGTCTCCATTATTTATGCAATATAGACCCAACGTAATTTCAAGATGTTAATGATTTTGAAACCACCAATGCATTTTTGTTGAGGTAAAGTACTAGTTAGTTGCGTGGCTTCCTCTCTTCCATCTTGTCGTCCCCGGAGACGTGCGCCGGCTAAGCCCGGGTGCCGCCGGTGACGTAGCCAAGTGGCGGCGCTTTATCCCCGGAGCAGCGGCTTTGGTCATGGCGGTGGCGGCGTCCCCCCCCGGAGATGACGGGCCAGGTGGTGGGTCCTTGTGGCCGCACAGGTGGCTGCAGATCTTGAGATCCCACTCCTGGGGACGTCATAGGACGTGTTGCCGGAGCTTCCTTCGGCGTCGACGTTGTTAGATGCGGGATCGCGGCGGTTATTGTCGTTCTATGGCCGACGACGACAGCGGCTGGTGCAACGATGGGTGCTCCCTGTAGTGCCCGAAATTGGGGCGACAACCACTCTTCATCAACGGCGGCAGACTCCGGGATCGTGTGGGTGACTCGGAGTCTGGATCTCGAGGTAGTGACGGCCTTTCTGAGGCTGGTGGCAGTGTGGGACGTCCCTTCCATCAAAAGATCGGGTTCGATGCGGCTCGACAGGTGGAACATGTGCCTCTTTTGCAGTTTTAGGGCGGTGCCTACCGCCCGAAGGTGAAGCCACCGGTGTATGTGCTACTGGCGGATACTGCGCACAACGTCTTATATGGAGACGTCAAGTCATGCCTGCCACCGGCAGGTAATGCACGGTGGCTCTAGCGGAGGTATGCTTAGCCCGTTGATGTCGGATCGAAGGTGGTACGACAGTAGTGGTAGACAAGCAGTATGGGACGTATTTGTCCTCTGTTGTTTCCTCTACAGGTATCCGGCTATAAAGGTGTCGGTAGATGGATAAGGGCGGATGGTATAGACGGCTCCAGCGACGAGTTTATGCATTCCGGTGGAAACACAAGATCTCTTATCAGTCTATGTCGTCGCACGCCTGTGTCATGTTCTTGATGAAGGTGGTGGATTGAAGCTTTGCTTTGGGATGAGAATCCGGAGTTCAACCTTGTGGTGTACTGCCATCATCGGCGCACATGCGGCGATTCCTTCTTGAAGGCGTCGCCTAGGAGTTGTGTATTTTTAGTTTATGTTTTCTCTTGTATCGTAAGGAATTGTAGCTATCTGCGGGAGGTACTATCGCGAGGTATACGGCCTCAGGGTTTGTTTCCCGCTTTATTTCCGGGTCCATAGTGTTCGGCTGCTGGATTTTGCACTTTTAATAATATATGTCTGCATGCATTGTCCAGATGCAGAGGCCGGGGGTTATCCTCCTTTTCAAAAAAAAGTACTAGTTAGCTTTTGTGTTGTTGGGATGTCATGAAAGGCACCAAACTACTATTAGGAATTTGTTCTCTCACGGGAATTCGTTCCATGTTTTTAGTTGTTTGCATCATCTTCTTAATTGCAAGTTGCAAGGGTCCCAATTTCTACAATTTTTTTTGTTAATGACATGGTGTGCCCTCTACTGCACGAACTGAAAGCAGTAAACAATGCTATGCAAGCTGCTCTTTATGTGGAGTGTTAGGGGATGTGTGATATTGTCGCTGTGTGGGTGTGTTTCCTCTTCCCAACTCCTGCAGAATATGAAAATATTTCTACTATTCCATCTATGGTTCCTGCTCCAAGGCCCTCTGCAGTACTAACAAAGATTTGGAGCTCTAGGACCTGCTAGTGGTTGGTTTCTGCCAGTGTTGTGTTGGACACAACCTGCATCTACGTGTCCAGGTGCACATAAGCTCTCCGTCTAACTGGGTGGGAAGAGCCAGTGCTCTAGCAACATTTCATACATAAACTTCTGCATCCTAGTATGTTTGCACAATTCCTGTTGGTCTCTATCCATAGACATTATGTTTGATATCAGATTTGAGACCTCCATGGAAACAACTCATGAGAAAATTCTAGTGCAGAAAAGGGGGATTTCTTTTAACCAAAGAAATGTTCAAACCTTGTTCTGCATTCTGCCACGGAAGAGGTTTGCCGTACTAAACAATAGTGTTTTTGCTAACCCCTAGTATAGACTATCTACACACAGAAGTTAATGTATGAATATGCACAAGTAGCTGCAAAAATGCATTTGGTAATTACAAATAGCCTCAATGGAAATTACACATAAAAATAGAAACAAGATCAATCCTAGGAAAATAAGTTTCACCCTAACCTTTTTTTATTTTTTGAAAAAATAGGCTTAGTTGGATTGTGGATGAGGATAGTAGATCAGGTCACCGGCCCGCAGAAGGTCGAATGGGGTTCAGGCTAGAGCACAGCGTCGCCACGTCAGGCTTCGGTTTGTTGGCTTCGGTTGGTTGATTGAGGGAGATGTCACATCTCGCGTGTGTCCTGCTATAAGCCGCCATCCAAGCATGTACCTTATCAATACAAAACCGTCCGAGACGATCATCTTGGGTAGATCACAGATAAAAAGCTCTTCTGTACTTAGCCTGACATATGTGCTCCCCATGTCAGAGCCCAATATCTCTCCCGCTCTCGCTCTCATGCAGGGGCGGATCCAGCCCACCAGGCCGCCCCGGTCCACCTTCGTATAATGTAGCCCTGGGGGTATGTGTCCAAGAGCCGCTGCCGTTCTGATGTGCATGGAAGACATCGATGGAGCAACCCGCAGTGCATGTAGGTGGATGGCTGTGTTGATGTTCTAGATGGCCGGAGCCGAGAACTAGAGTGCGAGAGAGACAAGAATTTGGTGCTGCGAACAGTCAAGCAACTTTTTTGTTTTTGATCCTTTTATTCAGTGATCGATCTATCGTGCAGCGAGACTCGCTCAGGCTACTAGATCGTGCCAACCCATGACCTCGAGCGTGTTCCTGGCACTCCTACGTCGTCGCCATAGATCGCACGAAATGCGTCTTGCGGCGCTAACTAACTGAAACAACGAAAACAATGCTAATTGAACCTAGCTACGGCTGCTATTACAGCGTTATTCTCTGAAGCCGAAGCTAACTGAAGAAATGACTGCGTGCAGCTGGATCAGGCTAACAATTTACCCCCTTAAGCCTGCTGCACCGCGATGACACCAAGCTTCTCCCGCATCAGGATTAGGCTAACAGGCTGTGTGGTTGGCTGGTGACCCGGTGCGGGCGGTACCGCGAAATGAGTGGTCGGGGCTTGGGGGCATGCTACTACCGTGTGACACAACGGTGCAGGCAAAAATTCTGGTCCCTGGTGCACAACAATTAACGCAACATGGTGCACGTGCTTGCTATAGATGCCAATTGCTGTTGAGGGAAATTGAACCCTGGTGTTTGTGCACCAGCTGGGACCCTCCATGCAGCTCCTGTAAATTAAACTAGATCGTTGATGGCGCGCGTTGCCGCGCCCGTCTGTTTTTGCGATAAAATAATAATAGTATTCTTAAATATTATGCATAAATAAAGTGCGCAAAGACAGGTATTAATTTTGTGATTAAAATTTCAATCGTACAAAAAGTTATGAAGTACTTATTGCATTACTCAGCCATACTAAGTAATACATAGAACCGGAGAAAAAACATTACGAATTAACGAAGTGATATCTGACATATTATACATCAAATTTTGGATGTATAGTACATGGAAGCACTAAGTAGTAATACCCCAGTATCATATATATAAACAACAACATAAAGTACGTGTACTGTGCCTAAGGAAAACTGCATTATCGTCCCTACTATGGTGCTCTTTTTGCATTCAAGTGTTAAGTACATTTATACACAGAAGCTTAATCTAAAAGGTAGCTCGTAAGCCTAATTGCCTAACTTCGAATTCATGTATTGGTTCTTTGTAGGTTGAAGTAATGTTGATATAATCTAATATATGGCATTAATATTTGTCCACATGTGATGGAATGGCAAATTCAGTTTCTCGAACTCATGCAAGGAAGTTCTTAACATCATACTGAATTATCAGCAACAAGTTATCCAAATTTGTAAAAGACCCACAATCAAGCATACTCTAGACATGGTCAATAATCATTTCTCCTTTGCAGGCTTTATACACACTATATACATTCCATTTGATCAGATAGGAAATGCATTAAGACTGTGGGAATAACTACGGCAACAGTCTGCTTACATTTCCACATATGGATTTACCACCTAAAGAAGCTGAAGGATATATACAACAACGATAATAGCCGGCAGTAGCATGTCATGAATCATTAAGAAAACATAAGCGTGGAACCCAAGCGACCATATTAACATATATTTGGATATTGGATAGGATATGACATTCCACTGAGCTATCCTGGCTAGCAATCATTGGGAATTCTTCACCAAGGAATTCTGGAACCAGGAAAACCAAGATCCGGCGATTGTACCTGCAACAAATTAACTGCGGCAAACATCATCAGCAAGCCAAAAATGATTACAAACACTATAGCGCGCAGCTGCAATATAATCCGTACAAATTAACTGCGGCAAACATCATCAGCGG
This sequence comes from Aegilops speltoides, assembly GCA_021437245.1. Lineage (NCBI taxonomy): Eukaryota > Viridiplantae > Streptophyta > Magnoliopsida > Poales > Poaceae > Aegilops > Aegilops speltoides. The sequence continues at coordinate 36,725,990 of CM038147.1, forward strand.
TCCAACAAACAATCCGTATAATCATTTTGTTGCCTCGACGACAAATGATAATCTCGATATTAAGCATCGTGCAGCTGCAATATTAAAATAAAGTAACACACACATAGACACCGAGCGCCAACATCCTCGGATGAGGTGAAGGCCTCCTGTACATAGGAGATGCAAGGACGGTGACACTGCTTAAACATACGTTTTTATTGTTTTTTTTTAGGATACAGTACTTCGTATAGAGAACTTGTAAAAATCTCAAAAAAGAATTACCATGCGAGCATGGCTTCAGATAATGAAGCTTTAACATGTAAAACACAAATTTAGTAAGGGACCAACACTTGATTCTTTTCAATTCAGTCTTATGCGTGAAAGAAATTAAGAACTGATACAAGGAAAATATACCATCAACCTATGAACGTGCTATTGCTACCATTACAGTGAAGAAGACGTACATGATAGAAGAGCGCTGCTCGTTGTCCTCCTGCTTGCTTCTGCTCAGAGACCCAGGGGAAGGCAGAACAGCGTTTCTTTAAAAGGACCACTATCATATCTGGTGACTTGATTGCTTTCACTCTGGCTTTTGGCGTTTGCTAATGTTCCTCTTGCTGCCTTTTATTTTCTGTTTTTCTCTTGCAATTTCCATTAGCTCGCTTGCCAGCTTTTCCTTTTCCTTCCATGAAGCTGTTCGAGCATGCAAATATGTCCAGCTAGATTCATTTCTGTGTCAGGATATTCCTCCTCAAGGTGCAGAAATAAGATACTCCCGTGCCACTTTGCCATCGAAATTTCAGATATGCCAAAGAATTGTTCATCCCTCATAAGAACCAATTTTTTTACGCAAGTAATGTGTTCAGAATGTTCACCGCATCTCTCATCACCAAACACCTACAGTAAATAAACTCATCACATAAAACTTATAAATATTCTCGATATTGAGGTCCATAGTATTGTTCAGGATTGTTTCACACCATGACTCGGAACACAAAGAATTAAGATCATTTTTTAAATACAATCACTTCTCAGATTAAAGCAACCATTTATATGTGCAACCATCTTAAAAAATCAAACTCAGAAGGTCTAAGAAAAGGTGGCTTAGTTGTAGCTCATCTGCCTCCACTAAGAATCCAACCTTACATTCCAGCTGCAATGCAATGACATCTATGATCAACTCTTCGAGATTGGCATCAAGGGTCCAAGCAGTGAAATATTGATGATCACCTCCAAGAGTAACAATATGTTTTCATAGGTTGAGAACTCTACAGCAAAGCTTGAGCCCCTGAAAAATATCAGATTTCTTACCCTTCAAATAAAATCCGACGCTTCAAGTTAGACTGAAAGTCCATCTTTACGCGTGACAGCTGACACCGAAAATCCCCATAGTTCTGCACCAACTCGCAGCCTCCCACCATTCCAAACCTGCAGCGACATCAAGAATAACCACCACTGTCGTGGGAATCACACACACGCACGCACACTCATGAACCCATGCAATTGCCGCCGATCATTCAAGGTGCGTAACCTCGTCCCTAATCGAAGATGGAAAGGGAAGCGGGGAAGCGAGAGAGGAGAGGGAAAGAGATCGAGATCGAGATCATACGTGGCCGTCGAACATCGCCGAAGTCGAGGGCGGCCGACGGCGCCCCAGCGCCATGTTTGAGCTCGACTCGTCATCCCTTCATCGTCTGTTTCACATCTCTCATCTACTCTCCCTTCGATTCGACCAACACAGAGCAACATGGAGGCGGCGGTGGGAAGGATCGAGGAGGAGATGGTTGCGCGCTCTCTCTGGACGGCGGCGGACCTAGGTTACCCGGGTCGGCTGCGAGCTAAAGATACCCGAGCGTCCAGTGTTTTGGGTTCTCCACTTTTGCTCTGGGCGGGATCAGAGTACAGGCCCGTAGGCCCAATTGAATCTCGATGGCCAAAAAACCACGGAGCAGCGGCCGAGAAGGCTAGCGCTCCTCATGAAGCCTGCACGCGCGATTTGGATGCAATTAAGAGCAAATCCGACGGCCAAAAACGACTAAAAGTGACGATCCAACGATTAAAAATGCTCATGGTCTGAGAGGGCTGGGAGGGTGCTCGGTTTTAATATATCTAAATGCCAACGATGCCTTTTTGGATCCAAGCCATTCCATGGACTTGGCGTCGTTCGCTCTGAGCCATAGGATGACTGACGAAGTGTTTCAAAGATGGCGAACGTTAGGCGCCGGTGGACCAGCCGAAATTTGGGCCGGTCTCCGCGCGGCCCTCCGTTCTGAGCCCCAGCGCTGTTGGATTCTCCCCCTTCCCCCGATTCATTTCCTTCCTCACGCATTGGAAAAACAAATCCCCTCCTTTACTGATCAACGCGCACTCCCCTTTCCACCATGCGCTCCTCAGAACTCACAAGGCCCAAAGACCGCCATCGTCCCCTGGCCTGCACCGTTGCAACTCGTGGTCGCCACTGTCGCCGTTGGAAGCTTGCACAGGCAGGCAGGCTGCCGCAACGAACGTTGTCGCGTTTGATGCAACCCTGAACATTTCGTATGCATGTCCTTACAAATTGATTGCTTGCAGTGGAGCCGTCTAATAGTTTGCAACCAAATTAAGTCTCTTGACTTGAATTATGGTTTTTTGAGATTCAAGCATTTCTAATATATTCATACCTTTCAAATCGTACCTCCAAATCTAACTCGTTATATATGAAAATTTCTTAAAAAAATGTGTGGATTTAAAAATTGCATCGTAGTTTCTAAAATTGTGTTTAGTATGCATCATAGTTTGATGCTCTCACAAAACCTATTATTTACACCATAGGGCATGTTGATTCCTACCAGCTACCTTATGCTAAAGATAACAACAGATACATCAATCACCCTCTCTATTTTCATACAGTGCAAAATAACCAACCCCTATATGATGATGTACACTAAACAACTGATACGAGCTTGATGTAATTCGGTGGCATAAGGTTGACTACCATATTGTTTGAAATTGTGTTCGTATTCTTTTAAAAAATATCGCTGTTGATATGCAACCTTGAACATTCCGTATGCATGTCCTTACAAATTGATTGTTTGCAGTGTAGCCGTCTAGTAGTTTGCAACCAAATTAAGTATCTTGACTTGGATTACGGTTGCAAACACATATATCAGCAAGACAAAGATAACGCTCTTATGCATATGCTATGATTCGGTACTAAAATATACTTTGCTATTTTCATCCTAATGCAACATTTGCTTGGCATGACCGAGGAGGAACGATAACAAAGACGTAAAGAGATGACTACAATTAGGTACATATTTTTGTTGTCTAATAAATTGGAAACACCTTGAGTATACTTCACAAATTATCCCACCTATATGTTTTTGTGCAACACCAGTTATATTATTGTTTATCGTGTGCATCATGAGAATTTTCAAGGGATATGCTGATGTTGCTTGGTGTGTATGAGGGATTATTTTTTTCTCCCGTTGCAACACACGGGCATGTTTCCTAGTGGGAACTAAATTAAGCAAAAATAATTGTCGAAACATACCCATGCGGTATTTAGTATCGAAAAGCACTTCGTGAGGACCAACTGTGAAAACGGATCTGAATTCTGATGCGTGGTTTAAAAGATATTGCTTTAGAAAATTTTGAAACCCCAAAACTAATACACAACAAGACATCCATGGGAGGCTCTAATGCAGAAGGCATGCGAGCAACCAGAACGTAGGAAGAGAACATGTGGGATGATTGATTCCCAGTTTGCTTTTTATCCCTTACACGCCTATGCTCATGTTGCAAGGATTATTGAACTAGGTCCTCGAACACCAGCCTTCGCCGAAGTGTGAGCTTCTTGCTGGGTGTTGCAAACCAGTAGCTTGTAGTATAGGGTTGCACCGTCGAATATAGCATTGCGGTGTCTCCATATGGTCTAGGCAGTGAGCGCGATTAGGGAAGCTAGGCCCTTATGGTGGCTTGCCAGAGAATCCTGCAAGGCCAATGCCCAACGGTCATAGATGTCTATAGTTCCGTTAGGTGGTTGGACGGTGAGAGTGTGAGAAGACAGCAGGAGAGCACGTCGAGCAAGGTTGTGCGAGAGACCATACTGCCGACAAGGAGGTGTCACATAGTTTCCTTCTCTTGGTCACAAAGAACGCACATGGTCGCATGAGGAAGTCCATGCCCTGCGAGGCGCACCACAGTCCAGCAATGGTCAAGGCCGGCAATCCATACACTAGTAGAAAAACTGTTATAGGATTTTGCTACAGGTAGTGTAGGAAAAACCGAGCGTGACTATTATTTTTTGAAACTACTAGTTGTGTTCGCCTTCAGCAGGAACGTCGCTGACATCTGCTAGACTAGTTGGTTTTCCTGGCACGCCGTTCGGCCGATTGGTGCGGCTACCGAATTTGATGGTGTGTGCGTTGGTGCGAAGTCATAACACATCATCAAGCTTGTAAGTGTAGCGAGAAAGGTAGCCATGCAGGTTTGTTGAATAATTAAATAAAAATAATTGTGTATCCTTGGATTCAGAGGCCGGTGTTTCCACCTCCTTTTCAAGAAAAAGGAAAAAAATAAAGTAAAAATGATAACCATGTCGCCTTGCACTGAAGCTTCATAAACATGCATGAGCAACAAATGTCTAGGAGAAAAGTAAAGGTGACCATAGATAAGAAGCACATTCTCCGTCACACTTCCAATAAATAATAGTATGTGGCCATTATTCAAAAGATTAAAAAACGTGTGGACCCGCCTACATCTGCACCTAGCCAAAGCCAAACCATGTTATAAAAAAAGGTAGGTGCACCAGCGTGAGCATAATACTACCACCTGCAATAGTTGCAAAGTTTGACAGAGGAAGCAAGAGAGAAATAGCAAGTTGTTTGCCATGATTTTGATCTAGCCATCAGATAGAAGCCAAATACCAACCCATGGGGTTGAGAGACGTGGGGAACTGGTTGTGTGCGCCCTAGTCGGCCGAATCTTATCCTAGGGTATTGTTATTCTGAGCTAGAAATCCCACGAGCTGAGATTTGAGTTGCAATTCAGCTTATCTTCCCTGTCCACGATTGTCTGCCCTAGAGCCTTGAGCAGGGGTACTGCAAGACATCAAGTGCATCTTGGTTTCAGTTACTTGCCACTGAGGTGGCATAGCTGATGACCTAATATCCAGTGCACTATGTTGTGTTTGGGTGTTGAGCAACCTTGAGGCTCAGAAACGAGCCATATTGCTGTTTCCAAGCGATATTGTTGTAGAAGCATAAAACAAATGGGAATCATCTATACCGGAAGGAGTCAGGATGCCCATACAGAACGATCTTTTGTCTGTTCATTGATATCACCTCCAGGCTTCTAGCGCAAGCACAAGCACAGGAAGCCGAGCTTTTCTATGTACAATGACCTCAAGCGTACTCCATGAACATGATTCCAACTGACCAATCACGCAACCTTTGTGCAATTTGTGTCTACAGTATACTTATAGACGAAATTCCCATGAAGCTCATTGATCTCCTTGATTACCAAGGAGCCGAAACAGGATTAATGTTAACATATACTACCTCCTTTCCGAATAATAGGTCGTTTTGATAGACTTGTTTAGCCTACCAAAACGACATATATTTTGGAATCGAGGATGCATAAATCATGATGGACAAAGCACCGCGTTCACAAAACACGAGCCGGCCGCTGCTATTTGGTCACAATTTTATTCAAGACAGGCTCCGGGTTAGACTTAGCGATAGACATCTTTGAACTCGAAGAGAAACATTTAAAAAGTCTTATATTACCTTCCTCTTAAATTACTTGTCTTGGATTTGTTTAGATACGGATCTATCTAACACTAAACCGTGTCTAGATACATCTTTAACTTGACAGCCAAATAGCAGCTCGTGGGGTTGAGAGACTTGGCGAACTAGTTGTGTGATTCCTAGTCCACGGAACACTGTCTCTGGCCATTGTTGTTCTAAGCAGACTAAGTATAGCCTGTGGTTTGGGCTGCTTAGTTTTCTTCCTAGATTTCCGCTCAGCATTTTTATTGCCTTGAGCGATTGTGAGCTCGTGAAGAAGAACGTGAGATTTACGTAGCCCCACGTGTCAGATGCTTGTTCCATGGACCATGGACAAGCGCATGGATACCATTGGTTGGTTATCTCGTGGTCCTAGGTAGCCCAGCATCCGCTGGGTGCCCACGCCTACCATCCGGTCGAGCTGGACGAAAAAGATCTGACCCTCCCGAGTGTGGTGAAATCTTTCCACACCGAAGTCAGCACCCTTATTACTAAAACATGAGAAGTTAACTGCTGATGCGGCCAGCAAGGTGGGAGAAGCAGCTAATGGGACTTGAGAAGTTAGACAACGAGTTGGATACTATGGGAAGGAGGTGGCCCATTCTTTATCTCTTTTAAAGTGATCTAAAGCTTCTTATATTTCTTTACAGACGGAGTACATACTTATTAATACATAATTTACAGTAGGACATTTTCTTTATGTTTCCTATATCAATGAAATAAGAGGTTACCTATGTGGATGCATATAGCGGTAACACTTGCATCAGGTGGATGGTCTCCGGTTTACGTCGTTGCTGCCCAGGACTTCTGAAAAAGCGTTTCCCCCCGCTTTGAATTCCAAAGCTGCCAACAACGTACACATAGCATTGCTGGGGCGAGGAGCACATCAAGGCCAAGAAAAAGATGAAGAAGAACAAATGCCCACAACGGCAGCTCGATAAAGCGCGGATGACCCGCCAGCGCAGGAACCTCCGGAGACAAACCACCACAACACGAGGCTCCGATCAGCCGCGTACCAAGCAACACCTTCAAGAAGGGATGCGACACCGACGACGCTGCTGCCCTGGCGAGTCCTAGGGTTTCCCCCGACATGCGGAGGGAAGTGGGGGATGGCTACCTCCTACACCCTCCAAAAAGGAATGGTGGCACCCGTCGGTGTCACTACATCGGAGCCGGACGAACCGGCAAGGATTTCTCCCGCACTCCAAACAACACCGCACAACGGGAGCTGACCAACCAAACCTCCACCCAACACCATGCGCCATGGAGGTTGCGACGCCACCCACGCTTTCTCACTGCGAGCACCAACACGAGGCCAAGAAGGCCGGAGAGAAGTGCCAAGCGACGGGAGCAGCAGCACAAGACCGAGCGGGAGGGAACCACCTCCACCGCCGTCGTTCGAGAGGCCCGCGCGTCTGGCACAGTCTCGGTCGCCGTCCAGACACGGCACCGGGCATACCAGGCCACCCTGGCCCGACCAAGCCTGAAATGGGTCCGCTAAGCCCCGCCGACCACGCTGCAGCAGGCTGGCGTCGGCGCCGCCAGCACCCAACCGCTAAGCACTGATCCCCCATCTACTGGAAGTCACGCTGGAGACCCACCCTGGCCCAGATGGGGCCCGTAGGGCCCAGATCTGGGCCGAGCGCCGCAGACAGGTCGTGCCGCTGCGCCACTCTGCTGCCAACGATGACACCACAGTCCATCCGCCTGCCTGCGCCATGCCGGGGAACCCCCCCGCCACCTGGTCCGTCTCCGCCTAGGAGCACCGCCCGGTGCAGCCCCGCCCTGCGCCGCAGAGCCACCGGACGGGGAGGTTGGGGGGCGCCACCACCAGCATCCGTGAGGAGAGGACTTAACTTCACTCGGCATATTTGTTCAGTTTACTTACCACCCACATATAGCAGGGTTAAGCTACTGCAGATGTTGGTTCTATCTAGCCACTCCTGATTATCCAGAGTATGATTCGAAGTGAGCTGCAGCCTTGTTCATTACATCTAAATGTTCTCATTATGCTTCCAGCAGTCCTGTGATGGTTGCGAATTTGTGTTCCCACTAGAATTATCCGTACATCTTAATAAGAAACATTATGTGTGGGGAGATCAACTCCATCGCGCAAGCAAGCATGCCAATAATCCCTCACCTTTATGAAACAAACATCGATCCCAGCAAAATGGTCCTGAGTGAGAAGATAGTGTGTACTGCGGCAGATATACAAAGCCTGCGTAACGAATATGTGAATGGACAAGGAAGGGATCAATATATATATGGAGGAAAAGGAATGAATAGAGGAGAAACGTCCTCCACTGCCACCCAGGGTTACACAAGGGGACATATATATGAGCTTCCATGCTTACCTGTCCTCATCCTCGCCTTGTCTGCACCGTAGCAATGGTCTTAGAATCTTGACGTATCCTCTATAACACTAAGCTCCCTAGTTTTAAAGAGCCCACATTCAATTGAGGTCTCAATTAAAGAGCCCACATTCAATTTTTTTAATGTCTCACAATTAGTTGAGGTATTCAATTTAGAATTGGGTCAATCGATTTTGACCGGGTCAACACTTTCTCAGGCTCTCTCATTCAATTCTTTTAATTCACCATGCTCCCTAATTTTGGAACTCTTTCATTCAATTGTGGTATTCAATTTTGGATTTGATTTACGACTTTGACCGGGCTAACAATTTTTGAAATCAATCAACAGCAACCGACCTATAAAAATATATCAATCCCGTGGACCCTACCACCAATTGAAAAAAGAAGCGCCGCTATCTGATATTGTAGCACCAATATAGAAGTACATGTGCCCACTGACACCGAAATTTCCCAATATAAATATAGGTTGGTTAGCGGATAACAAAGAATCACACCACGAAAGACCCATCAAATAACCGCGTGATAAACAAAAGTAAAACACACTATATCATCTGCCCCACATGCCAAACTAAAAAATCCATCGCTCAAAATATAAGGGGTATTAGTTTTGTAAAAAGTCAAATTTCTTTAACTTTCACCAAGTTTAGGGCAAAAATATCGACATCTACAATATTAAACAAAAAAGTATGGAAATCCATTTCATGATGAATTTAAAAAATACTGATTTGATATTATGGATTTTGATATATCGCTCTACAGATTTGATCAAACTTACAAGGTTTGAATTTTCCTAAAAGAATCATCTTATATTTCGGAACAGAGTGATTATGTTTTGAAGAAACCCAACAACACCAACGACGCAGAAAGCGCGCCCAACCCTTCTAGTTTTTATTATGTTTGAGATGCTTTGTACTTTTGTGAACTTCTATTATCATAGATCTGTTCAAGCACACACTCACCCATGACAGTTCTAGGCCGAAGCCTCCATTCCGTTCCCGGCCTAATCTTCATGGGAATCTCCCACATGTATTTCTAGTGGAAGGTTTAGCTTTTAAGAAAGTACGAGGAAAGGATTGGCAGCCCATTGTTTTTTTTTTACGAAAATTGGTGGCCCATTGTCCAGCTCAATCAGGGGCTAGCGTAGGGCGATGACTAAGCATAAATTCATATGGAAAGAAAAGGGAAATCCCCTGAAATAAAGGATTTTTACTATGTTATTGTCAAAAAGAAGAGGGGTGAAGTTCAATGTGCTTTCTAAGACCGGAAGATGAAAAGAATGAAGGTGTGGGCGGGAAGGAGGATGCAATGCCCCGTGTGTATTCGAGTACTCATTATGGAACCACCGATTGATCCGATTAGATTTTCCGCAGGGTAGGGGAACTTGCCAAATCAACTCCTTGGAATCAGAGGCCCATAGGGCTTAATGTGGCTGTTTGAAGCTCGGAACAGAGCCATACAACGGAAGCATGGCTGTGAAGACAGTGTCAATTGCTTCTTTCGGTGCAAAACAAGCATCTGTTGGACATTTTTCTTCCTGCTGATCATGATTCCTTAGAAGAAATTGGAAGAAAACCGTAGCAAAACGGTTGAACCTTAGCGAAATATTTTGGTAAATAAATGGATACGGGTACGCCTGGTTGAAGCAGCCCCTACACTTCTATGGGTTGTTCCAGCTTCTACTAGTGCGTGGTTTTTCATTTCTACAACAAGTGCTTGGTTCAAAAAAATCTTATGAGTTGAGTACGTCTTCAGTTACGGACTGAGGGCAGCATTCTCAGATTACCCAGAATCTCATTTTCCATTGCTTTCATTGCATAGAGCCAGATGCCGCATCCACAGGCCTATTTAGTAAGTGGGGTGTATCCTTGGTGACACTTGAGAAATAATCCTATACTTCCAACAACCCACTACTTCCTCCATGGATGCTAGCCAGTTACTACTCCACCCAGTTAGACATGGAATTTATGAAGCTACTTGAGGCCGCATAATAGAATTTCTCAGGGGTACAATGGCTGATACGTGCTTGGTGAAACCAACATCATGGTTCTCCTAGCTTGAGCTTGATCAGGTGTTGCCAAAAAAGTTACCAATACCTTCCATTTCTACGAGTAATTTATCAAAACCAAACATACAAAGACAATATACAGCATCAGTTTGGGTGGGAAGACAAAAGACTAGGTTAGTGGCACGCGAGGAGGAACAATATATATGCAGCTAATGGTACGTAGCACTTAAAAGTAGGTGAGCGAGCAATCTAACTGAAACAAAATGTGGCCGAATATTGAAATCACAATCATTAATTAGGGTAGATATGGAAATAATTATATTTTGACAAAAAACTTATTACATTACCACACAAATATTAAAATATGTTTCACATTTTGTTGCCAAAAATCTGAGTTATTTAATTGTATTTTAGTTCAGTTCAGGTATCATTTTTGATCCATTGGCCGAAATATTACTAAAACCAAAATACAAAGCCATAGGAAAAACTGCAGTGATTAATGACTCTGAAGTTATGATGTTCGAACAAGAGAGATTTATCGGCATATTTTCTTCACGCTAAAATCAGTCAATGTACTCCCTCAGTTCCAAATTACTCGTCGTGGTTTTAGTTTAAATTTGAACTAAAACCACGACGAGTAATTTGGAACAGAGGGAGTAATATACAAAGTTGGTCCTTTGTATATGTGCCATCTAACGTGCCAGGTGAGGAAGATGTGCGGTGCACCCACCCTTGCGGTGGTACAGGTGCACCAGTGATTGAAAACACATTCTACAATTGCAGATATAATAAAAATATAATAATTTAGCAAGTAGAAAAATTAATATATATCTACCATATTATAATAACTCAAAAATAAATTTGAATCACTGCTTGCGAAAGAATAACAGAAGACCACACTTTTGGCGCATTTTGAAAAACCTACCATTCTCCCGAACTAAGCTTTTGCTTTGACTTATATATAAAGCAACAATAAAATAAACTACGCGGCCGAATGATACAAGGTGATGAAGTAGACCTCATACAACACCGGTCCCAGATAATTGGATGACGCAGGACACACGTTACTACACTACCAAAATAGCACAGATAGAACTAAGTACAATGCCACAGTATGCCCTATGGTATCCACAGCGATGTGCATTTAGTGGGAGGGTGTCTTATCGAATACGAAGGCGTGTGTGGCAACTTCGTTAATGTCAAGATGATGAGCTGGCTCTGTCTCTTGGATTTGTTCATACGGTTAAAGTGTGCGTTAGTGTATTCATTGAGGTAAGTGTATGAGTGTCTATGTCTGTACTTTGCTAAAAAACAATTCTGGTTTATTTTCAGAAGAAGGCCTCCATGCGTGGCGGGCAGCAGCTTGGGTGATAGTCAGGTGATCTGTGTCGGCGCTCGCGCTCGGCACCTAGGGGCAGACGACTCCGGTCAATAGGATGGTGGGGCGTTCTGCCGCGGCGCGGGGGGTCGATCCCACCGACCGGCGCGGTGGTGGTCGGTGGGCTGGCGCGAGGAGCTGTGGTGGCGGCCCCGGGACAGGCTCGAGGGCACGCCTCATAAGGAGGTGGCGGCAGCTTGGGTGTTGGTCTAGGCGGCATCGTCCGTCCTCGGCTGCGGGCGGCTTATGGCTCCGGCGATGGAGTAGTCGGCTGGCGGCGTCCTAGGCGCAGATCTGGTGCTCCTCCGCCTGGATCTGGCGCTTGGCGGGCGGGGCGGCCCCGTGGAGGCTCGGGTCAGTGGCGCTGTTGTGGTAGCTGCGTGGGCAGCGGCACGACAACGACAGTGGTCTTGAGTGGTGGAGATGGGCCTTCCATGCCCCGATCTACATTGATGGGGCTGCAGTGAAGCGAGGTGTGCTGCTGTGGTTTATGTAGCCGGTGGTGGTTGGCAGCCTGGTCATGTGGCTTGGGCGAAGACGGTTGGCATGTCCAGAGACAGTTTGCTGGGCAGGCTGACAATGGATTTGCTGAGCTCCAGGTGAAAGCTTAGCTCGACCTTGGTCGTTGCCTGCGTCGACGATTTCCTAGGATGTTGTTCCGTCCTTGGAGTGTGTCTGGATGTTTTTGTTCCTGTGAAAAGTAAAGTATAGTTGACCTTACCGGAGGAAATCACAGTGCTATCTATATCTATCTATCTATTATATTATTAAAATGATAGAAAACATACCGCTTAGATGTAACAGTAGAAAAATTGTTAAAAAGAACGGCTGTGATTTGCATGATAGAAATATAGGTATAAGCATGTCTCCAAATCCTAAAGTTTGCTAGGCGAATCGGACGGACTAGCAACACAGCATGGATTATGCGAGGCTGGCTCGACTCCGGACCGAATACACAGTCTCTTTCCATCGTAAGTGTTTTTAGGTGAACTTAATATTTTAAGCCCTTATCAAGCATTGCCTCCGGCCTAATATAATATTTGTGGGCCAAGCACAAGTTGGAGCCCAGAGAAAAATATATACATGTGCTCTTTCTTTAGTCTCCACTACAATACGTGCCAAAGGAACTAGCCTCCAACTCTATTTTTCTGCTGCCTGCACATACTAATCTACTTGAAAGATCCATCTGTACTATTGATGTGTTATGGTGGCATAAAAGGTAGCAAACATCAACTTTTTTTCAATTCCATTCATAAGCTGAACTTTTTCCAAATTTGACGAACTTTTTCCAAATTGGATGATCTTTCTTCAACATTTATGAACTTTTTTGCAAATTGATGAAATATTTTTGCAATTTGATGAACTTTTTTCGGAAATAGATGAAATTTTTTCAAATTTGATGAACTTTTTCTAATCCATTGAACTTTTTTAAAATTTGGTGAACTTTTTTTCTTGATGAATTTTATCCATATTCAGTGAATTTTCTTTCAAATTTGATGAACTTTTTTTGAAAATCGACTCATTTTTTTCTAAATGGGTGAAATTTTTAAAATTCAATGAACTTTTTTAAAATTCTCTTGAAGTATTTTATATTTCGTGAACCTTTTCCAAATTCTTATGAACTTTTCAAATTCGTGAACTTGTCTTAAATTAGTGACCTTTTTAATTTTCATGAACTTTCCAAACCACGAATTTTTTCCTCAAATTAGTGAACTTTTTTGAATGCGTGAATCTTTATTTTTTAAAAAATTCTTGAAGTTCTTTTTATTGTTCGTGAGCTTTTTTATCAAATAGCATGGATTCATTGGTTTCTTAACTATTTAGCAGTAATATTGGTTAGCAGAACCTGGTAGCTCCGGTGGTTAGCCTGCGCGTATGGCACTGCTTCGCCCCGAGTTTGAATCCTCGTTGCAGCAAGATTATCAACCGACACGCCGTGCGGATTAAAAAAACCCAAGAAAGCACAGGCCACCGGAGCTGCTGCATGAATCATCCCCATCTCCCTTCGAGTATGGACAAGGTGCTATCCTTCTCGATCCTGAGCGCGTCGGCCATCGCCCCCGAGGTTGGTAGCAACTGGGCTCGTCTCTCCCGGCGGTGGAGTAAGCAGCAGAAGGACGACCAGGCTGGAGCAGGGCAACACGGGAGGCAGGTCGGTCTGCAAGCGGACACAGAGCAGCAGTTGCGCAAGTGGAAATCGCATTCGCCATCGCCGCCGCGGCCGCGGTTCGGGGCGGAGTTCGATGGTATTGACTGTTTCGAGAACATCGTGTGCCATTGATCAGTTCGTCGTGAGACGTGAGTGACTATTAATTCTTTCTTCGTTTGATGATCGGTGTCCATTCGTTGTTGACCTGTGCTTCTAACTGAAGCCACAGGTTGTACAGAATACAGTGTAAATTGTACAGACTTGTGTCCGTCGTCGTGTTCTTCATATGGGAGCTATTTCGTGATTTTTTGGATAAACTTTTGCTGTCTGCATAGCTAAGGGAGAATTTACTGCCAGCTTAGGTAAGGCCAAACGTGGTAGGGATGTTCAAAGTTCAAACATACAAATCCAGAACTGTACACGTGTCAATTCCATGTCCCTCGCACAATTAGCCAATCGCCTTTTATCCAAACGTGAAGTTGGTCATGAACGACGTGTTCAAGCATCCTGTTCATGCCTGCTGGTCCCACTGATTGGTCACGAGTATTTTTGTCCATCGTGTTGGCCAGCCAGACTGAGACTGCAAGCGTGCAACGGACAAGGAGAAGCTGCTGAAGGACCTGGATCTTCAGCTGGAACAATTTTCCTAATGTATTCCAATCCCATGATATATGCATGCACACTTTCGAAGCACATAGATGGTGCCAGGGAGAGTGTGCCTTGTAATAGCGCTTGTGGTGGCCATTGGAACATAGAAGCGGGGGTTAGTGACATTTATAGTACCCAGTGAGGCGGTGAGCAGTACTCGTCTAGTACCATATCAAATAGCAATGTTATATGATTCAATGGTGATCTTTTTTTTTTGCGGATAATTCATTGGTGATCCTTCGTTGGATATGAATTTAATTCAACTAGAGTTCTTTTATGGTACATCAAATCAACAACAATGGCGCACTGCTCATGTGATGCGCTATATAGCAGTGGCGCACCACCATCATGGTGCGCCATTAGTAGAGATATTGGGGATAAGCCTTTTTCTAGTAGTGTAACTTCAATGGAGATATCCTGGTAAGATTTTTTACTATTACGACATCCATGCATCTTTTGCATACTTCTAAAACTGAACTACATTGCTAACTATAAAGTTAGTATTATGTTTTTCAACAGAAAATTCCAATGGATTGTGTGCCTCATTTGATGTATCAGAATGGCCGCCTTGATGTTTTGAACATAAAGCTAGGTCATCCTACGAATCTCACCTGTGCATACCGAATTTCTAAAAATGGTGAACACATGATAGTCAAAGAATGGAAAAAATGTATGGACAGTCGTAAGGAGGTTCTTGGAAGCAACATTGTGTGGAAGGCAAGAATTGGAGACAGGATAATCTCCATTCTCAGTAATGGAGAGTCAGGGGCTATCTTGTTTTATGCTATTTTACCTAAGATAATATAGTAGGTCCTAAGAGAATGTAGTAGGTCCTATGAGGTACAATATGTTTATGAGAGTTGATGATGATGAGTAGTTGTGATTATGTCTAGTGACCAACTTATATGTGATGTCTCATTGACCAATAAGTTGTTAATGATATGATGATGAAGATGATGATGATGATATTTATTATATCATTGGGTGAAAGAACCGCGGATTAGTTTCAAGTGGATGTCCATCCACTTGAAACTAGTCCACGGTTCTTTCTCGCACTGACGTAATAACTCATTATGATGTAAAATCATTCTCTAATTACTGCGGCATGAAAACTTGTATAAAGTTGTATGAATACAACATGAAATGAAAAAGAAATAAGGAATAATAGTAGTAGCGCGTGCTAGGAGAAGCGCTACTACAAATTACCAGTAGCGCTCATAGTGGAAAGCGCTGCTACTAAGTCGATATAGCAGTAGCGTGGTCCAACCGACGCTACTGCTAACATTTGGCCGTAGCGCCTTACTAGTACCGAGGTATCCCGCCCTACTGATAGGCTATAAACATGCGCTACTGCTAGGGTTTTCCCTAGTAGTGACAGTACCGACATGAATGACAGAAAATGAAGATTATTTACTTCATGGCCATAAAATATGACATTTTCATAAACAAGGCATGATGTTGTTATCCTTAAGTTGCGGAATATTTTCACATTCACCTACGTAGGCAATTCAATTCCAAGGTGGATTTATATCAGCACAGTCACCAAACCTAGGTGGATTTATTAGCAGAATAATTTATCTAGATCAAAATATTGCCTATACAGGGCTCAACACATGTAACCTAGCTAGTTACCTAACACATCTACAGAAATATTGATATGGAGTCCATCGATCAAAGATAAAAAGAAACCCTGGCCTTCCCCAAAAATAGAGAAAAAGACTGACTAGAGCACACCTAGGATTATACAAAAAACTAGATCATTGAACGCGCGCGTTGCTACGCCAATCTATTTTGGCACTATAAAATTAATGATTGATGCAATTATATGCAAGTGTAGTATTTTTATTACATGATATAAATATTAAAATAAATTCAAGGGTATTAGTTTTAATCATGTGATATAATTATCACGCCCATGAATCATGGTTTTTCACAAGTGTTTTGTCAGCTGAATATGTTGATTAATATTTTTTTGTATGAATATGTTAGATGGTAAGAAGGTTGGTAAGTTTCGATTTTGTAAAAGAATGGCAAGGGTTCTAAACCATGGGAGGGACAGAAAGCAAGAGAGGCAAGGCAAAAAATGTTGGCACTCAAATACTTTTTGGATAACTACAACAGCTATGCAGTATACATGAGGAGCGAGCACAAGTAGTATCCAGTACTGGTGAATAATTCTGAAGAGTTAATATTGCAAAAACTTACAACCAAGATGTGCTTAAACTTAAAAGGAGCACTTTAAATTACCAAGTTGTTGGAAGTTTCTCAATATATCGATGTCTCAGTTTTACAAAAGAAGGCAACTGCATATCTTAAAAATTTGATCTGTAGCCTATGTGTTGTATAGTAGAAACAACCACTGTACGCCATGAATTAAAAAAATGTGTAATCTTTTTAATGATGTATGGTTCAATTTTTCTAATGATGTAGGATTCATTCCTTGTTAACATACATCAGGTGAACCAATCTTATGAAATAGAATATATACTGGAGAAACCTATGCTTCAAGAGTGTTCAAAGGTGAATCTGACAAATGCATAATCGAGATAGTTATTTTGAAGGATAAAAGGATGAAGTATATGAACATAGATCAACTTCGATTAGATACCTACATGGATGAGCCTTAAAAGGGACTTGCGCATTACAGATCGTTCTCCTGAAAGAGGCAAACACGAAGCGGCCGACAACCACAATAGGATGGGATGGTTTCGTTGTTAGACCCTGCCCACGACAGAGGCACATAACTCTCTCCCTTATGGCTGCCATTAGGTGATAATAGGTGTGAGAAATAAAAGAACAGGATAAGAACTCTTGGAAAAGAACAACAAAAATTTGTTGCTCATGTTGCCTACTGTATTCTAACCAATACGATTATTGGCCCTACATTAAATGGTCCCGTTGGCAATAGAAGTTTTAGCAGGATAAAAAAATATGAAGCAAGCAAGTGGCCATAAACTGTAACCTTGACATAATAAATAATATTTGACAACTATGGAATTTCATACTTCGATTTCCCCCAAAGTGATATAGTACTCGATAGTTCCAGCTGTGAGCCCTTCCCTGCAGTCTCATCTCAAGGAATAAGAACCAACTTTAAGGATACATGCAAATATAAATGCGCAGAAGATATATAACCAATTGCTACACATGAAAAAAAATACTGGACCAAAAAAACACAATGCTTGTTGGGGAACGTAGTAATTTCAAAAATTTCCTACGCACACGCAAGATCATGGTGATGATATAGCAACGAGGGGAGAGTGTTGTCTACGTACCCTCGTAGACCGAAGTGGAAGCGTTAGCACAACGCGGTTGATGTAGTCGTACGTCTTCACGATCCGACCGATCCAAGCACCGAACGTACGGAGCCTCCGAGTTCAGCACACGTTCAGCTCGATGACGTCCCTCGAACTCCGATCCAGCCGAGTGTCGAGGGAGAGTTCCGTCAGCACGACGGCGTGGTGACGATCTTGATGTTCTATCGGGCGCAGGGCCGCTTAAGCTTCGACGATATGACCGAGGTTGAATATGGTGGAAGGGGGCACCGCACACGGCTAAGGAACGATCCGTAGATCAACTTGCGTGTCATGGGGTGCCCCCTGCCCCCGTATATAAAGGAGCGGAGGAGGGGGAGGGGCGGCCCTCTCTATGGCACGCCCTAGGGGAGTCCTACTCCCACCGGGAGTAGGATTCCCCCTTTCCTAGTAGAACTAGGAACCCTTCCATGTATTAGGAGTAGGAGAGAAGGAAAGGGAAGAGAGAAGGAGAAGGAAGGAAGGGTGTGTCCCCCCTCCCTAGTCCAATTTGGACTAGTCCAAGGGGAGGGCGGCGGCCAACCTTTTGGCCCTTTTTCTCCTTTCCCGTATGGCCCATTAAGGCCCAATACGAATTCCCGTAACTCTCCGGTACTCCGAAAATACCCGAATCACTCGGAACCTTTCCGAACTCCGAATATAGTCGTCCAATATATCGATCTTTACGTCTCGACCATTTCGAGACTCCTCGTCATGTCCCCGATCTCATCCGGGACTCCGAACTCCTTCGGTACATCAAAACTCATAAACTCATAATATAACTTTCATCGAAACCTTAAGCGTGCGGACCCTACGGGTTCGAGAACTATGTAGACATGACCTAGAACTATTCTCGGTCAATAACCAATAGCGGGACCTGGATGCCCATATTGGCTCCTACATATTCTACAAAGATCTTTATCGGTCAAACCGCATAACAACATACGTTGTTCCCTTTGTCATCGGTATGTTACTTGCCCGAGATTCGATCGTCGGTATCCAATACCTAGTTCAATCTCGTCACCGGAAAGTCTCTTTACTCGTTCCGTAATACGTCATCTCATAACTAACTCATTAGTTACAAGCTTGCAAGGCTTAGGTGATGAGTATTACCGAGAGGGCCCAGAGATACCTCTCCGACAATCGGAGTGACAAAACCTAATCTCGAAATACGCCAACTCAACATGTACCTTCGGAGACACCTGTAGTACTCCTTTATAATCACCCAGTTACGTTGTGACGTTTGGTAGTACCCAAAGTGTTCCTCCGGTAAACGGGAGTTGCATAATCTCATAGTTACAGGAACATGTATAAGTCATGAAGAAAGCAATAGCAACATACTAAACGATCAAGTGCTAAGCTAACGGAATGGGTCAAGTCAATCACATCATTCTCCTAATGATGTGATCCCGTTAATCAAATGACAACTCTTTTGTCCATGGCTAGGAAACATAACCATCTCTGATAAATGAGCTAGTCAAGTAGAGGCATACTAGTGACACTATGTTTGTCTATGTATTCACACATGTATTATGTTTCCGGTTAATACAATTCTAGCATAAACATTTATCATGAAATAAGGAAATAAATAATAACTTTATTATTGCCTCTAGGGCATATTTCCTTCAGTCTCGCACTTGCACTAGAGTCAATAATCTAGTTCACATCACCATGTGATTTAACACCAATATTCATATTTGTATATGACTAACACCCATAGCTCACATCATCATGTGACCAACATCCAAAGGGTTTACTAGAGTCAATAATCTAGTTCACATCGCTATGTGATTAACACCCAAAGAGTACTAAGGGGTGATCATGTTTTGCTCGTGAGAGAAGCTTAGTCAACGGGTCTGTCACATTCAGAGCCGTATGTATTTTTGCAAATATTTTATGTCTACAATGCTCTGCACGGTGCTACTCTAGCTAATTGCTGAAGGAAATATGCCCTAGAGGCAATAATAAAGTTATTATTTATTTCCTTATTTCATGATAAATGTTTATCATTCATGCTAGAATTGTATTAACCGGAAACTTGATACATGTGTGAATGCATAGACAAACAACATGTCACTAGTATGCCTCTACTAGACTAGCTTGTTAATCAAAGATGGTTATGTTTCCTAACCATGAACAAGAAGTTGTTATTTGATTAATGAGGTCACATCATTAGTAGAATGATCTGATTGACATGACCCATTCCCTTAGCTTAGCACACGATCGCTTAGTATGTTGCTACCGCTTTTATCCATGACATATACATGTTCCTGTAACTATGAGATTATGCAACTCCGCTTACTGGAGGAACACTTTGGTGCTACCAAACGTCACAACGAATCGGGTGATTATAAAGGAGTACTACAGGTGTCTCCAAAGGTAAATGTTGGGTTGGCGATTTCGAGATTAGGTTTTGTCACTCCGATTGTCGGAGAGGTATCTCCGCCCTCTCGGTAATGCACATCACTTAAGCCTTGCAAGCACTTCAACTAATGAGTTAGTTGTGAGATGATGTATTACGGAACGAGTAAAGAGACTTGCCGTAACGAGATTGAACTAGGTATTGATACCGACGATCGAATCTCGGCAAGTAACATACCGATGACAAAGGAACAACGATGTTGTTATGCGGTCCGACCGACAAAGATCTTCAGAGAATATGTAGGAACCAATATGGGCATCCAGGTCCCGCTGTTGGTTATTGACCGTGAATAGTTCTAGGTCATGTCTACATTGTTCTCGAACCGTAGGGTCCGCACGCTTAAGGTTTCGGCGATGCTTATTATGAGTTTATGTATTTTGATGTACCAAGAAGTTCGGAGTCCCGGATGTGATCACGACATGACGAGGAGTCTCGAATGGTCGAGACATAAAGATTGATATATTGGAAGCCTATGTTTGAGTTCGAATGGTTCCGGTAAAACGGAATTTATCGAGTACCGGAGGTTACCGAACCCCCGGAGGTAAATGGGCCTCTATGGGCCTTGGTGGAAAGGAGAAGGGCCAGCCCTAGGTGGGCGCCCTCCCCCTTCCCTAGTCCTACTAGGACTAGGAGAAGGGCCCCCCTCTCTCTTTCCCCCTCCGGAATCCTAGTCCAACTAGGATTGGGGGAATCCTACCCCAGAGGAAGTAGGACTCCTTGGCGCGCCTCCCTTGGCCGCCGCCCCTCCCCTTGCTCCTTTATATACGGGGCAGGGGGCACCTTGGAACACACAAGTTGATCGTGAGATCGCTCCTTAGCCGTGTCGCGTGCCCCTCCACCATATTCCACCTCGGTTATACCGTCGCAAGCTTAGGCGAAGCCTCTACGCGGTGAAACATCAAGATCGTCCCACGCCGTCATGTCGACGAACTCTCCTCGACACTCGGCTGGATCGAGTACGAGGGACGCCATCGAGCTGTACGTGTGTCAAGAACTCGGGGCGTCGGAGTAACGGCGCCGATCGGTCGGATCGCGAGGAGAACGTCGACTACTTCCTCTACGCCAGATCGCTTCCGCCGGGTCTACAAGGGTATGTAGACAACACTCTCCTCTCGTTGCTATACATCACCATGATCTTGCGTGTGCGTAGGAAAATTTTTGAAATTACTACGCTCCCCAACAAAGGTATCGAGCCTAGGTTTTTCTATGGTTTGATGTTTTGCACGAGTAGAACACAAGTGAGTTGTGGGCGATACAAGTCATACTACCTACCAGCATGTCATACTTTGGTTCAGCGGTATTGTGAGATGAAGCGGCCTGCACCGACATTACGCCAGACGCTTACGCGAGACTGGTTTCACCGCCACGAGCACTCGCTGCTTAAAGGTGACTGGTGGGTGCCTGCTCTCTCACTTTAGTTGAACTGAAAAGGCTACGCCCGTCCTTGAGAAGGTTAAAACGAGTCTATTTGACGAAGTATCGCTGTGGTTTTGATGCGAGGTGAGACTGGTTCTTGCTTAAGCCCGTAGCAGCCACGTAAAATTTGCAACAACAAAGTAGAGGACGCCTAACTTGTTTTTGCAGGCATGTTGTGATGTGATATGGTCAAGACGTGATGCTATATTTTATTGTATGAGATGATCATGTTTTGTAACCGGTTATCGGCAATCGGCAGGAGCCATATGGTTGTCGCTTATTGTATGCAATGCAATCGCCTGTAATGCTTTACTTTATCACTAAGCGGTAGCGATAGTCGTAGTAGCATAAGTTTGGCGAGACGACAACGATGCTACGATGGAGATCAAGGTGTCGCGCCGTGACGATGGTGATCATGGTGGTGCTGCAAGATGGAGATCATGAAGCACAAGATGATGATGACCATATCATATCACTTATATTGATTTGCATGTGATGTTTATCCTTTATGCATCTTATCTTGCTTTGATTGACGGTAGCATTATAAGATGATCTCTCACTAAATTATCAAGAAGTGTTCTCCCGAGTATGCACCGCTGCCAAAGTTCGTCGTGCCCGCACACCACGTGATGATCGGGTGTGATAAGATCTCGTCCATCTACAACGGGTGCAAGCCAGTTTTGCACACGCAGAATACTCGGGTTATACTTGACGAGCCTAGCATATGCAGATATGGCCTCGAACACGGAGACCGAAAGGTCGAGCGTGAATCATATAGTAGATATGATCAACATAAGATGTTCACCATTGAAAACTACTCCATTTCACGTGATGATCGGTTATGGTTTAGTTGATTTGGATCACGTGATCACTTGGATGACTAGAGAGATGTTTTTCTAAGTGGGAGTTCTTAAGTAATATGATTAATTGAACTTAAATTTATCATGTACTTAGTACCTGATAGTATCTTGCTTGTTTATGTTTGATTGTAGATAGATGGCTCGTCTTTGTTCCGTTGAATTTTAATGCGTTCCTTGAGAAAGCAAAGTTGAAAGATGATGGTAGCAATTACACGGATGGGTCCGTAACGAGGATCATCCTCATTGCTGCACGTAAGAGCTACGTCCCGATGCACCGCTAGGTGACAGCCTCTGCTGGAGCAACGCCAGATGTTATGAACGTCTGCGAGCAAAGCGATGACTACTCTATAGTTCAGTGTGCCATGCTTTACGGCTTAGAACCGGGACTTCAACGACGTTTTGAACGTCATGGAGCATATGAGATGTTCCAGAGTTGAAGTTGATATTCAAATGTAATGCCCGATTGAGAGATATGAAGTCTCCAATAAGTTCTATAGCTGTAAGATGGAGGAGAACAGTTCATTAGTGAGCATATACTCAAGATGTCCGGGTACTACAATCACTTGACGCAATTGGGAGTTAATCTTCCGGATGATTGTGTCATTGATGAATTCTCAATCACGCCACCAAGCTACAAAGGCTTCGTGATGAACTATAATATGCAAGGGTTAGTAAAGACTATACCGAGCTCTTCGCAATGCTAAAGGCTGCGGAGGTAGAAGTCAAGAAGGAGCATCAAGTGTTGATGGTCAATAAGACCACTAGTTTCAAGAAGAAAGGCAAAGGGAAGAAGAAGGAATTCAAGAAGAACAGCAAGCAAGTTGCTGCTCAGAGAAGAAACCCAAGTCTGGCCCTAAACCTGAAATCGAGTGCTTCTACCGCAAGCGATCGTCACCGAAGCGGAACTGCCCCAAGTATTTGGCGGATAAGAAGGATGGCAAGGTGAACAAAGGTATATGTGATATACATGTTATTGATGTGTACCTTACTAGAGCTCGCAGTAGCACCTGGGTATTTGATACGGTCTACATTGCTAATATTTGCAACTCAAAACAGGACTACTGATTGCTTAACTCGCAAAGGACGAGGTGACGATGCGCGTGGGAAATGGTTCCAAAGTCGATGTGATCGCGGTCGGCACGCTACCTCTACATCTACCTTCGGGATTAGTTTTAGACCTAAATAATTGTTATTTGGTGCCTGCGTTGAGCATGAACATTATATCTGGATCTTGTTTGATGCGAGACGGTTATTCATTTAAATCGAGAGAATAATGGTTGTTCTATTTATATGAGTAATATCTTTTATGGTCATGCACCCTTGAGGAGTGGTCTATTTCTCATGAATCTCGATAGTAGTGATACACATATTCATAATGTTGAAACCAAAAGATGCAGAGTTGATAATGATAGTGCAACTTATTTGTGGCACTTGCCGCTTAGGTCATATCGGTGTAAAGCGCATGAAGAAACTCCATGCTGATGGACTTTTGGAGTCACTTGATTATGAATCACTTGGCACTTATGAACCGTGCCTCATGGGCAAGATGACTAGAACACCGCTCTCCGTACTATGGAGAGAGCAACAGATTTGTTGGAAATCATACATACTGATGTATGTGGTCCGATGAATGTTGAGGCTCGTGGCGGATATCGTTATTTTCTCACCTTCACAGATGACTTAAGCAGATATGGGTATATCTACTTAATGAAACATAAGTCTGAAACGCTTGAAAAGTTCAAAGAATTTCAGAGTGAAGTTGAAAATCATCGTAACAAGAAAATTAAGTTTCTACGATCCGATCGTGGAGGTGAATATTTGAGTTACGAGTTTGGTCTACATTTGAAACAATGCGAATAGTTTCAACTCACGCCACCCGAACACCACAGCGTAATGGTGTGTCCGAACGTCGAATCGTACTCTACTAGATATGGTACGATCTATGATGTCTCTTACAGATTTACCGCTATCGCTTTGGGGTTATGCTCTAGAGACAGCCGCATTCACACTGAATAGAACACCGTCGAAATCCTGAGAGGCGACACCTTATGAACTGTGGTTTAGCAAGAAACCAAAGTTGTCGTTTCTTAAAGTTTGGGGATGCGGTGCTTATGTGAAAAAGCTTCAACCCGATAAGCTCGAACCCAAATCGAGAAATGTGTCTTCATAGGATACCCAAAGGAGACAGTTGGGTACACCTTCTATCACAGATCCGAAGGCAAGACATTCGTTGTTAAGAATGGATCCTTTCTAGAGAAGGAGTTTCTCTCGAAAGAAGTGAGTGGGAGGAAAGTGGAACTTGATGAGGTAATAGTACCTTCTCCTTACTTGAAAGTAGTTCGTCGCAGAAACCAGTTTACGAGACACCTACGCCAAGTAGTGAGGAAGTTGATGATGTTGATCATGAAACTTCAGATCAAGTTACTCGCAGAACCTCGTAGATCAACCAGAGTAAGATCCGCACTGAGTGGTACGGTAATCCTGTTCGGAAGTCATGCTACTAGATCATGATGAACCTCGAACTATGAAGAAGCGATGGTGAGCCCAGATTCGCAAAATGGCTTGAGGCCATGAAATCTGAGATGGGATCCATGTATGAAAACAAAGTGTGGACTTTGGTTGACTTGCCCGAGGGTAGGCAAGCAATAGAAAACAAGTGGATCTTCAAGAAGAAGACCGACGCCGACGGTAATGTTATCGTTTATAAAGCTCGACTTGTCGCAAAAGGTTTTCGACAAGTTCAAGGGATTGACTACGATGAGACCTTCTCACCAGAAGCGATGCTTAAGTCCGTCCGAATCATGTTAGCAATTGCCGCATTTTATGATTATGAAATTTGGCAAATGGATGTAAAAACTGCATTCTGAATGGATTTACGGAAGAAGAGTTGTATATGATGCAACCGAAGGTTTTATCGATCCAAAGGAGCTAACAAAGTATGCAAGCTCCAATGATCCATCTATGGACTGGTGCAAGCATCTCGAGTTGGAATAAACGCTTTGATAGTGTGATCAAAGCATTTGGGTTTGTCTGCACTTTTGGAGAAGCTCAGATTTACAAGAAAGTGAGTGGGAGCTCAGAGCATTTACGATATTATATGTGGATGACATATTACTGATCGGAAATGATATAGAATTTCTGGATAGCATAAAGGGATACTTGAATAAGAGTTTTCAATGAAAGACCTCGGTGAAGCTGCTTACATATTGGGCATTAAGATCTATAGAGATAGATCAAGACGCCTAATTGACTTTCACAAAGCACATACCTTGACAAAGTTTTGAAGAAGTTCAAAATGGATCGAGCAAAGAAAGGGTTCTTGCCTCAGATTACAAGGTGTGAAGTTGAGTCGACTCAATGCCCGACCACCGCAGAAGATAGAGAGAAATGAAAGATGTTCCTATGCTTCAGCCATAGGCTCTATCATGTATGCAATGCTGTGTACCGACCTGATGTGTGCCTTGCTATAAGCCTAGCAGGAGGTACCAAAGTAATCCAGAGTGGATCATCGGACAGCGGTCAAGAACATCCCGAAATACCGAAAAGGACGAAGGATATGTTTCTCGATATGGAGGTGACAAAGAGCTCATCGTGGCGGTTACGTTGATGCAAGCTTTGACACCGATCCGGACGATTCTAAATCGCAGACCGGATACGTATTTACACTAAACGGAGGAGCTGTCGGTTGGTGCAGTTCTAAACAAAGCGTCAGAAGCGGGATCTACATGTGAAGCGGAATACATAGCAGCTTCGAAGCAGCTAATGAAGGAGTCGGATGAAGGAGTTCATATCCGATCTAGGTGTCATACCTAGTGCATCGGGTCCAATGAAAATCTTCGTGACAATATCGAGCAATTGCCTTAGCAAAGGAATCCAGATTTCACAAGAGGACCAAGCACATCAAGAGACGCTTCAATTCCATTCGGGACTTAGTCCAGACAGGAGACATAGAGATTTGCAAGATACACACGGATCTGAATGTTGCGAGACCCGCTGACTAAGCCTCTTCCACGAGCAAAACATGATCAGCACCAAGACTCCATGGGTGTTAGAATCATTACTTTGTAATCTAGATTATTGACTCTAGTGCAAGTGGGAGACTGAAGGAAATATGCCCTAGAGGCAATAATAAAGTTATTATTTATTTCCTTATTTCATGATAAATGTTTATCATTCATGCTAGAATTGTATTAACCGGAAACTTGATACATGTGTGAATGCATAGACAAACAACATGTCACTAGTATGCCTCTACTAGACTAGCTTGTTAATCAAAGATGGTTATGTTTCCTAACCATGAACAAGAAGTTGTTATTTGATTAATGAGGTCACATCATTAGTAGAATGATCTGATTGACATGACCCATTCCCTTAGCTTAGCACACGATCGTTTAGTATGTTGCTACTGCTTTTATCCATGACATATACATGTTCCTGTAACTATGAGATTATGCAACTCCCGTTTACCAGAGGAACACTTTGGGTGCTACCAAACGTCACAACGTAACTGGGTGATTATAAAGGAGTACTACAGGTGTCTCCAAAGGTAAATGTTGGGTTGGCGTATTTCGAGATTAGGTTTTGTCACTCCGATTGTCGGAGAGGTATCTCTGGGCCCTCTCGGTAATGCACATCACTTAAGCCTTGCAAGCACTTCAACTAATGAGTTAGTTGTGAGATGATGTATTACGGAACGAGTAAAGAGACTTGCCGGTAACGAGATTGAACTAGGTATTGGATACCGACGATCGAATCTCGGGCAAGTAACATACCGATGACAAAGGGAACAACGATGTTGTTATGCGGTCCGACCGACAAAGATCTTCGAGAATATGTAGGAACCAATATGGGCATCCAGGTCCCGCTGTTGGTTATTGACCGTGAATAGTTCTAGGTCATGTCTACATTGTTCTCGAACCGTAGGGTCCGCACGCTTAAGGTTTCGATGATGCTTATTATGAGTTTATGTATTTTGATGTACCGAAGAAGTTCGGAGTCCCGGATGTGATCACGGACATGACGAGGAGTCTCGGAATGGTCGAGACATAAAGATTGATATATTGGAAGCCTATGTTTGGAGTTCGGAATGGTTCCGGGCGAAAACGGGAATTTAACGGAGTACCGGGAGGTTACCGGAACCCCCCCGGGAGGTAAATGGGCCTCTATGGGCCTTGGTGGAAAGGAGAAGGGGCAGCCCTAGGTGGCGCGCGCCTCCCCCTTCCCTAGTCCTACTAGGACTAGGAGAAGGGGGCCGGCCCCCTCTCTCTCTTTCCCCCCCTCCGGGAATCCTAGTCCAACTAGGATTGGGGGGGGAATCCTACTCCCAGAGGGAGTAGGACTCCTTGGCGCCTCCCTTGGCCACGCCCCCCTCCCCTTGCTCCTTTATATACGGGGCAGGGGGCACCTTGGAACACACAAGTTGATCGTGAGATCGTTCCTTAGCCGTGTGCGGTGCCCCCTCCACCATATTCCACCTCGGTTATACTGTCAAGCTTAGGCGAAGCCTCGCGCCGTGAAACATCAAGATCGTCACCACGCCGTCGTCTTGTGGAACTCTCCTCGACACTCGGCTGGATCGAGTACGAGGGACGCCATCGAGCTGTACGTGTGTCAAGAACTCGGGGCGCCGGAGTAACGGCGCCGGATCGGTCGGATCGCGAGGAGAACGTCGACTACTTCCTCTACGCCAGATCGCTTCGCTTCGGGTCTACAAGGGTATGTAGACAACACTCTCCCCTCTCGTTGCTATACATCACCATGATCTTGCGTGTGCGTAGGAAAATTTTTGAAATTACTACGTTCCCCAACAATTGCTCCCACTTTCAATATGTATCCAGATTGAGACTTAGAGTCATCTGGATCGGTGTGAAAACTTGCACTGAGGTAACTTTTACGACGGGCTCTTTTATCACCTCAATAATCGAGAAATATTTCCTTAGTCCTCACTAAGGATATTCTTGACCAATGTCCAGTGATCTACTCCTAGATCACTATTGTACTCCCTTGCCAAATTCAGAGAAAGGCATACAATAGGTCTGGTACATAGCATAGCATACTTTATAGAACCTATGACTGAGGCATAGGGAATGACTTTTCATTCTCTTTCTATTTTCTGCTGTGGTCGAGATTTGAGTCTTACTCAATTTCATACCTTTGCAATACAGGCAAGAACTCTTTCTTTGACTGTTCCATTTTGAACTATTTCAAAATCTTGCCTAGGTATGTACTCATTGAAAATCTTATCAAGCGCCTTGATCTATCTCAATAGATCTTGATGCTCAATATGTAAGTAGCTTTTCTCGAGGTCTTTTCTTTTAAAGAACTCCTTTAAAACACTCCTTTATGCTTTGCGTAAAAATTCTACATCATTTCGATCAACAATATGTCACTCACATATACTAATCGAAAGGCTGTAGTGCTCCCACTCACTTTATTGTAAATACAGGCTTCATCGTAAGTCCATATAAAACTATATGCTTTGATCAACTTATCAAAGCGTATATTCCAACTCCGAGATGCTTGCACCAGTCCATAGATGGATCGCTGGAGCTTGCACATTTTGTTAGCACCTTTAGGATTGACAAAACCTTCTGGTTGCATCATATACAACTCTTTTTAATAAATCCATTAAGGAATGCAGTTTTGACATCCATTTGCCAGATTTCATAAAATGTGGCAATTGCTAACATGATTCAGACAGACTTAAGCATCGATACGAGTGAGAAAATCTCATCGTATTCAACACCTTGAACTTGTTGAATTTCGCAACAAGTCGAGCTTGGTAGATAGTAACACTACTATTAGTGTCCGTCTTCCTCTTGA
Organism: Aegilops speltoides; assembly: GCA_021437245.1. Taxonomy (NCBI): domain Eukaryota; kingdom Viridiplantae; phylum Streptophyta; class Magnoliopsida; order Poales; family Poaceae; genus Aegilops; species Aegilops speltoides. The sequence goes on from CM038147.1 coordinate 36,755,102, forward strand.
AGATCCATTCATTTAACATGGCTTGCTGATCATCGAGCAAGTCAATCAAAGTCCATACTTTGTTCTCATACATGGATCATATCTCAGATTTTATGGCCTCGAGCCATTTCGCGGAATCTGGGCTCATCATCGCTTCCTCATAGTTCGTAGGTTCATCATGGTTTAGTAACATGACTTCCGAACATGATTACTACACCACTCAGTGCGGATCTTACTCGAAGACCTCACGAGGTTCAGTAGTAACTTGATCTGAAGTTTCATGATCAATATCATTAGCTTCCTCACTAATTGGTGCATTTGTCACAGGAACTGATTTCTGTGATCAACTACTTTCCAATAAGGGAGCAGGTACAGTTACCTCATCAAGTTCTACTTTCCTCCCACTCACTTCTTTCGAGAGAAACTCCTTCTCTAGAAAGGATCCATTTTAAGCAACGAATATCTTGCCTTCGGATCTGTGATAGAAGGTGTACCCAACTATTTCCTTTGGGTATTCTATGAGGACGCACTTCTCCGATTTGGGTTTGAGCTTATCAGGATGAAACTTTTTCACATAAGCATCGCAGCCCCAAACTTTAAGAAACGACAACTTTGGTGTCTTGCTAAACCACAGTTCATATAGTGTCGTCTCAACGAATTTAGATGGTGCCCTATTTAATGTGAATGCAGCTGTCTCTAATGCATAACCCCAAAACAATATTGGTAAATCAGTAAGAGACATCATAGATCACACCATATCCAATAAAGTGCGGTTACGACGTTCGGACACACCACAACGTTGTGGTGTTCCAGGTGGCGTGAGCTGTGAAACTATTCCACATTGTTTTAATTGAAGACCAAACTCGTAACTCAAATATTCATCTCCACGATCAGATCGTAGAAACTTTATTTTCTTGTTACGATGATTTTCCACTTCACTCTGAAATTCTTTGAACCTTTCAACTATTTCAGACTTATGTTTCATCAAGTAGATATACCCATATCTGCTCAAATCATCTGTGAAGGTCAGAAAATAACGATACTTGCCACGAGCCTTCATACTTATTGGTCTGCATACATTAGTATGTATTATTTTCAATAAGTCAGTAGCTCGTTCCATTTTTCCTGAAGAACGGATTTTTAGTCATCTTGCCCAAAAGGCACGGTTCGCAAGCATCAAATGATTCATAACCAAGTGATTCCGAAAATCCATCTTTATGGAGTTTCTTCATGCGCTTTACACCGATATGACCTAAACGGCAGTGCCACAAATAAGTTGCACTATCTTATTAACTTTGCATCTTTTGGCTTCAATATTACGAATATGTGTATCACACGATCGAGATCCAACAAACCATTTTCATTGGGTGTATGACCATAGAAGGTTTTATTCATGTAGACAGAACAACAATTATTCTCTAACTTACATGAATAACCGTATTGCAATAAACATGATCAAATCATATTCATGCTCAACGAAAACACCAAATAACACTTATTTAGGTTTAACACTAATCCCGAAAGTATAGGGAGTGTGCGATGATGATCATATCAATCTTGGAACTATTTCCAACACACATCGTCACTTCACCCTTTAACTAGTCTCTGTTTATTCTGCAACTCCCGTTTCGAGTTACTAATCTTAGCAACCGAACAAGTATCAAATACTTAGGGGCTACTATAAACACTAGTAAGGCACACATCAATAACCTGTATATCAAATATACACTTGTTCACTTTGCCATCCTTCTTACCCACCAAATATTCAGGGCATTTCCGCTTCCAGTGACCATTTCCTTTGCAGTGTAAGCACTCAGTTTTAGGCTTTGGTCCGGCTTTGGTCTTCTTCACGGGAGTGAAAACTTGTTTGCCATTCCACTTGAAGTTTCCCTTTCTTTCCCTTTGCCCTTTTCTTGAAACTAGTGGTCTTGTTAATCATCAACACTTGATGCTCTTTCTTGATTTCTACCTTCGTCGATTTCAACATCACGAAGAGCTCGGGAATCGTTTTCGTCATCCCTTGCATACTATAGTTCATCTCAAAGTTCTAGTAACTTAGTGATGGTGACTAGAGAATTCTGTCAATCACTATCTTATCTGGAAGATTAACTCCCACTTGATTCAAGCGATTGTTGTACCCAGACAATCTGAGCACATGCTCACTAGTTGAGCGATTCTCCTCCATCTTTTAGCTATAGAACTTGTCGAAGACTTCATATCTCTCAACTCGGGTATTTGCTTGAAATATTAACTTCAATTCCTGGAACATCTCATATGGTCCATGACGTTCAAAACGTCTTTGAAGTCCCGATTCTAAGCCATAAAGCATGGTGCACAAAACTATCAAGTAGTCATCATATTGAGCTAGCCAAACGTTCATAACGTCTGCATCTGCTCCTGCAATAGGTCTGTCACCTAGCGGTGCATCAAGGACATAATTCTTCTGTGCAGCAAAGAGGATAAACCTCAGATCACGGATTAAATCCGCATCATTGCTACTAACATTTTTCAACACAATTTTCTCTAGGAACATATCAAAATAAACATATGAAAGCAACAACGTAAGCTATTGATCTACAACATAATTTGCAAAATACTACCAGGACTAAGTTCATGATAAATTTAAGTTCAATTAATCATATTACTAAAGAACTCCGACTTAGACAGACATCTCTCTAGTCATCTAAGTGATCACGTGATCCAAATCAACTAAACCATGTCCGATCATCACGTGAGATGGAGTAGTTTCAATGGTGAACATCTCTATGTTGATCATATCTACTATATGATTCACGCTCGACCTTTCGGTCTCCGTGTTCCGAGGCCATATCTGTATATGCTAGGCTCGTCAAGTATAACCTGAGTATTCCGCGTGTGCAACTGTTTTGCACCCGTTGTATTTGAACGTAGAGCCTATCACACCCGATCATCACGTGGTGTCTCAGCACGAAGAACTTTCGCAACGGTGCATACTCAGGGAGAACACTTCTTGATAATTAGTGAGAGACCATCTTAAAATGCTACCGTCAATCAAAGCAAGATAAGATGCATAAAGGATAAACATCACATGCAATCAATATAAGTGATATGATATGGCCATCATCATCTTGTGCTTGTGATCTCCATCTCCGAAGCACCGTCGTGATCACCATCGTCACCGGCGCGACACCTTGATCTCCATCGTAGCATCGTTGTTGTTTACGCCATCTATTGCTTCTACGACTATCGCTACCGCTTAGTGATAAAGTAAAGCAATTACAGGGCGTTTGCATTTCATACAATAAAGCGACAACCATATGGCTCCAGCCAGTTGCCGATAACTTCGGTTACAAAACATGATCATCTCATACAATAAAATATAGCATCACGTCTTGACCATATCACATCACAACATGGCCTGCAAAAACAAGTTAGACGTCCTCTACTTTGTTGTTGCAAATTTTACGTGGCTGCTACGGGCTTAGCAAGAACCGTTCTTACCTACGCATCAAAACCACAACGATAGTTTGTCAAATAGACTCCGTTTTAACCTTCACAAGGACCGGGCATAGCCACACTCGGTTCAACTAAAGTTGGAGAAACTGACACCCGCTAGTCACCTGTGTGCAAAGCACGGCGGTAAAACCAGTCTCGCGTAAGCGTACGCATAATGTCGGTCCGGGCCGCTTCATCCAACAATGCCGCTGAACCAAAGTATGACATGCTGGTAGGCAGTATGACTTATATCGTCCACTCACTTGTGTTCTACTCGTGCATATAACATCAACGCATAAAACCTAGGCTCGGATGCCACTGTTGGGGAACGTAGTAATTTCAAAAATTTCCTACGCACACGCAAGATCATGGTGATGATATAGCAACGAGGGGAGAGTGTTGTCTACGTACCCTCGTAGACCGAAGCGGAAGCGTTAGCACAACGCGGTTGATGTAGTCGTACGTTTTCACGATCCGACCGATCCAAGCACCGAACGTACGGAGCCTCCGAGTTCAGCACACGTTCAGCTCGATGACGTCCCTCGAACTCCGATCCAGCCGAGTGTCGAGGGAGAGTTCCGTCAGCATGACGGCGTGATGACGATCTTGATGGTCTACCGGCGCAGGGCTTCGCCTAAGCTTCGCGACGATATGACCGAGGTGGAATATGGTGGAAGGGGGCACCGCACACGGCTAAGGAACGATCCGTAGATCAACTTGCGTGTCATGGGGTGCCCCCTGCCCCCGTATATAAAGGAGCGGAGGAGGGGGAGGGCCGGCCCTCTCTATGGCGCGCCCTAGGGGAGTCCTACTCCCACCGGGAGTAGGATTCCCCCTTTCCTAATAGAACTAGGAACCCTTCCATGTATTAGGAGTAGGAGAGAAGGAAAGGGAAGAGAGAAGGAGAAGGAAGGAATGGTGCGCCCTCCCTCCCTAGTCCAATTCGGACTAGTCCAAGAGGAGGGCGGCGGCCACCCTTTTGGCCCTTTTTCTCCTTTCCCGTATGGCCCATTAAGGTCCAATACGAATTCCCGTAACTCTCCGGTACTCCGAAAAATACCCGAATCACTCGGAACCTTTCCGAACTCCGAATGTAGTCGTCCAATATATCGATCTTTACGTCTCGACCATTTCGAGACTCCTCGTCATGTCCCCGATCTCATCCGGGACTCCGAACTCCTTCGGTACATCAAAACTCATAAACTCATAATATAACTGTCATCGAAACCTTAAGCGTGCGGACCCTACGGGTTCGAGAACTATGTAGACATGACCTAGAACTATTCTCGGTCAATAACCAATAGCGGGACCTGGATGCCCATATTGGCTCCTACATATTCTACGAAGATCTTTATCGGTCAAACCGCATAACAACATACGTTGTTCCCTTTGTCATCGGTATGTTACTTGCCCGAGATTCGATCGTCGGTATCCAATACCTAGTTCAATCTCGTCACCGGCAAGTCTCTTTACTCGTTCCGTAATACATCATCTCATAGCTAACTCATTAGTTACATGCTTGCAAGGCTTAGGTGATGAGTATTACCGAGAGGGCCCAGAGATACCTCTCCGACAATCGGAGTGACAAAACCTAATCTCGAAATACGCCAACTCAACATGTACCTTTGGAGACACCTGTAGTACTCCTTTATAATCACCCAGTTACGTTGTGATGTTTGGTAGTACCCAAAGTGTTCCTCCGGTAAACGGGAGTTGCATAATCTCATAGTTACAGGAACATGTATAAGTCATGAAGAAAGCAATATCATACTAAACGATCAAGTGCTAAGCTAACGGAATGGGTCAAGTCAATCACATCATTCTCCTAATGATGTGATCCCGTTAATCAAATGACAACTCTTTTGTCCATGGCTAGGAAACATAACCATCTCTGATAAACGAGCTAGTCAAGTAGAGGCATACTAGTGACACTATGTATGTCTATGTATTCACACATGTATTATGTTTCCAGTTAATACAATTCTAGCATAAACATTTATCATGAAATAAGGAAAACGAAAATTCGAATCTGAGCCCGAGCTCATCTGCACCTGCGTTCACGAAAAAAATCAAAATAAATACTAAAAAAATTCAAAAAATTCCAAAAAAAATTTGGGTGATAGACAATTTGATGCGTGAGGTACCCTCCAATTTTCAAAACATTTGGACTTCTGTGCAGCTCTCAGCAAAAAAGACAAATCGGAGGTCTGTAAAAATGTGTACTGTTCATACACTGTTCTGGTCTGATTTGTCTTTTTTGCTGAGAGCTGCACAGAAGTCCAAATGTTTTGAAAATTGGAGCGTACCTCACGCATCAAATTTTATACCACCCTAATTTTTTTTGGAATTTTTCGAATTTTTCTGAATTTTTTACAAATTTTTTTTTGACCGGGTGCAGATGCACCCGGGCACCGAAACGCCGCTCTCAATAAATAATAACTTTATTATTGCCTCTAGGGCATATTTCCTTCAATGTTGTCTAGCTTCACCAGGTAAATAACTATGATAATGTTATTTACATGCTATTTTAGTATTTATATCCCATCTTGCATCGGATATGAAGGACTCTTCCTTGAACAACACAATACAGTATATGCAGTTTAGAATTCATAAGGAATATAGAAATAAATAAATATGAATTAGAAAGTGAAAAGTGAATATTGCATTTCTAATATCATGTCGAAATTAGACTGATCCATCAAATATACAGTTTTTCACTGAACCATACTCTTTTGGGACACTTCCCTGAATATTACTGGTACAGTACATCATTCCTTCTCACTATGTTTCTATAGAAATTTGGAGCTGCCATTGTACCGACATTATCATTGCATCAATTCCTTTCAATTCATTCTTCCTAGATACCCACTCCCTGCCTATATATCCATCAGGACAAAAAAGTAAATGATACTGAAAAATCAACAGTAACATGAGAGATAGGAGATAAGAAGTGAGGGAAGAGAGCCAATCAAATATACAGTTTCAGACTGAACTATACTGTTTTGAGATTTGAGACACTTCCCTGAATATTACTTGTACAGTACATCATTCATTCTCAATTTATTTCTGTAGAAATTTGAAGTTACCATTGTACTCACATTATCATTGCATTGATCCTTTTCAATTCATTCTTCCTAGATATCCACTCCCTGCCTATTGTAATGTCCATCTGCACAAACAAATAAATGATACTGAAAATTCAACAGGAACATCAGAGATTGTAGATAACGAGTGAGAGAAGAGATCACATCGACCAAAGAGAAAATTACCCGAAATTGTGAGGTTTTTGGGCACACAGGGAACGGTGGCTAGTCCGGCCAAAGCGAAGATGTGTCGCCTCGCATCCGGTCAACCGTGTCGCTGCTTGGTTATGCGCTGACGTCTAGGGTGCAGATCTGCACTCCATGGTCGCACCATCGGTCAACACAAAAGGTGAATGGGGGAGCACTGCCCACAATATGGACATGGGAAAAACGCCACAACGCCCATCTGCAACGGTGCGAAGGAGGAAGGCCAGCCCGATAGATGAGGAGGGCGTGGTGGCAGCTTTCACCGTCGTTTTCGACGTCGCCAACGCCTCTGGCGGCATGGCAGATAGGCAGAGTCTCGGGCAAGTCGCCGCCAGCGGCGCTAGTTTCTCTAGGGCGATGGGAAAGAAGGGGAACGAGGCGAACGCCAGCAGAGAGGGCTGCTGCAAACAGGTCGGACGACCCAATAATAGCCCGATTAACCACAGAGCTCCGAAAAAGTTACGAGAATAGCTGCCCCTACGACATGCAGCCCATCTCGCGGAAGGATTATCGAACGGCCATAAATGTCCAGCACGTAAAATCGAACGGCCGAGAACGCAGAATGCGTGAGAGGGCTGGGTTTAGGTTCGGTTTTACTGTTCTTAATTAAAGGAGATAGATGACTAACATCTTCTTTGTTGACGTCATCGACGACCACCTGCACCATCTAAGGAGCCAGAGCAGCTACCTGGTCCCACATAAATAGTAGAATATTTTACATAGATCGAAAAATGACATATACATCCCTAAACTAATGCAACCTAGCAACACAACTTCGGATCCAGGATTTCAAAGTTGGGTGTTCAAAAATTTATATTGCAAACTTAAACCACAACAATATTTTTCAAACGGCTGAGATCAAGTTGGCTTTTGACTCCCGAAGGCATTCTTCTGCCTCTGCTTCTGTTACTCAAGAAATTAAAGAGTTAGGAGTAATATCTAAAATGTTCATGTGAAAATATTATTTTTCCATCATACTGATAGTACAGACATGAATGACAGAAAATGAAGATTATTTAGTATGACATTTTCGTAAACAATGCATGGTGTTGTTATCCGTTAATTGCAGAAAATATTATGCTAAAAAAAGCAACCAAATAATATATTTCAAGTAGGGATGATAACAAGTCTAAAATATTACAGCCTATGGTAATTGGACTCCAGGAATCAAGCAATTGGTGTTGAGCAAATTGAACGATAAAAAATGTGTCTGCTGGATTAAGCATGAGAGGCTAGTTTTATACAAATTGACATGAAGTTTAGTGCACAAACTACACCACTTTTAGTCCATTTAACAATAAAAGAACCACATATAAGAAATATCGGGCAAAAAAATTCGGGTGGTTGGTAGATCTATGTTAAAATTTGGCATCAACACATTCTGGATGCATGAGAGACATGGGATCAGAGTGGTTGGTAGATCTTAAAAGCAAGAAAACCTATACAATGAGGAACCGACCCCCACAACCATGCACCCATGTGGATCCGCCCTGAAACTAACGGATTTAACGAATCTAGGTACGGATTTCATAGATGGAAGAAAAGCAGAAACCCTAGCCATGCCCAAAAATTGATGAAGGACTGAACAAGGAAACCTATGATATTTCCAAAAATAGGACTGACCCCTTCTTCGTCGTCGTCACCGTCAACACTGACCACAGGCTGTGGCAGAGGAGGCAGATGGCGTGGCAGAGGAGTCACCGGCTCCGGCGTAGGTGCCACCTGCACCGGAGCCTGGGCGTGGTCGACGACATCAAGGCCGCCCTACTACCGGCTGGACACCTCGCCGGCTGGGAGGGGTTTCTCCATGTGCAGCTTAGCACGGGGCTTGGATGCTTCGTGCGTCATGGCGTCGGCCCCGGCGTCGTCCCTCCCTCCCATGGTGCGCTTGGGCATCTCGACGACGGAGGTGTAGCAGCGGGAAGGGAGCAACAACTCAAAGGGAGCAGCGGCGGGAAGTGCAGGCGAGTGGTGAGGCGTGGGAGGAGAAAACCCTCCTATTTGTGGATTTGTGGATGGAGAAGAGGACAGGAAGAGGGGGCGGTGATGAGATTAATGCTATGGGGAAGCGAAGCGTGCTATGGGGAAGCGGAGCCGCCGATTTAGTCCTTGGCAGTCAAACGCATTTGTTGTCATGTTCACACCTCCCCGTGCGTTGTTCACACCACCACATCTGCCACGTCAAAATGCAACTTCTCACTAAAATGAATAGCCCGATCGTGCACAGCCATGATTTAGGAGTAATGCAACTTCCCTTCAAAAAATCGTGTAATGCAACTGCTCACTCATTATACAGAACAAGGTCATACAGTAGGACAACTGCATTTGTAGGCTTGTTTCATCTACATGTGTCATGTTTTATATTTGTCCTAAAATATGTTGTAAAACTTTACAAACAATGGAATGGCAAATGGATGTGACAATGCGCGGATTCGTCTGCCATATATCCGATGTCCGGTACCGAGGAGGGTAATGATGATCCACGTGATGCCATGTGTTTCGTCTGGACCCATATCATGCAACCCTAGCCAACCAGGCTAAAACATGCGCCGCTAGCCTTCTCGATCCAAACAACGAGCTAGTGTCCACCATGCGCAGTGATGCTCATCTGGACAGGTTTGCTAGCACTAGTGAATGACGTCGGATCTCGGTGTGCAATATGTGTAGCCGCGTGTATCTTTGGCATTCCTGGCATACCGATGGGAGGGACTCGTCGAAGGTCCAACGAGCCGTGGTGGGGTCAATGCTGGATGTATGGTGTTTGTCAACCTGGCTAACGGTGCATGGTTTGAGTTTAGGTGGCTTGGTGTGCATGGCTGGGGGGCTAGATGGCCAATGAGTGCACATGCATCATCTGTACATTGTCAAGGTTGAACGGTGGTTGTCTACATGGCCATGCGTGCATGCATGGTGTGTGTCCAATTTGCATGCGGCACACAGGACGTGCCTTGGTGGGTAGGACCCACAAGTTGCAACGCAGAGGTCTGAAGCGGATGAAGGTGCAGGCCCCGGTCTCCGTCCACTAGCAGGACTTTTTCCCTCCGATGGCTAGCTCCGGGATGCGTTTTGGTGTCGTTTACACACAACCTATGTGAAGGCTTATGCGTGCCGCTCTCGATGTTCGACCACACCCACACCGCGAAAGGTACCAAGAAATTTCGACCCCTCATGAATTTGAACGGATTATAGCTCCGCAGACGACACCCGACAATTTTTGCCCTTAACAACGGCTCTGAGGCAACCCTTCCCATTGGTTGCAAATGGCACATATATGGACCAAAGCTTAGCATGGAACTGTCACCCCCAATCCCTGTTGTGATTTCATGTGGCCGTGGTATAGATCCTAAATTTCCGAGGATACTACCCTAGAAATGCGGCAAATGTCCCGAATATGGCACGCGCGGGCTCCGAGAAAGGTCGGGACCTTGCATGCGCTTTTGGATCGTTCTCCATTGACCCGAGAGAAAGGTAGCTAGATCCAAACCATGCACCCCGCCGTCTAGACCCATGTGGTGCACCACTTAGGCACTAGACCCACACCACTAACACCGGCCCACAAGCCAACAATTCCCCGTGTAGACTCATATGTTGCACCCCGCAAAATAGCTTAGCACGAGACTTTCACCCCGATTTCCACAACAGGCACCACTACATGTAAGTGTGCACAAAATGGACTATCGCATTATCAACATTTTTTTTGCCAAAACAAGCAAGTAGTTTTTAAATTGCTTGAAAATAGCAAGGTTTCTGTCAAATTATAATTTCATTAATTACACATTATAACTTGCATTTTCTTGTCCCTCAAAAAGGGGTGCATTCTTTTTTGTAAACCCATAAATTTACTTTCTTTCCCTCGAAAAAACGAACCCTTCTTCACACTCTCACGATCACGTTCACGTTGGCCCCGCCCTATAATCTTGGAGTGGACGATCAAATCTCCCCAGAGGGGACAACTTCCATGCACTATCTATCTTGGTTGATTGCAACCATCTCACCATCACGGTTTATTATGGGAAAATCACATTCTTTTGTTTTTCCTCCCAAAGATATGTTGTGAAAAAACATGGAACAAAAATTATAGAAGGCATGTAGGATACGTGCACATGCTGTCTTTTTTTACTACAAGTGCACTTGTTGGCAAATTGCATGTGCACGTGTCATGTTTCATTTTTATTAAAATTTATATTGTACACCTTTACATAGACGCTTGAATTATTGTTTTTGTATGTTAATAATTCCTAATATTGAAATTCAGCATGCACATAACACATGGCATCCAAGCTTCGTTAGTGACCGCTTGGTTTTGCTCTGGTATATGCCCATTGTCTGGTATTTGGGCAGGGGAATGTGGATCCATGCGATGCCATGCGTTTCATCATGTGTCGCTAGGCTTCTCGATCCTAACCATGTGCTAGTGTCCACCATGGGTAGAGATGCTCAGGTGCACAGGTTTGCTGGCACTAGTGAATGATGTCGTATCTCGGTGTTCAATATGTGTAGTCGCGTGTGGCTTTGACATACCTGGCATGCCGAGGGAAGGGACTCGTGTCGGAGGTCCAACTAATCGAGGTGGGGTCAATAATGGATGGATGGTGTGGGCGAACCTGGCAAACGATGCACGGTCGCTGGCTAGGTGTGCATGGCTGGGGGCTAGATGGCTAATGAGTGCGCATGCGTCTTGTGTACATTTTCAATGTTGACCGGTGAGTGTCTACTTGGCCACGCATGCATGCATGGTGTCCAGTTGGCGTGCGGCGCACGGGACAGGTGTTGGTTGCTAGGGTCCACATCTTGTGGCACAGAGTTCTGAAGCAGATGAAGGGGCAGGCCCCGCACACCGTTCGTAGGCTAGACTCGTTTCCTCTCAATAGACAATGGCTCTGAGGCGGCCCTTCTCTTTGGTGGCACATGGCCCATATATATGGACCAAAGAGCTTAGCATGTGATTGTTACCCCATTCCCTGCTACTACTTCATGTGGCCGCGGTATAGGTCGTAAATTCGCGATGATACTACCCTAGAAATGCGGCAAGTGTCCCGAATATGGCACGCGGGAACGAAGAAAGACCGGGACCTAGCATGCGCGTTTGGATTGTTCTCCGTTGACCCGAGATAAAGCACCGAAGAAAACAGAGGAACGGGCCCGCACTCAGTGCGCAAACCGGACGCGTTACCTCAAGATAGCTAGATCAAACCATGCACCCCCGCCGTCTAGACTCACGTGGCGCATCACTTACGCACTAGACCCACACCACTTACACCGGCCCCCAAACCAAGCATTCTCCCCGGGTAGACTCATATGTCGCACACCACAAAATAGAATTAGCACAATACTTTCATCTCGATTCACCAGGTTATTACCTTGTGCACCCCTAGCCAGCATGATACACTGCATGCACCTAGAGCTACCTGGGCCCATAGCATGTAAAACTACACGTATGTGTCCACAAAACGAACTAACCCATAATCAACTTTTTTTTGCCAAAACAATTTAGTTATTTTTATAATGGCTTGAAAATAGCAAGGTTTCCGTTAAATAATAATTTCCTTAATTACAATAAGGTCCATTTTGTAACCACACAAAATTCCTACCTTCCCTCGAAAAAAAAGAATTCTTCTCTCACGATCACGATGGCCTCACCCTATAATCTAGGAGTTGATCCAATCTCCCCACTGGGCCCAAGTTGCACGCAGTAGATATTTTTGGTTGGTTGCAAATTTCTCTCCAAAACAGTTTATTATGAGAAAATCACCTTATATTTTTTTTACTTCCAAAGACATGTGGCGACAAAAGCATGGAACAAAATCGTAGGAGGCACGGTAGGATACGTGCACATGCTGTCTTTTTCTACTACAACTGGACTTGTTGGCAAATTGAATGTGCACGTGTCATGTTTCAATTTATCTTGAAAATTATGTTGTACACGTTTACATAGGCGATTGAATTATTGTTTTCATATGTTAATAATCCCTAAATATTGACCACGTGACACATGTGGTAAGCAATCCAAACAATTCAAAAAAAATCCCTAAATATTGAATTTAAGCATGCACATAGAAATTATCAGTCATAGAACCAACATCTCTTTCGTAGAGATTAAGGTACTTCCACATTAAATCTAATACTACAAATTCAAAGGATGAACTTAATATATTAACGGCACATAGGGATGTAGCCTAGGAATCCAACGAGTAGAGAGAAAAGGATGAACAAAAGCTCGAAGAAGAAGGATCAGCCAGCAGCAGCGCTATCAGCCTCCTAGCCTCACAACTCCAGGTCTCCAGCCTTGTGAACTCCAGGTTTTTTTCCTGCGAAACACGAATGGCAAAGTTTCTGTTAAATGTTAGGACTTAGTGAAAATTACAGTTATGTTGAAAAGTTATAATGACAAACAATGTTGACATGATGGTTACAACAAGCAAACAAAACCAAGCTCACAAGTTGCAACTTACTTTTAACATCAAACATTTATATTAACATGGCCACTTTAGAGCAAGATTTTACCATGCAACATAAAATTGTCATAGCAACAAAAGGCATGGCATGAAAGTATTGACAACATAATGCAAATAATTTTTAGGAATAATGGCCATAGGAGTTATGTTTTTAGTGGCAACCTTCAAGCAAAGTTGCATTGTTTTATAACAGAAAGGGCTGCTATTATTTGTAGAGGCACAGTGAGGTTGGCTACCCATAGAGGATGACCAGTGGGCCCATTAATTATGTCACACAATTAGTCACATTTGCCTTTGGTTTTGAAGACTATGTTTTGTCTCCTGAATGTGCTATTATGCTTTTGGTGCCCAGTATCAAATCCGTCTGGTTGCCTTGGTCTAAAATATCCTCGATATCTGTCAGATGGCTTATGCCCGGCCACATGACTGGGAGCATTTGTGTGTGTGCGACAGCCGTGGGACCCTGATGTCAGTGGCTTACTCTGAAAACAAAAGGGGGTTTATAGTTTAGTGGGAACCATCAAGCAAATTCGCAAAGTTTTATAGCTGACAGATTTATACTTGCTGAGATGCACAGAGTAAAATGATGGCATGTTGGAGGCACTAAATAAATATGTTGCATGGCTTGTCATGGCATCTAATTGCACAGAATGCTAGTACAAATCATGGAGAACAAGGCATACAACATGAGCATCTCCATAAGAGCTGGTAGCTCTACCAAAAAGCAATAAACAACTCAAAAAAAGGTTCAAATATAGTATCAAGCACTTAATAATAGAAAGACACATAACAAATTTTTGGAGTAGAAGTGCAGGTGAAAATCAAATTCTACCACTACGACAGTACAAATTTAGCCTAGGGTTCATATACATCATAATCCAGCCCCCAAAAGCATGTACTCAATCACTAACACAACAACTGTAAGCATGAGCAGTAGGAAGATTAGGCGCGGGGAAGCTTACTCTAAACAACGGTACCGCCGCCGTTCAGACACCACTAGGGAAAACCTTATACACAGAACTTTAGCAGTAGCGCATGTCAAAAAGGCAGGCTGGTGCTAAGTAGCAGTAGCGCGCTTGCGTAAACGGCGCTACAGATAAATTTATAGCAGTAGCGCGCCTGAAGTTAAAAGCGGTACTACTAAAATTCCCACGACTTAGCCGATAGGCTACACATAGTAGTAGCGATCTACATCGAAGCGCGCTACCGCTACTTGCTTTGTAGCAATGCGTTTAAGCTGAAAGGCGCTACTGCTAAAGGATATAAAATTAAATGGAAAGCAAATAGAAGAGTAAATGAAAATGAAAGAAATAGAAGAAGGTGAAAGGAAAAAAGATTAAATGTAAAGAAAAATAAATGAAAAAGGGGAAAAAAGAGAAAGGAATAACAGTAGCGCGTATCGCGGAACGCGCTGTAGCTAACTTAGCAGTAGCGCGCTTCCTGGAACGTGCTACTGCTACTTCTGACTTAACCACGGGGTTCGTTCTTCCCCACGCCCACTGAGGGAGTCCGGGATTAGGGGGTATCCGGACAGCCGGACTTTGTACATCGTTCGGACTATTGAAGCGTGAAGATACAAGACTTAAGACTTCGGCCCGTGTCCGGATGGGACTCTCCTTGGCGTGGAAGGCAAGCTTGTCGATTCGGATATTGTGTTTCCTTTCTTGTAACCGACTCCATGTAAACCCTAGCCCTCTCCGGTGTCTATATAAACAGGAGAGGTTGGTCCTTAGAAGGCCGATCACAATTACAATTATACCATCATAGGCTAGCTCTTAGGGTTTAGCCTCTACAATCTCGTGGTAGATATACTCATGTACTACCCATATCATCAGTATTAATCAAGCAGGAAGTAGGGTTTTACCTCCATCGAGAGGGCCCGAACCTGGGTAAACATCTTTGTCCCTTGCTTCCTGTTACCATCAGCCTTGACGCACAGATCGGGACCCCCTACCCGAGATCCGCCGGTTTTTATACCGACATTGGTGCTTTCATTGAGAGTTCCTCTATGTCGTCGCAACAGGGCTTGATGGCGCCTCCAATCGTCAACAACACGGTCCACGGTGGGACTTTTCTCCCCGGACAGATCTTCGTGTTCGGCGGCTTCGCACTGCGGGCCAATTCACTTGGCCATCTGGAGCAGATCCACAGCTATGCCCCCGACCACCTTGTCAGGTTCGGAAACTTAAACTACACAACGAATATTCGCGGAGACTTGATCTTCGACGGATTTGGGCCTGCGCCAGGAGCACCTAATAGTCACGATGAGCACGGCTTAGACCCGCTGTCAGACGATGCTCGGCATATCACCCCGGCAGAAGCCTCGGATCTAAATCCGGGGCAGGTTCCGTTGCCTAAGGACAGAGGGCTGGACCCCACCTCACAAACCGCACACTCATCGGTGGTGGAGCCAAAAAAGGCCTCACTTATGAGGAAGCCTGTGACTCCGGACCCCCAGATTCGTATCCGGTTGTAGGTTCTGGTCGCGCCTTCCCGGGCCCGCCGAGGCTGGTTGGGCTCTGGTAATGGAGTTCACCGCCGCGGACATCTTTCAGCACTCTTCCTTTGGCGACATGCTGAACTCATTAAAGTCTCTCTCTTTGTCAGGAGGCTCTGGGCCGAACTATGTCCGGCTTGAGTGGGAAGCAGACGACGACGAAATTCGTTGCCCACCCACCACCCACTTCATTGCCACGGTCGATGATTTAACCAACATGCTTGACTTCAACTCCGAAGACATCGACGATATGGACGACGATGCAGGAGAATTACAGAAGCCACCGCTCACAGGGCGCTGGACGGCCACCTCCTCATACGATATATATATGGTGGACACTCCAAAGGAAACCAATGGCGACGAGGCAACGGAGGATAACCCCTCGGGAAGAAAAGAAAAGCATGGGCATCGTCGGCACCGCTCCAAGCCCCGCCACAGCAATACCGGCCCCGGAGACGAAAGTAATCCAGATGGTGCCGAAGACGAATACAACCCTGATCAGCCTACCTTCAAGCAGGCCGGACCGGCCATAGTGGGATACCTGGAGAGGGACAACTGCACACTCCCCCTCCGAAGACGAGGAAAGCCTCGGCAATGATGAGTTCCGCATGCCTGAAGATCCAGTGGAACAGGTTCGCTTCAAGCGACGGCTCATGGCCACGGCAAGGAGCCTGCAAAGGAAGCAAGAGCAGCTCAAAGCTGACCAATATCTGCTAGTGGACAGGTGGACCAAGAACCTGGCCACCGAAAAGTATGGACTCGACCACCCTAACAAAGGGCATATCCGGCACAACTGGCTACCTCCACTCAAGCAGGAAAACCACAGGCACACACCCAGACGTCCACACATTACTACGGTCCAAGACAGTAAGAAGAATACACGAAGAGGCATCCTCAAGCCTCGTCACAATGGTCATAAACGTCAAGACGGGGAAACCGGTGCTAAGTCCAGCAACTCTCAGTCCGGTAAACGGACAAAGAACAGCTCAAGCCTACTCAGCCAAAACCACACACTCGATCAACCGTGTGAAATTCATGGTACCCCTATAAGGACGGCAAAGCATACCAATAGAGAATGCCGGATCCTCAAAACAAAGCAGCTGGTTGTGCGCCGGAAGCAATAAGGGGTGGCGTCTCGTCAAGAACCCCCCCCCCCAGAGCATAAAAGTATGGCCGATCACCCATGATCACATGAACCATAGCAAGTCAATGGCAGTACCTATAGACCTAGTAGTCCGGGGGCTCCATAACACACAAAGCCCACATGGGTATGAAGCCACGAATAACATCTTCTAAAAGATGTAAGGCGCAAAGGCCAAGTTTTATTGGCCCAACACTCTACCGGTTGTCTTCGGATCACCCAAAAAATGCTACGCCAAAGACTAAATCTTTGGCACCTTCCCACCATGCGGTAATTTATCGTATGCCAACGGGATAAACCACGTTGACTAAATTCCACGTCGTAAATCACTCAGGCCAACTATCCGGACACCCATTCAGGAGTCCGCACTACCTCACGGTATAACGACTGGGCCCGCCGGGGTGAGATCAGGGACCCTTGGACAAACACAAGAGGACGCCCAGCTGCCTTCAAACATTTTCCTTTACAAACTAACGATTGACGCAGAACAGGATTGGCGGCATGGAATCAACCCGGACACACAGTAGCAGGAACATGCATGTAGAAGGCAGTTCGGATTCACTCTCGATCCACTCACAACCCCCTCCAGTCCGGCCACCACAGGTTCCGCCACATAACATCTCTTTTCATACAATCATACTCATATGCACAGACATATCATCCCACTACAATGCGTAGACTTACATAACACTTACCGCCCATCGCTTATCACCGACGCCTCTTTGCCGAAAATGACAGCCATGCTTCGCGTTCGCTCGGTTACACCAGGGGCTTCACAGTACGACAATAAAGTCCGACCACCTTTTCGGTCGCTCGGCACCCCGGACTTATAGCACTATATGCATCAGCTCCGAATCATGTCTTGGGTCATTGGTTGGGTTTGCCCGGCTCCCATGTTTTGGTACCTTACGTTCCATTCTGTCGGCTAAGGTAGCTCTTGGAGAACTACTGCGATTGTGTCCCAGTTCAGCCAGACAAGCACCTCAGTAGAGAAAGCCGAAAACCGACCGTCATGATGAAGCGAGAGCTGGTCAGCTGTTCGAGAGGTTGTAAAATCCTTAAAGATTTATTCCGCACAACACCATTATAAATGCAGAGTGTGATGGATCGGTCTTCTGATCAAGCGCCAATAGAGCCCCTAGTTCGGCCTTCCGAACACTAGGGGCTGCACCGACCATACTCGAATTCCTATGGCTAAGTGAGAGTAATAAAGCCTTATAGTCCTATTGCCTGGTTCGCGGAGAGAAACACCTCCTTAAAAGGACCCAACTATGGGATAAAGAGCGTTCAGATATATGCCGAACACCCCCGTATTCTTTTTACGAGGGGGCAGAAGCCGACGACTGGCCAACTCTCAGGATTTGCATACAATAAACGGCCGAACAGGAAGAACATATGTTCAAACAAAACAAGCAATATATAATAAAAATGCCATTATCCCATATTACAAAAAGTGGCACAAATGCCCTCAGGGAAATATAATGTCTTTGGCACACTTATCCGCCGCAAGGCGGGCCCCTTTCATTACACCTTCATACTACAGCTCGGGCTTGCGATGCTCCTTACCCTCCGGCGGCCCCTCAGTCATCAGCTTCTCCACGTCAAGCCTCCCCCAATGCACTTTCACACGGGCAAACGCCATGCGTGCGCCTTCTATATAGACTGGTCGCTTGATAGCATCAAGCCGAGGACAGGCACCCACAATCCGCTTGACAAATCTGACGTAACTGCTTGGAATTGGCTCCGCAGGCCAAAGCCGGACAACTAAGTCCTTCATGGATAGTTCGGCTGCCTGGTGCAGTTCAACCAGCTGTTTCAGCTGATCGATAAAAGGCACCAGATAGTTCGGCGCCAAATACTGCGACCAGAAATCCTTCTCCGCAGACTTCTTCTCCTCGGTTCGGTGGAATTGGGCGGCATCTGATATGCTGCGAGGAAGATCCGCAAAATCCCCTGGAAAAATAAGAATTCAGCTTGCCGCTTAGGATTCTTCCCATTATCATGTACAAAGGCTAAGAATACAGAAGGTCTTACCAGCCGCGACTTTCCGGGCCTCCTGAATGTCCCGTGTAGCACCTCGAGCTTCTTCCCGAGCACCTTCCGCAGCCTCGAGAGCTTGGGCGAGTTCGGATTCTTTCCCTACTAGACTCTGCTCCAAGCCCTCGCTTTTCTTCAAAGCTTCCTGGAGCTCTTGCTCAGCGGCGATGACCCTAGCCTCGTGTTTTTCACGAAGCGCCTGTTCGGCGGCAGCCTTCTCGTTGGCATCAGCCACAGCCTTCTTTAGTGCCTCGTATTCGGCACTCGCTCCTAGAGCACACAATACAAATACTTTTCACTATGCACAACCATTCGTTCGTGCCAACTTCAAGACAAATGCTTTCAACATACCTTGCTTGTCTTCCAATTGCTTCCTCACACGGCCAAGTTCTTCCTCGGCCCGTGCAAGGCTCTGCTTCAGTTCAGACACTTCCGCATTATAAGCGGCCGTCCTCTCTGCAGACGCCTGTTTTCACACAAAGGGGTATACGTTATTCACATAGGCCCCTACGAAAGCAGAGGATTTGATCCCCATGCCCGGCTCTGTCTCCTCCGTCGGACTGTGCATCAGGGGCTACTACTCATACTATGACAATTCCTCAAAAGTTTCATAGGAAACATACCCCAAAGGCCTTTATAAGGCCAAAGCAGGACTCGTTCAGCCCGCTCTCGGCGGACTGAATCTTCTCAACCACCGCGCCCATGAGGGTCCGATGCTCATCGACGATAGACGCGTTCTTCAACGCTGTCAATAGACCACCGGGCAACTCCGCTCGAACAGAGGATGCCGGCGGGGTAGGCAGGCCTTCCACCATCGAAGGTGGCTATTCGCTCGATTCTGGAACCTTAGAGGTCCCGGGGCCTTATCCGCCCCCGTGTGTCCGGCTGCAGGGATATGTCCTCCCTGGTCCGGGTCCTGTCGAGATGACACCTCAGTGTCACACCTGGACTTTGGGGAAGGGGCCTGCGGAGGCGTCTCGCTCGCCAAGGCGTCTGAGCCCAGTGAATCCTCCGATGAGGACAGTCCGGCGTGAGACCTCGCCGGGCTGTGGAAAATATGGCAATGGTTAAAGCTACTATATCCAAAAACAATCCCAGACACATATGCGTGTGCGGATTCCGTATACTTACGACTTCTCCAAGGGCTGGGCTGCTATCGGCAGCCGTGGCGGATATCTCTAGGTGGGAACCTTTCCCCCGCTTGGGCGATTCGGCCTCGAGGGACGGGGAAGCTGCACGCTTCCTCCCACCTTCAGAGTGAGGCTCGTCCTCCTCGGCTTCCTCCTCTTCGCCTTCTGAAGAAGGAGTGTCGTTTGAGTCTTCAGATTTTGCGTCCAAAGCCTCGCGGCGACGGAGGCCACTCCAGGTCTTCTTGACCTTCTTGGAAGCCTCCTTCTTTGGTGCCTCATAAGGCGCGGCGACCAACATCTTTGACAGAAGAAGTCCGGCCGGTTCCTCCGGCAGAGGAGCCGGACACTGTATCCGCTCCACCTTCTTTACCCATCCCTGAGATCAAAATGAAACACGATTAAGATGTCTCCCTCAGGACATGCCAGCTAAAGCATGAATGGACAGAGCGTGGCTGTAACTTACCGAGCTTGCGGAGTGGGATAATTGGTACCCATGGTCCTCGGCGGGGCCCGGCCACGATTTGCCGGACTTGAAGAGCACCTTCCAGATATCCTTGTGGGAGGAATCATAAAGCCCCTGAAGGGTTTGGTGCTCGGTTGGGTCGAACTCCCACAGGGTGCAAGCTCGGCGCTGGCAGGGGAGAACCAGGCGAACTAGCATCACCTGGACTACATCGACGAGTTTGACGTCCCTGTCAACCATGCTCTGTACGCGCGTCTGGAGCAATGACAGCTCGTCGGGCGAAGACCAGTTCGGGCCCTTCTTGGGCCAGGACGTGAGCCGCAGTGGAGTCCGGATCTGAACTCTGGAGCTGCCGCCCACTTTTTGCCACATGGTTCGTTGATATAGAACCACTGCTGCTGCCACTCCTTGACGGACTCGTTGAAGGCTCCCTTCGGCCAAGCGGCCTTGGGCATCTTGCTTACCATGGCGCCGCCGCACTCGGCGTGTTCGCCACTCACCACCTTGGGTTTCACATTGAAGACCTTCAGCCACAGGCCGAAGTGAAGCGGGATCCGGAGAAAAGCCTCGCACACAACGATGAACGTCGAGATATTGAGGAAGGAGTTAAGGGAAAGATCATGAAAATCGATCCCGTAGTAATACACGACTCCACGAACAAATGGGTGAAGGGGAAACCCGAGCCCGCGGACAAAACAGGGAAGGAACAAGACTCTCTCGTGAGGTTCCGGAGTGGGGACGACCTGTCCCGCTGGTGGGAGACGGTGGCCGATCTTCTGGGCCAGATACCCGGCTCCCCGGAGCTTCTTGATGTCCTTCTCGTGGATAGTCGAGGCCATCCATCTGCCTCCTGCTCCGGATCCGGACATCTTTAGAAGACCTCTCTTCGATGAATAAAAAGAGTACTTGGTCGTTAGGACTCGAACAGAGGGGAATGAGCTAACGGGAGGAGAAGGCATGGGTAAAGAGAAAGGGGCCTTACCTCTTTATAGGGGTGGTAAAAGTTTTTTGCGCCTCCCCACTTGCCTGGTGAAGCCCGTATGCCTCCCACTTGCCGCGATTAGCGGTGCAGTTGGGTTACCCATGCAAAAATTCACAGTTAGGGAAATACTTGGCCTTAAGGATCCGTGCCCTCAAAGAGTTTGGTTCCGTGAGAATTCGCCAAGCTTGCCTAGCCAGGAGTGCAAGGTTGAATAATTCTATGTCTCTGAACCCTAGACCACCGCATTCCTTTGGCCTTGTCATAGTGCTCCAAGACACCCAGCTAGCTTTCCTCTTTCCTTCCTTGCTGCCCACCAAAATTTCCGAATAAGTGAGTTTAGGTGCTCACATAAACCACGCGGGAGCTTGAAACATGACATAGAGTAAACATGGACTGATTGGGACACTGACTTAATAAGCACCTCTTTTCCCCCAACTGACAGAACCTTTTGCATCCAACCCTTGTCATAGTGCACCGGGCCCGGATCAGTTGGCAAGCCAAGGTATCTATCAGACAGGCTTTCAGTGGGAATATTTAAGGCCTGGTTAACTTCTGTTTTGAGGCTGGTCGGGCACCCCTTACTGAAGTACACCGAAGACTTTGATAAATTAATTATTTGCCCCGATGCATTGCTATATCTCTCAATCAAAGAGAACGACTCATTTGCTCCATCAACACTAGCTTTAACAAACAGCAGGCTATCATCCGCAAAGAGCAAGTGGCTAACCGGCGGAGCCGTGGGAGCCACTTGAATACCACCGAGGTGCCATGATTCATTTGTTGTTTTTAAGAGGCATTGAAGGCCCTCCGCTGCAAGTAAAAATAGGTAAGGAGAAATTGGGTCCCCCTGACGGATTCCCCTAGAAGGTAAAAAACATTCCAATTTGCCACCATTTAACAGAACTGAAAAGGTAACTGAGCTCACCATCCTCATGATCAAAGAGACCCATGTTGGCGCAAAACCCAGTTTTAACATGATGGCCTCCAAATACTCCCATTCGACACGATAATATGCCTTCATCATATCCATTTTAACAGCACAGAAACGATTTCTGTTGGCTTTCTTCCTCTTCATGAAATGCAAACATTCGTATGCCGAGATGATGTTATCTGTGATGAGTCTTCCCGGGACAAAAGCCGACTGCTCCTCCGATATAATCTCTGGTAGGATCTGTTTCAACCTATTTGAAAACACCTTCGAAGCAATCTTGTATAGCACATTACACAAACTTATTAGCTGAGTGGGGTCTTGTACCTTTGGGATCAAAACGAGGATAGTTCCATTGATCACTTCCAGTCTTTCTTCACCTCGTAGTATACGAAGTACCACTTCAGTAACCTCACCGCCACAAATATCCTAATGCCTTTGGAAGAAGTGAGCTGGATAACCGTCCGGGCCCGGTGCCTTCGTTGAGAACATTTGGAAAAGAGCATGTTTTACCTCGTCACCATTAAAAGGGGTTGTTAACATTGCATTCATCTCTGGTGTTACCTTTTCTGGAACAACATCTAGTACGGCGTCCATACCGGATGTGCCTTCTGACGTGAACAAGTCCGGTAGAAGGAATTCGCCAATGCTGCTATCTCCGTCGGGTCAGATGTCATAGGTCCATCCTCCGTTGAAGGGATTTTATAAGATTTGTCCTTCTCCTCATACTCGCCCACCTTTGAAAGTACTTAGTATTCTTATCACAGTATGTCAACCAATCAACACGGGACCCTTGCCGGGAGCAGAATCTCCTCCATGTGATATAGTTCAACTAACTTCTCATTAGTTTTTAGCTGCATGTGACGGTGCTAACCTTTGAGGGTCATTTTGCATTTTTGCCAGCTCTTTCTTCAATACTTTAATCTTCTTGGAAACTTGCCCAATCGTGGCACCACTCCACTTCGTGAGCGAGACCGAAGGTGCTGCCAGTTTTTATTCATATCCACCACTAAGTGCGCGCCTGCATCCCCTGTCCACATGCTAGCAAATGCATTATTGTACTCTTGGTGGCGTTCCCAATACATCTCATATCTGAACGGTTTCTTCCCCGTCGTAACATTTGCTCTGGGCTCCAACTGCATGCGTATTGGGCAATGATCCGAGGTCGCGCCCGTCTCATGGGATAAGACAGCCTGGGGAACCGAGCCATCCAGTCAGAGTTGGCCATGGCCCGATCGAGGCGAACGCGACAGAAAGTTCCACCTGCAGTTTTCTTCTAAAATGTCCAGGGTTTTCCTTGATATCCTACATCCGCTAGTGCACATACATCCATCGCTTCACGGAAGTCAGCAATCTGGGTACTCCTTCTCTGCCCGCCGCCCGCATGTTCATGGGGTTGAAGTACTTCGTTAAAGTCCCGTATACAGAGCCAAGGTAACGTAATCGCTATGACTAGGGATTTCAGCAAATCCCAAGTTTTGTATCTCTCGCCCACCTGTGCTTCGCCGTACACACATGTCAGTCTCTAGTCCACCCAAGCGGGAGAGGAGACAGTTGCATCCACGTGATACTCCGAATAACCAAAAGCTTTATCTTTTATTGTTGCATCATTCCAAAACAAACCAATGCCACCACTACGACCCGAGCTACCAACAGCATAAGAGTTTGAAAACCCTAAAGTATCAGCAAGACTCTCGACACGTGCTTTCGAGATTTGTGTTTCCACTATGCATAGCACTGCGGGCAAATTGCTTCGCTAAATCACGAAGCTCACGAATTGTCGCAGCTTTGCCCACTCCGCGACAATTCCAACATAGTATATTCACTGCGCTGGCGATCCTCCCCTCGGGAGGTCGCCGATTTTGCTTCAGTTGGTTTTTCAGAATTTGGAGCCTTCTTTCTGTTGTTCTTCTCCGTCGTCACTGTGGAGAAGGAAAAACTCAGCTCGGCGGTGATCGAAGTGCCTCGATGGATGCCCTCCGCTCGTTGCTTCGCTTCGACTCCAGCCCAGAGTGGCAGAGCCCACTCCAGCGCCCAGCCCAGAAGTTCATAAGACTAAGCTTATGTAAAAATTTGCCCCCCCAAAGAATTTTGGGCCCTGTGTGAGCGGCACCTTCTGAACCACTGTAGGCCCGGCCCTGATGCATGTAGTTGAGTTAGCATCAGCTGAGTACCAAGCAGGTACGTGTAGTCTGCATAAATGTGTTAGCAGCTGGTATAAAGCTCCATAGAGTCGTAGCGGCTGAGTCGTGTGGTAGATGAGCGTTGGAGCTAGAAGCGGATGGAATTAGTCGAGGCCCGCGTCAGAGTGTGCCGTTGTGGGCAAGCTCCAAGTGTGCTACAGACTTACGAATGACTCAAGCTTTAAAAAGCTCGAGCTCCACGGTGCCTCTTATCTGCACCATTGGTGTGCTTTGGGATTTGTGCCAGAAAGGAGCTTCCAGCGGTGCAGCAGTGCGCTGCAGTTTCATTAGCAGGTGTTGTCATGTCCATCCAAATAGTAATCACAAGTTGTTCACTGCGTGGGCTTTGTGGCAGAATGGTGCCAGTGGCTTACAGCGATGTCACGTGTGTCCACTGCATGGCTACAGGTTATGTCATATCCCTAGTCTAGGCTCACTGTTGAACAGTGCAAGAGAGAGAACCAGTGGGATAGCTAATAGAAAAGTGTGGCACCGCTAGTGGAAAAGTGAAGATAGAGGTAGCATGTGAGAGTGAGAGAAAAACTCATTGCGAAAATTTCTTTTCTGAGAGGGAGACAAAGTGAATTCGTGGGAGACTCAAAGAGGAAAAAATATGTTGAAAAGTTGAAGAGATAGGTAGCATGTGTCACAGGGAGAGGACTTTTTTTATTAGAGAAGTGAGAGAGGTAGAGCAGTTGTGTGAGGTAATTTATGTGAGGAAACATAGAGCGTTGTGTCAGTTTTTATAGCAGCAGCCAGCAAGTCAAATAGTATGAGGTCAGAGAAAAACTAGTATGAAGTCCATATGACAGCAACAGTGCTAGTGCTGGATAGTGGTAGAACTGTAGCTTGTCTTGGCCGTCGCTATCACAGGTCTGCACTCCTCGCCAGAGTATTTAGCGTTCTGCCTTAGCTGCTAATTTTAAATCTATGCACACATCCACATGCACTGGGTATTAGATTGGACGGCTATGATAGAGGGTACAGTGTAGCTCGCTCTAAAAAAACCGCGCTCCCGAAGTAGTTAGATGAGATAAGGATGCATGCAGTCAGGCGTTGGCCGAGTTGTGTGGTCAGCTACCAGTGATGTGGATCAGGCCGTAAAGAGAATTCAAACGAACAGCAAACATAATTTATTTGATCAATACATGCTAAAACTATATTTATTTCTTTTTCTTTTTGGATCAAGTATATTTTTTGGTACTATACAAACATCCCAAAGACAAAAAATATCCAGAAATCGCAACTCACACCGATACCTTAATGCAGGCCCAATGGGTCTTTTTGTTTTGCAAGAACAACAGGCCCAATGGGTGAATGCAACACGCATCTACAAGATGGTAGCTAGTAGACGCCCAAGTACGCCAAGCTTGCTTCAGCAAGCAAGATGCTGGATTGATTATGTCCTCTCTGTGGAGTGCCCGACAATTGGCGCCACGCCTTGCTGGAATGTACCGCATCCCGGTGTGTATGGGCACTGTCAAACGAGGAACTGGTTGAGCATTTGACCATGTCTACGATGACAGATGCAAAGCTCTGGCTCTTTTCAATGAGCGAATCCCTCCCGCCGGAGTAGTTTCTGTTGATGACGGTAACATTATGGGCCATATGGAGTGCTCGCCGTAAGGTGATACATGAGGATATGTGAGAATAAAACGCTAATGCAAGATCATAGACGACACACTGAGGCACGATATTTGTTAACGAGGTTTACCGATATGGCTACATCCCGGGGTGGTGAACCCGACGTGAATAAGAGGCCTAGGATACAAGTGTCCGACTCCTACACAACTCGTACCTAACCACACCAGTTACAACTCCAAGTCCATGTTCGACACAAATATCCTTGACTCTTGTCTGCCATAGACCGAAGTTACCCGTGCTATCGAATTTCACCAAATCAAACCTGGTGAATCTTGAAGGGTTTGCAGGAGACGAAGCCGGCCAAGGTTGACAACGATGTGTGGGAGGATATGCAAGTGCAGGCGGCCACTACCATACGGCTTTGTCTTGCGGATCAGGTCATGTATCATGTGATGGACGAAGATACTCCTAATGGAATTTGGGACAAATTGGCAAATCGTTATATGTCCAAGTCAGCAACCAATAAGCTGTATTTGAAGCAAAAATTCTATGGGCTGAAGATGCTGGAGGGGTCGGATCTTGTGGAGCATGTGAATGCCTTTAATCAGTTGGTCACGGATCTAGCGCATCTGGATGTGAATATTGAGGATGAGGATAAGGCACTACTTCTTCTTGTTTCATTGCCACCGTCCTATGAGCATTTGGTCATTACATTGACACATTGAAAGACAACCATCAATAATGAGGAAGTCACTGCAGCATTACTTGGACATGAGTTGATGAAGCAAAAGAATGCTGCAGAAAGGGAGAGTACTCAAGGTTTGGGGTTGGCAGTTAAAGGTTATCAGCTCAGGAAGGGACAAGAGGCGGAGAAGAAAAGGAAGAAAAAGGTGCAGTGCTACAGGTGCAAAGACTGGGGACATGTAAAGAGGGAATGCCCAGAACTGAAGGGTGAGGCAAGTGCTAATGCGGCTCCTCATCGTGATGGCTCGGACAGTGATAGTGATGTTCTCGTTGTATCAAATAGACGGTCAACAAAAACTCAAGCGTGGATGTTGGATTCAGCTTGCTCTTTTCATGCGACGCCCAACAGGGAGTGGTTCTCTTCGTACAAGTCTGGTGAGTTTGGTTTAGCCTATGTGGGCGATGACACAGGTTATCGTGTTGCTGGAGTAGGTGACATCAAAATCAAGATGGTTGACGGAGTTGAGCGGATGCTTCGGGGAGTCAGGCATGTACGAGGGCTAAGGAGGAATCTAATTTCGCTTGGTGTTCTTCATGATGGTGGTATGAAATTCCGTTGTGATCGGGATACGAAGACCATGAAAATCATGGAAGATGGGGTGACCGTGATGATAGGAGAGAGGACGGCTTCGCATCTTTACAAGTTGCAGGGGAGCACTATTGCAGGTGGAGCCATGGAGAGTGGAGCTGCAGGAGTAGCAGTGGAGTCCCACGGTGGCGGTGGGTCTGGCCCGTCGGGTAGCTCTCAGTAAGCTACAAAGAAGAAGACCCAAGTCCGGAGTACATGGAGGTTCGAGCATGGACAACTTCTAGGTGGTGGAAAATATTCGCCAAGGTGGAGTTTGTTATATTTGTGTCGAATATATTATGTACGCAAGGGGTTACGTGGACTTGGAGTTGTAATTCGTGCGGTTAGGTACGAGTTGTGTAGGAGTCGGACACTTGTATCCTAGGCCTCTTATATACGGAGGGGCACCACACATTGTAACCCATGATGAATTGATAGCAACAGGTACGCGGGGGAGCCGACGGCTTGTGCCGGCGCCCGGGCGGCCGGTGTTGCGGTATCTTGGGGAGGAGCGCCCGTAGTCATGCCCCGGGGATGTAGCCATATCGGTGAATCTCGTTAACAAATATCGTGCCTTGGTGTGTCGTCTATGATCTAGCATTAGCGTTTTATTCTAACAGGATATTTATCATACTCCATTTGCAACTGACAGATTCATCAAGTCTTATCTCGCGGATATTGAGTTCCTACAAAAGGAGGATAGGACACATGCGATGTCGAAAGCAAGGCCAAGGTCATGGATATCGCCACCGCCTGAGCACATGAAGATCAACGTGGATGCTGCCGTATCCAGGACATGGAGGTTTGGCGCTGCTAGTGCGATCTACAGGGACGAAGTAGGAGGCTTTTGGGGGGCATCGGCACTTGCTCTCAACAACACTATTGACCCCCAGATTTTAGAAACCATAGCAATACGAGAAGCTCTCGCCCTTACTCAAGATCTCTATATCAACAAGATAGCCATAGCATCCGGTTGCAAGGTGGCCATCGATGCAATCAAGGAGGGGAGTTCTGCAAACTTTTGTGCAATAATTTTAGAAGTTCAAAATACCTCTAGTAATTTTTCTTCCTGTATTTTTAGTCATGAGTACAGGACCTCGAATGAGGAGGCCTATAATCTCGCAAAGTACGCTTTATCCTTAGGGTTTGGCCGCCATGTTTGGCTAGGTCAGCCCGGAGATCTTGTATTCGTCCCTCGCAATAAAGCTTTGTGAGATTCTCAAAAAAAAAGCAAGCAAAATGCTGGATTGATTGTTGATTGATGGAGCGGCATCCTTCTCCATGGTGTTAACCAGCCGGACTACCAGAAAGATGGGATTTGCACCGCAGGCCCGTAGTGGACAATTGGAAGCTTTCGGTGATGATGGAACAGGATATATCATTGGTCCGTGATATGGTACTACTGCAGGCCCGTAGTAGACACGGCAAAAGCATAATCAAATGTGAAATTCCCTGAAAGTAGGCACTAGAGACAGGACAAAGAAGGGCAGGATGTGGGGCGACCCTGTGCAAGGTACCATTTGATTCATGTGTACAGATGAGTTTTTTTTTGAGATTTGTACAGATGAGTTTTTACCTTAAGCAATTTTCCTAATGTCTTCCAATCCCACAATATATGCATCAAGGTACTCTCATTCTTGGATGCACACTTGCTTGCATTAGATATAGCTGGGGAAAAGTGACTTGCTTGCAATAGTGTTTGTAGTGGCCTTTGCTTAGCTGGAAAGCGGGGGTAGAAGCAACAATATTTATGGTGTCCAACCTGCAGTAGTACCATGTCACGGACCAATGATATATGAATCAATAGTCGAAGTACCTACACTGGCTATGAATTTAATTCACCATATTCAGTCTTCAACGGGTTTCCACATGACATCTATGTTTGACTCTTAGCTTAACTAAACGATCTTGAAAATTTCGGGATGTTCAATCGTACAAGGGCATGTGTATAAATGTATTTATTTATTTATAAAAATATCATCAATTAAAAGCTGATGACGGATGTACCACTACACCGATGCAGATTGGCGGAATTGCCACTGCCCCATTGCTTGCTGCCACAGGAGTTGTTGGGATTCCGCCAAATGTAAGGGTGAAACGGAATGGTAGCAAGTATTTCCCTAATTTAGAGAACCAAGGTTATCAATCCAAAGTTAATAGCACCAGCACAGAAAACACAAGACACACTCGTTCCCAACACGGCAAGAAGGTTGTCAAGCCCTTTGTCTTGCTTGTCACTAGACTAATTGCAAGTGATAGAGAAAGTTGATAGCAATGTAACATGGCAAAGTAATGGTGCAGAAGAATTTGTTAATGGAGAATAGACCCAGGAGACATAGGTTCACTAGGGGCATCTCTCTCGAAAACAAGCGAATTACTTAATAAACGAACTACAGTTGGGGAACGATTAAATTGTAAATTTTATGACTATGATTGTTCATAGTACAATCTCATATAGGCATTACGTCCTTCATAAGTAGACCGTTAATCCGACTGCATATACTACTAATACTCCACCCCAAAACCGCTATCCAACATACATCTCGAGGTATTAAGTTTGCAATAAACAGAGCATCCCAACAAGCAATACATCATAATGTTGACAGAAAAACATCAATCAACATGACAAGACCCGTCATTTTATCCTTAGTGGCAATAATACATTACATGTATTTCCCTTATTGTCATTGCGTTATAGTAACACGAGATTGAACCATTACAAAGCACCACTCCCTCAGAAGAAAACCCATCAAACTTGGTCAAAGAACATACATAGATCGCTGAGCATGCAAAACTATTTAATTATACAACAAGAAAATCTCAAAAGATTCAATCGATTCCAATGAACAATCTGATTATAACGTGACAATTCATCGCATCCCAACAAACACACCACCGATTACATTTAATTGATCCCGATCATGTGAAGCAGATCATGGGAACATAGTATCTAAAATCCAAGATAGAGAGAAAGAATCATCTAGCTGCTAATATGGACCCTAAGGTCCTAATGGAATTACTCACGTGTGGGCCCACTGCAGCACCTCCCGATCTTCCTCGTAGCTTCCCGTGTCCTTCATTGCCGATTCTTTTAATTAAATTGACAAGTGATTTTGACTTCCGTAGATATTGATTTCCTGTAAAACCAAAAACATGCAGAAAAGAAGAATTGACACTTGGCACAAAATTAATAGGTAGTCAAGAAAAATAATATAAAATGGTATAAAAAGTATATAAAATTTATAATATTATAGCATGGAATAATAAAAATTTATAGATTCTTTTGAGACGTATCACCCATCGTAGATGTTGGACGTAGTCGGCGTCAATGAGGTGAACTTTGCGGCGTTGGAGCTATGGTTTGGTTGTGGATCGTACAAGGGCAGGGGAAATGAGTGGGAGCGTGGTGCTTGAGAGCTCGTGTGAATTACATGAAAAGGCTGTGTGCCCATGTCAGCCGGATGCGATTTCTGCTCTTGCACTGCTTATGCTTGTGAGATAACGGAGGCGGTTCGTACCAACCACCTCAAATGCTTCCTGTAGGGGTTTTCTCATTCATAACCACCTCTATTGCTTTGTATAGCACTAATAACCGCCTAAGGTGGCCACATTACAGGTGGCTTTATTCTACTTGGTCCAAAATGCCTCTGATGGCCGCTTTTAAAGCTCATTTTTCTACTAGCGTGAATCAAACTTGATTCATTTGTGGAAAGGGATGATCCTTTAACTTTAATTTAATGTGCATCGAGCATGTAAAATTTTAGTTAAGAATAGTTCAATTCTACATCTAGTTCGTGACAGTTCTCTTGCATGATTGCATGTTTCAAATTTAGTTATTTTTGTAAAGGAATTTACTTTGTGAAAATTTCATTTCACACTTGTCTATTTCAAATTGATATTCATCACATGTAAAATAAACAAGTCGTTTATGCGAGCTGCTTGCACTCCTATCTCTTTCCTTTACCCAACGAAAGTATTCCGTCCGTCAGCAATGAAATTCTTGGCAACAATACACTAGAGCTAAAATCCATCATGTATAGTTTACACACATATTGAACTAACTCGATATGAGCCTACTAATTAGCCACAACAGGCATAATAATGTGTCAATGGATACAATGCTAATGCAGACACTCTAGACAGTAGAAAGAGAGTGTGGCTGTGCAACAACCCAATAAATGGATCTCTAGTGTGAGGTGTCCTCAAGTTCATGCATACACGTGAGTTTATGCCTAACACAATTTTCCTAACACCTTCCAATCCCACAACATATGATCAACATAGTCACATTCTTGCACATGGACTATTGAAGTCATAGAGAGACGCATTCGAAATGGTGCTGCTTGCAAGTGTTTGTAGTGTCATTTGTAACATTCAAAGCATGGTTAGAAGCAATGAAATTTATAGTACCCGACTAGCAGCAGTGGGTTGGTGCCATGTCATTGAGCATTGATTTATGAGTCAATGATTGCAACCCTTCTATTGCTCATTCATTTAATTTACTTTGTTACATATTCAATGGGTCGTACAATAGTGATAGCTTCCAATATTATAGTCCGATTCCTGGGTAGCAAAAATTCTTCCAATATTATGATCTTACGAAAAGGTGTGACGGAACCCGGGTGCCCCGACACCCGGTTATCCAGTCCATCCGCAGTGCTCAAGATTCGTGCGGGTGATTTTTGCAGTGCAGGCGGTTGCATAGTAACTGGGCTATTAGCAGGCTTTCTCCAGGGAGACAGATAGCGACAGGTGGAGAGAGGCATGGCAGGAATAGGCTTGAAAAGGTGTTCCAGTCTACGGGCCTGTTCACTGAAACGACATCACATGCATGGCCCAGCGGCATGAGATGATATTATATCGATAGCAACTTGCATGGCTGCTGTTCCTTTGTGCGGTCAGCCTATTTCAGTCTAGTGTTTGTTATTATTTTTATTTCTTGAATATGGACGTTCATAATATGGACCTTTAGGTCTGTGAGCTGAACAAAAAACGAGTCTTTTTTTATTTATTTTGGCAAATGCTGCTTGCCCCCTCCTTCGATGTAACTCTGCTTGTTGACTGGTTGGGTTTCTTCCAGTGGAATGGAACCGGGGGGCTAGCCCCTTTTCCTCGAAATTTTTTTTGTCATCATCACATACAGGAGAAAATCATTTTTGACACGACATCTCAGTGAGAATAAAATATGAAATTTCCCAACATAGAAGGCCCAAGGATAGAAATACTTCATTGGAATGACGTTTGCCATACAGTTCAGTAGTCTAACACATACGTCAAAGGCTCATAGTTTGCCATCAGTTCCGTACCGGACAGCCAACATTAGACTAACGTTTGGCAAAATAGGACAGAATAACGAATTGTAGCACGTTAAAGTAATAGTCGTTCTATAGTGCGCAATCTTGCTCTCTATATATTCCTTACCAAATGCAGACTCTAGGCTATTATGGTAATCCATGCCTTCATGGTTGCAGTGTCGGCATCTTTATCAAAGCAAAGTGCCACAACATCATCTTCTTTCAAACCTAGGGTGTCAGCATATGCCCGGAACCCGCCCTGTATGACCATCCAGTCATCACGGGTCTTCTTGAATATAGATTCTATCTGAGTGTCTCCTCTGTCTAGCAGCAAAAGCACACCTTCTCCATCCATAGGGCCTATCTTGCACTAAATCTGACGAACGACCCGCTTCGGAATCCTCTGCCAACACGACATAGTAGAAATTAGATGATGTTTACAAATCCATACAGGTAATGATATGATACCAGCATAACACACAAGAGTAAAGTTGATTTCAAGAATGGTAAACCACTAACCATGTATCCACCTTCTACGTCACTTTTTGATATCTTGTGAACGAAGATGCAGCAAGGAAATCTTGAATAGGCAAACACGCTCTTGATCATCCTCTTCATCTCAGGATATTCTAGCCCTAGTCCCCTTGTATAGATGCATTCATCAATTCAATGCTAAGGCCTTCCATAGCTTCATATATTATTATGTGAAGCACACAGAAGAATTAGAATCAATTTGGCAGGAATCGTGGGAGGATAATGGTAATTACTTAATATAGACCAAAAGTTGCAATTTGTAGATATGTGTTTAGATGCAGAGTTTTATAGTTATAAAAATAATGGAGACATGGCCATTAATAGCTTATATTTGAAGAGATACAGTACAGAAGATCATAGTTCTATCTGTCAGTGTACAATTTCTAGATCGCAATGAATATTGACATGTCATCATTGAAATGTTGTTCAGATATATATCAGGGGACGGAATACAATATGATCAATCACAGAATGAGCACTCAAAACTTTTTAGTGTTTCAAGACCTATAATCAAAACACTGGCATATCATAAAGAACAAGTGTGTGTCGAGCTCACTGATATAGGGTAGAGGGACTTGCACAATGCCATCTCGTTCAATATCCACAAAAAATGTGAACCCACTGGGAGGCATATATATGTCGATCACATATCCTGGCCTTACAGCATAAGTATCATTCAAGTCATTCCACCTAGGCCCGTAGATCTTGATAGCTGTCTCAGTACATTCAAACTTGACCTCAAACTGAATACCTTCACGGGTTACCATGACCGGGTCCCAGATCTTCATATTACGCCGGGCTGCTTCATATTCCTCATGTTCAATGTAGGCAGCTAGAACATGGCGAATAGCACAAGGAATATACTGCAAACATGCATCATAATTGTAAAGACGAGGAACCAGATTAGTACTTCATCCAACAGGG
The DNA here is from genome assembly GCA_021437245.1 of Aegilops speltoides. Lineage (NCBI taxonomy): Eukaryota > Viridiplantae > Streptophyta > Magnoliopsida > Poales > Poaceae > Aegilops > Aegilops speltoides. Next base: position 36,789,309 of record CM038147.1, read on the forward strand.
ATAATATATTTTTTTGCAGGTATGCAATGGCAAAAAACATGCTGCAACCGTACCATTCCATCCCAGAAATAGCAGTAATGGCCTATCATCTCTATCCTCAGGTCCCGAGCTGCTCCTTGTCCATCGCGGCATATGGCGATTGGATGCTTGCACACAGGACAAGCCATTGCCTATAAAGTAAGAAATGATGCACACAGGGCCTGTTATTTTCATCCCATGTATGTATTGATGGCACGTAGTTGCCAATAGTTTCATGTACATCAAACATTCTAGGACGAATATATATATTTTCGGTCGAAGCTGATTATATAGGAGAAATAACTAAGATAATGTGTTACGGGACCCTTATAACATATCAAGGCTGAACAACAAACTGTATGCAATCCAGCAGTTACTGTCATAATCATAGGTTCAGCGATATTTAATGGATATCAGTGTCGGACATAATCTACAATAAATTTATATATAAATAACACCTAAACTGAATAGTTAGGACAGATTATCAACAGTGTTGCTTTATCGAGCCTTCATGTCATCAAGGCGGCAACAAGGAACCGTCAGTGAACAAATAGTTTCTTGCGTAAAGCTAGGTTCAGAAAATTTGGGGTGTCATCCTAACATGATTTCCGCAATCAGGTTCAGTATCGGGAGATGCAATTTGCCCATAATCCATCGCAATGAAAGAAGATACAAAACGAATGCGAAGAAAAAGCACAAGCAGGGCCCGTTTGGATCAGGTACAGGAGCCGGCGTCACGGCTCTGCGGAAGAATCCATCCCGAATCCTTTAGACCCTACGATATTAGTGTATCGTCTGTGTAGGAAGCCAAGCAAATTGCCGGCCGGTTTACTGATGCCAACCCCCCGCCCCCCTCCTCCCCCCCCCCCCTCCTCGGCGCGCTCGCATGTCCAGCGCATCCACCGCGACACGGCGACTCAACGAATGCGGGCACAACCATCCCCGGCAGCAAGAATCGTTGCCCTCGACGAGATCCTTGCCCTTTCACCAACCTCGCCTCTGTTCTATCCTGTTGCTAAGGGGACGCTATATGTCGCCGAACCCATTGCAAGTATCGAACAACTAGTCTAGTTGACCATACATACCTTGGATCAAGCCGTCTGTAGCTCCCGGCCAGATCCGACCCGCAGGCTCCTGTCCGCCGTCGTCCACGAATTGAAGAAGGAGTCACTCGATCCGCCGTGTTCTCCTGCTGCCTCTTTCTTTACCCCAACACACATAGCTATCTGATTAGTGTATGACATCGTGGGGACATACAGACCGGCCCCAGCTGCCATTGTCTTTTACATCAACCTACGGTTCCAGCATGTGGCCCATTGTACCCACCGTCTCATCTAGCCATTAGTTGATATTTATTGGAATCAGCTATGAAATTAATGCAGCTGTTTGTCCAGATACGCATGCATTTTACTAATACTTTCATATTCGTAGAACATATAGGTCATTTTTTCTGCTTTGACGGCGCGAGGGAAACCGAAGAAAATAATATTTGGAAAATAAAGAGAAACATTAAATAAACATCAATACGGTTAGAGCTGCCATGGGTATCAACTGTAGTCATGGCCCAGTCCTCCGTGTGCCACTTCCCACCGCCAAGTGTTGTCGCGGATATCGGTCGTAGTGATAGGCCGATTCTCCACCTTGCACTTCCCATTGTCGAAGCGTTTGCGGCCCATTACCAAGGTCGCGCCGCTGCCGGTAGTTCCGGATGTGGTTGGGCTTGGTGCCTTCCGGGCCGGTCTCACGACGTTGCGGCAGCCCTAGTGGCGTGAGTCGCGTTGACCATGTCCAGATTGCGCGTCTCCGATGCAAGCAGCAAACCACGCCTGCTCGGGCGGCATCGTAGCGGGTGGTGGCCACAATTGCCCGACCAACTCGACTCCAATGGCCGCGACCGACGCGCGTGTTGATTGAAGCATGTCCCGCTCCCATTTTAAATGCGCAAACCACCAGGATGCACCCGTCGTTGCCATAAGACAGAGGTGCAGGGTTACTGAGCTACTGTCACCACCATTCAAAGACGCCACCATGGCCTCCTAACAAGGCGAGCGCCAACCCACAGCCACGACAGTAAACACTGACGTACAGCCACTCTCCATACGTGATCATGCCAATCGCGACCTAGGCCGTGGTCATCACCGCTAATGTTGTCGCGGGTATATCGGTCGCAGTCATGGGCCGATTCTCCACCTTGCACATCCGACTGACGAAGCGGTCGCAGCCCATTATGAAGGTCACGTGGATGCCGGTAGTTCCGGAGGTGGTCAGGGTTGGTGCCTTCCGGGACGGTCTCATGGCATTGTGGTAGCCCTAGTACGCCCACTCTCTTGACCTGATCACGCCAATCGCGACCTAGGCCGTGGTCATCACCGCTAGTGTTGTCGCGGATGTCGGTCTCATGGCTTTGTGGCAGCCCTAGTGGTGTGAGTCATGTTGAAGCATGTTCCGCTCCCATCTTAAATGCACAAACCACCAAGATGCACCGGTCGTTGCCATAAAACAGAGGTGGAGGGTTACTGAGCTACTGCCACTGCCATTTGAAGACGCCACCATGGCCTCCTAACAAGGCGAGCGCCAACCCACAGCCACGACAGTAGACACTAACGTACGCCCCCCACTCTAGGCATGACCAAGCCAACCGTGACCTAGGCCGTGGTCATCACCCGATAGTGTTGTCGCGGGTATCGGTCGCAGTCATGCGCCGATACTCCACCCTGCACTTTCCACTGTCGAATCGGTCGCGACCCATTATCAAGGCCGCGTGGCTGCCGGTAGTTCCGGAGATGGTCGGGTTGGTGCCTTCTGGGGCGGTGTGGCAGCCCTAGTGGTGCGAGTCGCGTTGACCGTGTCCGGATTGTGCGGATTGGATGCAAGCAGCCAAGCACACCCGCTCGGGCGGCATCGTAGCGGGTGCTAATGGCAGGCGAGATAAAACACCAAGGTACATCAGTTACACTGTATCGCGCTGCTCAACGGTTCCTTGCAGGCTCCGTCATGGTGTTCCTACTACCTATAACTTAACCCGGGTGAAAGATTGATTTTTCAAATTGGACGATGTTGACGCCGTGAATCATTCAATTACTCTTTCGTAGCAAGCCACTAGCACACATGAAAAAGTTTCAAAGTTCAACGAATGAAGATTACAATACTAGCTGAAGGGTTTAGCACACATGGCAAAGGTTCAAGGTTCGGTTGACAAAATATTACAAAAGACCACACAAAAGACCACGGGAGTACATCACACCCGAACAGTCACTGTATTTCAGTACCTTATAACAGGCACTAACAGCCATTTGATTTGAGATATTTACCATATAGCCAAGATTAGGCTATGATTGTAAACCACACTTTTATTGTTGCTGGATCTTCATCTCTTTCGAAGCAAATCACCACCACATCGTCTTCTTTGAGGCCTAGGTTGTTAGCGTATTCTCGGAAGCCACCCTGTATAATCATCCTCTCATCACTAGTCTTCTTGAATACAACATCCAAGTGAGTATCAGGTCCGTTCAGTAGCAAAAGCACGCCCTGTGACTCCATAGGTCCCTTTATGTACTCAATCTGACGAACAACCCACTTTGGAATTCTCTGCCAATGCAACATATCACATAACAAATTTTGAGTTAGCGGGAAGCATGTTACATTATGTATGACCGTAGCATAAATTATGTCAACAAATTTGGATGCATATAGTACAAATTACTAACCATATAGCCGCCTCTAATATCACTTTTGGACAGTTTGTGGACAAAGATACAGCAGGGAAACCTTGAATAGGCAAATGCGCACTTGATCATCCTCTTCATGTCATGATATTGCAGCCTTTGTCCCCTTGTGTATATGCACTCATCGATCCATTTACGCTTTCTATGGCTGAGGCCACGCATGGCTTCATAGAGCATCATGTGAGGTATATGATATTAAGTTAGCGTTACACTTGGGTAGCAACCACAGAAGAACAATACAACCCATGTATTAATATGTACAATAAGACATATAACGAGTACGTTTACATGATTGCACTCTTATTAATGGTTGATGTTTGTCATGCTACGTTACATAATTTCATTTTTAGCATTCGCCATATTATATTGTATATATCAAACAGATATCTCCAAATGAATGTTGAGGTAGCATATATGGAATATTGTTTATCTAGGACAGTACAAAACAATCAATCATTCGTATATCACTCAGTCATCCCGATATTCGTAAATGTAGAGAAAAGTGGGCGGGTTTTAAACTTACCAATGTATCGCAGAGGGACCCGCATAATACCATTTCTTTCAACATCAACATAGAATCTGTACCCACTGTGAGGCATATAGATACGGATCACATCTCCTCCCCTTACACAATAAACACCCATCATCTCAATCCATCCAGGACCATGGATCTTTGTTGCCATGTCACTATTACCAAACTTAACTTCAAACTCAAGTGCTTCGCGAGTTACCAGGACAGGATCCCAAATCTTGATGTTTCGCTGCATCGCCTTATGTTCCTCATTATCAATGTACGCACGCAGGATGTGGCGGATGGCACAAGGAACATACTGAACATATGTTTTGCAAAAGAAAAGAAGACTTCATTATATTAGTCCGAACAGGCAATATGTGCTCTTCTAAGCATGCATATCTAAAGTTATGTTTCAAGCATACCACTTCATCCCAGTAAAAGCCTGACGCTGGTATCCTCAAGTGCTGAGCTGCTCCTTGGCCATCTTGACATATGGGGATAGGATGCTTGCACTCAGGGCACACCATCACCTACACAAATCAGATTGGATTTTCGTTAAGGATAAGAAGAATAAATAAGAATATATTGTTTGCACATATCAGGAGGGATATATTGTGTAGGTAGAATCCAATAACACACTATAGAATTGCTATGTTCTGTACTTAGGTAGCACAACCGTAATATTTCTTAAGATAATATATTTACCAACCATGGGCACGACCAAACATATGAGGACAGTATGCAGCACCAGCACATGAATACGACCAAAATCCGTTTGCCAAACGAGGAAGCAACCAATATGCCCAAGGGCACGCGTACAAAAAGTCTGTCTGAACTCGTGATTGTATTTTTGTTCAATGGTATTCATACACGGGGGTCATGGATTCAGACGGAAAGCTTGATCCAGAAAAAAAAGGCCATCGCTCTCTAGAAGAACATAAAAAAAAACTAAATTGCGTTCGGCTGTTTTCCTAGGTGGATTTCGCTGAGAAGCCCCAGAATGACAAGATGTACTTATCGCCGCAATCCAAGCCACCCCAAATAAGACGACAGAATACATGCAATGTCCACAGAGATGGGAAATAGTTGCAGAAAAGCATGGATCCAAAGGAGGGGTTCATCATAGATACCTATCCGCGCACTGACGGGAGCTCGCGCGGGGAACAGAGGTGATCCGGGTTCCTCTACGATGTCGTCCACGAAGGAGATGAAGTTATGGAAAAGAGTGAATGAGGAGTATCTCAGTCCACCGTTTCATTTGTTTCTAATGAGCGGAGCCGGTTCATTTTCCAAACACAGGAGATGGGGTTGGCGTTAAGTCTATATGACATGGTGGGGCATACACACACCGGCCCACATGTCATGCCAATTCAAGCATCCGGTGCTGTGTGCTAGTGACTCACGGGATTCACCGCCCCAGTGACCCAATGGTGGCTGAGATGGAGTTATGTGAACGATGAATGCACGCGCACTGTGGCAAATGGAACGAGGTTTACGGTGTCGCCAGCCCACTTGTCAGTTTGTTGAACCTACAGGTGACCAAGTGGATTAAACACATCCTACTTACGATAAGTACCCACTGCGTCCGGAAATACTTGTCGAATAAGGGATGTGTGTACACACTCCGCGTGTGGGGTATGGCGCGGGACAGATGTCACGGTGGGGTCCAGCGCTCAATGCCATTTGTGGTAGCGCATCGGCAAACCAGTAGCAATGTTCAAGGTGGTGCGGGCCAGCGGTGCCGTCAGTGTCTGTGCTTTCGGATGCGCCTTGGCATTGTGTCATCATCGGGGGTCTCGGATGGCCTGATCGTGTTGGACGAGGGAGTACACATCGACGTTGACCCGTGTTGCTGTGCGGCGGCCCTCGTTTTGGGAGGATCTGATGGTGGCCTCTTCAAGAGGCGGTGGCAGTAGCTCAGTAACCCCCCCCCCCTCTCCTATGTATTATGGTAACGACCGATGCCTCTTGCCGCTCTGTGCGTTTGAAACGAGTACGCAGCCCGTTGATCCCCGTCAACACGCGCGTCGGTCGCGGTAATCTGAATCAAGCTGAACATGGGATGTTTAGGTGCCTGATTGCGGGCAGGCAACCATGGCCGCTCTGCTGGCATAATTGCTTGCGCGTGTTGGTGGACCAGTGTGGCGTCGAGGGAGTTGAAGCACCAGGGCACATCAATTCGGATACACCTATCACATAACCGACCATGCTTTCGGATTCAACTTGGCATCGCGTTCGGTGTCGGGGGTCGCGGATGGCCTGATTGCGTCAGGGGAGGGAGAACGTATCAGCGATGACCCATGTTGCTGTGTGGCGGCACTAAGTTTGGGAGGATCCCATGGTGTCTTGTTAGGAAGTACTGAACTACAATGATTGTGCCATTGGCCACAAACTTATCATCATGTGGACTCCCCCACTCACCCCCGCCAGTTCAAGCGCCGGTGGCATCCTGGTGGTTTGTGCATTAAAAATGGGAGCGGAACATGCTTCAATCAACACGCGCGTTGGTCGCGGCAATTGGAGTCGAGTTGGTCGGGCAACTGTGGCCACTTTGGCGGCATCCTTGCACGTGTTGGCGGATCTACGTGGTGCTGGGGGGATTGAAACACCGGGATACATCACCTGCCCATTCACGCTGTGGTCAACGGATACAGCCTTGGTATCAATCTTTCACTCATATTAAGATATAGATTGGATAAAATTAGTATCCCTTTCCCTCTATGTCATGGCAACGACCGATACCTCTTGGTGCTCCGTGCATTTCAAACGGGAATAGAACACGATTCCTGGGTGGGCTAGGTGGGGGGTGGAGGGTGTCTCGGTTGACACATGCGTCGGTGCCGTACACCGAAGCCAAGCTGAACATGAGCTGATTGCATGCCTCGAATGCGGGCAGGCAACAACGTTGGCGATACTCCGTGGTGCGTATACGCGATCCGGCTTATCACCGAGCAGAAATCTGATCTTCGGATCGGACGTTGGCATCAGCTTGAATTACTCGGTCCGGCGAATCAATTGCACATGCTGCCGAACGATCGCTCCTTGTGGTTGCGGCCTTTGATAGAACTTATCAGGACATTAATCGCTCATATTTGTTATGCTTTGATTCATTGAGGTCGTGTGACGGTGCCCAGTTATAACTGGCCATACATTGGGCCTGGCCTAGTCAAGCCCAACAAAAAAAAACCAGGCCCGAGACCAGCCCAGCCAACGGGCCTGTTCTATGGGCACAAGCCCGGCCCGAATACGAAAACAACAGGCCGGCCCAACCCGACCTGACCGTCGGTATCCGGGCTAGCCCGGCCGGACCTTCACGGAAACGCGAAAACAACGGGTCGGGTCCCATCCCGGCCTGGCCTTCAGGCACAACATCTAGGCCCGAACTCGACCCAGAGGCAGCGCCGCGCCACACTGGGTCGCGCTTTTTCTAGCGGGCCAGCCGTGCCGGGATTCCTATGGCAAGGTCTATCCCTAGTGTTTGTGTATTTTGCCTCAGATCCATGCGGTGTGCGTTTGTATCAAAATCGTTGATTATGTGTTTGTGCTTTATAATATAAAGCAGTGAAAACACCCTTTTTCGTAAACTCTTTGTAACAAACGCAATTCCGATGTAGGAGCGTTTATTGCAGCAAAAATTAGGGTTTTAGTAACAATAAAACAGTATCATCCACACACATATGCATAAGTTACTTATGGTCAGACCAAGATCATAAGAACAATATAGATCAAACAACAGACTGATGAAAGGAAACAGTATTTTGTGCATAGAGAGTTCCCATATTGCAACAAAAGGGTACATAACACATGATAATTTTTTGTGAGTGCCCGCATCATATGCATCTCCGATAGCATCCATTTTACAAAGAAGCACAACCCTTATTAGTCGTCGTCGATAGTCTCAATGAATTGCCTAGGTCGGACACCACTGTTCCCCCTCAAGTGCATCAAGTCATACAGGTAAAAAGGAGCGATGTCTGCGTTGCGGATCTGAAATCATGGTGTAAATTGCAAACACATTTAATAAGGCAAAACAACCAACGATATGCAAGAATACCACTGTGCAATTTGAAGCTCAAGCTCACCATATCATGCTTGATGCGCACCCCATCAAAGTGCTTGCATAAGTGGATGGTATGAAATCCCGTCAAGTGTTTGCACACAAATGGTCATGATGTGAAAAAATCCAACATCATTTTGATAACAAGCACTAATATCTGGATACTTATGTAATTGTTATATAAATCATAACATCTCTCACCTGGCTGCCATAGAAAATTCATCGAAGTGGAATACAGGCTCGAGGCTGTCCCAATTGAAGTCCCAACCTTCAAATAATTCTGATGCACATTTTGATAGTCCACACTTGAGCTGGCTGCATATATCAAGGTGCAATTTTTCAAGCTGACCACATGCTCCTGCGACCATGGATGGGTCATATATGATAATGGCGTTGTCAATGAAGTCAACAACATATGACACCCATGTGAAATTGACGAGGCCATTCAGGAAAAGCTGAAATTGGCATAAACCAAATGATCATGCAGCAGGTGCAAAAATATAAGTCACCAATAATCTGAATGATTCCTTAATGGTACTATAACTTACAAATTTGCAACTCGGGACGTCGTATGCTATATTATCTCCAATGAACTGGTTGCGTATGTTGATATAGTTTGTTGGTTTGGATCCAGAGAGTACGCACGTCTGTTTGGGTAATAAAAAATGACCGTAGCATCATTATCCGCGTCAAATGTGCAATGATCACTTCAAGTCATGTTCATTAAAAATGTCATGAACAGAGAAAGATTCACATACCACAAAATCTGATTCAATGTAATGCCTGCTCCGTGCTGCTTCAAATACGTGATCTTCAGCTTGCAGTAGTCTTCTTATTAGAACATTGAACATGTCGTGGTCCATGTCTTGGTCCTTACATGCATGACGCTGTATATCGTACCCTGATAACTCTATATATGACGGAGTATGATGCATGATCTACACACTGCATATCAAAAGTGATATATTAGCACGAGTGTAACACAATGATGAGTTGAGTTATGGCTTCAAGAGAAGATGTTACAACTATACATTGATATTATTACCTCTCAAGCACCTCCTTTTCGTTATTATCTCTCAACCATTTGTGGAACTCGATGCATATAGCATGCTGATATTTAAGCGCAGCAACCACCCTTCTTTCTTTATCAGCCCAGCAAATGGTCCGGGCCTTCTTCTTCACAATAGGTGAATCACTTACATCCAAAATCAAGAGTCTTGGCGTTTAGATTGATTTGATATGTGAATCGCGTCTCTCTCTAAAACATATAGCATTCCTGGATAACTCTGTTTGTCTTGCTAGGAGATGACTTCAGGGTTTGCTCTCCTATTACCTAGTCTGAGGGAATAAAGCTAAAGACCTGCTTCTGGGGTGTATGTACATCCTTTGATGAGCTACCAGGAAGATCATGGGGGCTATCTATTCCTAGATCGAATGATGGGGCATCACATCCGTATGTTCTGTTACATTCGTAACGGACATTCTCTTTGTCGGCTGACATCTCATGGTCTGGCTGGCAGAGCTTTAAGAATTGTCCTGATGACTGAGCCGCATTTCCGATTGCCCTCTGACACTACTGTCGATGACGTCATCAGGTTTTCGCCTCTTGCAAACATTTAAGATATCCATCTCTTTAGCGCCAGTCACCTCATGTGCATCTGCCAAAGTATTTTCAGACACATTGATCATTCACATAACAACATGGTTTTTTTGGTACACACGCCTCATGATGAGAGATGTATTACCTGATACACTTGATTCATTTGAAATAAATTGAGACATGCTGCTGTGGTCTCTTTTTGTAGGTACGTCTTGAAGAAATGATATGACTGATTCTATTTTCAGAGAAACCATCGTTGTATTATTCCCAACTATGTTTGACTTCGACGTAACACGCATTGATCTAGAGAACAAAGATTGCGACATCTGTTTTTGAAGCTCATAGCATATCCGCTTGTGATGATGCCTTAACAACTTGTCACTCTGTTCACAAGCCTATCATTGCAGGACAGATAACTCATGTCTGCATTTACAAGTATGCAATCTTTAAACCAATGCATAGTAATAATGGTCATGGTGATACACACCTTAACTGGGTCGTCGGGGAATAAGTTTGAGAATGCAGTCATACGATCATCCTGATCAACATCGGTAACTTTCGAGTATATGATAAGCGATTGATCTTTAAGCTGCATCATAAACAATTAAGGGTAACTATGTTTGCGATACAGAAGGTTGACTTTAATAGTAATACAAATAGAAGATCACATGCTGGAAGAGGGTACAGTAATGCCGGATTACAAATGGACGTACCTTTGCGGCACCAAATTCAGCATCGTTCCGGTTATTGCACTACTTAGCTAATATACATTGTATCATGTCATGCATACGATCTTTTGTGAAAAGACCTATTATTGGCAATGTGTCATCTGGTAATGTGAATTCTCCGAGATCCAGGCTATCCAGGAATATAATCTGCATATAAAAAGCACAAAAAACATGTTGTTATAGTAAATTTAAGCATGTATGCATGATAGCAGATCAATAAGAAACACATAATTCAAACAGTGTGCCATAGTACCTGCAAGAAAAGTGTACACCCAGTCATGATGGACATTGCCTTTTTCTTCATGGCACTAATTTTGAACTTTGAAGCAGCTTCTATAATTTCTTCTACAACATACTCACACCAGTTGAACTTCTGCAGAGAGTCTGGATCAGAGAGAGCTGGCCAATAGCCTTGTTTTGTGTAGTCATACTTTGTGGTCGGCGCAAGCAAATTTCCCATAACAAATACCACAAGCGCCGTCTTAAATGCATCTACTTCATCCTTTTGCATTGGACCCAAATGCTCCTTATCCAAGATCGCCTGAACTGCTGTCAGGATTTGCCTTTCTTTGGTGTTCATTCCAAGACGAGCCCTGACTTTGCTCACTACCTCTTCGGTCTGCTCAATCGTCGATTTCCGAACGTTCATACCCTTGAAAGGCAGCCCGAACACTTTGTTAACATCTGATGCGGCAAAAGGAAAAACTTTGTCCGGACCTAGCACGATGGCTCTCTTTTCAGGATCCACATGCATCAGAAGAAACGATGAAAGTTTCAGGTTGAGCTTGGACATGTTAGGGAACTGCAAAATTCCGCCCCATCCAATGGAATCCACAATATCCTGCTTTTCTTTGCTAAACCTTGATATGACATTGTAAATCACTCTAACAGAGCATCTTGAAGTGGTGCCTCCAGGGCCCTCGCCGTTGATTTCACAATCCTGCTCGTCCAAATCGACAGCTCCAAACTCTTCTGATTCACAAGGTCCATCCATATCTAACCAGAAAAAAAAATACTAGAACGATTAGACACAGTGTTCCGCCTATTCGTACGAATGTCATATAGACATATATGATAGGCCAAGAAAAAACCCAAATATCACAGATTGCTCTGTAATTGTATACGACGAACTAGCTTATAACAGATATTAACTACCGGCCGGAGAGATATTCAACGTCCGTCTAGTGTTAACTAGTACGAGCAAGACAATATCCCACTTACAGCTTTATGGCCGACGGCGAGCTGGTGGTTCTCGACGGCGATCCCCTTGAGCCTTCTGCAGGGCCAGCGAGGAGGCAGAGGCTCTCGACGGCGACCCCCTTGAGCCTTTTGCAGGGCCAGCGACGAGGCAGAGGTTGGTCAGGTGTGTGCTACGCCGCCAGCGGCATCATCGCCGGTGATCCGTCCCGGGTAGTGTTCGTCGAGCCTCTTTTTTTATCTAGATGATTCTGGAGCACTCTAGTCTTGGCTACCCATCCATTTCCCCTATATGTGTTTGTTTGGGCCATGGCCCGGTTACCGAGGTCTGATGGTATAAATAAATATATACATGGCCATAGCACGCTCGACCATGAATGTACCATCTCCAACAAGGATACAGTCCAGGCTAGTGTACCTGAAACGTATATGAGCGTATCAATAGTCTATACGAACGGTGTGTGCTGTACCGCGTGTATGTACCAGGTCCAATTAGCAGTATATCAATTTTTTTGTACACGCTACAACTACGTTTTAGTCGTACAAATGTGAATTTACCACACACAGGAGTACGCATGGGAAGCACGCGGCCCGCCCTACCGCACAACAATACGCGAATTGATACCCCCCCACCCACCCCTCCTCCACCCCCCCACCAACACGACCCCCCCCCCCCCCCACATGGTTGCCGGTGCCAGCCAACTTTTCCGCCAATTCGGATGCTACCATCGGCGATGGAAGTGGAGTTTTGCATAATAATTGCAGTAATACGGTTTTGAATACACATCAACTGTCAAATACGCAGCCACCCACCATGCCGGCGGAACAATTGCCGGCGCCAGCTGATCTTTCCCCCGATTCGGTTGCTACCAATGGCGATGCAAGTGGAGTTTCACATAATTATGGTGGCAATAGGGGTTTGAATAGACATCAATCGTCGAATGAGCGGCTACCCGCCATGCCGGTGGAACAGTTCCCGAAGCCAGCTGATCATTCCCCCGTTTTGGCTGCTAGCAGCGACCATGCAAGTGCGGTTTTGCATAATAAGGGCGGCAATATGGGTTTGAATTCAAATCAACCGCCCAAAGCGCAGCCCCCACCATGCCGGTGAAACAGTTGCTGGTCCCAACCGATCTTTTACCTGATTCGCCTGCTAGCAGTGGTGTTGCAAGTAGAGTTTTGCATATTACTGGCAACAATAGGGTTTTGAATACACATCAACCGTCAAATACGCATCCACCCGCCATGCCAGCGGAACAATTGCCGGTGCCAGCTGATCTTTCCCCCGATTCGGTTGCTACCAGCGGCGATGCAAGTGGAGTTTTGCATAATTATGGCGGCAATAGGGGTTTGAATAGACATCAACCGTCGAATGGGCAGCTACTCGCCATGCCGGCGGAATGGTTGCCGATGCCAGCCGATCTTTCCCCCGTTTTAGCTGCTAGCAGCGGCCATGCAAGTGCGGTTTTTCATAATAAGGGCGGCAATATGGGTTTGAATTCAAATCAACCGCCCAAAGCACAGCCACCCACCATGCCGGTGAAACAGTTGCTGGTCCCAACCGATCTTTTCCCTGATTCCCCTGCTAGCAGCGGCGTTGCAAGTAGAGTTTTGCATATTAGTGGCAACAACAGGGATATGAATAGACGTCAACCGTCGAATGCGCAATCGCCCGCCATGTCAGCGGAACGGAGGCCCACCAAACAACGTACGAATACTGACACTGAGATGCCCAACACGCGCATCCCGCGATGCCAATTAGCAGATGTGCTCGCGGTGGACTTTGTCGCGCTAGTTGTTGTGAATTGCCCCAACACAGCCGTCATCATACAAGATTCACTTGGCTGTTGACCCTGGCGGCACTGGTTGATGTAGAGGGGCGGGGGGAGGAGGGTCTAGGCAATCTCGGGGGCTAGGGTTCCCTACTGGTCGCTTTGTAAGGCAAACGTGGGATGCAATCGAAAATCTATCTCTCTTTCTACATTTTATTTTAAGTGTGTATTATCAGCATTCATTATTAATATATGTCGAAACAAAAATACAGTGATGTACATTACATGTACCAAGCTCCATTGTAAATGTACCGCGTGTAAGTACTCAAATTTTCAGGATTATGTACTATTCATTGCATGTACCAAGATATAATGTAAATGTACCAGATACAAATAATAACGGTCCCAAATGCAAGCTAGGGGTGTGGTGGAGACTCAGAGATGGTCTGCCGTGCTAGTACATGTGGTTTGCCAAAATACACCAGACATCAACCGGGATTATCCCGGTTCTCGGCCCTAGCGACGACATGACACGATGGTCGATGTTACGGTTGCCTAGTGGTCAGCACGTGATGGAGGGGGGACGCTCTTACTTCGTTATCTCCTATAGGATGGGCTTTTTCATTATCTCTATGCTAACGTTGTGAATTTCCCCAACAAATACGTCCTGATCCGGTATTGGCGTGATCTGTTGAGGTAGATGCATCGGGAAGGGGGGGGGTGTGGGAAAACGTCGGGGGGTAGGGTTGCCTACACGTCGCCACGGAAGGCAAACGTTGGAGCGAACGGGAAATATCTTTCTTTTTGTTTTTTTTACTGAAGGGTGTACTATCACGTAATCATTATTAATATGCGTCAAGACTAAATTTGTTGACGTACATCAGATGTACCAAGATCTAATTTGGATGTACGACGTATAAGTACTCATATTTTTAGGATCAAGAACACTTGCGACCGCTGAACGTTAGTAGCATCATGTAACAATCTCTTTGATAATGTACTAATTCAAATAAAGACCGATTTCTCATGTAAATGTACCCATTGATAATCTGTACCAAACCCACCCTCTCCGGTAGTGTCGTGAATTGCCACAACACAGGCGTCGTGATCCGGTCTTGCCCGGACGTTGGCCCTAGTGGCATCGGTTGTGGTAGATGGAACATAAGGGATGCGGGGCAAACGTCGATGGGTATTGTTGTCTACTGGTCGCCACGTAAGGCAAACATTGGAGGGAAGCGTAAATGTCTCTCTCTATGTATTTTACTGAAGGGTGTATTATCACGAAATCATTAATAATATGTGCCGAGATAAAATACGATGATGTACATTACATGTACCAATATCTAATTTAAATGTACCACGTATAAGCACTCATATTTTTATAGGATCAAGAACAATTGTGACCGCTGAATGTTAGTAGGATCGCGTAACAACCTCTCTGATAATGTACTAATTAAAATAAAAATCAATTCTCATGTAAAAGTACCGCATACATGTGTGTGTGTTTTTCATCACGATACGATGGTGATATGTTCCGTGGGCCCATCAAGAGCGATAATCATCATGTTCATTGAATGTATACAGACTATTTTTATGGGTTCATCAATGGAATCTGAATGTGCCACCTCGTGCAAGGGTTTTGTCCAATAGAGTGCCCAACACTGCCACTGAGGCTAGGTGTTGTGAATTACCCCAACACATCCGTCATCATCCGGGCTTCGCTTGGCCGTTGCCCTGGCGGCATTGGTTGATGTAGAGGGGTCGGAGGGGGAGGGGGGGGAATAGGGTTTCGTACTGGTCGCCACATAAGGCAAACGTGCGAGTGATGGGGAAATATCAATATTTATGTATTCCATTGAGGGGTATATTATCACAGACTGATTATAATATGTGTCGATACAAAATATGGCGATGTCCGACTAGATGTACCGATACATAATGTAAATGTACCATTTATAAGTACTCATATTATTTAGAATTAACAAAACCCCGTGTGCACTAAACGTTTGTAGGATCATGTAACAATGACCCTGATAAATGTACTAGGTCCAACAAACGACCGATTATAGTGTAAATGTACCACGTCCATGTATCTTGTCTTCCGTCACGATACGATGGTGATATGTTCCCTGAGTCCATCAGGGCCGATAATACTCGTGTTAGCTAAAGTACCCATGTATCACGAGCAAGTTCCATTCTGTAAGCAGAATGTTTGTATGATCGGGTAACGACTTCTTCGACAAACGTACCAGAACCAATAAATATTAGTTGTCATGCAGATGCACCGCATGCAATGTACCATGTTGGATGTTTCATCAATAATTATGTTATATGCATGTACCAATTCCAAACAATGTGCAATATCAAGCTGGCAGAACAAGATCAAATGTAGCCTTGTTATATGGCATAATTACGACAATAGTGGTATACACCATGTACCATGAACTTTAATAATCATGTCCCAGGTACATGCATGCTCTCTACTTATGGAACAATCGCATATTTGTTTTTCTCTTGCAGCATGTTGGAACTGAGCGATGAGCAGGTGGGCATGGTACATATAAACCTATGGGACCACTCGTATTTACTATACATGAGTGCAAGATGCATGTTGCGCGAGGTACGTCCAAAGACGAGCTGAAAGAATCATTTCTAAGACAGTGTGCGTCCAATGCATGCATATCGTTGCATGCCACCAGCTTGCCGCCAACTGCCCAATACTGTAGTGGGATTCTTTCCAAACGAGCCATTGAACAGCAAAGTCCGGTCAAGCCAACGCATACCAAAAATTGCCACCCACTCTAGCCAATGAGCGTATGGTCACATCACGAACTGTGCACCTGACCGTTATAGCTGTGCATATGGGTGCGCATGTCATGCCGGGTGCATGCCGCGCATGCATACGGACAGATTCCAGCAAGCTCAGCGCAGTGAGTCCAATGCATGCGCAAGTATGCATCACGCTAGTCTGTGACTTCCACCCATATTAATAATCTAGAAAAAATGAATAGCACCCAGGAGCTCAGTCAGGACACATGCTTCCAAAATTTGCCGTCCCAATATGGAAGAGGGTTGCTTACACTCGCAGCTGTGGAGCACACGAGCGATGCTCACATGCAAGTCCCAATATACCACTGCCTGCTTGCCGTATGGATGCATGCCACACGTAGCATGGAATCAGTGTGCTGGCCCATGGGTACCTCCTATATATCTCTTCGAAGGGACACATGTGAATCTCGCAATAGCAGTCTAGTTTTCTCCCAAAGCAAGTGTCACCTACGAGTTGAGCAGCCGTTCGTCGTCGCGATGTCAAATCCATGGAGCTGGAGGCCGACAGGCAGCACGCCACCGTCGCAGCCGGGCTACACGCCTCTGTCGCAGCTACGGTTCACCCAAAATACGCCTCCTCGTGCTGTCGCCTCTGGGCAGTCGAGTCAAGGGCGCCATGTTCAGAGTAGCACTCCGTTCACGCCCGCCAGCCCGCCAAGCGTATCGTCGTCTAGGAAATATGTAAAGTTCTTTCCTTACGTATTTACACCATATGGTCTAAATATATTTAATCGATGGTGCTCACCTGTTTTTAATCTTACTGTAGTATCCACGTGATGACTGCCTGTTCCCCATCACGGCGAAAATGATTTGGGATGCGGCATCCGGCACCGTTGACGCTGAGGCGCCTGTGATAAACGGGAAGAAACCTGATAAAGTAATGGCACATATACATTATGCGACATAGATTTCCGTATTACCGGCTGATTAATGTTAACCATACCAAGATCTTATGCAGGTTAGACCTGTTGGTCGTAAGCTACACACGCGTAGCGATGAGAGAACAGTGAGATTCCATCTTGACGACGGCACAGGAGGTCTAGATGCATGCTACTGGTAATTTTTAATAGTAATCATATCATTGTCACATTTGACGCCATTACATAACATATAGTCACTGTGCTCTTCTAGGATTGCGTACAACCCAATGGACCACGCCGTAATCAACGCCAATTAAGCCATCCAATATATCTTTTTTATGGTATTCTACAAATTTGAACAAGGCGTGAGTTTCTATCTAATCTGTTTGTTTAACATCACCGGCACTGTCCGGAACAAAGATGGATCTTATGTTGCACGTGTGGACGTCAAGAGTTTCAGACCACACATTACCATCATTCATATGAGGTACGATGCACATGCATGTCAGATCCTCAACTGATTTTTTTTCATTGATTCAAACATTTTTTCCATGAAAATGAGTTGAGATAATAATCCGGTTGAGAACAGGTTGATAACGGACTACAATGACATAACTCGCCATTTTTTGGAATCTATACACTGTCACGAGGAAAGTAAGCGTGCAAAGGTATTTACCGGTCTACATCAAACATTTGTATTATTTCGCCATTTTTGCATTCGGATTACATTCTACGTATGCCAAGCCAAAAAAATGTTAATTATTAGTAATTTGTTTGCAGCTGGGCGCGGGTCCAGCTTCGACGTTGATGAACACCATAATTGATATGGTTAAGCATTACACTGCCCCGGGGTTAACACCAAAATCATTAGTGGTATTTTAGATGTATAATTATTTACTGATGTAATTATAGTTGTAACCAAATATCTTTTCTTTGTGTTTGTGTTTTCCAGTGAACCTGCACTGTCTTTTAGTTTCATCAAAAACAATACAAGCGCGGGTCCGCATGCAGTAAGGTGGGTGTCAAGTGACATATGTATCATGAAAATTATTGACATGACACTTTTCGATTTAATATGATGATTTTACACCGTAATGTACTACATGCAGGAACGCAATAGACATACTTCTGCACCGGGGTGATCTGATAAGAACACCTAATGAAGATTCGTACATGCTTGCGAAATACGAATGATGACGCCCCGTGCCTAACGCCAGGCCTAGTATCATATTATCGAGTCCTAATAAAAAAATCTTTAAGGATTAAAATTCTATTCACCATTTGAGTTACAATTATGACGACGCCTTGTTTAATATATTCCGCATGCTTGCAATTACCGGGTTCCATGACCTGGGTTTAGCAAATTGTATCCCTCCAGAATATTATGTATTTTTCTAATATTGTATGCTGCTCGAAGTATGTATGGGCATATGAGCTTTCATGGTGCACTGTGACGTATGTGTTGGTTTTTTTTTCTAATATGTCATGCACGCATGCATGTGACTTTGTGCTCACTTGTCATTGTGATGTGAATTGTCTATTCGGTGATTATATTTTAATGGACGATGGGGAGGTGCCATAAGGGCATGCAAGTTTTGCAGGACCCGCAGAGACAGAGCATGCGCACAGTGTCGGCTGCCGTTTCAGAAAAAATATTCTCCATATCTTTTCTATTTTTTTAAACATTTCCTCGTGGTATATATTAAGCCTGCCGTTGCAACCACCTCCTGGTAAGCTGCTCACGCACAACTCATCCTTCTATGCCCATATGGAGAGTGTGGAGAGTGTAGCGGACTCGCCGTCAGCCATAGAGGTACATGCTATGCATTTTTTTTCCATCGTTATAATCGATGATTGTATGCATGCAATAATTTTGTTTTTCATGATCCGGTAATATATTTGGCTCCATGCAACCGTATATGGCAGGTTGAGATATGGGCACACTAGAGAAGCTTCAGCGTTACTGTTGATACGGACGATTATTCTTCGTGCCGGCCACTAACCTTCGGCAGCGACATCGACCGTTTTGGACTATCTTTGAATGAGGTAAACAATATCTGTTGTCAGCTAATTGTTTGTCATCATGGCAATAGATCTTGATTTCCACTTGTGATAAAGATCACCCTTTTATTTTTGATAGCTTCGCTAACCTCACATCGACCCAATTATTTGTAGTGTTTCAAAGATATCTACCTCAGTGTGTCACCTCCGGGGGCACCATCCTACGTCGACTATGCAAAGATCGCCAAGCTGGAGGAGATGGACTCTGTGATGCTTTCGTTCGGTTACTAGAAGTGGCTTTATATCTAGCTTGATCGCATCAGTACCGTGCCAAACCGAGCATTTTCTTTGTTGCATGATACTTGACGCACTGAAAATGTCATTAGTTAGTACGTATCGTTTCGAGTAAGCCCACGTATTGCATATGTAATTTGCTACCGAATATGTGAATCCAAAACCATATAATATGCCACGCTATTTTGCGAACTTATCATTCTCGTTTTTTTACGTATGATATGTGTGTATGCGTCATGCTTAAAGTTTATGTTGTATAGTTATAACACGAAACAAGCCGCGATGCCCGTCTTATATTTCATTTTATAACCATCTTCAAACAAGCACCCATGTATATATAGCAGTGCATAGTCAAAGCATCTCTAGCCGGCTCCCCAAGAAGCCCCCCAGGCACTCTTTCTCGCGCCGGCAGAGAAAAATCTTCCCACTCGTCCCCCCAAACTCTACTTTTTCTCCTCATAAAGCAAAAATTGGCGCCGGCAACCCCAACCCAAATGCAATAAGCTAGGGCGCACATGGGGGGGCTGATTTCGGCGTTTTGCAGGGGGTTGCCCCACCTGCAGTGAGATATCTTCTATCTCTGCAACCTTTTCATCTCTCCATCCTCAATTTTCTTCCTTCCGTCGCCGCGCGTGCCTCCTCTCCAGATCGCCCTCATACGCATCCATCATGGCGTGTCCAGTCCTGGTCGACGTCACCGTCTCCGATGCCCACCTGCATCTCTAGCGAGGCACGCCGTCGTAGAGCAGGCGCCGGTGTCTGGACCGGAGCGTGAATGCACGCTCAATGCACACGGCGCGCGCGGCGAGAGGCGAGGATGGCGCGGCTCAACCAGGAACGGCCGCGTGTGGAGACGGCAAGCGCGTGGTCGCCACTTGGGCGTCGTCTCTGCCGGCTCTGCACTTGCGGCCCATATCGTCCGCAGCCGGGAGAGATAGTGCGAGCTGGGGCGACAGGCCGGCTCTGTTGTTGCGCGCGCGGTGCGCACTGCTAGGGACTGCATGGGCACAGGGAGCTCGAAGAGGACCGGGCTGGCACTGCCAGGGACGCAAAAAGGACACGTGGCAGCTGCGGCTCATGAATATGGTGCCGACGATTACGGCGCAGTGTTGCGCCCGCTGCTGGTGCCTGTTGTACTTCCTGTCCACGACGGAGGCGGACGGGCTGATGATGCTCTGGAGCAAAGGTCGAGGAGTGCGACGTGAACGCCAATAGGGCCCTTCCGGCGCCCACGGAGCGCCGAAGTAACGAATGAAAGAGATCTGAGCCCCGGAGTAAAATTCTCGTCGGCAGCCCCCCCTGGAGGCGAGAAAAATGCCTCATGGGGAGGCCAATGGCTAGAGATGCTATCAGTATTCGGCTGCCCTATTATACATGTACCGAAATTTATAATGGTAAGACGCAATATGCAAAACATGGCCAGTTGTATAGCCTGCAACACATTATAACATATTTATAAAGGGGACGTGGCATTGATAAGGTTATTAGCGTACAAACTGATACAATATCCAGGAACAGATATGATTTCAAGACAAGCATAATGACAAAAGATAGACCCAGGACACAGGTCACACTATAGCAGCAGCTACTTCCTACCAACCAAACGATGCGACACTTCTAGGCAGTAGTGCATAAACTAGATGATTCGCCTGGACACGACCATCATTACAGCTGCCATAGCAAACACAACAACACGAACGAAGAACTTGTACTTTTCAAGCTTCTTCTCCAGAGCTTGTTTCTCCGCAACTATAGCAAACATGGCTTCCATGTTTTGGGAAATAATCAGGCGCTTCTCCTCCTCCATGGCGGCTTTGGCGTCTGCTAGTTTCCGATGCCTTCCCAGATCGCATCCTCTTTCTCGTCTTCTTTCTGGCCCACCAGCCACCACAACCTTTCCAGGGCGCGGTCCAAGACCGGACTCCATCGCCCATCAATCCAATGCATGAAATTGCACCTCCTCTCGTCCCATATGCCATATAATTACGTGATTAGCGTGCTCAGTACAGAGAGGCGAAACTGAAATTTCTGGTGAAAGAGTAAAGAACCTTATGCGGACACCCGAGAAATCGCCTGCCTAGCATGCTTCCTTGGAAGGCCACATAGCGGTGCGCAAGCTGATTGCATCTGCAGAAGAACAAACGGTCCCCATCTTCCCCGTTCCATGCTTTGTCTCTGATCCATCGAGGGAACCCGTCCTGTGAGACACCATAAGCAAATAAAGAGCGGTCAAATACAGATCTAAACACCAGGATAGAAGCAAACGCGTTTTACATATGGTTCGCCAATATGTGTGGACAAAATACCTCGATAGGATAGTAGATATGCTCATCAGGGTCGTTGTAGTCGCCGCCGGCGTGAAGCCAAGAGTTGCTATCCCCGTTGCTACTATTGGTGTTCGGCCAAGAAGGCATCCTTGAACTTCCTAACACATGTAGATCAGCTATAGATTGGGCGTTGATGTAGTTTTTGCCACTGGTTCGTCTTGCAAAGGAAACCATGCGAGCGGGCGCATCTTATAGTGGTTCAGACCTTGGTGATGGGTGTGTGGGGGGAGCCGGCGAGTAGAGAGGGAGGGGGGTGGAGGTGCGCGTGGGCCATGACGTGACAGCGGTGTCAGGGGGGTGGGGGCATGCTGCTCGCTATGTGCGTGAAGCATCAGGATGATCTAGAGCGTGATGAGCATATATTGCGTTGCCGATTCACACATCCTGTGAAAGAAACACAAGGGTTAATACCACAAATTGTGATAAATCCCACAAACGTCGAACAACACGATTGTACCAACAATATATTGAATGCTATCTAATGAACTAGGGTCGTGCAAAAATATTGCAAGTCATATGTCTCGTAGTATTGCACATATCCATATATTTTTATTTTTCAATGCAACGCATGTATATAGAGTAGTCGATAACACACCCACTTCTTATATTTCCCACGGTTGATGACAGTTGTGTCTACAGCATAATGAGCAACCAATCTTTCCATATACACATATCTTCGATTACGTTTCTTTTTGGACAAAAGTCATATGCCGAGAAAAATGAGGGACTCAAACCTATTGCATATTACAATCGACAAAGGTTTCGTGCAGCGGCATCGATCTGAATGCAACCGTCGACGGTGGAAAAGTGATTATCACACAGACAGGGATGCCAACAACCGGAACCGCCTACCAACGACGTCCATGAGCCCAGGTCAGACAGGTGAAGGTCTGGAAAACGGTGTTGGAAGTGGTCAGTTCACGTATAGTTCGTTACCAGCAGATGTAGTCTGGCTACCGCGATATCCATCCACCGGGGCCTCGTAGCGCAAGCAAGGCCAGGTGTAAAACCGAAGAACCCGTTTGTCTCGGGTGGCGATATGGTCAGTAGGGAGGAGGGATGCGCATGTGGTGACCTATGCTTGCTGGCTGCCCAAGCCTCCCCTTGGCAAGCGATGCACGGATGAGTGGGGGGTCCACATTATGATAAGTTCGTGACCAACGACGCAGCCACATGATTTCTAATCGTAGATGGATTATGGACAAAAAACAGACAAATTTCGATCAAGTTAATGATTATCGGTACTTATCGGATATTAAAGCATACGACCTGACCAACCGATACAAAAGGGATAAGGATGACAAAGGAACAACGACAGACAGTATAATATGTAATAGATTCGTTGTGTTTCCACTACTGTTATGCCATTGCAGGTACACGTGCATCACACATAATTAACCCCGTTCAGATAAGGCAATCTCACGCACAGTCATGGTTACTGCCATGACCCGTCGTTAGTCTATATATAGAAAAGGTACATTATTACAAGAACGTTGATGTCATAACGGGACGTCAACCACGACGCCCTACCCTAGGGATTTCATCACAATCACCAGTAAAATGGTGGCGGCTGTGGGTGGGTGTGTGTGTGTAGGGGGGGTGGAGGACGAGTGTAGGAGGTGTGCATTGTATTAAATCATCATATTTATGCTACAACATTATTGGTATTGTTACAACATACGTCCGTGTGTTCTGTCTTGTTTATCTCATCACATTGCAAAGGGGAGGAGGGATGAGCCTGTGGTCACCCGTGCTTGGCGGTTGCCTAAGCCTCCCCTTCGCAAGCGATGCGGGGACGATTGAGGGAGTCCACGTTATGATAAGTTTGTGACCATTGACACAGTCACATGATTTCTCATCGTCCATGGGTTATAGACAAAAAATAATAAGAACTCGAACAAGTTAATGCTTTTCAGTAGTTATCGCATATTAAAGAACACGACCTCACCAACCGATACGAAATTAATAAAGATGACGAAGGAACAATGGCAGACAATAGATTATATAATGGATTCATCGTGTTTCCACTAGTGCTTTGGCATGCAGCTATACGTGCATCACACGTCATTGCCCCCGTAGGTCTTACAGTAATGGTTACTACCATGACCCACCGTCAGTATATATACAAAGAATGTGAATTCTTACAAGAACGTTGTTGTCAATACGGGCCAAGCACGTCGCCCACCCCTAGGGATTTCATCCCGAACACCATGCCGGGAAGAACTGTCAATTTGGAATTCGGACAAATCGTGTGATCAAGCAATGATCGTTTGACATGACCGCACCGATCGCGACCACCGAACTTGCACCACTAAACAACTGACGATACCAACATCCGGCTGGTGATATTGCACTGGCCAAAGCCAGTAGTATATTCAGACAACGTCACCGTCTATCGTATTGTTGGACACACGTAGATTTCACGCACCTTCCTCAAAGAATCACATGGGCATACGCGAAGGAGTGTCATGATATGATGGAATGATCATGACACAAGTATTGGTACCTAGGTACTTCGACAACATAATTGAGTATGAGAGCTGACATCCAGATATATCGCAAAGCTGGCATTGTATATCGCCCACCCGATCGCACACGATATACTCGTCATGGATGACAATTTTCAGAATCGATATTGGCGCGTAAGTGGGAAGCTATCGTGTACATGCGGGCTAATTACGTTAGATCAGATAGACTTTGTTCCACCAAATCAACCAATCTGACATGATGAACAACGTGGGCACAATGATATCCCGTCGCCGTCATTGTAGAACGAACAAGCTTCTCATCGCTAGTTCTTCAAGTGTTCCCCCGTGGACCAGAAATAAGGGATAGCATCAAGATGTACCCGACATATATGTCCCAACAGACCACGATGTACTCCATAAGAGGATTTCTGTAGCCGTGCCGCAACCATGAATAATACAGAAACTATAGACCAAACGTTGTTGAAAACTATTGTCGCCACAGTATACACCAAGGCTTCCAAACAAAATAGACACCAAGGGGAACAACGCCATATTGCCACCATCATCTCAATGAAGCCTTGGAATACCGAGGATTGGAAGATCATCCAACGAGTATACCGATGTTGCGGCAACGTCGTTGTTGTGGCCATCGCCGACGGCCAAGGTATACCACTTGTATTCGAACACAAACGATCTAGTCAAGTGAATAGGGCCACAACGGATAACCAAAACGGAGGTAGAACATATATGGATGCTAGCAATCCGAGGAGCTCTGTCCACCCGCGAGCATTGTGTACTAGGGCCTCATGAACCAAGCTAGATGAGGACCCCAGCCAACCAACCCGATGCCGACACCTGATTGCATTCGCAGAAAAACAAACGGTCCTCATCGATGTGACTACAACCATCATCGCATGATATGTCACCTTGTAAGAATGCACGCGACATGGTGGTCATTGCCAACTTCTCGGGGTGCAACATCCATCGAAGTCAACCATATAGCCGCATGAATACGCGCTTGTCGATGGGTATATGCAATTTTGAAATGATTATCACTGGACAACGATGTTAACAGGTCTACAACATCCATATTCAACAATACGACCAACCAACATGTGCGCCACACCAAATAGTTATCAATTTGGAAGGGTATGGACAGGCAGCTATGTGGTACAATAACTAGGCTTATGATAAACCCACCACCTATTCTGGCATTATAGTACTGAAGTTTGTGGACACCACCACAACATCAAGCTGATGGCCAACCGTGCCAGGGCAGACTTGTCAATGTTGAATTCGAACAAATTGTGTGATGCTTGCCCATGAGTCGATCGAGCGACAATCTTTTAACATGACCAAACCGATGGTGACGACCCGACCTGCACCAACAGACACCTGACGATACCAGCGTTTGGTTGATGACCTTGCACTGGCCAAAACAAATAGTATATCCAGACAGTGTCAACATCTACCGTATTGTTGGGCACACGTAGATTTCACACACCATCCTTAAAATATCACATGGGTAAGTGTTTAGGAGTCTCATGATATTAGGGAATGATCATGACACAAGTGTTGGCACCTAGGTCCTTCGACGGCACAATTGAGTATGAGATCTGCCGTTGAGATATATCACAAAATTGGAAATGTGGATCGCCCATTGATGGCACAGCATATACTGGCCAGGCATGGCAGTTTTCAGAATTAATGTTGGTGCGTAAGTGGGAAGCTATCATATAGATGCGGGCTAATTAAGTTTGATCAGATCGACTTTATTCCATCAAACCAACCATTCCAACATGATGAACAACGTGGGCACAATGATGTCTCGTCGCCGTCATTTTATAACGAACAACCATCTTGTTGCTAGGTACTGAAGTGTTTCCTAGTGGAACCAGATGTACTTGACATATATGTCTCAAAACACAACGATGTACTCCATAAGATGATTTTTGTCGCCATGCGGCAACCATGAATGATACACAAAATATATACCAAAAGTTGTTAAAAACTAATGTCACTACAGTATACACAAGGCTTCCAAACAGAACGGACACAAAGGGGGACGACGCCATACTACCACCATCATCTCAATGAAGCCTTGGAAGGCAGAGGATTAGCAGATCATCCAACGAATATATCCAATCTTCGCCGACGTCGTAGTTGTGGCTGTCACCGACAGCCAAGGGATACCACTTGTCTTGGAACGCAAACGATTTGATCAAGTGAATGGTGCCATAACGGATAACCAAACGGAGTGAGAACATCTACCGCATGTAGTTCGATCTGGCCATTTCATATATGGATGCTAGCGAACCAAGGAGCTCTGCGCACAACGAGCTCTGTGTACTAGGGTCTCACGACCCAAGCTAGATGAGGATCCCAGACGACCACACGATGCCGATATCCGACGCAATAACAATGTTGTGCACATTGCTTGCGCATAAGATGATGGCAATGCATGCGATACGCGGAAAGCATGAGCAGCACACATCGACGCCACCTTACGCATGTTCTACGACGTCATAGTGGACAAGAAGAGGTGGCGTTGATAGGAACCGTAATTGTATCAATCTTTCTTACGCACCAAAACATGCACACGAACACTAACACAATACCCATGTGACAGTTTGGGGGCACGATGGCCCGGCTCGCGTGGTAAGTCTCATTGTATACGATGCTTCCATATAAAATGTACGTGTTTTTTATCATGGTTTACACCAGTATTTTGATGATGGACCAACACACGAAGTTTTTATACCATGCCCAACGGAGCAATGAAATTGGACAAAATATAGAAAATAGGAAAAGATGAAATCATGTCAATTAAGTTACCGTAATGAATAATTGATTACTGTTTAATAATATCCTATTTATTCACGTCACAATCTAATACAAAATATGGTAAGCATTATTTAGAAGACGATCATATAACTTCCCTAGACAGTATCTCATTTTTTTACATGCATGTATGCGTGCTTCATCGCGTCACGAGACAACTGTAAATACATATATTCTGCTTTGATAGGCAGGGAGACCTACCTAGCTGTGTGCGACGCTTCGTGCGTACGCTCGGTCGATCACCAAAGGGCAGCGTATCCAACCAAAGATACGAACAGTACTTTTGCAGGCAGACCAGGTCCAGCGCGCGCAATGTGTAACTTGTTCTGGTCCCACCACTACATGCATCCGTGATATCGAGGAGTCCGATGGTAACAACGGGATAAAAAGGCATCAGGACAACAGTTGCGTCTTCATTCCACCTTGCGTCCTCTTCCTTGCCAACTAGCATTGCTCCCTTGCTCATCCATGGCACATGCCATGAACCCTTCCGATAGCAACTTCTCCACTTCCCAATCCCAGCAGCCCTATCAGCAGGACATCCACACCCATAGCACATCCCACCACCATAGACCTCTCGTCAGGCTTGACCCTGTGTTCTGTACGGCCAGCTACAAGGCCCTGGTGACCACCATCCGGCGGTTCACACCTCACCAACGCACCTTTGTTAGAGCCACAGGGTTCGGTGGCATGCTTGAGCTCCCCATGATTGATTGCCTAGATCGCCACTTCTCAGCTTATTGCTATTCGAGGATTCGCGTCGTCCATGCAATGGTCGATGACGGCCACGGCACTCTTGCAGCCATGGACAGCTCCCATATCGCCAACGTCTTCGGCATTCCGCACGAGGGCGTCCCGCTTCCGGTTGTGGACCTGGAAGAGGGCCCCAGGGTACCCATGGACACGGATCTCACGCTGCGTCAAGCGCGCAAAACAGTGATAAGCAAGGCTGGCAAGGACATGGACATGACTGAATCTCTGGAATTCGCTCGAGCATTCATGGCGTACTGTTACGCCACGGTGCTTGTGCCTAGCAAGGAGATTCCGCCTCATGTCAACGACGCCATCTCCAACGTTACTGCGATAAGCTCCTACAACTGGTCTCAGAACGTGCTCGACAACATCATGCTCGCAGCCCCTCAGGTGACAGCGAGCCTGGAGAGTGCGGAGAGCGTCATCAGCATGCCAGGATGTGTGCTGTTTCCCCAGGTATGCGTGCTTGCTTTCATTCGCGTTTTGCCATCCGTTCCGTCGTGTGTTTATCACCGCCTGTGCATGACTACATACATTTGTCCCTGCGTTTTCAACATACAGTATGTTCCACTTGGATTTATATATTTGTTTTAACTAATGTATCCTTGATGCGACTACTTCTGTCTCTGATTCGAGCCGATCTAATATGCTGTTAGACTTTCCATCCTGCATATGACTTGTACACGATGTTGACGCTGATGTTTTTATTGTAAAAACGCATTTTCATATTATTGTGCTTCACTTGTGCGACAACATATACGTACTACCTAGCATTCTTTTTTTTGATATATTTTTTGTTATTATATTTGCGCCAGCAAGCATTCCTTTTTGGTATTTACCGTCCATCTCGCAGGTGTTCATCTTGGACCGCATATGCTCCAGGGGCGACATGGTAAACAT
Organism: Aegilops speltoides; assembly: GCA_021437245.1. Classification (NCBI taxonomy): domain Eukaryota; kingdom Viridiplantae; phylum Streptophyta; class Magnoliopsida; order Poales; family Poaceae; genus Aegilops; species Aegilops speltoides. The sequence goes on from CM038147.1 coordinate 36,818,193, forward strand.
GGCAGTCACCCCGAGAATCAAAGCATACGGCAAGGATGTATTAACTGCGATGATCAAGAGCAACAAGATGAACAACGACGAGCTAGCTCATGCAAAAGATGGTGATAATGCGGTGGGGTCCGATATCCTCCTGAAGTATGGAAAGAGAAAGGTAACTTTTGCGACATTAACGTGACGTTCACCTATGTACATGAGCTACGGTCCAATCTGTAGAACCTTCTGATATATGTTGACATCATAGTTTTGAGACACTGACATTTCTTTTGTGTGCATTGCATGAACGCAGTTTGTTCGCACTCAGCCACCATGTGTTGCGCCCTGCCTCGATGTGGTTGTTGCAAACAATGAGACATCAGAAACAGCAACACGTGCCACATATGGTGGTAGTGCATATGCAGATGGTCAGGAGATGTCGGATGCCTCGTCACCATATCTGACCAATGTAATTTGCAATATTTCCTTTGCAATGCACAGTCTATATAAATAACCAATTATGGAACCCCACCATATTATTATTATTATTATCTGCATTCTTCATCAGTATATTTATCTACGTTTGTTTTTCTCCATCCCGCCATATAGGACCAGGAGACAATTATCGGCAAGATAGCATGCATGATAGCCAAGAAAACCCGCAAGCACATAGAGGTGGCGACAAAGGACATGCTCAAGTCCAAGTGCAGATGTCTCTTGGATTCAGATGATGGTACGGACAATGTATGGAACACATTGATGGCGTATGTAGAAGTCCACAACTCAGGTGCTTTTCTGATGACATATTTGTGTTGCATCTAAGAATATATCTATACATCAGTGGATACGTGATCATGTTTTTTCAATGCATAAATGCCAACCATGCAAGATAATAAAGTAAAACAATATATATTTGTATATGTACATGTATGTCCATATAATCGCACACGTGTTCATATAATCTTCCTTTGATTGAATGTGTCAACTACATGGCTGTGTCATGGTGCTTACGAGAAAAAATTCTAAATGCAGCAAAATGAACAATATTCAGTGATCACGAGGGGATGGATTTCAAAGGCAAGAAGATAATGTCAGGCGAAGATCATGCTACGGATGGTAAGTACCGCACGTAATAACATGAGACACATTGCCCGAATGATTAGTTGAGACTTGCTTTATGACATCTGGGCAGAAGTGTTCCGCGGAAGCCGTGTACATAAGGTAGAGGTTAACACCCAGTTGAAGTCTAGGCTAAACCGCACGGTCATGAACGATAGCAATATGGTGGCACTGGGACACACAAGCCGTCATGCATTGAATGATCAAGAGCACTCAACTTATTTGCGCCCAGATTACCCAGCGTCATGCACACAGCCAAGTGCCAATCATCATGTTTGCATAAAATATATCTATGCATAACCGCATCAAATGAGCTCATTTATGAGTCTGATAAATCACAGAATATTCAGGTGACACAAGACCACTGCAAGAGCAGCCCGGGAATCTGGGGGGAGTAGTCGACTCAACAGCTGACGCAGTTGCCGGTTCAGGTGACAATTGTATGTTCATTAAATGCTATATGATTGATATTAATACAGATGTATCTGTGGCCACACGCCTGATCTATTGAATGTTCACTATAGGTGCCGCCACTAATGATCTGGAATCGAACACTGAACCTCTGTTCATAAGCCCTATCACTGTAGCATTTCCAGGAGCAAGTATGTCATTTTCAACAGTTAACTTCAATGCGACAGTGTGTATTATTCCTTAATTTTTCAGCAACCAATGATGGGAAAATCGTGCACCCTACCACATTATTACGACCAGATAATACATGAGTCATGATAAAAAATGTCTTACGTGAGTTATGCTTACTAGAAAAAATTATAATGATTGTCAGGGCGGCAGTAACCACCTATATCAAATATAGCAAACCAACAGTTGTCAGCAGATCGTGACATTGATGAACACACCGCAGGTTACAAATCTGACTCGTTGAATGCTCCATCTATGATATACAATAAATTTATATTTTGTTGTCGGTTGTACATTTTTTTTGACACATGAAGTATTCTGTGTTCAGAATACAACTTGGAGAAGGACGTTGAGGCAACTCGCAATGTTCAAGTGCACCATCAACATGGAAGCCATCTCTTACGCGATAGAGGTACTAGCTTAATCTCACTCCTATTTCAAGTGAAAATATGTCCGTGGAATCAATAACAGAACGCAAAATAATATTGGATTTTTTTACGCCCTAATTATTTTATATATTACATGTCACATCGTAAGACATATTCAAATAACATACTTACATACGTGACATAGTGATTCCAACATAGGCTCATAATAGTTTTCTTTGCAATATGTACTAGAATTAATTACATGGTTAAGTATACTTTGTAGATCAACATACGAGCATTGGCATCCAAACCGATCACCATCCAAACATGACTCCAGGACGGAGTAATAACGATCACAATGGAACTGGTGAGGAATGTTCCCAATGCTCTTTAAATATCACGGCAATACACAATTCCACTACCATTACAAGCATGATTAAGTAATGCATTATTTTGACTTACAAACTGCTGGATCAAAAAAATGTTTCCAGATACGACACATACTTTGATTCCATCTTCTACACCGAATGTTCCTATCTGCGAACATGTTATGCAACTCATGGAATCTGGACCATCGGCGATATTGCATGAGCACACAAGCTCAGGGCCAGTTTATGACATCTCCGGTATTGTCAAACACGTATAGTATATTGAGTAGTGATTCCAACTAACTTATTCTAATGCACCTTCCCATTATTGCATTTGTGACCTCACATGTTAAACCTTATGTAGGTGGCAATAGTAATCCACCAGTTAACCCAGCCAGGGTAAATGCAATACGGCGCGGAATCCTGGCTCAGATTATCAATGATGGTTTCAGAGATGCCGACAACAACGAGCTACTGATCCAGTTCACCATGCCTACCCCTATAGCAGATCTTGATCATAAGACAGAGAGAAAAATTTCCGTCAATGGCTCGAGGAATGCGCCACCGATGAGGAATTGTCGAGGTATAATATACCATGGCGAAACAAGCAGATGTACCTCACCTCACTCCTTGCTTAGTGGTTATGTACTAACTCTTTTTTTCATTTAGAACATGGGTGTCCATTGGATACCCGACACGTGCCCACATGTCTGGTATCCATTTGAGGGAGGAGACTTTGGCTGAAGTTGACCTTCGATACGACACAGTGGAAATAATTTCTGAACTATTCAATCAGCTCGAGTCGTCCTTGAACATGGGAGCAGTGTACGGTCTAACTAGATGGCCAAGGCGACGTTTCCTACCACCCACGTGGACTGTAAGTATATGTGATGATCAAAAAAATAACTGAAGTTTTTTGAGTATGCATGCTATCCTTATACAGTCTCATTGCTCACGCGTAATCTGTTATCCTATTCAGAGTGCCTGCATCAGGTATGATGAGCGCCCCCCACGGAGACACGTAGAGCGTATGTTTGGCGTACTAGCACTTGGCCACACTCCTGACATTAGTACTGAGGTAATTTACCGAAAACTCCGAATCACCAAGCAACCGTCATCATGGATATTCTGAACTCATATCATTATTATGACAATTATCCCAAATGATTTGCAGTACATAAACTTTGCGAGACTAAATGATGTGTGGGCAACTTACATATTCAACATTAGCAAGAAAGAGGTCAGGGTGGTTGATACAACCATCGGAGATGATGATTCAGCTGCTTTACATCTCAGACATGACTCTTTTGTTCAACGACTAGTCCGATCGCTGCACTACTGCCTTGATGAGATTTTTGGCGAGTCGCCGTGGCATGAAGATGATGTATGGCACATCACACGTGTCAAGCATGGAATTGTCGACCTTGACAGGTATGTTTTATAACATCATCCCTCTAGCATAAATAACACTGTTGGAGTCAACAAAAAAAAGAGAGACAGTCTCATAATCTCTGACATTCTATTGTCCTTGTAAAACGGAATACATTGATGAGAATGGTCTACGGGCTACATATGCTGGCTGGCATTGCGGTGGTACAAGGCTCAAGTCCCTCAAGGATGAGGTCAGAAAAAAATGAAATGATGTTTTTTGTATGATGCTCAGACGAATAAGCCAGCTCAATAATTTTTGCTAATGAAGCACCTGTTTTGTTTCCAGAGAGTTCGCAAGTACTCCAAGCGGCTTGCCTACCTCATGGTTAGGATGCATGTGAATCTGTACAAGGAGACAGTAGCCGAGATGATGGAGAACGTCTAGCTTATCACATACGCCCTCGGACGTTTACCCACTAAAGTTTCATGACATCTTATTTTGCGTTATATGTAAGCGTGGTATGGATTTGTGGACCATTAGTTAGTTCGTCATTATCGTATTTTGTAAAACTATGATGCTGCTGTATCTTTAATATCTTCTAGACAATGTGTATGGCGTTTGATGCATTTGACATTGGGTAATCAACTAGTTGTTGCGCTATAGTGTCATCTTTGATATCATCTTCTGAGATGGTTGTCAACAAATAGGCAAACATTGCGAAATGGTGTTGCTGGTTGCATCAACCTAATCTTTAAACATGATGGACAGGTTATATTGATGTGTTGTTTACAACACGGATTGTTTTTTTTTACAAATCTGTCTGGCATAAACTACATGTGTTGGCGCTAGTTAAAACAGAGGTATATGATTTTGGCACACTTCATATATAGCAACACCTGACACCGTCACGCACGACCCACTACCAAAAAGGCGTGATACAAACGTCATGATCACTGCAATGTCCTGCCAATGGCAACCAATGCACTACGTATAGTCTGATTATCGGAACTGTAACCATCAGATCATATATGAGATGTAGAAAGTAACACCAAAACAGCCGAAAAGGAATAGCAACCAAGCTAACCAATGCAATGGTCCAGAATGCAATAATAGTCAAATGTGCGATCAGCAGATAATATATGTGATTGAAAATCAACTAGTCAAGGACAGCCAGCAGACCGCTAATGTAAGTGACAAACAAGCACGTTACAAAGGTGCTTACCACTGCAACATTACACCAACGACCAGCAACGCACTGCATATGCTCGCACACAATAAGTTCTCCCTTTATCAGATCAGATATAAGATGGACAAAACAACACAACAATAACTGCAAGAAGAACGCTGATACAATCAGATGAAAAGACCCCCAACAGCACCATCATCATCAACAGACTGTATGAGAGTAATCCTCAGACACTACATACAACTCTAGTGCAAGCGGTGGTTTCATTAACCAAATCCCATAATTCACACAAACCAACACTTCACAAGCCATGACTACACAACCTGTTTTGTTCTACAGATAATACATTTGGCTCGCATCCAACTCGCATTACACGCCCCTAATACTGCAAGTCTTCCTGTTATGCCCAAGGGTTTTGCACCTTCCACACTAGATTCGCTTCCCAGATGGCGACTGAAGGGCATCACCTACCATTGCTGTAGTCTGATCATCCATCTTCAACGGGTTTGTTCTTCTGGCCAAACACTTTTATGTACTCCAACCTTGATTTTGGCCGAACTGTCTTTGGCCTACCCTTTGATTTCACACGTTTAGGTGGCCGCAATTCTAGATTCTCACAACTGTTAAGTATGTTTCCGTCATGTGGCTGACAATGATTCTCTTGTAGCACCATTGATGCATCTTGACTACGCTTCGCAATTGCTTTTGTCTTCAGCTCACGGAAAACTTGCAAAGATTTCTCAAGCATGCCTTTGCATTGACAAATTTCTTTAACTGCATCTACAGCCGCTATGAACATTATGTTTTGCCGCGCTGCTGCATCATCCATATCGTCACTGTTCCGGCCCTGGCAATTGATATCATCGAAACCTTCTTTTGCTTGCCATGTCCATCGCTTCAATATGTTGTCAGCGGGTATATTGAAAATGTCCTTACGCACGAGTACCTAGCAAGTGTCATAATACATCAGCATAACAATACAAATACAAAATATGTACTAAGGCACAAAGTTATTCAGTCATCAATATATGACCCCACATTGTAACATGATTCCTATATATGGATGCTGTCGTAACAAAATGCACATGATATCTATTGGGAATCCATCAATTACCTTTATAGAATGCCGGCACAGCATTCCAACATGCTGAAAATACCCACAATTGAACGATATGAAATCACCGCCCTCCTTCAAGGTCACCGTGTATGACTTTGTTTCATACTCAACCATGAAATCCAGGTGCGCACGTGTGACCACAAATTCATTGTCACCGATGCACTCAGAAACGCGCAAAGACATTGACTTGTAAAACTCGTCCTCAAATTTCTTATACACCGCACTTGTATAGACATCCCCGGCTTGCACCTCCAGAGGGTGTCCCATATTGTACTTCCTTCTTTTCTGTCATCATATAATTCAAAACATATCATGTCAGTCATACTATCATACAAATGTGATAAAAAAGGACCCAATTAGTACATAATGATCATTGTTAGCATGTCATACCGCGTTAGTGTTGTGTTGCTCCTTTCCTTCATCTGACATCCTTGACCTTAGTAGGTTATTGTACTGCTTGACAAACAAGTGCATAGGCGATGATCTGGGAATGTACTGCTTCAGGAGGTGGTTAGCACTTTCGCTACGTTGGGTGCTCGTCATGCCAGCACAGAAAACATCTGAAAAATAAGGTTTGGCCCACTTCTCACGATTCGAATACAGATTGATCAGATACTTATTCTGATTTAAATTGTTCTTATCCAAGAGCTTGGCCCACTTGTCCTCAAACTCAGAAACGCAAAGGACCTCATTTATGAGCTTGTGAAATTCTTCTTTGAACAAGCTCTTCTTGCTGTAAACACCTCCGAGGTGTTCTTTAGCACACTTGACCACATGCCATTTACACCAACGGTGTCTTGTATTTGGGAGCGCGTTCTTTATTGCCCATTCCATCGCTCTACACTGATCTGCGCATTCATAAATAATCGGTCAACCCAAATAGACACAAAGAGTTTTCACAGTGTTAATGATTAAGAGCAAGAACAACATCATGCTAAAAGAGACGCAGCATCAACCTGTCAGGATGGTGACAGGATGTTTCCGGTTCATAACTTCAAGAAAATTTGTGAAAGCCCACTCGAATCCAGCTATCGTTTCCTCACGCATGAGCACACCTCCAAAAATAGTTGACTGGTAGTGATTGTTAACACCAACAAAAATACCAAACGGCATATTATAAAGGTTGATCCTGTATGTTGTGTCGAAAGTGACAACGTCACCAAAGTACACATAATCCTGTTTATTCTTCCCAGTACACCATAAGATGAACTTAGGGGATCATTCATGATCACTTTCCACACAAACTGATAGTCCTGGATCAGCACACTTCATTTCATCAAGTAGTCTCACAGTTTTTTCCATGTCATCGGTTATTGCATCCTGGGCGATCTGAGAGCATAAATACCTTAAATTTTGCTTACGGAATGGTGCACCAGCCTGATCACCATGTGTTGCGTTTAGTATGTTGTGCACCTTGCTGAGACTGATATTGTTCTCCCTCAAATTCTTGATGAAATTCATAAGAACAGGGTTTATCTCACTGTGTGAATGCCATTCCCTCGTCTCCTCCCAGTTTGCTGACAGATGATGGTTATGCTCATTGCTGAAAATGCTCACATACCAACCGTGGTCCTCTGTCCAAAGAAGCCTCATCCTGGCTTTGCATTGAGTTTTACATGATAGAGAATTTTCCTACTCTGGTTTGCCCTACAATTTCGCATCTGGTCATAATATTGTAACAAATCCAACATAATTAAAGAAACAAATGTAACAAATTCAGAACAAATCAGAGTATACGCGATAGATCCATGAAACAGCGGTATATAAAGTAACCTGGCATTGACACACAATTTCGTGCATTTGCTGGTACCGTCCTTCTCCCCATCTAGACTTGCCGTGACGAATACCAAATCCATTCTCCCAAGCAAACAAGTTGTATTGCTCATACGCTTCTTGACAGGAGTCGAATGTTGTCCCCACTACAGGGGCAAAAGTCTCAGGGCCATGGTTGCCTTCAGAGTTTAACAGACATCTTTCAATAGATGTGAACTTGCTTGGCATTGCTCTAGCTGTGAGCCTGTCACCCGTTTGATTCCTGTATGTATCACAACTAAAGTAATTAAAAAGTATGCCATCACCTTCATACATAATATTCAGAGATCAATCACTATATTAGTTGTTACAGCGACCGTTACTCATGTCCTTACAACTTACTGAACCTATCACAATACATATAACAAGCATCTGACATTAGCACTATGTAAAGGCTCTTCCCAAAACCGCAAAGCATGCAAATATACACAGATTAACTTATGAATTACCTGCGTTTCCATCCACATGCTGGTGGATCTGGGCAAGGCGTCGCCCTCTCGTGCGCGGCAACGACTGCGTCGGATGCTTGTATATCGCCCGCAATCGTAGCTGAAGAACAACCGTCCACAACTTCAGATCTGTATTTAGGGGTCGGGTTAGGATTGTGAGGATCAAATAGTCAATACATCACTATTATGGCGACGGACTAACCTGGGGGTTGAATGCAGATCCAGGTCGGCCGCGATAGACGCGAGAAAATCAATCCTGGAAGCCGCGACGCCATATCCTTCTACTTCAGATGCAAAATCGGACCCGTCGCCTCCTTCGCGGCCAGCCCGTCCAGCATCTTTGAGCTGGCAATCCATAGTCTCAACTATGGTTCCCCGGCAGAGAAGGATTGTGAATGAAGGGGCGGGGAAGGTGAGATTGTGGCAGCTTAAGTATTGGGAGGCGCAGGATGCAGGGAGGGGGGCGTGGGGAGGTTGAAGACGACACGTCTCGTCGCCCACCGCTCATTTCAAACGCTGGCCGACACGTACATGTACCTATGAATACTTCGGTAGGCAGACATGTCATATCATGTACCAATATTCATAGGTTGTAGGTGGGTGCAGGTGCGTGACAGTAGGGACTACACTAGACTAGTTTATGTCGAATGCCTCAAACAGCCAGCACCTAATCAAGAAACAGACCTGTTATTATATTCGTCGGTTACATACATTGGCACAAATCTCAGCGCAGCCAGACTGGACGAACGGTCCAGATAACCGGGTGTCTAGGCACCCGGGATCTGAAAGTCCGCTCTCTATGATCTTATCAATTCATCAACCGGTGGATTTCTCGTATGTACAGTAAAGTGTATCTAAATAGAAGTAGGTATCGTGATCCACTCATGCGACTAATGAAAGCCTTGGTTGAATCTTAATTTTTGGGGAGCTCGAAAACAATGGCTGAATCTTCACTTATGGGGAGATCGAAAGCTTGCAAGAGAGAAAGGGACTTTGAGGCACGATCCAAGGCAAAATAAGGGAATCGCGACAACCACCGGCTTTTATCTTACCAAAATTTTCATTCTTGGACATTGCTAGTCTACTATAGTAGTCATGAATATATACATGTTACAATGTTACATCTGTCTAGCTCTGGTTAGACAAGCACATGTCGGAGCTGAGCTCTTTCTCTTATAAAGCAAGAGAGACGTAACCCACTCCGCTTCTTGTGAGTCGTTTCAGAAACTACACCTGATGCCCCCTTCCCTAACGGCATCACAGTCAATGGCAAGGAGTGGTTCCTCTAGGTATCATATATAAAGGTTTACAATGGTTTTGTTTTCCTCGTTCTGATTCGTTATTGATAGTGTATGCTGTAGTTCCGTCCTGTTATTCAGAGAGAGGTGTACAAGATTTTGATGACGGCGGACGTCGACTCCATCCAGAAGGCGGCTGAAGTAGAGTAGGGAGCATGGTTGGCGGGTGGTGGCTTTGATAGTCCTCGTAGACATTGTTCATTGGGTAGTATGTAGCATGGTTGGCAGGAGAGGTACATGGATTTTCCCCTACAGCGGATACATAGAGATGTTGGCATTGTCAGCCGTCAATAGTTTGTTCTTGAGATCTAAAAAGTCTCCGATGCCACTCCCTCAAAGATTGAGTTGTGGTGGCCCCTTCTACTGATTCTCCAGTGGTAACGTTGAGAGTTCGATTTGTGTTTTCTTCTCAATTTTCGGATAATTTTTGTAATGATTTTTTGTAATTGGTGCTTTCTAGAAAGAGGCCACACATGATTTAACATCGTGATGGCGTGTGAATGATACAAAGGGACTCAAGTGCAAAGTTGTGGAAGTAACCGACGAGATTTAAAAGCAAGCACAAGCACAAATTGCATAGGAATTTGAACTGATGGGACCAGAAGTTCACTGGCATAAATTAGCTTAACATTCTTTTAAGAGTCTCCTATCCTAAAAATAACGGAAGGATAAGGCTTTATTGCATTAACATATGCGGCCTAAAAAATGAGGGAAACGTTTCTGGCTGGGGCGCCGGCTGAACCGTTCCGCCGGTCCCTTGCCACGCACGCGTACACGTCACAGGTCCTGCTCCCACGTATTGTTATTTCTTTTCTTTCCTCTGCCACTCAATCCTTATCCCTTTCTTTTCTCCACCTCTCTCGTTTATTCCTCTTTCTTCTGCAAACAACCAGCCACCATCCCACATCGATCTCTCAGTCCGCCATGGCCGACGACTGCATTTTTCAGGCGAAGATGTGTGCTGGGGAGCCCGGCGCAGCGGTGTTATGAGCACCGCACATCGGCGCTATTAGGCCACTGCTATTTCACCATCATCGCCGCCCTGGCTGCTTCCTCCTCCTCCGGCGGGGCTCGGCAAGACTGCAACGGGGGGTGATACGGCGAGCTTCGAACAGTGAAGATGTTGGAATGGGCCACTATGGGTGCTACATCCAACGCCAAGAGATGCTGCGACTGGGTCGTGGCACATCGAGGATTTTGCCAGATCCGACGACGGCAGACGCTACAACCAGCCGCAGCAGATGCTACAACCGGCGGCCAGGGATGCTTCAACCACTTTTTTTTTGCTACAACCCTCTACTAGTGTTTTTGTAGCGAGGTATTTTTTGCTGGAACCGGCGTAATTTTTTGCTAGAATCGGCTAATCTTTTGCTTCAATAGATTACTGCACTTTTTTTTTGCTGAAATTTTTGTTTGCTAGAATTGATGTTAATTTTTGCTGGAACCAGCTTCATTTTTTGTTGGAATCGGCTAATTTTTTGATTCAACATATTACTGGACTTTTTGTTGCTGAAATTTGTTCGCTGGAACCGGTGTTAATTTTTGCTGGAACCGGCTTCGTTTTTTGTTCCAACCATGTATTTGAGTTTTTGCTGCGAGATTTTGTTTTGCTAGAGCACGGTGGTGCAAGTCAACTACGGCGGCGACCAACAGGAGCAAAGTTGCAATCCAACTTATTTTTTTGTCTCTGTCAGCTGATGTGTAGAATTGTTGCAAATCGGCATCCAGCAGGGGTGGATCGGAGCTAGAACCGGCGAGTGGGCGGAGGCGAGCTGCATCAGAAAAAGCTGCAACGGGAGATGGGATGGTGACCGCCGGCGCGTCACAGCGAGCTCAGGCGTCTTCTTCGCTAAGACCGTAGGGGAGGAGGTAGCGTTGTGCGGGGGTGAGGCAGGGAGGAAGACGACTACTAGGGAGGGGGAGAAGAAAGATCTGACGGTTTATACATTAAACAAATCAAGGGCCCGCATTGGACCGGCCGAAAGTTTCGGCTGGTGTGACGGCGCCAAAAAATGAGGGCCAATATAATGCCAGGCCGAGCAGGCCAATGACCCGAAAGTAGAAGTGTAGAAAAGCCAATGGAGAACTCTACTCATGTGAAAAAGGAAACGTATCATCAACCGACACGTCATTTGTCTCAAAAATAAATGACTGACACGTCATCCCGGCTCGCTTGAGACCCGACGACCCCGGGCACAGGCAGAGAAAGGCAGCACACGTGAAACAAAATAAACACGCGCGAGACCTCGAAACAGTGAGGCAGCTGCAACTTCCACCACGCCACTGCATGCGTCACGAGCTCGCTCGCTGGTTCTAACTCGCGGCTGTGTCCACAAATTTTCTCGAATCCTCCAGTGCAAGAAACCACCATGCCCAAAGCTTCCTCAAGGCTCCCCTGTATATAAGGCATCCCCTTTGTCCCTTCACCAACTCGAGCAAGCAAGAAGGAAAGCCATCGATTTATTGAAACAAAGTCACTGAGCCTGCGCGTGCAAGAAAGCACAGGCCACCGGAGTTGCTGCAGGAATCATCCCCATCTCCTTTGAGTATGGACAAGGTGCTGGCCTTCTCGATCCTGAGCGCGTCGCCGGCCGACATCACCCCCGAGGGGAGCTGGGCTCGGCTCTCCTGGCGGGGAAGGAAGCTGCAGGAGAACAAACTGGCTGGAGCAGAGCAGAGCAAGAGGGGAAGCAGGCCAGTCTGCAGGCGGATGCAGAGCAGCAGCAGGGCAAGGGGAAATCGCAGTGGCCGTCGTCGCCGCCGCCGCGGTTCGCAACGGAGTTCGATGGGATTGACTGCTTTGAGACAATCGTGTGCCACTAATCAGTGAATCTCAAGCCGCGGTTGTGACCCTTAATTCTTTCTCTTCGCTTGGCAGGCGGATGTTGCTTGTGTTCATTCGTTTGCTAACTTATGCTTCTAACTGAAGGAAGCCACAGGTTGTACAAAGTACGGACTACAGACTAAATTGTAACCAAGTTCTTTTCTTCTCTGATTTGTGTCCATCGTGTTCATACAGGAGCAGGACCCATTTGGCCCTGATTCCTTGGATAAACTTTTGCTATCTTCTGAACAGTTCAGGAAATTATTGGCCGGGTAGTTAAGGCTGACGTGGTGATATTCAGAGAAACTAATTAATCCGAAAAGAAGTGAGCGCGTGTGAGTTGCAACTCGTTAGATGTCCAAACTCCAGCATCACACTAAACTATGTGGCTAATGCGCCACGTTCATACTTGGGGTAACATATATGTTACGGGCAAACTTGCACAATTAGCCTATGGTCCTTTTTCCGCTTGGAATTGTCACTCGAACCACAGCTACAAGGAAATTGGTGCCAAAACAGCGTCCCACTCAAGTAACTGGGAGACAGCAAGGGATAGTTTTAACGAACGACAGGCAGACCATTCGTTTACTGGTAGTGAAGAGTCAAGCTCGATTGCGGCCCAAGATGCTCGGCCATGCCGTGACCGCTGCAGGGCAGTTTCATAATTAAAGTTGCCGGACAACTGAAGATTATCGAGACCATGGTGTTAGCTGTGGACCAATGGATGCATTGGGTAAATATTGTTTTTCTGCCGACGTCTCTAATTCCTACATGTTCGTTGCATCCACCTGATTCTTCTCTCGTCCTCTTCTCTTTGTGTGTGCTCGGACCTATTTGTTTTTGTCTTTACATGTCAAATAAATGAAGGAAATATCAAACAGTGTCGGTGAATAACTGAACCTTGCTATCTACTCATCCATATGTAGCCTTAGATATATAGTGAAAGCATTACTCGCACGAGTGAAGGTGGGTGGAGAATTAACTTAGTATATGTTCATTGCTTTATTTTGCATGACACTTTTTCTCCCCGGCAGAAACTCCGCTCGACCTCCTCTCTTGCTGCTTCCTCTTATTGGACGTCTGCTTCCGCCCGCCGCTCCGCCAGGACAGTCGCGTGGCGTATCCGTCGATATCTACCGGCGACGAGCTGAGGATGGAGAAAGCCAGGATCTTGTCCATGATCGATCAGCAGAGTTGTCGGCGGGCCTCAACAGAATGTCCTAACAAATCTGTTCTTTACTGTGTAGCAAACGACTCTTGTTTCGTTGGCAAAAAACTGAGTAGATCGACGTCTTCGGGTAAGTTGATCCCGAAATCTTGTAGCGAGAAGACAGGGAACTGGTCGGGGTCACCCACAAGAAGACGGGTGAATGAAGGATGACATGTGGTGTATGAGTGTGGAAATTGAGGAAGGGGGCTTCCCTTCTCATGGAGAAAACTCGACAATTTTCAGACCATTTTATCCCTCCAAATTTCATATTTCTGCTAAAAATACGCCAAAACAGCCCTAAAATGCCAAGTAGTGCTAAAAGGGCCGACTTGAGCGATGGGCCGCGTGCGGAACGCTACACGGTCCCCCCCCCCCACCCCCGCGGGAGCTCCTAATCCGCGCGTTCGGCGCCGGGAAAGTCAATCGGCGCCTGCAGCAACGCCAAGTGGGCCGGCCCAGGAATGCACCTGCGCAGAAGCTGCTTCGTGAAAAAAGTTTCGCAAAAACATACAAGTACGAGGACTCGAACTCACATGCCTGCGTTGATAGATTGTTCAGCTAACAACCACAACCTCTAGACGACCGTGACTAAGACCAACGCGAATACTTTAAGAACTATCATAACCGCATTATTTATTTTGCAGCACAACTAACAAATGTTTTTTTATAAAAAAAAGCTCATCAAATTTAGGAAAAAGTTCACGAATTGAAAAAGTTCATCGTTTCTGAAAAAGGTTCATCCAATTTGATAAGAAAAGTTCAGAAAATGTGAAGTTCATCGATTTTAGAAAAAAAGTTCATTGTATTTTAGAAAAAGTTCATTGAATTTAAAAAAAGTTCACCAAATTTGAAGAAAGTTCATCAATTTTGAAAAAAGTTCATCAAATTTGAAAAAAGTTCATCGGATTAAAAAATGTTCATTGAATTAAAAATAGTTCATTGGATTTGAGAAAATAAGTTCATCAAATCGAAAAAAGGTCATTGGATTTTAAAAAAAGTTCATCGGATTACAATTTTTTTTCATCGAATCAAAAAAAGTTCATTGGATTTGAAAAAAATGTTCATCGAATTGAAAAAAGTTCATCGGATTTTAGAAAAGTACATTAATTTTTAGAATAAGTTCATCAAAATGATAAAAGGTTCATTCATTTTGGAAAAAAATTAACCGAGCTTGAAAAAAAGTTCATTGAAATTAAAAAAAAGTTTTTTTTTTGCGAAATGAAATTAAAAAAAAGTTCATCGAATTAGAAAAAAAACATCTTCTATTTGTAAACATTTTACGCATATAAGTAAAAAACAAAACCGGAAAAAGAAAGTAGAAAAAACACAGAAAACATAGATGGTATTTCCTGTATGTATAAAAAGATGGAAAGCAGGTTGTGTTCACGAGTCAGGTGGGTGGTGTAGTGGTTCGTGGAGCTTGCTAATAATGGAGAGATTTGCATATTTGCCTGGCTCTCCTTTTTTAAATTTCAATACAGGGGGGAACATGATAGTTGAGCCGCGCCCAGGCCATGTCGTGCGATCCCGCAATCAAAATGATCGTGTTGTGCGTGAACTTGTGACCTGGCCGTGGGTTCGACTTTGTTTCGTGGTGGGCCAAATGTCAGCCTGGCTCGTTTAATGGCGTGTTGTGTTCGGCCAAAATTTCATGCCCGCGGGACAGTCTGCATGACACGTCCCATATGGCCATGTTTCCTTTCACTGGGACCTCCTATATGGCGAAATCACTAATTAAGGAATACTCCTTGCGGAGATTACTCCAACTTTTCCAGGTTGTGACAAGTGGCGCGCTGCATGTGCGCCACTTGTCGCAACCTGAGAGTTTTCCCTTTTTCGTAGATCCATTTATTCAAAACGTTTTATCTCTTAAACCGTGCGTTCAAATCTCGAATCGCTTTCGCCATTGGATTCCTCGTGTCGAGATCTTCATAACTAAATCCCATGTTGATAGGTTTTGACGAACTTTTTTTTCACGAAAAAACTGACGAAAAAGCCGAACCGGGAACACAGGTTTTTTCCCTTTCCGAAAGAGGCACGCCCGTGCCTCTAACCAAATCACAACCGTGCCTCTCGCGGAAGCAAAACCGTGCCTTTCGTGAAAGAAAAAAAAACAGAAAACGCGTCTTTTTCCTTTCCGAAAGAGACACGCACGTGCCTCTCGCGCAAGCACAACCGTGCCTCTCGCGGAAGCAAACCGTGCCTCTCGTGAAAGAAAAAAAAACAGAAAAACGCATTTTTTTCCTTTCCGAAAGAGGCACGCCCGTGCCTCTCGCGAAAGCATAACCGTGCCTCTCGCGGAAGCAAAACCGTGCCTCTCACAAAAGAAAAAAAAACAGAGAATGTGTTTTTTTTTCCTTCCTAAAAGAGGCACGCCCGTGACTCTCACAGCAGCACAACCGTGCCTCTCGCGGAAGCAAAACCATGCCTCTCGCAAAAGAAAATAAAACCGAAAACACCTTTTTTTTCGTTTCCAAGAGGCACGGCCGTGACTCTCGCGCAAGCACAATCGTGCCTCTCGCGAAAACAAAATTGTGACTCTCGCGAAAAAAATGCATTTTTTTGCGCAATTTTTTTTCAAAAAAAAAAAATTGTCGAAAAGTTAGGGGAGACCGGTAGAAAACCAAAACGTCAAAAAAAAGGCAAAAAACCATTTAAGAAGCCGAAAATGCGTGCGTAAAAATAATAAAAAAACAAAATCCAGAGGGAGCGCCCAGAGCACGACACATGGCGAATGGCTGTGAGCGCGCCAAGTGGCGCTGATCGTTACGAGGCTCCCGAAGGAGCGCTCGTTAATTAGTTGCTCCCCCTATTTGGTGTCGTACGCACCGGCAGTCACGGGAGCGGCATCCTCCCCACTCCCCCGCGCGCCCTCATGGGCCAGCCCAAGTGCGGGCGGGGAGCCCCTTGTCTTTTTTGTTTTTTTTTCATATTTTTTGTATTTTTAAAAAATAATTCTGGATTTCAGAAAAAGTTGCAAAATTGTTGAATTATGCGTGTTTGAAAAATGTTCAGGAAATGATAAATGTTCATGGATTCAAAAATGTCCGCTATTTCGAAAAATGTTCGGCTATTCAATTTTTTTAATCATAAATTGTTCCTGAATTATTAGGAAAATGTTCACAATATTAAAAAAATGTTCGACAATTTTGAAAAATTGTTCACCAAATTCAGAAAATTACAAAAAATGTTCATCTTTTCCAGAAAATGTACACAATTTACAGGAATGTTCATGAATCTGAAAATGTTCAGGATTCAGAAAAATGTTCACAAATTTAAGAAATGTCTAGGATTTCAAAGAAAAATGTTCACGACTTCAAGAAATGTTCATGATTTTGAATAGATGTTCAACTTTTCCAAAAATGTCATCGAATTCCGAAAAACTGTTGATTAATTTAAGAAAAATTGCGGATTTGTAATTTTTTTCGGCAATTTGAAAAATGTTCCACTTTCAATAAAAGTTCAAAAATTGAGAAAAGTTGTTCTTAAATTTACGCAAATAGGAAAGGAAAAAACGAAGAAATAGAAGATTTACGCAAAACATTAAAAGATTTACGCAAATAAAAAAGAAGAAATAGGAAAGGAAAAAAAGAAAAACAAAACATTAAAAGATTTACGCAAATAAAAAAGAATAAAAAAGTAGGAAAGAAAGCAGAAGAGGAACAAAAAAAGAAAAATGAAAAGAAAGAAAAAAATGAAAGAAACCCAGAAAAAACCCTGTTCAGGGAAGGTGCTAGAACCTTCCCATAACCGGTAGGGGATGAACACCCGAAATGGGCCGGCCCATTGAAATATCAGCGCGCAAAGGGGTTATGTGCTATGTCGCTTCGCAGCGACCAACACACTACATAGGAGCTGCCGCTTTCACTCCTTTCCATTAATTACTCAAGGGAAATATAATTAGTCTTTTTGCACCAAATTACATCAAACACAGGATGACTTCAGCACTTGCTTAGGTATGTCACCTTTTCATACTATTTAGCTCCCTTTTGCTTTTGCTTTGCTCAGGCAAGCACAACGTTGACCCTATAGTTCTTAACTCCATGCTGATGACCCTTAAGCTCAATTGTATACTAGACAACGTCAAGCAGGTGCTGATTTTGAAGGACATTGGATTCACAAAGTAAGGATTGCTTTTCTCCTGATGTCTCTAATTCCTACATCTCTGTGCATCCATTTGGTGCTTCTCTCACCCTATTTTCTTCTCTATTTTCCTGCTTGCTACTTATTTATATTCAAACAGGTCAACACAGAAGAATGAGTAAATATGAAAGTGCATATGAACTATTTGGGCCCTGCTATAGCATCATGTGAATATAGACTAATATATATAAGGTAGGCATTATACACACACAAGTAATGGTTGGTGGAGTATTTATTTGTTTATTTTTTATTTGTGTGGTAATTCAATCATTTGTGAATCACACGTGTTCATGCATTGATTGAATCTTTGAACCTGTTCATGCATGGCGTGCTTTGTTATTATGTGTGGCCATATATACAATATTGAAAGCCGTGCATATTAACAAAGCATACTTTATTTAGATGGTGAAATAATGGCAAACTTAGTTGCACATTCATAAAAAGGATAAATTGAAGGCCTTAGACACTACTAGGGAAAATCTTATACACAGAATGTTACCAGTAGCGCTTGTTAAAATGAGGCGCTATCGCTACTTTCTTGATAGCGCGTTAAGCGTAACCGCGCTTCTGATTAGCAGATTAGCGATGAGCGCTGTCCTTGCAAAGCGCTACTACTATAATTGCCACACCGTTCGGCGTGCTAGGTATAGTAGTAGCGCCCTTCTACGGACAGCGCTACCACTATGGATTTTAGCAGCAGCGTTTTCCTTCCCACGCTTCTGATTAAAGCTATTTTCACCTAACCCAAGGGCTGATTCTCTCTCCTCTGCTTCTCCCCAATTCCCGACCCGCCTCGCCACCACCGTCTCCTCCGACCCGCCTGCCGCCGTCTCCCCGACCCGCCTCGCCCGGCGCCTCGGTGCCGCCGTCTCCCCGACCCGCCTCATTGCCGTCTCCCCGACCCGCCTCGCCGCCGTCTCCCCGACCCGGCCGCCTCGCCCGCGCCTCGGTGCCGCCGTCTCCCCCGACCCCACCTCTCTCCCTTCTCGATCCTCTTCTCTTTAGTATGAACTCTAGGTATTTAGTGCTAGTTAGTATGAACCCTAGGCTATTTTTAGTGCTATTTTTAGTGCTAGTTAGTTAATTACTTAGATGTTAAGAATTAGGTACTAATTAGGTACTAGAATATTTTTACTTATAGTATTATTTTTAGTAAGAACTAGTTGAATTAATAGAACTAGTTAGTAAGAACTTGTTTCTATTTTTTAGTTAAAGCAATTTTTCCCGCCTCGACGTGGACGATGCCTATCCCGCATCCTCGTCGTCGAGTCGGCGGAGGACGACACCTGCTTGACCAGATCGGCCATGTCCGGACCTGGCTCCGCCGGGTGGTACTGAAGGCGCTACTCACCGGGGCGCAGGTTGGTGAGGAGCCACTGTCGTTGACCGAACCTTGTTTGGTGGCGGTCGCGTGGGCGATGGCGATCCGAGGCTCGAGGACTCCATGGAGGTGGTGCGTCACCATGTCGATGAGGAGGACGCGCACGTCCGTCGCTACTTGTTTGCGTTGGAGCACGTGCCGTTCTCCAATACCGCGCGGTTCTCCGGGGTCTCACCGAGCTATGATCCCGTGATGGTGCCTTCTCTGTGGGTGTCCACCGCCCGCGCCGATACCGTCGTGTGCTAGAGTTTTAGTTGTATTAGTGATTTTATATGTATGACACTATTCGTGATGTATTAGTGATAATATTCGACGATGTCTTGGCGCATGAGATGATCTACTTTTGCTTATTGAATGCATGCTAATTTGAGTCCTATAAGATATTTTGAAATGTATATCTTGTGTTGCTCAATATCCAAGTGGCGATCATGTTTGCAGGTTATACCTTTGAGTGGCCTATGTTTTGCCGGAGTGTTGATTCATTTCGTTCCGGCAAATTTCAGGCGCTCGATATGTCCTATTTTAGCAAAGGTCATGCCGGATTTTTCCGTGAATTTTGGCATGACTTGTGCTAGAATATGTAGGAAATATCGAGTGCCCCGGATTTGTGTGTTGAGTATCTTGGTAGTTGTCTTCGATCGATTTTCAATTAATGTTTTAACTATGAACATAGGAAATGTCGACGACGAGAAGGATTTCGGTATTTGCAAATCTGCGAAGAAGAGCGCGCCTGTCGACGGAATCTTCCTAGATGATGATAGGCGCTTGAGCATCAAGCTGGACGAGAACTTCAAGTGGATACGAGAAGTCACAACGACAAGTCTTTTTCGTAATTAAGCATGACATCTGTTTTCATTTGCTTCAACTTATTTTTTTTTACTATTCTACTAGCGTATCCCCTGCCATGCAAGAGTTTTTGTATTGGATAAGATAGGTTTCAGTCATAGTATGGAGGAAAAGAAAGTTTACTTGAAGACCGAGCATGGTTATATTTTCCATGCGAAGTTATACAATTCAGACGACTACACCTATTTTGGATGCAAAACATGGCGAGCACTATGCAAGACTTATGCATTTCAGCCTGATATGGTTATCACCTTTGATATTCATCCGGAAGATGATATTGAAGGTAATACCGACATCTGGGTCAATGTGCAAATGCCTCCAGTTATACCATTATGTAAGTTTCTCAACCATATTTATGTCTTCGATATTGTTTATTCAAAAATAATTGACAACTAATTTGTATTGTCAGCTTATTTCCGTGCAAGCAAACATGTCCAGCGCTTGGTAGACAGGACCGTATATCGTCACGGGCTGAACTCAATGCGAGGAGCTCACCATTATGTTTCATGGCTTGAGGATCTTGATACTGTCAAGACAAATTTTCTTCCTGCATTTAGAAATCTTAGTACTGAAAATGTGCGACCAATAGTGTTCGTAATGAACTACGGTCACATCCATTTAGGAAGGATGGTAAGATTTTTACTTTTTTCCTCATTGCATCTTTTCCATACATTAGTTTTGAAGCTAAACTTCATTGCTAAGTATGTTACCATACGATGTTCTTCAACAGGGACTCCCGATGAATGTTGTGCCTTATGGGATCGAGACTAAAGGTGTCATGAGTATTATCAACTTACGGCAAGATATCCTACAACTTACTTTAGTGCATTCAAGATTAGCGACGGATGCTTAATAGTGCAAGACTGGACCAAATATGTGTTAGGGGAGCGCAGAGAAGTACTAGGGAGCAGCAACCAGAGACGCCTTCCACGATTAGGAGACAGGTTCATCTGCATGCTCCAACTTGATCAAGGAGGAGAGCTATACATGTTTTATGTTCTTTTACCTAAGAGAGAGCAGCAGGAGTGAGTAGCAGGAGTGAGTAGCTGGCTAGAAATGAGTTTCAGGATGATGATGTGCTACACTATTACTGTGATGATAAAATAGCTAGTGTTGGTGGTAATGACTATGATGATTATTATTAGCTAGTGTTAGTGGTGATTAAATAAATAATGTTGGTGGTAATGACCATGGTGACGATTAAATATCTTGTGCTGGCGGATTAGATTCAAGTGGAGGCAACATGTGGTGCACATCGAAAGTACTACTAATCCAAAGTAGATCAAGTTTGGATTAGTAGTATACTTTTGACATGCACCACATATTGCCTCCACTTGAACCTAATCCACCTTCATTTAATACACTGTTATGCACATAATGATGTAAACCTCATAACAGCTGGTATTGTACCAATATTTGTATGATGGCGCATAAATACACTAAAAATAAAATAATTATAAAAAAATACTAGTAGCAATGGTTAGGAAACACGCTGCAAGTAGATAACTTAGCAGTAGTGCGGTACTGAACAAGCGCTGCAGCTATTTGTACTAGCAGTAGCGCGTGATGGCACGCGTTACTCCTAAGCAATAGCTGTAGCGCCTTATTAGTAGCGCGGCTTCCCGCGCTACTAGTAGGCACAAAACACGCGCTACTGCTAGGGTTTTCCCTAGTAGTGAGAGTGTAACACTCAACAAATAGGTACTTCCTCCATACAGGTTTATTTGGCCCCCTCGTATTTAGTTTTGAACTATCATAAATTTAACAAATATTATACATACTATATGTCCCGAAATCTATATGGCGTGGTTCTTCTTTATAATAGAAATATGATGAAATGCTTTTTGTAGCATATAAATCATGTTTCTTAGTCATATAGATGGTCAAAAATTGAATCAAAATAAGAGAGGACCCAATAAACCCGGACGAAGGAAGTAACTAAAAGGGTTCATACAAGGGATTCAAGCCCTCACAAGAACACTTAAAGACTCAATCCGGTAAGATAACTTCAAAGGAGAAACTCAATCCATTACAAGAAGGTAGAGGGGGAGAAGCATCATAAGATTCAACAATAATAGCAAAGCTCGCGGTACATCAAGATCGTGCCAAATCAAGAAAACGAGAGAGAGAGAGAGAGAGAGAGAGAGAGAGAGAGAGAGAGAGATCAAACACATAGCTACTGGTACATACCCTCAGCCCCGAGGGTGAACTGCTCCCTCCTCATCATGGAGAGCGCCGGGATGATGAAGATGGCCTCGGTGATGGATTCCCCCCTCCGACATGGTGCCGAAATAGGGTCCCGATTAGTTTTTGTTGGCTACAAAGGCTTGCGGCGGCGGAACTCCTGATCTAGGTTATGTTCTAGAAGTTTGGGGATATATAAGAGGTGTTGGCGACGGGAACAAGTCAAGGGGGTCCACGAGGCAGCCACGAGGTAGAGGGGCGCGTCCAGGGGGCTAGGGCGCGCCATCCACCCTCGTGGTGGCCTCGGGCCTCTTCTGGTCCATCTCCGATGCTCCATGGGCTTCTTCTGGTCCAAAAATAATCTATGTAAATTTTCAGGTCAATTGGACTCCGTTTGATATTCCTTTTCTACGATACTCAAAAACAATAAAAAATAGTAACTCGCAGTGGGCTCTAGGTTAATAGGTTAGTCCCAAAAATCATATGAAATAGCATATAAATGCATATAGAATATGCAAAATATATAATATAATTGCATGGAACAATCGAAAATTATAGATACTTTGGAGACGTATCAGGGGTGATCGGGTTCCCAGTTGCCGCCCCCAAGCGCCGATTTCGGCCCACTTTCGGCGGAAATTGGCCCAGTATCAACGCAAATTGACCAATTTCGGCCCATATTCTGCGTGCTTCGGCGCAAATTCAACAGAAGCTACTTTTATCACATAGTTCATCACAGAAAATCGATAGAATCAGATAGTTCAATACAAATTATATAGTTCAACAAATAAAAACCCATATTTCATCACACATCGAGCATTTCCCTTGAGCCTCCATAGGTGCTCCACCAGATCCTTCTGCAGTTGTTGATGCACCTGTGGGTCTCGGATTTCCTCACGCATATTGAGGAAGGCAGTCACTACTAGGAAAAAGCCTTCTAATGGCGCACCGGTTTTGCCTACTAATGGCGCACTACCGGTGCGCCATTAGCATCACGCCACTAGATTTTTTTTCTAATGCGCACCTGTGGTGCGCCATTAGAATCTGGTATTCTAATGGCGCACCGCTGGTGCGCCATAAGTATGGCCCACGCACGCCATTAGTATCTCGGTATACTAATGGCGCACCACATAGAGTCGCCATTAGTAACAATTTTTTCAAATTTATTTTGCAGAATTTTTTAATTTTTTTTCAAAATTTCCAATTTTTTGTTTTTTCTTAATCTCAGGTCACTATGGCTTAATCTCCAGTCAATATGCTTAATCTCAGGTCAAATCGCACTCCATGGTCAAACTTCCCGAAAGGTCACCCATCCCTCTCACTACTCCAGCCTGAGCACGCTTAACTTCCGGGTTCTATTCTCCCTCGTTTCCAAGTGTGCACTTGTTGTTTCCCTGACAATAGTAAGATGTCAATCCTATTAACCTCAGGAATTTAGCTTGAGCATATACTGACACATTTCACTGTTTGAGTTTGAAACTATTGTTCTAAAAAATTAGTAACACTAATATTTCTTGAATAATTAGTTCGCACACAGTTTGACCAGATTTGACCACAGTTTGACCAGATTTGACCACAGTTTGACCAGATTTGACCATAATTTGACCAGATTTGACCAAAATTCAAAAAAACTAAAATAATTATTTATTAAGACTAATATTCTTGAATAATTAGTTTGACCATAGTTTGACCAGATTTAACAAAAACTAAAAAAAACTAATTTTTTTTTGAATTTTTTTGCCTCCAGATCTTAAAAGCCCCGTAACTTTTTTTCTGTTAGGCTTTTGAGGATTTTAAAAATGTTTAACGGGGTTCCCTCGGTTAAATTCGGATGTAACTTTTCGAGTAGATGATTTTTCATATATAAAACTTTTTAATCCGAGTTCGTTTGCAAAAGTTATGCCCATTTTACAAATTTTCAGAGAGATTTTACAAATAAAGTCGAAATTTATATTTGTAAATTTTCCCAACAACTAGACCACATATCACATGGGAAACTTATTTTCTTTTATTGTTTTTACATTTTTATCATTTTTTTTAATTTTTTTTAAAACTGAAAAGGCGGTCCACCTGGGGGGTGCATTCGGTGGAAGCTGGGCAAACTACTAATGGCGCACCGTGGGGTGGTGCGCCATTAGTAGTTAAACTAGTAATGGCGCACCACAACCACGGTGCGCCATTACTAGTTTTGAAAAAAAAAAAATTTTTTTTTTTAAATTTTGTTTGTAATTTTTTGATAAAAACTTAGTAATGGCGCACCAGCGGACAGTGCGCCATTACTAGTTTTAACTAGTAATGGCGCACTGTCAACCGGTGCGCCATTACTAACAAAAATTTTATAAATTTTTTTATAATTTTTTTTACTTCCCTTTTCAAAACTTCTAATGGCGCACGGTGGGTGTGGTGAGCCATTACTAGTTAAAACTAGTAATGGCGCACCACACCCATGGTGCGCCATTAGAAGTTTTGAAAAAATTAAAAAACAATTTTTTTTTACTAATGGCGCACCGTGGGATGTGGAGCGCCATTAGTATTTGGAAACTAATGGCGTACCAACACATGGTGCGCCATTAGTATATAGCAATGGCGCACCACATGTCTGGTGCGCCATTAGTGTCAATTCCATCTATAGCCCTTTTCCTAGTAGTGAGTCCAGGTTGCGGTAGCTGGTGATTAACTTGGGCAAGAGGACCGATGTCAAACACTAGCTCTTCTTGCTCGCTCTCAATGATCATATTGTGCAAGATGACACAAGAAGTCATGATCTCCCACATTTGATCTTTCGACCAAGACTGAGCGGGATACCGGACAATATAAAATTGAGATTGGAGCACACCAAATGCCCGCTCGACATCCTTCCTACAAGCCTCCCTAACCTTGGCAAAGTGGGAGTTCTTTCCTCCTGGCACATGGCTCGAGATAGTCTTCACAAATGTGGACCATCTCTGATAGATGCCATTTGCTAGGTAGTATCCCTTGTTGTATTGCCGTCCATTGACCTCGAAGTTCACCGGAGGAGAATGACCTTCAACAAGCTTGGCAAAGACAGGGGAGCACTGCAGTATGTTGATGTCATTGTGAGTTCCCTGCATACCAAAGAAGGAGTGCCAAATCCAGAGGTTGTGTGTGCCCACTGCCTCAAGTACCACACTGAAACCGCCTTTGGCGCCTTTGTACATCCCCTGCCAAGCAAGTAGACAGTTTTTCCATTTTCAACGCATGCAACCGATGCTTCCAAGCATCCCAAGAAATCTCTTGCTGCATTTTATGCTAGGATCCAAGCAGTGTCTTCAGCATTGGGTGATCGCAAGTACTGCGGTCCAAACACTGCCACCGCTGCCCTGCAGAACTTGCAGAAACACTCAATGGTTGTGGACTCGGCCATTCGTCCATAGTATTCCACTAAATGACCGGGAGCTTTGTATGCAAGCATCCTCATAGCTGTCGTGCACGTCTAGAGTGAGGTGAATCCAAGTGTGCCGGTGCAATCCTTCTTGCACTTGAAGTAGCTGTCGAACTCACGGATGGAATTCACAATCCCGAGGAAGAGCTTTCGGCTCATCCGACAACGGTGCCGAAAGACTTTGTCGCCATGCAGTGGAGCGTCGGCGAAGTAGTCGGAGTAGAGCAAGCAATAGCCTTCTAGTCGATGCCTCTGTTTTGCCTTCAGCCGGGAAGGCGTGATAACCCACAAGTATAGGGGATCGCAACAGTTTTTGAGGGTAGAGTATTCAACCTAAATTTATCGATTCGACACAAGGGGAGCCAAAGAATATTCTCAAGTATTAGAAGTTGAGTTGCCAATTCAACCACACCTGGATAACTTAGTATTTACAGCAAAGTATTTAGTAGCAAAGTAGTATGGAAGTAGCGGTAACAGTGGCCAAAGTAACAGTAGCAGTTTGTAGTAATTGTAACAGTAGCAACGGTAAAGTAAATAAGCAAAGCACAATATGTAAAAAGCTCGTAGGCATTGGATCACTGATGAATAATTATGTCGGATGCGATTCCTCATGTAATAATTATAACATAGGGTGGCACAGAACTAGCTCCAGTTCATCAATGTAATATAGGCATGTATTCCAAATATAGTCATACGTGCTTATGGAAAAGAACTTGAATGACATCGTTTGTCCTACCCTCATGTGGCAGCGGGGTCCTAATGGAAACTAAGGGATATTAAGGCCTCCTTTTAATAGAGTACCAGACCAAAGCATTAACACATAGTGAATACATGAACTCCTCAAACTACGGTCATCACCGAGAAGTATCCCGATTATTGTCACTTTGAGGTTGTCGGATCATAACACATAATAGGTGACTATAGACTTGCAAGATAGGATCAAGGACTCACATATATTTATGAAAACATGATAGGTTCAGATCTGAAATCATGGCACTCGGGCCCTAGTGACAAGCACTAAGCATAACATAGTGGGTACTAGGGATCAAACCCTAACAAAACTAAATTGATTACATGGTAAATCCCATCCAACCCATCACCGTCCAGCAAGCCTACGATTGAATTACTCACGCACGGCGGTGAGCATCATGAAATTGGTGATGGAGGATGGTTGATGATGACGAAGGCGACAAAACACACTCTCCGGAGGCCCGAACGGACTCCATATCAGCCCTCCCGAGAGAGATTAGGGCTTGGCGGCGGCTCCGTATCGTAAAACGCGATGCAAATTTCTCTTTGATTTTTTTCTCCACGAAAGCAAAAATATGGAGTTGGAGTTGAGGTCGGTGGACGTCCAGGGGGCCCACAAGGCAGGGGGCATGCCCTAGTGGAGGGGGCGTGCCCCCCGCCCTCATGGACAGGGTGTGGGCCCCCTAACGCTAATTCTTTCGCCAATATTTTTTATTAATTCTGAAAAGTTGCTCCGTGGATTTTTAGGTCATTCCGAGAACTTTTATTTCTGCACAAAAATAACACCATGGCAGTTTTGCTGAAAACAGCATCAATCCGGGTTAGTTCCGTTCAAATCATGCAAGTTGGAGTCCAAAACAAGGGCAAAAATGTTTGGAAAAGTAGATACGACGGAGACGTATCAACTCCCCCAAGATTAAACCTTTGCTTGTCCATCTCCTCGATTGGGCCAATGGGCCCGCCGAGTTAGCGATCCACCCCCTTGTTGTCCTCATCTCCTCAGTTTCCCGCGGGGAATCAATGCCAAGGATGCCGCCGGTCAGCCTTCCATTGATTCCACAGGGTGGTGCGGGCGCGGCAACGCACACCTCCCGCCACGCGTACACACGGCGCCCACAACCCTCCACTATATAAGAAGTGCCTCCCCCTCGCCTGTGGCCGCACCCCGTGCCACAGCCGCCGAGCTCTCTCCCCATGTGCCGACGCCGCCGACGTTCCTCCCCTCTCTCCCCGTGCCCAACTGCGATGATCGGCGAGAGGTTCCTAGGCGATGGGGCGGCGGCCAATGGCTTCGGCCGCCGCTTGTTGCACAAGTGGAAAGCCTACCTGCTAATCGAGGCCAACGTCCCAGCGCCTCCCGACATGCGCGCGCCCGGGCGGTGGAAGCTCGCCGGTGGCGTCCCCATTACCCCGCTGCCACAGGTCACCACGTGCGCCGACTACTTCGCCGACGAGGTCGACCGCGTGCGGGCGTCGCTGACGGACGACCAACGGGCCCTCCCGCAGTACGCCACCAGCAACCACGAGGTGTGGGCGGTGTACATCCAGCGCCAGCAGGCGTAGCGGCTGGCCTCTACCAATGGGGCGCCGATGGTGTGGGGGACCAAGAACAACGAGGGCCACCGCATGTGGTGGGGCGCCCTGGCCGCACTCTCCATGCCGTCCTCCAGCACCTCGAGGACGGCAATGACCCGCCGTTGACGTACCCTGTCGCCCCGGTCCCCCGCCGGAGCAGTGGCCAATGGATGCTGAGGAGGGCCGGCTCCTCTTCTTCCTCCTCCCGCTCCTCCTCCCACTCCTCCAGGTCGTCGGCATTGTTCGGCATCATGGCTGAGCCCACGGAGACCGCGGAAACGCCGCTCAGCAGGCGCACCCGCAGCGTCGGCATCATCATCAACGAGGGAGGGCGCGCCTCCTCCTCGGCTCCGCCCTGCTTCGTCAAGCCGATGACAGAGCCGCGGCTCACCATCGTGAAGACGGAGCCAGGGCTCACCACCGTGAAGACGGAGCCAGGGCTCGATGACGCGGCGGCCTTGAAGTGGGAGCGCAAAAACAAGGTGCAGACGGAGCTGGTGCACCAGCGTCGCGCCTTTGAGCAGTTCGCCGCTCGGCGCCGTGGCCGCGACGAGGGAGGCGTTATCGTCCTCGACGACGACAGCGACAATTACGCGCCGCCGCCGCCGGTCCGCCAAGGCGACCCCGGGCAGGGGTCAAGCAGTGGTGTCCGCGTGAAGGAGGAGAAGGACGACGACGACGGCGACGACAACGACTTCACCTC
Source organism: Aegilops speltoides (assembly GCA_021437245.1). Classification (NCBI taxonomy): domain Eukaryota; kingdom Viridiplantae; phylum Streptophyta; class Magnoliopsida; order Poales; family Poaceae; genus Aegilops; species Aegilops speltoides. Next base: position 36,846,913 of record CM038147.1, read on the forward strand.
TCTCAACGCGTTATTCAGCCTGTAGTCGCGGCCTTTTTGTTTTTTTCGAAGTATTTTATCTATGTAAAAAACTATTTCAGTTCGTACTGTTTCGCCGAATATTTGTCCTCTTCACCGAATTTTAGTCAAATAAATGTTCAGAAAAGTTAAAAACAGGCGCCTGGGGCCGACCCTGGGGGCGTTGGCTGGGAACCCGATCGCCCCAGGCCGATTTTAGCGCCGGTTCGCTCCCAGGCGGTGATTTTTCGAGCCGCCTGGGGGGCCAACGGCTAGAGATGCTCTTAGCACTAGGCCAATGTATACATTCGGTAAATATTGTTTCTCTCGTGATGCCTCTGATTCCTACATGTTCATTGCATCCATCTGATTCTTCTCTCATCGTCTTCTCTTTGTGTGTGCTCGCACCTATTCGTTCATGTAATAAATGAAGAAGGAAATATCAAACAGTGTGGATGAATTACTGAACCTTGCTATCTGCTCATGCCGATGTAGACTTAGATATATAGCGAAAGCATTACTCACATAAGTGAGAGTGGGTGGAGAATTTACTTAAATGTTCGTTGCTTTATTTTGCATGACATGTTTTCATTGGAACAATACTAGTGTAGTACTTCTACAGGCTGGTTTCCACTTGTTTACGAGTTGAAACATTTTTACTCTACATATATGTTTTCTTTAGAGAAGTTGATACTAATGGCACAAACAACAATAAAGCATCTAACGTTGTTATCTTGCTATAAAAATAGTGAAATTAAGGCCTAATATAATAAAAATTCTAATAAACTGTTAACTGAGTACTTATACAAATCAATATATAATTCGAGAAGTATAACTTTTGCAAGATTGAATGCAAGGATACAGATAGAAGTATATTACCCCAAGATGCATTACCAGGGCCGTCTCCAGGAATTCGGGGGCCCGATGCGAAAAGAAAAATGGGGCCCTAAATTTTAAAAAATATACAATTACGCAAGCATAATCACCTAATTATGTAATTAAAATTTATATTATTTCATACAATGCTTGGAATATTCTGAAGTATGAATGTGAAATACTAAACCAATAAACTGACCTCATTCTCTATTGAAAAGTGTCATCCGCCTTGTGTTTCTTGAAATGAAATCTTCAATTACATCTTCATAATTAATCTTCTCCAAGACATCATTTTCAAGTGCTATTGTCACCAAACCATTGAGTCTTTCTTGTGTCATCGTTGAACGCAAATATGATTTCAACAACTTGAGTTTAGAGAAGCTCCTTTCCGCAGTTGAAACAGTTATAGGAATGGTTAACAAAATCCTGTACGCAATAATAGCATTAGGATAGAAGGGGCGCTTCATCAGAATCTCAAGAATATCAACGGGGCCCATAGATTTCTTAACTAAATCCTGGATGAAAATTAACTCGTAAAACAATTCAGCTCCATCAATGTCTTTGTGTTCTCCACTCTTAAGTGCATCCTCAAGATTAACACAAGCAGCCAGCAAACTCTTATCATCCATAGATTGCAGCCTATCTGAAGTAAATAAGAAACCAAAAGTTTTTTCATACCCCTGATATTGCTCAAACCTCCTGGTAAGTGAAATTATAGCTTGATCGACCACTTGCAGAAAATAATTGACCCTAAATGACTCCTCTGCAGATTGTGAAGCAATAGATGCATCATCTGCACCCTCATCGAATTGTCTTCTTCTTCTGATTTTCCGCTTGGTGCGAAACTCTGGATGAATATCCATCTCAAGTGCAATTTCTTTTGCATCTTCCAATGCTTTTGAAAAGCCAGTTTCTCTATACTTCTTGAAAAAGGAAAGCAGGCCCTGTATAAACTCAGTTGCAATATCAATAAGCATGTCCTTTGATTGTAGCTGCTTGCTGACCAAATTAACAGCCGATAATATATCATACCAGATAATTATTGACACTAAAAATTCGAAACCACCAAGTTCATTTTCTGCCAATGATTGTGCTTCACTACTAGTCAATGGATCCTTATCAGTTTCAGCCACTTGTAGTAAAGCCTGCCTTATTTCTGGTATTTGAATCCATATAGCCTTAACACTCTCAACATGACTCTCCCAACGAGTAGATGACAATGACTTGACAGTCAACTTCTTTAAGTTATCTTTGAGAATTTGCCATCGTTTAGTCGAATTAGCAAATATTGTATAGATGCGTTGTATAATTCCAAAGAAGTCTGTTGCTTTACGGCAAGACTTCGCCATATCGCATAGTGCCAGATTTAGACTATGACAACCACAAGCTGAATAAAATGCCCTTGGATATTTGTCCAGAAATTTCTTTTGTACCCCTTTATTGTTTCCTTTCATATTTGACCCATTATCATAACCCTGTCCTCTCACATTGTCCAGATCAAGGCTAAGATTATTCAACTCCTCTTCTAGAACATTAAACAAACCTTGCTCAGTGGTATCATTCACCTCCAAAAATCCTAAGAAAGATTCTTCGATGCAAACAGAAGCAGAAGATGTATCTACATACCTAATTATCAAAGACATGTGTTCTTGGTGGCTTGCATCAGGAGTACAATCAAGAATAACTGAGAAATATTTTGCTTCATTTACCTTTTCAATGATTCTTGACCTGATGGCAGTAGCGAGCATGTTTATTAACTCATTCTGTATAGAAGGGCCAAGGTAGTGATCACGAATTTTTTTCATTGGTGATGTGGTCAACATGCTCTTTGATAACTGGGTCAAATTCAGCCAACATTTCAATCAGTCCTAGGAAATTCCCATTGCTCTCTTGGTACAACTTGCTATTGCTGCCACGAAATGCTATATTATGTTCTGCAAGAAATTTTACAATCAATAAAATCCTGAGCAAAACTTTTCTCCAATGCTCCTTTTCCTTTTCAAGTTCTCGCTGAGCAACTTTATCAATTGTTTGATTCTTCTGCATCCTGAGACGAAAGTCATACCATGCAGTCATATTTGTGATCTGCTCTCTACTTGATTCATGCTCTTTTAGTCTAGCCCCAAGATGAATCCAGTCACTTAAACCCTCATTTGCTAGCTGTCCTCTCACATGCCCCCTTTTTAATAATTTGCAACAAAAACAAAATGCTTTATCGAGGCCGCTGTTGTACACAAGCCACTCTCTGTCAAACTTTTCTCCATTTGGGAGAATTCTACTAAATGATAATGCAGAAAACCTTCTAGAGAACTTGTCATAAGGACCATACTCAATATCTTCTCTTTTAGGACCCTTTTGCAGCAAGATATCAATCTTTTTTGGATCAAGTCCATCCCAATTTCTAGGATAAAATACATCAGGCTGAATGGAATTATTCATGTCATCCAAAATATTAGGATCATGATCTTCATCTAAGATATGGACATCATTACCTTCATGAATTTCTGTAGCGGCAACCTCAACCTCTTGCGCATTATCAGCAAGACCATGATCACCGTCATGAATTTCTGCAGTGACAACCTCAACCTCTACTGCATTATCATCGTGATCATCATCAATATTACCATCTGGAGTATGATTTTCAGAATTATTTTGGGGTACTATCACAACATATTTATCAAGAGCACCCCTTTGAATTTCAACATCTTTTTCTAATTTCTGTTTCTTCTTAAGCTTGAAGGCACCAGAATCATACTTTCTTCCAGAACTAGAATGCATGCTTATTACTGTTTCAATGAAATATATACTCTTTCAATTTATTTGACCTGATGAGCTCACATGAAATATAGGCTTGTGACATGTATAGGTAGTTCAAAAAACTTACAATCAGATAGAACCTTGATTTTGTACTTGGACGATAGTACGAGCAATTACTGAAATTCTCGAATCTGTGACTACTTCTGAACTTGAAGGACTGCACAAAAAATCGGTCCCAAACATATTAACACAACTCTGTAATTTGTATCAAAATTAGAGAAAAGGGGAGAGCGTAGGGAGCAGGGAGGGCACCACACCGGTTGGTCTTCTGTTCCTGTTGGGCGGCACCACGGCAGTGTCGGCCGGCCGCCGGCGCGACGGCGTCCAGCGCTAGAAAGTAGTCCGCTTCTTGCCCATCGCCTCGCTGAACCTGCAAGGTTGCAACGCGATCGCCACCGAGCCGCCGATTCAGTCAGAAGCGATGGGGAGATGGAAAGCCTAGTGATCAGGCAGGGAATAGGAAGCGGAAGTTACGGAACGTACTGCGCTGGGGCTGTCGTTTCATCTACGATCGATCAATCCACGCGACGGGAAAGCGTATCGCTGAGACTTGACCAGACCAGGCCCAAGAAGGCCTAAAACTGAATTTTTTTCAGACTACATATATGTATATGGACCCTAGTTGGGGGCCCCAGGATTTTGGGGTCCCTGTGCGAGCGCACAGCTCGCACAGGCCCTTGGACGGCCCTGTAAATTACAACAAATAAATAGAGTAAAAGAAGAGGGAAATAATTTACTGTCGAGAGGCTCTTACTTCACTAAATATATTTGTCACTTGTGTTAGAATTGTGTCGAATATTATTGTACAAGGTAGGTGGTTACAGTTGGACTTGGTTTTGGACTGTGTGTAGACAGGGTAGGAGTTGTGTCCTAATAGGACACTTGTATCCTAAGCCTCTCATATATATCGGGGGTAGACACACGATGTAACCTATGCCAACATAATAGCACAGGCGCGCAGGGGGAGCCGGCGGCGTGTGCCGGTGCCCGGGTGGCTAGTGTGCGGTATTGTGACGGTGTCACGGGGAGGAGCGCCCGTAGTCATGCCCCGGGGATGTAGCCATGATGGTGAACCTCGTTAGCAAATCTCGGTGTCGTGCTCGGATGATTGCTTGTTCCTCGGTAGATTGACAGTGGCCTGAGATTTATTCTAACAAGTGGTATCAGAGCAAGGTTACGAAAAGGTCGCGGTTGTGTTTGATTCCGAGGAAGGAGGCCGAACTGTGAGTTGATTTCGTTCGTCATGAAACGGCGTCCGTGGGCATCAACGGCATCGGAGAGGCGGCAGAATAGCAATCGAAGCAGCATCGGTTCTCAGCGCCGTCAGCGGGATCGAAGCCGCGCCACCCGCGGCTGGTCAGATTGGAACAGGTGGCTGCAGCGCATCGGTGGATGCAGAACACGCGTGGCGGCGGCAGTGCGGAATTGCAAGGCAGCAGATCTGATCGAGGGTATCGGATACGTGCAGCGGCAGGGGCTTCGGAACGTGTGTCAGCAGGAGACGTGTGGCGATCGGGCGAGCAAGGCGCGTAGCCTGGCTAGAGGCCCAAGCACAGACGCGGAATGGAAGCCCAAGTCGTAGGGCAGCGGGCAGGCGGCCCAATGTTCTTTGGCCCGTGGAACAAGCCGGAGCGTGAGGCCAATGTGCGGCTGTAACTGGAAAACTCAGGTGGCATTGTGGCTTGCAAGCGAGCTTGACGGCATGTCTAAAGTGCTGGAACGCACAGGGAAACCAAGGCATGGTCAATAGGCACGTGAGAAGCTGTGAGGGGAGATTTGTTTGTTCCTCGGTAGATTGACGGTGGCCTCAGATTTATTCTAACAACTTGTGGTTGTAAAGATGAACCTGATAGGTTGTGGCTGCCATATCCCTTCTCGCCAGTCACTAGGAGATGGACTGCATTGGGGTCATGGATGGCAACCAACTAGGGAGAAAAGATGTCCATTAGGCCCATGAATGAGGAACAGAAGATGAACAACCAACGGGATAAGGTCAGGCATGATAGCACGATGGATCCACCGCGCCACCACTTTAGTTAGTCTAGTGAACACCTCCTATTTAATTTTATAACTCCGCGCAACCACGAAAATTCGATTCAAGCCTAGGCTTAGCTGCTCCTGAAATCTCGCACGTCTGTTCATCTCTGGATGCGTGCCTTTTCTTGTATATTTGATTGTATTCCACAAGTATGGGTTCTAAATAAACGGTGGGCCTTCGTGCATTCGTTGTAGCGGTGGTCGTCGTCTTTCTGACGGAACAGTCCACGCGCGCACGGCCCAGCGTTTTCCCTGTGCGAGCCGTCGGGCCTCTTTTTTGATCCCCACACGAAGCCCTACACAAATCTTTCCCCACCTTGCAGCTCGCCCCTTCTCGATCCAGCGCCATGTCTGCTTCCTCCTGGGCGAACCTTCCCGTCCCCATGGATTTCCTCCTTCCTCTCATCCTGTACCCCTTCTGCGGCACACCATGGCCACCGGCGGCAGAAGCAGAGGCGATGAGGTGCCTACGGCTACGGTGGTGGGGGAACATCAAAATCAACAGATCAATGAAGTGGTCAGGTAGAAACGGAACACCACACCGGCTCCTTGGCATCTGCAACCGCGACCACACCAAGACGTGGATGGAGCTGATAAAACTTCAGTTCCATACGGGACAAGCACAAGGCAGGGTCCTGCAGGTTCGATAGCTTCTGCTTTTTTGGTTTGAGAAAACGGGTTCAACTCAAAAGTTTGGAACGGTTTGGTGTGGGTTGGATGGAAATTTCCATAGTCTGATGCGGGTTGGATTGTGCAAATTGTTTCGTGGACTAGGTTGATTTTGGGTCTTTGACTTTTTGTGCATGGATTGGCGTGGATTCGTTGTGGGTTTCAAACCATTCCCAGACTAAGGTAGAACTCACCGGTCAACAACATCCAGTAGAAACTCAAGTAGCATTCTTAGGCCGCCGCAGCGAGGAGTGTTGGAGAGAAGAGGGGTGCGGCGGTGATGGCTTGGTTTACTGTCCTGTACGGCTTCTCTGTTCCACGGCTCAGCCAGGATAAAACGTTCCTAGACCACGGATCAAAACGTGGAGCTAACCAAAGCACGGCGTCCGCTACGGAAATGGCCCACACGCACACACTGTTCCCGGACGTATACCTACCGTATCCCCATTATTCAGCGCTCCAGTTCTGACACACCAGCCCGAATTCTTTCAATCCCGAGCCTTCAACCGACGCCGGTGATTTCGGGAGCTAATGCGCCCGAGCACCCAATCGCCACTTCCTGCTCAACCAAATCTATCTATCTATCTATCTATCTATCTATACCTATACTAATTCCTGACTTTCTAAAAATTCCCACATTAATTAGATTTTACGAGCCGTTAATCTGATGGGTCCGAGTTATTACGGTGTATATTAACCTACATTGTTTTTTTTTAGAATCAAAAGATACATTGCTTTGAAAGCCATCCTTCCACGTTTTTTTTAGATTCAAAAGGTACGTTGCTTTGAAAGCCAGCCTTTCACGGCTGTAGGAGATAAAGCCTTACAAAAAAGTAACCTAAAGCCAACGAATATTGTAGGTTCTATATATTTCTAACGTGCAGACTCTGTTGGTCTCCCTGGGGTTACAGTAGCCGCCGCCTCCTCCTTCTCCTCCACAAAAAGCTAGGGTTTTTGCCTCCCGCCGCCGCCGCCGCAGGTCCGCCTACTCTCCGATGGCCTTAGGGCCATGGGGCGCAGTGGATCTCGGCAAGGGTCGGCGGAGGGCTCCGCTTTTAATCGTTTCTTTCAGTTTTGCTAGGGTTTGTGTCCCGCTCGAAGACGAGACGGCGGCGGCTCCTCAAGATGGAATAAAGGTCTCCCGCCTAGCCCCGCTCCGCAATGCGTCTAGCATCGTTGGTGGGCGTGTGGAGGTGTGTCTCCGGCGGATCTATCTTTGGTGGATTTGCTCGGATCTCGCCGTTGTTCGCTCACGTTCGTGTGTCTTCGGATTGGATTTTTCGATCTCGTTATTCTTCATCTGCGGCGGTTGCTGTTTTGGTGCGCTGGTCCTCACGGGCCTTAGCACGACGACTTCCGACTGTCTACTACAACAAGTTGTGCCCGACTCCGCGATGGAGGGCGATGACGGCGCGCCTTCGCTCGCTTCAGTCTGGTAGTTGTCGCTAGGTGGTCTACGGATCTGGATGTAATTTCTATTATTTCTGGTATTCGTTGTACTGCCATGATTGAAGATGAATAGATCGGAAATTTTCTCGCAAAAAAAAAAGTAACCTAAAGCCCCTCAAAAAAAAAAATAACCTAAAGAGATAAGACCCACAATGTTGCTCTACCATATTTTCCTCGATATATTGCTTTGAAAGCCATCCTTCCACGTTTTTTTAGAATCAAAAGGTACATTGCTTTGAAAGCCAGCCATTCACGGATGTAGGAAATAAAGCCTTACAAAAAAAGTAACCTAAAGAGATAAGACCCAGAATGTTGCTCTACCATATTTTCCTCTTCCCGTGAAAAAACAGCGTGAACCAAATCTCACGCGAGATGTACTCACTGTCCAACTCACACACTTAGCGAAGTATCCTTTTTCTCTCTTAGAATTACGGCTCGAACGACTTACAAGGAGGAAAAAAGTGCCAGATCCATTTCTCTTTCAAGTAATCACATGGGAATGACAAGGAATAGATGAACGTACGACAAGGAGAACACAAGATTACCAATAGGGGAACTAGCCACGCGGAGAAGCGTCAAGGATACAAGCTCAGTTGTCACTGAACACAGTCGTGGCTGCTATCACCAGGGAATGTGATTCTCGAAAATTGGCCCAACTGGTGGAACTCTAAGAGACGATGGTGTTTACTGCAGGCTAATGGGCTCATTAGATGAATGTTGTTTCTCTCCCGGCGTCTCTGATTCCTACATGTTCATTGCATCTACTTAATTCTTCTCTCGTTATTGTATCTGTGTGTGTGCGGCTAAATTGTTTCTCAACATGTCGATAATCGGAGGAGGAAATATCATAGTGTGTGGATGAATTACTGAACGTTCCTATCTGCTCATGTGGATGTAGACTCAGATATATAGGGAAATCATTACTCGCACACCTGAAGGTTGGTGGAGAATTAACTTATTTGCTCAGTGTTTTACTCCCTCCGTCCCAAAATAAGTGACTCAACTTTGTACTAACTTTAGTACAAAGTTGAGTCACTTATTTTGGGATGGAGGGAGTATGTCACATGGCTTTTTTTTTCGTTCGTAGAATTCTTGTGTACTATTACCCGTTTACAACTTGAATCTTCCTTTTTTTTTGGAAGGGTACTATGTGAATCTTTTGACTCCATGCACCTTTTGTTTTCGTTATAATTTTTATTGTAATTGAATTTTCCGTTATTTTGCAAGGGAATAACCATTGGTAAGCAAAGAATGACTAGCTTGCTTTGCCAAGTGGCAGCATGCTTGGCATGTAAAATCGAACTCTTACAATTTTGCACACGTGCAGAGAATGTAAGTTTGCTCTCTCCTCACTGTCATTCTCTTCCGCTTACACTTTTCAGGCAAAACCAGAAGAAGATTACCAGCCACACCGCTTAATTGCATTGTTCCTGTGACCAGCACGTGCCAAAGGCTGTCAGACAACACACTGACTCAGTGATCTACATATACTTCGATGCAAATTAGCTTTAAACTGATAGTAATATATATCCATTATAAATTCCTCTCACTTTGTTTCTGGAGCATACGCAGAAGTACAACAGTAGTACAATTGAAGGAAAAAAACTAAGTAAACGATGGGCGCAGTAGTTAAGGTTGCCGAGATAGGGATATTCAGACAAACTAAACTAGAAATGGAGCCGCCAACCAAAAAAAAGAAGAGGAAGCGTGTGAAATGCAACTCGCTACATCCACTCACTGGCAAACTTGCACAGTTAGCCGAGTATTGTTTGTCCTCTTAGAATTATTGTGTGAGCCACTTACAAGGAGAAAAAGGGTGCCAAATCCATTTCTCACTAAAGTAATTGAATGGGAATAACAAGGCATAGTTTAACGGACGACAAGGAGAGCAGAAGTTTAACGACAGCGGAACTAGCCAAGTGGAGAAGCGTCAATGATACAAGCTCGGTTGCTACTGAAAATAGTCATGCCCGCTATCACCAGGGCATGTGATTTTCGAGAATTGGTCCAACTCGTGAGTCTCCGGGAGACTATGGTGCCTAGTGCATACCAATGGACGTCCGTCTAGGGTACATCTTGATGTGCCTTAGTTATTGAACATCTAAGCGACTCAATTAAACATATAATGGGAAAGAATTAGAAAAAAAAAGCCACACGAGTCTTCACATAAAATTAGTGATATAGGACTAAGTAGTGCAAAATTTAGGGCACGTCTAGATGCGCTTTAGCAAAACCGATATTATTTAGCTCCCGACGTCTCTAATTCCTACATGTTAATTGCATCTATTTGATTTTTCTCTCTTTACTTTCTCTTTTGTGTGTGCTCGCATGTATTCGTGCCTTAACAAGTCAAATAAATGGATGAGGAAATATCAAAGTGTATGGATAAATTACTGGACCTTGCTATCCAGTAACTCCGATGTAGACTTATATATACATGGAAAGCATTACATGCACAACTGAATGTTGGTTGTGAATTTAATTATTTGTTTATTGCTTTATCTCGCATGACATGTTTTTACTGGTCATAAGATCAAACTCCTACTTACAGAGATTGTCATTCTCTTCCGCTTACACTTTTCAGGCACACCTCTTAACATTGTTCCTTCTTTTTTCGAAAAGACGGGACAGCGAAGAGAAGGGGAAAAAGCGCCGCCGAAGCTGCATGAGCAGGCTTCTATTGCTACGCAACAATAGAACAGGCGCGCTGCCCACAAAATGTTTGAATGATCGTGTAAAGAGCGAGCTTCTTATATGGTATCCGACGCATCCAGCAGAGCGAAGCAGCATTCCATTCTTTTCGGCGGCATCCTTCCGCATTGGCGGCGAGTGGAGTGCCACAATCCCATTCATCATTTTTGATCTACATAACCCAAAGCCCATAGCACTGGCGACGTGTTGGTTAATCTCAATGCATATTTATGACTGTTGTTGCACTTTTTTGGTCGCTTCCCAGTCTTTTTCTAGCCTTCACTTGTACTAAGTGGGAATACTACTTGTGCATCCACTTCCATAAACCCCAAAGTTGTTCCACATGAGTCCACCATACCTACCTATATGCGATACTTACCTGTCGTTCCAAGTAAATTTGCATCTGCCAAACTCTAAACCTTCAAATGAAATTCTGTTTTGTATACTCGAATCGCTCATGTCACTAGTGCAGAACCGGGCAATAGCACCGGTTCGTAAGGCCCTATAGTGCCGGTTACATAACCGGCACTAATTTGTGGTCACTAAAGCCTCCCCCCCTTTAGTACCGGTTCAGCATGAACCGGTGCTAAAGGGCAACCACGTGGCACGAGCCAGCTCCGGGCTCGAGTTTTTAGTACCGGTTGGTAACACCAACCGGTACTATAAGGTTTGGTGGGTTTTAGTTTTATGATTTCTTTTTCATTTAATTTTGTGTTTCCATTTTAATTCTTTTTCGTTTGCTGGTATTTTACGATACTACACATTGTACACGTTATGCATCATACATCATGCATGCTTTGTTTATCAACGCTGCTGCTATGTTCATTGCACCCGCAGATATAACATGCTAATGCATGCTTTGCATCATTACATCATCATATATATATAATACAACTTCTACTCGTTATTAATAATACAACAAGTCCTACTAATCATGCATCATCATACAACTTCTACCCGTTATTAATAATAAGTCATACGATCATCATCCTCATATATAGTCATCGAACCCAACCCTACATAATTGTTCTTAGCACATGATCATCAGTATCAGGTAGGACCTAAACACCCTTAAGGTAAAATAGCATAGAACAATATAGACCCCAACTCTCCATTATGAAGAATGGCGATCATCCTGTCTCCAATTCTTGCCTTTCGCTGCTTATTGCTTCCAAGAAGCTCCTTACGACTGTCCCTACATTTTTTACATTCTTTGATTGTTATGTCTCCACTTCTTTTAGAAACCCGGTATGGACAGTTAAGATTTGTAGGACGACCTGGTCGTATGTTCAAAACATGAAGGCTACCACGCGTATATATCGGATGAGGCACACAATCATTCGGGATTATCTGTTGAAAAATATAATAATAACTTTGTAGTTAGTAATGATGTACTAGTTTTAGAAGTGTGCAAAAAGATGCACGGATGTTGTAATAGTAAAAAATAATCTTACTAGTGGCACGTATTGACCATAATGTTGAGGAGTTTGATTGTAGATATTGTAATTCTCAAGATCAGTACAAAATCCGACCAGATGATTTTTCTCTTCATAAGTTAGTTCGAAGCCTTCAGTGTAGTACGTTCTGTCTACCATCTTCCGCACATTCTTTGGAGAATGAAAATAAGCTGTCAATGGAGATAAGTTGTCAACATTATATTTTGAAATAAACAATATAAATTACTTAATAACTATGTTTAGCTCACATGAGGGAAGAACTGGAGGTGTATCCACAAAGACCCAAATCGAAGGTGTCTCTTGCTCGATTGTAGGATCACCAAGATCCATGGTGACAAGCATACCCTCATCAAGACCATACATCTTGCAAAATGCATCCCAATTTTTGCAACCAAAATGGGTTACACTCTGAGCATTGTACAACTTTACTTGAAAATCCACACCATGTTCGGTACTTAGGATAATTTTTTTGGTTTCGAAATTTTCATGGTCTTCAAAACCCATCCTCTCCAAGACATAGCGTCTTGCAAAGCATGGGATAAGCTAGTCGAATTGGAAAATATGAAAATACACGTTAAAATAGTTGAAGTCGTGCTTAATTACAAAAAAACTATTGTCGCTGCTATGCATCCGTATGAACATCGCAGGTCTCCTCGAGCTTAATGCTGAAGCGCCGATCTTCGTCCAGCTCAATGAACCTGTCGCAGATACCTCGGTCGTCGTGGCACCAGTCGCACTCCCCCGGGCGGTTTTCGTCGTCCGATGAGTACGACATTTTCGGCCTACGTTCATAATTTAGTTTTATTAATTAAGTCAACTATCTAGTTCAATTACTAAGCACTTACTATAAATAAATAAGTAGTACTTACTAAAAACAAACTACTAATTCAACTAGTTCAACTAAGCATTTACTAAAAATAAACTAGTTATATTAATTCAACTAGTTCAACTAATTAGGCATTTACTAAAAATAAACTAGTTCTATATATATATATATTAATTCAACAAGTTCAACTAAGCATCTTCTAAAAATAAACTAGTTCTATATATTAATTCAACTAGTTCACTACTAGGAAAAGGGCTATAGATGGGATGGACACTAATGGCGCACTGTACATGTGGTGCGCCATTAGTAAATACTAATGGCGCACCACATCCCACGGTGCGCCATTAGTAAAAAAAATTTGTTTTTTAATTTTTTTCAAAACTTCTAATGGCGCACCATGGGTGTGGTGCGCCATTACTAGTTTTAACTAGTAATGGCGCACCACACCCACCGTGCGCCATTAGAAGTTTTGAAAAAAGAAGTAAAAAAAATTATAAAAAAATTTATAAAATTTTTGTTAGTAATGGCGCACCGGTGTACAGTGCGCCATTACTAGTTTTTAACTAGTAATGGCGCACTGTCCACTGGTGCGCCATTACTAATTTTTTTCAAAAAAATTCAAACAAAATTTCAAAAAATAATTATATTTTTTTTTCAAAACTAGTAATGGCGCACCGTGGTTGTGGTGCGCCATTACTAATTTAACTACTAATGGCGCACCACCCCACGGTGCGCCATTAGTAGTTTGCCCAGCTTCCACCGACTGCACCCCCCGGACCGCCTTTTCAGTTTAAAAAAAATTAAAAAAAATGATAAAAATGTCAAAAAAATAAAAGAAAATAAGTTTCCCATGTGATATGTGGTCTAGTTGTTGGGAAAATTTACAAATATAAATTTCGACTTTATTTGTAAAATCTCTCTGAAAATTTGTAAAATGAGCATAACTTTTGCAAACGAACTCGGATTAAAAAGTTTTATATATGAAAAATCATCTACTCGAAAAGTTACATCCGAATTTAACCGGGGGAACCCCGTTAAACATTTTCAAAATCCCCAAAAACCTAACAGAAAAAAAGTTACGGGGCTTTCAAGATCTAGAGGCAAAAAAATTTCAAAAAAAATTTGGTTTTTTATTTTTTTTCCAAAAAATGATATGTAATATGACCCGGAAGTTTGAAATATTTTTCAAAATTTTCATCATAGTCATGAACATGAACAAAGTCCTAGACATCAACAAGGTATAATAGGATTGATATGCTAGATATATCAACAAGTGCTTGTGAAGTGAGTTGTTGCTGGGGTTGGATAGAACTCTGAAGTTAAGCGTGCTTGGGCAGCGCCCCAACATTTGTTTTTAATTTTTTTTCTTTTCTGCGTTATTTATTTTCTTCTATTTATTTTTGAGTAATTTTTTTTATATAGTTATTTATTTTCTGCTTTATTTTTTTCTTCTATTTATTTCTGAGTAGCTTTTTTGCCGTATTTAGTTTCTTTGTGAATATTTTTGCTTTATATTAGTTTTTTTCTGTTCTGCATTATTTATTTTCTTCTATTTATTTTTGAGTTATTTTTTTATTTAGTTATTTCTTTTCTGCTTTATTTTTTTCTTCTATTTATTTCTGAGTAGTTTTTTTGCCGTATTTAGTTTCTTTGTGAATATTTTTGCTTTATATTAGTTTTTTTCTTTTCTGCATTATTTATTTTCTTCTATTTATTTTCTTCTTCTTCTTCCTCTTCCTCTTCTTATTCTTCTTCTCCTTCTCCTTCTCCTTCTCCTCCTTCTTCTTCTTCTTCCTCTTCCTCTTCTCATTCTTCTTCTCCTTCTCCTTCTCCTTCTCCTTCTTCTTCTTCTTCTTCTCCTCCTTCTTCCTCTTCTTATTCTTCTTCTCCTTCTTCTTCCTCCTCCTTCTTCTTCCTCTTCTTCTTCTTCTTCTCCTTCTTCTTCCTCTTCTCCTTCTTCTCCTTCTTCCTCCTCCTCTTCTTCTTCTTCTTCTTCTTCTTCTTCTTCCTCTTCTTCTTCTTCTTCTTCCTCTTCTTCTTCTTCTTCTTCTCCTCCTCCTCCTCCTTCTTCTTCTTCTTCTTCTTCTTCTTCTTCTTCTTCTTCTTCTTCTTCTTCTTCTTCTCCTTCCTTTTGCAATAACAGAAGAAGTCCGGAGTTGTAATAAGTTATTAAAAATAAAAAAGAGGTGCAATGCTCGTTAATTTGCTTCAAGCCTTTTGGAATAGTGTAAACTGCACTGCACGTAGCTCCGTGCAATCTACCATATTCCTAAAGGCTTGAAGCTAAGCAACGTGAGCATTGAGCCTCTTCTTCATCGTCTCTGCACCCAGGGCTTATAAACCGCTCCTACTCTCTCTCTCTTGGCGAGGTGGGACTAAAAAACAGCTTACCCTTTAGTACCGGTTGGAGCCACCAACCGGTACTAATGGTGGTGCGCTGCCTACACAAAATTTAATTAGTGTCATTTAGCTCAAAACAAATCATTAAATGCATGAAAAATATCAAATGAAAGCAGAAATGGTTGAAAGTTGATGGCGTCGCTTTGAATGATGCATACTGAATGCAGAAAAAGTCTGGAGTTGTAATAAGTTTAAAAAAAATGAAATGTCTTTGTAACAGATGAGTTTAATTTCGTTAGAAACCTGAATAATTCGAAAGAGATTGTCCAGTTTGTAAACGAAGTGCATCCAGTTTTTGCCGTAACCCTCTCTACTTTTTTGAACAATCTATGTGGGTGAAATGATGATACTATGCCAAGTTTCAACTTTTTCAGAGTTCATTTGTAGTGCTTTTCAATTTCCAGGTCATTTAATTCTCAAAACAAATCATTGAATGCATGAAAAATAGCAAATGAAGGCAGAAATGGTTGAAAGTTGATGGCGTCGCTTTGAATGGTGCATACTGAATGCACAAAAAGTCTGGAGTTGTAATAAGTTTAAACAAATGAAATGCCTTTGTAACAGATGAGTTTAATTTCGTCAGAAACCTGAATACTTCGAAAGAGATTGTCCAGTTTGTAAACGAAGTGCATCCAGTTTTTGCCGTAACCCTCTCTACTTTTTTGAACAATCTATGTGGGTGAAATGATGATACCATGTCAAGTTTCAACTTTTTCAGAGTTCATTTGTAGTGCTTTTCAATTTCCAGGTCAAAACAAATCATTGAATGCATGAAAAATAGCAAATGAAGGCAGAAATGGTTGAAAGTTGATGGCGTTGCTTTGAATGGTGCATACTGAACGCAAAAAATATAAGAGCATTTACATCACGATCTTATATTTCTTTAGAGTCTAAACTGTCAATATGATCTTATAACATCAAAAATACTTTGATCATCAATGATCTTTGTGTGTACAATCTGAATTGTCAATATGAGTCATGAACGATTTATAAACCGATGAAGACTCATATTGCGGCCACAAATTCTACACATAGAGTTCAATGAAGACCAAGTGCTTGTGATAGTTTGAGAAATAACATATTTAAGGTGGTAAAAGGCTTGTTAGGGGAGCGAGGTGGGACTAAAAACAGCTTGCCATAACCTCATTAGTACCGGTTCATGGTACGAACCGGCACTAAATGGTGATGGTGGGGCCATAGCCTGACCGCAGGCTGACACATCCCCTTTAGTACCGGTTCGTGGCATGAACCGGTACTAAAGGTTAGCCACGAACCGGTGCTATTGATTGCCGCCACGAACCGGTGCTATTGTACACATTAGTGCCGGCTGAAATTCAAACCGGCACTATTGGGCTTCACGTATGACCCTTTTTCTACTAGTGTGTAGCAACTAGGGTTGTCTATATCTTCCATGCTAGGTGGGTTGTTCTCACGATGAGTGGATTCCGCTCATCATTCACGAGAAAATGGCTGGTAACCGGGATGCCCAGTCACATGCTGAAATCAAATCAAAATAATTGCAAACAAAACTCCCCTAGGATTGTTGTTAGTTGGACGGTATCTGTTGTTTTGGACCAGCCATGGAATGTGCTTGTTGGTAGCAGGGGAGTATAAACTTTACCATTCTGTTTGGGAACCGTCTATAATGTATGTAGCATGGAAGATACCGAGATCTCTTGGTTGTTATGTTGTGTAAGGGCATATTTTATCCCCTAGTGGTTTTAGTGATTGACGACAATGCTTTTGCGGACTAATCGTGTGCGTTAAGTTCTTTCAGAGAATCATCCATTGGCACGAGACGATTTCCTCCCCTCGGTGTTTTATTCAAGACGGTGTAGCTCCTTCGTTTCGTTGTTGGTGGACTAGTTTCGTAGGAGTCACCGTACTATTAAGAGGGGATCCGCCTTGGTAAGACTAGGGTGGAATCAACACGTACACATCCCTATCACACCCGACGTCTTCCTTTCGCATCTTTGGAGCTGCAACTTCTCTTCCGTACCTTCTTCGCCCTCTGCCAGCGGTAGTACTGCGGTCTCTAGCGGAAGTACCGCCGAAGCCCTCCAGCGGTAGTACCGCTCCACGAAGCGGTAGTACCGCTCTCAGCGGTAGTACCGCTCCGCAGAGCGGTAGTACCGCAGCTGTACCGCGCTACTGCCGCCTCGATTCGAGACTGTGTTTTCTCGTGTCGGGTTTTGCGGCACTAGACGCGGTAGTAGAAGCGGTAGTACCGCTCTGGGGCCAGTAGCCTGACTTCCTCTCCAGCACGGTAGTACCGCTGGGTAGGGAGCGGTAGTATCGCTCTCAGCAGTAGTACCGCCCTGCCCTAGCGGTAGTACCGCTCTGTGCGGGGCTGCTCAGTGGGGTAACGTTTGGAATTGTTCCCCCGCTATATATAGGTGTCTTCTTCCTCCAAGTTGACCTACCTCTTTCCTCCAAAGCTCCATTGTTGCTCAAAGCTCCATTTTCGCCCGATCTCTCTCCCTAGCCAATCAAACTTGTTGATTTGCTAGGGATTGGTTGAGAAGGCCCAGATCTACACTTCCAGCAAGAGAAATTTGATTCCCCCACTTATCCCTTGCGGATCTTGTTACTCTTGGGTGTTGAGCACCCTAGACGGTTGAGGTCACCTCGAAGCCATACTCCATTGTGGTGAAGCTTCGTGTTGTTGTTGTTGTTGTTGGGAGCCTCCGATTGTTGTGGAGATTGCCCCAACCTTGCTTGTAAAGGTTCGGTCGCCGCCTTCAAGGGCACCAATAGTGGATTCACGACATTTCGCATTGTGTGAGGGCGTGAGGCTAATACGGTGGTCCTAGTGGCTTCTTGGGGAGCATTGTGCGTCCACACTGCTCTAACAGAGACGTACTTCCCCTTAAAAGGAAGGAACTCCGGTAACACATCCTTGTCTCCACCGGCTCCACTCTTGGTTATTTCGTGCCTTTACTTTTGCAAGCCTACTTGTTTTACATCCTTTGCTTGCTTGTGTGCTAGTTGTTATTGCATCATATAGGTTGCTCACCTAGTTGCGCATCTAGACAACCTATTTTGTTGCAAAGTTTAATTTGATAAAGAAAAGCTTAAAAATTGTTAGTTGCGTATTCACCCCTCCCCTCTAGTCAACCATATCGATCCTTTCATGTTGATAATGAAAGCATGCCACTCAAAATATTATTTATATCTGTTTCAAAAACTCGAGATCTGGCACCACTGTAATCCCTGCTTCCCTCTATGAAGGGCCTATCTATTTACTTTTATGTTGAGTCATCATCCTCTTATAATAAGCATCAGTTAAAGAGCACAATTGTCATTTGTATGCGTTGTTATTAATTGATATTGAGTATGACTATGACTAGATCTTTTTCACCATGAATTACAATGTCTAGTCAGTCCTTCATCTTCAGGGGTGCTCTGCATTTATGTTTTGCGGTCTCTAAAAGGGCTAGCGAGATACCATCTTGTTAAATCATATCATGATTGTTTTGAGAAAGTGTTGTCATCCGAATTTATTATTATTACTTGCTAGTAGATTATGCCATTGATATGAGTAAACATGAGACCTAAATGTTATTGTGAATATGGTTAGTTCATAATCTTTGCTAAAAACTCGAATGTTGGCTTTACATATTTGCAACAACAAGATCAAACAGAGTCCGTAAAAGTTTTTCTTTATCACTTTCATAGTACCCATACCCTGCCCATGCGGGTATGGTATCCGCGGGTACCCGTACCCATGGGTAAAATTGATATCCTTAGGGGTGGCTAGGGAAAGACCCCAAGTAGGATTCAGCCCTACTTGGGGCACCCCTTGGCCTCTCCCCTCTCTCCTGATACGTCTCCATCTTATCTACTTTCCAAACTCTTTTGCCATTGTTTTGGACTCTAATTTACATGATTTGAATGGAACAAACCCGGACTGACGCTCTTTTCAGCAGAATTGTCATGGTGTTATTTTTGTGCATAAATAAAAGTTCTTGAAATGACCTGAAACTTCACGGATATCAGTTTTGGAATAAATAAAAAATATTGATGAAAGAATCAACCGAAGGGGACCCACACCCTGGTCACAAGGCTAGAGGGCGCGCCCACCCCCTGGGGCGCGACCCCTGTCCTTGTGGGGCCCCTGGACCTCCACCGACCTCAACTCCAATCCATATATTCACGTTCGGGGAGAAAAAATCAGAGAGAAGGATTCATCGCGTTTTACGATACGGAGCCGTCGCCGCCTACTCTTCCTCGAGAGGGCAGATCTGGAGTCCGTTCGGGGCTCCAGAGAAGGGAAATCATCGCTGTCGTCATTATCAACCATCCTCCATCATTAATTTCATGATGCTCACTGTCGTGCGTGAGTAATCCCATCGTAGGCTTGCTGGACGGTGATGGGTTGGATGAGATTTACCATGTAATCGAGTTAGTTTTGTTAGGGTTTCATCCCTAGTATCCATTATGTTCTAAGATAGATGTTGCTATGACTTTGCTATACTTAATGCTTGTCACTAGGGCCCGAGTGCCATGATTTAAGATATGAACCTATTATGTTTTCATGAATATATGTGTGTTCTTGATCCTATCTTGCAAGTTATATTCACCTACAACGTGTTATGATCCGGCAACCCCGGAGTGACAATAGTCGGGACACTTTCCAATGATGACTGTAGTTTGAGGAGTTCATGTATTCACTAAGTGCTAATTCTTTGGTCTGGTACTCTATTGAAAGGAGGCTTTAATATCTCTTAGTTTTCAATAGGACCCCATTGCCACGGTAGAGTAGGACAAAATATGTCATGCAAGTTCTTTTCCATAACCACGTATTACTATATTCGGAATACATGCCTACATTATATTGATGAATTGGAGCTAATTCTGTGTCACCCTATGTTATAACTGTTGCATGATGAATGCCATCTGACATAATTATTCATCATTGAGCCATTACCTACGAGCTCGTTTCATATTGATCTTTGCTAAGTTACTTTTTCATTGCCACAGTTACGATTGCTACAAAACTGCTACTATTACTTTTGCCACCGGTACCGTTACTTCAATACAACTTTGCTACTAAATAATTTGCTGCAGATATTAAGTCTTTTAGGTGTGGTTGAATTAGAAACTCAGCTGCTAATACTCAAGAATATTCTTTGACTCCCCTTGTGTCGAGTCAATAAATTTGGGTTGAATACTCTACCCTCGAAAATTATTGCGATCCCTTATACTTGTGGGTTGTCACCCCCACCTATATATATGTGTGAGGGAGGCACCACACATAACCATGACTATCTCTTAGCCGTGTGCGGCGCCCCCTCCACCGTTTACACCCTCGACCATATTTTCTTAGTGCTTAGACGAAGCCCTGTGGAGATAGCATCACCATCACCATCACCACGCCGTCGTGCTGCTGGAACTCATCCACTACCTTGTCGTCTTGGTGGATCAAGAAGGCGAGGACGACACTGAGCTGAACGTGTGCTGAACGCGGAGGTGTCGTACGTTCGGTACTCGATCGGTTGGATCACGAAGAATTTCGACTACATCAACCGCGTTACTAAACGCTTCTGCTTACGGTCTACGAGGATACGTAGACACACTCTCCCCTTTGGTTGCTATGCATCTCCTTGATAGATCTTGCGTGTGCGTAGAATTTTTTTGTTTTTCATGCAACGTTTCCCAATACGTCTCTCTTTACCCTTGCTTTACTTATTGTTTTTACTTGCTTGTGTGTTGCCTTGTGTAGCTTACTATCTTCTTGTAACTCATCATATAGGGTTGTATCACCTAGTTGCATTTCTAGAGAATTTACATTTCCACACTTCACTCTACAATCAAATAAGAAAATAATTTAATTTGGTAGGCACCTATTCACCCCCTCTAGTCCACAATATCAATATCTTTGTTCCTACACCTTTTATAGCCCTGCCTAAAAAGGACGGACTTGAGAAACGCCCATGTCTTTCACTGCATTTATCTTTGTATCATAAACTCTATTTTCCACTGTTTTATCATTATAGATTTGTATGTAACTCAAACAACACCTTATAAGACTGCGAATGTGAATGAGAAAAGCAGGAAAGGAAAATTAGTCTCTCGTTCT
Source organism: Aegilops speltoides (assembly GCA_021437245.1). Taxonomy (NCBI): domain Eukaryota; kingdom Viridiplantae; phylum Streptophyta; class Magnoliopsida; order Poales; family Poaceae; genus Aegilops; species Aegilops speltoides. The sequence continues at coordinate 36,868,214 of CM038147.1, forward strand.
AGAGAAATGTAGCTGTGGTTTTCAAACATTCCTCCCTGTTTATCGAGTTCGATCACCAAATTAATTTTGATCCCCAAAAAGGGACCAATTTGTCGGCTTAAGCTCGCTCGTTGCATGGTAGTGTAGTCTAGGATTTGCTTTTCTGTTCAAATAATGTGTGTGCGTGGTGATGTAACCAGCATATGCACGTAGCCGTGGGAGTCCAGTGCACGTACGCACGATCCCCTCGATGTTCTCTTGTTTTTTCCTTATACCCTGGCTCCTCTCCTGGTGGGACTCGATCGCTATGATACGCGGTCGTGGGATGGCGCGGCCATCACGGATCGTGGCGATCCCGCCGGGAGCGAGCGAGCTGGGGTGGCTTATGTTGTAACAGAATAACAAGAAGAGAATGAAACGCAGAAACGCTGTGAAGTTGCACAGCACAAAAATCCCTCCCTCTCTCTCTCGTTCGTGAGCTTGTCTTCCTCTATCTCTCGTGCTCGATCCGGCAACGACAATTGGCATCAGAGCCCGGCGGTGTGCGATCCTCCGGTGGCCGGCGGTGTTTGATCCGCGGCAGCGATGTCAGGCGACGAGTCAGATGGGAAGAACAAGGGCGGCGCCAGATCACCATCGCAGACGCCCTCGTCCAAAGCGCCGGTTGCGCGCCTCACTGGCAGCGGCAGCGGCGAGATCCGCGTGGTGGAGCGCGTCGTGCGCGAGGAATCGGGGTCGTCGCTGATGCTCACCCGCACCAATTACCAAGAGTGGGCGCTCCTCATGCAAGTCAAGTTGCAGGTCGCCCGCTTCTGGGCCGCGGTGACCGAAGACGGCGCCGACGAGAACGACGACCGGCGCGCGCTGCAGATAATCCTCACCGGCGTCCCGCCAGAGCTGCTGCGCGTGCTGGCCGCCAAGGACACGGCAAAGATGGCTTGGGAGACAATCAAGACGATGAGGATGGGCAGCGCCCGCGCTCGCGAAGCCAAGGCGCAGGTGCGCCGGCGAGAATTCGAGGATCTCCGGTTCAAGGATGGGGAGACCATCGAGGATTTCGGGCTACGGCTGTCGGCTCTCATCGCCGACCTGGAGCTGTACGGCGACCCGGTCACCGAGCACAAGGTGGTCCAGAAATTCCTCCGCGTGGTGCCGCGGCGGTACCGGCCGACGGCCATGGCCATCGAGTCTCTCATCGATCTGAAAACCATGACCATCGAGGAGCTCGTCGGCCGCCTCTCCGCCTGCGAGGACCATTACGAGCTTGACGACGGAGCGCAGAACACCGGGTGCCTCTTGCTCACTCATGAGGAGTGGCTGGCCCGCGAGAAGGTGGGCGGCGGCGGAGGGTCATCGTCAGGCGGCGGCGGCGGCCACACCGGAAAGGGTAAGTGGCCTGCTAAGCCCAAGGGGCAGGGCGGTGGCAAGTCCGCGCCGGGCAATGCCGGAGCAGGCGGCTCCGGCGAATCAAGTGGCAAGAGGAAAAAGGGCAAGTGTCACCATTGCGGTATTCCAGGACATTGGAAGAAGGAGTGCCGCACATGGCTCCGCGAGCAGGAGCAGAAGGGCAAGCCGGAGCAAGTGAACCTGGCACAGGCCGATGCAGAGCATGATCAAGGCCTCTACATGGCCGTGGTCACCACCATCACCTCATCCCAACTCGTAGCGCCCCAGGAAGTGTACCTCAACGAGGAAAAGGTTCTGCCCGTGCCGTCTCCTAACGGCATGTGGTTCTTTGAGACCGGGGCCAGCAGCCACATGACGGGCGACAGGCATGTGTTCTCGGCGCTGGACGAGACCGTCCGAGGCACGGTGAGGTTCAGCGATGGATCAGTAGTGGCGATACGCGGTCGCGGCTCGGTGGTATTCCGTTGCCAGAGCGGTGGCCAGCGTGCCCTCACCGGCGTATTCTTCATCCCAAGCCTGCGCACCAACATCGTCTCCGTCGGGCAAGTCGACGAGGCCGGCTGCGTCATCGACATCAGAGACAGCGTGATGGCCATACGAGACCTGTCGGGGCGCGTCCTGGAGCGCATCGGGCGATCCAACAACCGTCTGTACACGGGCTCCCTCGCGTTGGACACGCCGGCGTGCCTGATGGCGGTTGGGGATGACGAGGCGTGGCGATGGCACACACGCATGGGGCATCTTCACTTTCGAGCGCTCCGGGCCATGAGATCCAAGGAGATGGTGCGGGGCATGCCCGTGATTGATCGTGTGGAGGAGTACTGCGACGGCTGCGCTTTGGGAAAGCAGCACCGCACGCCATTCCCGCAGGCCAGCGCGCACCGTGCAGAGCGCGGCCTGGAGCTCGTTCACACCGATCTCTGCGGCCCCATCGAGCCCACAACGCCGGGAGGTAACAGGTACTTCTTGCTGGTGGTCAATGATTTCAGTCGATATATGTGGCTTGAGCTTCTGAAATCCAAAGACGAGGCGTATGAGCGCTTCAGAAAGATCCAGGCCACGGCGGAGGCGAAGGGCCGGTGCAAGCTACTGGCTTTCAGGTCAGACCGCGGCGGCGAGTTCAACTCCGCCGAATTCAGAGGCTACTGTGAGCAGCGTGGCATCCAACACTACACCACCGCACCATACTCCCCACAACAGAATGGGGTGGTGGAGCATCGAAACCAGACGATGGTGGAGATGGCCCGGTGCATGATGAAGAGCATGGGCATGCCGGCGCTGTTCTGGGGAGAGGCCGTGCGAACGGCGGTGTATCTCCTGAATCGCGCGCCGACGAGGAGCCTCGATGGTGTCACTCCTTACGAGGCGTGGCACGGCCGTAAGCCCGCGGTGCAGCACCTGCGCATGTTCGGGTGCACGGTGCATGTCAAGAGCGTCGGGCCAGGCATCTTCAAGCTGTGCGATCGCTCGACGCCGATGGTGTTCGTCGGGTACGAAGACGGGTCCAAGGCCTATCGCGTCTATGATCCTGCAGCCAACAAGGTACGAGTAACTCGTGATGCAATCTTTGAAGAAAACAGGCCCTGGGCGTGGCGGACTCAAGGCGTGGCTGCGGACGCACCGGCGTCGGCGACGTTCACCGTGGTCTACACCACGGAGCACGGCACCACCAGCACCTCCATCACCATCGACCCCGATCCCTGCATCAGTTGGCACACCCGCGGCGAGGACGCCCGCGGTGTCTGCGTCCACAGCGACCACGCCCAGCACTCTTGGCAGAGACATTCGCTGGGCGACTCCACCCAGTCACGATGAAAACCGCAGAGATGTGGACACCGGCGACATCCGTTATCGTCGCATCTCATGCATCATGGATGAGACAGAGGGGGAGGCCGTACGCGAGGCAATGGAGCAGTGTCTGTTGAGTGCCGAGGAACCGGCCAACATTGCTGATGCACTTGAGGACGCGACATGGAAGCATGCTATGGATGCTGAGATGGATTCAATCACCGAGAGCGGCACCTGGGAGCTGACCTCGCTTCCTCAAGGACACAAGGCAATCGGCCTCAAGTGGGTTTACAAGGTCAAGCGTGATCCAGAAGGAAAGATTCTCAAGCACAAGGCTCATCTAGTCGCAAAGGGATACGCTCAGAGAGAAGGGATAGACTTCGAAGAAGTGTTTGCGCCCGTGGCGCGCATGGAGACGGTGCGCTTGTTCCTGGCTCTGGCCGCGCACTCTGGATGGGAAGTACACCACATGGACGTCAAGTCTGCATTTCTCAATGGAGAGCTGGGCGAAGAGGTGTATGTGTCACAGCCACCAGGATACACAGTGGCTGGGAAGGAATCTCATGTTCTGAAGCTGAGCAAGGCCCTCTATGGTTTGCGGCAAGCCCCGAGGGCATGGTATGACAAACTGGATCACAACCTTGGCGCACTCGGTTTCATCAGAAGCCCGCTGGAGCATGCGGTCTACAGACGTGGCGACGCACACTCGTTTCTGATTGTGGGTGTATACGTCGATGATCTCATCATCACAGGCACTGATGCAGCTCACATACTGGAGTTCAAGGAACAAATGCAGAACCTTTTCAAGATGACAGATCTTGGACTACTCAGCTACTACCTGGGCATTGAAGTAGCGCAAACTGAGGGAGCAATTACCTTGAGTTAGCGTGGCTATGCAGAAAAGATTCTGGAGCTGGCAGGAATGAGTGACTGCAACCAGAGTCAGACACCCATGGAGTGCAGGCTGAAACTGAAGAAAGAAGATGAAGGCAGGGCTGTAGATCAATCCCTGTACCGCAGCGTAATTGGGAGCCTGAGATACCTGGTACACACAAGACCAGATATCACATACACTGTTGGCATTGTCAGCAGATTTATGGAGAGGCCAACCACAACACACTGGGCGGCAGTGAAACAAATTCTCAGATACATTCAGGGAACTCTGAACTATGGCTGCCTTTATGTGCGTGGAGGGAGTGGCGTGCTGCTGGGGTACAGCGACAGTGATCATGCAGGTGATCAGGGAGATCGCAAGAGCACTTCAGGCAATGTGTTCTTCCTTGGAGAGAACCCCATCTCTTGGACATCTTAGAAACAAAATGTAGTGGCAATCAGCTCATGTGAGGCCGAGTATGTGGCTGCTGCGGTGGCAACCTGTCAGGGCCTTTGGCTGAGCAGACTTCTTTGTGAGATGAAAGGAGAAGAGCCAACTAAGTTCAAACTCTTGGTCGACAACAAATCAGCCATTGCTTTGGCAAAGAATCCTGTCCACCATGATCGCAGCAAGCACATAGATGTCAAATACCATTTCATCAGAGAGTGCATTGAGCAAGATCAGGTGGAGGTCGATCATGTCCGGCAGACTACCAGCTGGCAGATGTGCTGACCAAGGAGCTCGGGCGTGTGCGTTTCGTGGAGATGCGGCAGCAGCTCGGGGTCATGGAGATCAGCAAAGCACTCCGAGCTTAAGGAGGAGAAGTGTCGGCTTAAGCTCGCTCGTTGCATGGTAGTGTAGTCTATGATTTGCTTTTCTGTTCAAATAATGTGTGTGCGTGGTGATGTAACCAGCATATGCACGTAGCCGTGGGAGTCCAGTGCACGTACGCACGATCCCCTCGATGTTCTCTTGTTTTTTCCTTATACCCTGGCTCCTCTCCTGGTGGGACTCGATCGCTATGATACGCGGTCGTGGGATGGCGCGGCCATCACGGATCGTGGCGATCCCGCCGGGAGTGAGCGAGCTGGGGTGGCTTATGTTGTAACAGAATAACAAGAAGAGAATGAAACACAGAAAAGCTGGGAAGTTGCACAGCGCAAAAATCCCTCCCTCTCTCTCATTCGTGAGCTTGTCTTCCTCTCTCTCTCGTGCTCGATCCGGCAACGACAGAATTCACCAACAAATTTCCCTAACCCATGATCAGGCTCTTACAAGGTTATAAGAGTGACCGACTACGTCACCAGTGGCGAATCTAACCACGCGGCTAGGTGGTTCGGTTCTCCGTTGGAAGCCCATCCTTGCTATCTATAAGCAAGGCAACATATAAGCCTTTTCCTAGTGTTGGGACAAACCCGGGACCAGCTCGCCGCTCATCTCCTCTATCACTCGCTCAGGCGAAGGTGGGATGAGGAGCACACTAGACACAACATTTTCCGGCACACAAACGCCCCACAGCAGGAACGCCGCCTCGGCCACATGAACGGCCTTACTTTACTGGGCACATACCCCGGCTCGGCTCATACCGGCACCGTGGCTCGGCAACACACCGGCGCCACACCCGCACGAGAGACTAACTACATCTCTCCTAGCTACTCTGCCTCTCATGCTTGGCACTGCACTCACACTTAAATAGTCTAGTACAACAGACTCGACGGCCAACGCATCGCACTAGCCAGCCGCTATGCTCGGGCCACTGACCCAACTAATCTAGCTACATGCAGGCGCACGTACATCATGCAATATCTCCACAACAGCCACGTCACAGGCGGACTTGGCCGCTAACAAACTTGCATGCAGACGCAAACTCAGCAGCCTGCGCCACGATCCGCATGCAGCGCCCATTGATGCACATCCGCACTCCATGGCTGCCCATCTGCTCGGCCGATGCTGCTGCTCATTGCTAGCTCCAGACAACTCAGCCATCATCAACCCGCCGCCACCAAGATTAGTGCTCACACCCAATAGTCCAAGCTCTTGTGAATGTTCTTAACTAGGACAGTGGCGTTGCCAAAGCTTAGAATATGGTGGCAAGCATGTCCACGTCCTCCTTGATAGGCTCCAAGAAAATCGTTGCATCGTCATCGTACAGAGAGGTGCGAAGGGAGGCACCACGGCCATATAATCTGTGTAGGTATCAAATCTCTGTTGCCACGTCCAAGTTTGCTGAAGGGGGCCAAAAGAAAGGATAAACATAAGGGTTGATAATGGGTAATTGATTTGGTGGACAAAGTTTATAAAAAGCTAAATCTACTTTAAATGTGCTAATGGCATTGCGTTTTTCTCTCCTGAATGGCCTTCTCAATTCGTCTTGTTCTTCAAGGTGTTTTCTTGCACAGTCCACATCAAAGTGTGTGAATGAATTACTAAACCTTGCTACCTAGTGATGCAGATGTAGACTTATACATATATAAAGAGAAAACATTACTCACACCAGTGAAGGTTGGTGGAGAGATTACTTATTTGTTCACTTTTTTATTTTATTTTGAGCGACCTTTTTTCGTTGGTATAATACTCGTGTGCTTTTATAGACTTGTTTTCATTATCTTACAACTTGAATCTTCCTTTTGCGACTATAGTACTTGAATCTTTTGACCCTACCTTGCCCTGTATTTTCTCTTACCATTATGCGTGTCATAAATTTAAATTTTGTGTGTGCCGTGAATATTAATCCAGCACAGCCAGGGGCGGACCCCAAACCGCCACCCGTTGTCTTGAGGTCTCAGGGCGCCGTGCTTGGTAGCCACCAACAACTCGCTGGTTTCGGGTAGGGGAGGCCCCACCCCATTGTTGTCTTGACTCTTGAGGTCACAGGGTGCCATGCCTGGTAGCATAGTTTTCAATAGCCGGCTATAGCACTGCTATAGCCCGCTATAGCCTTTTCAGTAAGGTGCCTCTAAATGATCGCCTCCATAAATAGCCCGCTATAGCTGATTTGAAGGCCCGCCGCTATTTTTCATAGCCCGCTATTTAAAACATCGCCTAGTAGCCACCCATTGCAGGGTGGATCCGGTTTGGGGACGCCCCACTGCATTGTGCCGGACGGCACCGGGGCCTCCATCCGATGTTGCAAGTAGAAAGCCCGCCATGGAGAAGAGGTCTTCACTTCAGGCCGGATCTCAGCAAGGGGCTCAATCCTTTGACCACGGCCTGCTAGTCATCATTCGGTTCCGTCATAGAAGTCGACAACTACCACCTGAACGCGACAAAGGACCGACTCAGCTGCAGCCGATGCCATGGTGACGGCGCGATGGGGCTCCGCCCAAGATGCCCCTAGCAGGGACGAAGTGGGGGTGAGGTTCTCTTTTGAGTTCAAGAGACACTAGTGCAGAACCGGGCAATAGCACCGGTTCGTAAGGCCCTTTATTGCCGGTTCCATAACCGGCACTAAATTGTGGTCACTAAAAGCCCCCCCCCTTTAGTACCGGTTCAGCACGAACCGGTGCTAAAGGGCAACCACGTGGCACGAGCCAGCTCCGGGGCAGAGTTTTTAGTACCGGTTGGTAAGACCAACCGGTACTATAAGGTTTGGGGGTTTTAGTTTTATGATTTCTTTTCATTTAATTTTGTTTTTCCATTTTAATTCTTTTTGTTTGCTGGTATTTTACAATACTACACATTACACGTTATGCATATATATATATATATATATATATATATATATATATATATATATATATATATATATATATATATATAATTTCTAGTAGAACCAATCATGCATATATATATCATCAATGTCTCACAAACCACCATATTAATTAATTCACACATACACACATGTATAGCTATATACAATTTCTCCTACATATGCATGTTGCCTTCGGAGCCAGTGGCATTAGCCTAATTGGTGCCTTCGGAGCACGATGACAATTGGAAGTGGTTTTCATGGGGCGGTAGCGGGTAACAGAATTCTCCCTTCGGATCTATGACCTGGTCAAGCAAAAATCCCGCTATTTCCTCTTGAAGTGCTTCTATGCGCTCCGTTTCTAGGAGATTCTCCCGCACCTCTTTGAACTGTTAAGAAGGAGATCAATATGCATGTGTATTAGTTGTGTGACTAGATATCGATAATGGTGTAAAAATTGTGAATAGTGTTCCGACAAGCGTACCCATTCCTGTCTTTGAGATCTGCTCCTTTCGGACGCCATCATGCGAATGTTCTCGCAAACGCAGAATGCACACAGATCAGTCCCTCTACCGCTTGTGGCCTTTACGAGAATGGAATTTGATTAGATAATAATTAATCAAGCATGATAATTAAAGAGATGGCAGCTAGCTAGCTAGCTAGTACTACTTAATTACTTACCTTGGGTCGAAACCATTAAACTTTTTTTTCCATTCGCCGGGCGTGACGCTGATGAACCTTGTCCAAGCCCTGCCCGCCGACAAAGAAAATGAATAAAGGGCTTATTAAATAGTTCATGTCATGAAATGACGAACTAAATAGGCCGAAATATATAGTTAATAATGATTGAAATTACCTGTTGACTATCCCAAACAAGATGTTATAGTCAGTTTTTTCTGAGATTAGTGAGTCCAGTACATCAACTGTTCCGGCGTCAACTTTAATGATACAGAAGACCCAGTGAAATCTGCATGCACACACGTTTGCATGTCTTAATTAAGCGCGCATATGTAAGCAAAAACATGTAGCTAGCTAGTAGGCAAAAACAGAGAATTTGTAGTACAAGACAGTGTGACTCACTAGAAGTTGTAAGTAAGTAGTATATCTTCATTGTATTTGAGGCGCTTCAAGAACTCTAGCATGTTGTCCTCTACGTTCTTTTGCTGACGTTGATTTATCTTCCATGTGTATTCCTTAACGGTGTTTGGGTCAATGAACCCAATGCCAAAGCGTCCACCTTTTCTCATTTCATACATCTTCATCCTGCATAATACCACAGAAAAGAATATAGTAAGGATAATTACAGGTAATGATTGATCAAAAGGATCACTACAGCTAGCTCGAGACTTAAATTATAGAAAGAAATCACTTACAGACAATAGCAACTGACGATAGATTTGTCGAGTGCATCTTGATTGTATAACTGAAACAATTCAGTATACTCAACGGACACAGCTTTCTCATGGAAGTAATGCTCCTCCTTGACATTCACCATGAGGGACAATCGATCTGAAATCTTGGTAATGTTCCTGTACCATTGATGCAATTCATACATTCTCATTGGGAGGTTCTTGACCTTGTCTGACTCGACCAAAGGTTGGCCCCGGACATATTTCCGTTTTATTTCATCCTCTCTAAGCAAAGGCATGGGCTCGATCTCGAGGAGTTGTCCAACAGTGATGTTGAGAACTTCAGCCTGCATTATATGCTCCTCCGTTATTACCACATTGCCCACCTCTGGAACGTGCACTGTTTGCCCACAATAATATTGGGCGCGCGTACTATCACGTGTTGTTGGCACAACAAGCGAGGGGATCGATTGCGCCGCCTGTTCTCCCAGCTGGGGAATGGTTTTCCCGCATTTTTGACAGCTACTTCTTGTTTGCTCGATCCCGATGTAGACGTGCTCGCCTCCCTTTGTAGACGTGCTCGATTTAACTTCCTGATATGGCGCTCATAGTCTGTGTCAACAGGCTTGGGAGCTGGTGGTTGAGCCATATGAATGAAGTGGTCAATCGTTTCCTCAGGCACTTTCTCCCTTGGCGGCGTTGGCGGTTTCGGTGCAAAATGGGCTTCCACCTCGGCCTTCGATATGGCTGCGATTTCCTCCTCGGACTTGTCATAAGACCTCTGCGGAAGAGGCGTGAGGCTTGGACCATATTTATATCGCTTGCCTCCGCCTGTACTTCCTGTACTACCTCGACTCGTACCGCTACGCACCATAGCTGCGGGGTGTCTCTTCTGCGATTGCTAAGGCGGCAGAGACGGTTGACGGGGCTGAGTTGGATGAGGAGGAGGCCTGAAGCCGTGCGGACTTGGAGGAGGAGGGCCGAGGTTCTGCGGACTTGGAGGAGGTGGACGTCGACGCTATGGCGGACTTGGAGGAGGAGGAGTGGCTCGACACTTTGCGGACTTGGAGGAGGAGGCCTGACACTTTGCGGACTTGGTGGACTTGCAGGAGCGGGAGTCTGCTGACTCGGTGGCGGACTTCGACGAGGAGTCGGCTGACGTGGTGTCGGTGGCCTTCAAAAGATGATGCAATCCTTTTTCCATAGGATGATACGATGTTTGGCATCTTCGAGAAAGTGCTCGCCGTCACCTCCAGGAATGTCAAGCTCTAGCTCCGAATATGGGTCCAGCACCTCATCAACAAAGACACGAGCATAGCCCGCAGGAATCGGGTTGCAATGGAAGGTTGCCTCGGGGGGATTTGTAAAAGCAACGGCGTCCGCCACCTTAATGGGTATGTTCTTCATTTTGACATGTAGCTCGCAGTTAGTGTTCTCTTTCATGTCATCCACGGGGTATCTATCCAGCATTGCGGATTCCGGGGCGGAACCCACGCTGCTTCTCGGCATGGATGGGGCGGTGCTATCCAATGTTGGATCATTCGCTAGCTGCTGCAGCTGCTGAGACCCCCTTTGCTGGGTAAGTGAGTCGATCTGCTCCTGCTGCCGCTGGAATTTGACTGCCAATTCCGCTTGACCTGCTTCTAGGCCTTGAAGGCGTTCATAGTCCCGTTTCCTCTGCTCCTCCTCCATCTTCTTCTTCTTCTCCTCCGCAATCTTCTTTCTCGCAAGGGTTCTGTAGTCGGTGTTCCATTCTGAAAACCCCTCATACCACGGAATAGCGCCCTTGCCTCGTGTTCTTCCCGGGTGTTCAGGATTTCCCGTGGCACGCAGTAAGCTCGTCGTTCTCTCTCGTTGGGCTGGAACACCCCCGATCGTGCCTCTTCTATTGCAACAAGTATCGCATCGTCGGCTCCCTTCAGACTTGCCCTCGTCGAAACATTGCCTGTCTTCGGGTCCAACTCCCACCCATGCGCATAGAACCAAGTCCTGACCCTGGGGGGCCAGCTCTTAGTAACCGGAGTGACACCTGCATCCTCCATCTCTTTCTCAGACCTATCCCACTTAGGCATTGCCACCGCATAGCCACCTGGCCCCAGCTTATGGAACTTATCCTTTTTTCGGCATTCTTCTTGTTTATTCTCGACCGTTCCTTAGCTAATTCCGAAGAATTTCACGAAATCGTCCCAATGAGCACGTTGGTTCTCTAGTGTTCCCTCGAATACTGGAGTCTTCCTTCCTCCCTTGACGTACTTGTCCCATTCACGATTCTTGTGGTTCTTGAATGCAACCGCCATCTTCCTAAGAGCAGCGTCCTTGACTTTCTGCACATCTGCTTCTGTGAAATGATCTGGTAGGGTGAAATGTTCCATGAGAGTATCCCAAAGCAGATCTTTTTGATTTTTGTCGACAAAAGTAACATCTGGACATGGAGCAGCGTCCTCTTTGTCTTTTTGTGTTTTGTCTTTTGCTGGCTCTCTCCATTCTTGAAGGGATATCGGGAGTTGGTCCTTCACAAGAACTCCGCACTGACGAACGAACTTGTCCGCAATCTTCTCAGGCGCTAATGGTTCGCCATTAGGTCTGATTGCCTCGATATTGTACTTTACGCCCTCCTTCAACTTTTTGTTCTGGCCTCGTTTCGTCCCTATGTCTGAAGATTTGCTCGATCCGGATGGCTGAAAGAACAAAGATCGATTCATTAATATATCTTCAAGTCATTTAAAACATGTGATGATCACCAGATGCCTGCTTATATAAATATATATACCTCACCGGTCTTTGTTGTTTCAAGATCAACATTTTCTTCGTCATCATCATAATCATAGTTCATGACTTCATCAATTCGGTCGTCGCGATCGAATATCATATCACCCTCTCCGGTGTTGTTTAGAAATTCGGAGCCGTCATAATCTTCTTCATTCTGATCATCATGATCTGGCCCGTCAGGATGGCGTATCATATCGAACATGGCCTGTTCTCCCTCTCTGCCGGTATTGTCCGCCATAGCTTTTATTTAACTAATCCAAAAGAAATATAAAACAATTTAGTATTCAAATTACATCTTCTCGAATAATAGATATAATCTCGAATACATCGTCTCGAATAATAGATATAATCTCGAAAACATCATCTCGAATAATAGATATAATCTAAAATACATCGTCTCGAATAATAGATATAATCTCGAAAACATCGTCTCGAATAATAGATATAATCTCGAATACATCATCTAGAATAATAGATATAATCTCGAATACATCGTCTAGAATAATATATAATATTGAATAGTACATCACTAGCTATTAGCTAATAAAGATCGAATACTACAGAAGAATCTAGGACACTCGCGGTTCCTGCGGCGCGGGCGGTGGACACCCAAAGAGAAGGAACCCTCACATGATCATAGCTGAAGTGAGATCCCCGAAGAAACTTCCAGGTAATGGAGAACCTGCTGCCCTCTAACGCAACCATGTAGCGATGGACGTGCTCGTCCTCCTCCCTAACACGGCGACGTACCACCTCCGGCGGGGCCGGGTCCCTCCGCACCGAAACTGGCCCACGCGAACGCCACCAAACGAGATCAGGGTAGACGACGGGACCCGGGGACGGGTTCCTCATCAAGCGGCGCACCCCTCCAGGCAGCACCTCTCAGTGCCAGCCCGACGGAGCCCAGTCCCGGACATGGGTCGGCTGGACGTCGTCGTGAACGGGTCGACGGCGAGGATGCGGGCCGGGCATCGTCGAGAACAAATACTAGCTATATGCCCGCAAAAAGTAACATTTTTTTAATAATTGGATTTTGATTACTAAAATTTCTAACTTTTCTATATAACACTAATTATGCTAATCTAAATAATCTAAATAACACTAAAATTTCTAACATTTATAACATTTCTATATAACACTAATTTCAAACATTTCTATATAACACTAATTTCTAACATTTCTAACATTTTGATAACTAAAATTTCTAACATTTCTATATAACACTAAAATTTCTAAAATTCTAACATTTTTATATAACACTAATTTCTATATAACACTAATCTAAATAATCTAAACTAATTAAACATGTGTACGTGTGTGTGTGTGTTCATCATGCATGCTTGTGTGTGTGTGTGTATGGGCTCGGGGAGGGCCGGCGCCCATGGTGGCCGTCAGGGGCAAGGGAGAGGGGTTAGAGGGGGAGAGCTCACAGCGGGGCGACGGCGACGGCGAGGCGACGGGGGGACGGCGGCACAGGGGGGACGGCGCGACGGGACGGGCCCGGGCGGCGAGAGAGACGAGGCGGCAGCGGGGGACGGGCGGGGGGGGGGACGGGCGGCGACGGAGACGATCGAATGCGGCGGCGACGGCGATGGAGACCGAAACAGAGGAACGAACAGAGAGGGAAAACGAAATTTTCGCACTCTAGCATATAAAGAGGGCACCTTTAGTACCGGTTGGAGCCACCAACCGGTACTAAAGTTCTGTTTTGGCCAGGCCAAGCGGCGGGAAGCGACCCCTTTTAGTACCGGGTGGTGGCACAAACTGGTACTAAAGGCCCCCCTTTAGTACCGGTTTGTGCCACGACCGGTACTAAAGGGGGGGCGCTAAGCAAGCAGGTTGATCTTGGCAAGTTTAGTCCCACCTCGCTAGTCGAGGGCTACCGACTGGTTCATAAGCCCCAGTCACGGTAGCTCTCGAGCTCCTCTCCTAACCAGGCCTCTGGGCCTCGTGTCCTCTTCGCCTAGTGGGCCTCTCGGGCCTTTATGGCCTGCATCCTGGCCCAACGAAAGGTTGTGTCGCTAGTCGTATGCAGGCCGCTTTGTCCCAGTAGGCGGGCTTTTTTTTTCTTAATTTTTTTTCGCTTTATTTATTTTTGTTTTATTTATTTTTGAGTTGTTTTTTGCTGTATTTAGAGTTTCTTTGTGAATATTTTTGCTTTAGGTACAAAAAATTACAAACTTTCTGTTGGTGCCGGTAGATTTCAAATTTGAATAGTTTAAATTTTGAATTATTTGAAATTTGTGTGAATCACTAGTTTGTGAATAACTTAACTTTGGAAAATGTTTTTTCAGTGATTCTTTTTTCTTATGTTTAATATTGGTGTGCTTTATCATTATATTCAATTTAGTAATGCTTAGGTTATTTAAAAAATGAAATGCCTTTGTAACAGTTCAGTTTTCGTCGGAAACCCTGATACTTCGAAAGAGATTGTCCATTTTGTACACGAAGTGCATCCAGTTTTTGCCGTAACCGTCTCTACTTTCTTGCACATGCTATTTGTATGAAATTATGATACCATGCCAACTTTCAACCTTTTCTGAGTTCATTTGAATTGCTTTTCAATTTCAGGGTCATTTAGTTGGAAAAAAAATCAGTAAATGCATGAAAAGAATTTGTTTGCACATAAAATTTCTTCGCGTTTCAAATGCCAAAACACATAACTACCCTAACTATTATAGACATTCCCTCCTGGGTGTGAAACACAAAAGAAAGTGATGATAGTGAAGCCGATCACATCCCAAATCTTTGGGTGTGAAACTTTTTCTTCGCGTGTGTCCCTTTGCGCCGTAACCATGGAAAATCTTCATCATTTAACGGGATGCTCGGGTCAATATTCACTGTAACGGGATGCTCGGAGCAATTTCATCAAACTTTTCATAATCTTCTGACTTGTCTGTCTTGTCATCCACTCCCACGATGTTTCTCTTCCCAGAAAGAACTATGTGCCGCTTTGGCTCATCGTACGATGCATTCGCTTCCTTATCTTTTCTTTTTCTTGGCTTGGTAGACATGTCCTTCACATAGAAAACCTGTGCCACATTATTGGCTAGGACGAATGGTTCGTCTGCATACGCAAGATTGTTGAGATCCACTGTTGTCATTCCGTACTGCGGGTCTTCCGTTACCCCGCCTCGTGTCATATTGACCCATTTGCACCGAAACAAAGGGACCTTTAAACCACGTCGATAGTCAAGTTCCCATATGTCCTGTATATAACCACAATATGTTTCCTTTCCCGTCTTGGTTTCTGCATCAAAGCGGACACCACTGTTTTGGTTGGTGCTCTTCTTATCTTGGGCGATCATGTAAAATGTATTACCATTTATCTCGTACCCTTTGAAAGTCATTATATTCGAAGATGGTAACTGGGACAACAAGTATAGGTCATCTTCAATAGAGGTGTCATGCATGGTACGTGTCTGCAACCAGCTGATGAAACTCCTGGTTTGTTCACGTGTAATCCAGTCATCAGACCGCTCCGGGTGTTTGGAGCGTAGCAAATTCTTGTGTTCATCCATATACAGAGCCACCAAGGTGGAATTCTGTAGAACTGTGTAGTGTGCTTCAGTGAGAGAATGTCCGTCCATACATATTATTTGTTCCCCTCCTAGCGTGCCTTTTCCATCCAGTCTGCCCTTATGCCGTGATTCAGGAACACCAATCGGCTTAAGGTCAGGAATAAAGTCAATACAAAACTCAATGACCTCCTCATTTTGATGGCCCTTGGAGATGCTTCCTTCTGGCCTAGCACGGTTATGAACATATTTCTTTAAGACTCCCATGAACCTCTCAAAGGGGAACATATTGTGTAGAAATACAGGACCCAAAACGTTAATCTCTTCGCATAGGTGAACTAGGGCGTGCGTCATGATGTTGAAGAAGGATGGTGGGAACACCAACTCCAAACTGACAAGACATTGCACCAAATCATTCTCTAATCTTGGTATGATTTCTGGATCAATTACCTTCTGAGAGATTGCATTGAGAAATGCACATAGCTTCACAATGCCTAATCGAACGTTTTCCAGTAGAAGCCCCCTCAATGCAACCGGAAGCAGTTGCGTCATAATCACATGGCAGTCATGAGACTTTAGGTTCTGGAACTTTTTCTCTGCCATGTTTATTATTCCCTTTATATTCGACGAGAAGCCAGACAGTACCTTAATACTGAGCAGGCATTCAAAGAAGATTTCCTTCTCTTCTTTGGTAAGAGCGTAGCTTGAATGACCCTGATGTATGCCGTCTTCTCCGTGCATATGTTGCTGGTCCTCCCGTGCCTCAGGTGTATCTTTTGTCTTCCCATACACGCCCAAGAAGCCAAGCAGGGTCACGCAAAGATTCTTCGTCACGTGCATCACGTCGATTGCGGAGCGGACCTCTAGGTCTTTCCAATATGGCAGGTCCCAGAATATAGATTTCTTCTTCCACATGGGTGCGCGTCCGTCAGCGTCCTTCGGAACAGGTTGTCCGCCAGGACCCTTTCCAAATATCACCTTCAAATCCTTGACTATATTATGTACATCAGCACCAGTACGGTGGCGAGGCTTCGTCCGGTGATCCGCCTCACCTTTGAAATACTTGCCTTTCTTTCTTACGGGATGCCTGCTCGGAAGAAATCGACGATGTCCCAGGTACACATTCTTCTTACAACTATTCAAATATATACTGTCGGTATCATCCAAACAGTGCGTGCATCCGCGGTATCCCTTGTTTGTCTGTCCTGAAAGGTTACTGAGAGCAGGCCAATCATTGATGGTCCCAAACTGCAACGCCTTTAGGTCAAATTCTTCCCCCATGTGCTCATCCCACGCACGTACACCTGTTCCATTCCACAGTTGTAAGAGTTCTTCAACTAATGGCCTTAGGTACACATCAATGTCGTTGCCGGGTTGCTTAGGGCCTTGGATGAGCACTGGCATCATTATGAACTTCCGCTTCATGCACAACCAAGGAGGAAGGTTATACAAACATAGAGTCACAGGCCAGGTGCTATGGTTGCTGCTCTGCTCCCCAAAAGGATTAATGCCATCTGGGCTTAGACCAAACCATACGCTCCTTGCGTCATCTTCAAACTCCTTCCCGTACTTTCTTTCGATTTTTCTCCACTGCGACCCGTCAGCGGGTACTCTCAACTTTCCGTCTTTCTTACGGTCTTCGCTGTGCCATCGCATCGCCTTGGCATGCTCTTTGTTTTGAAACAAACGTTTCAACCGTGGTATTATAGGAGAATACCACATCACCTTGGCAGGAATCTCCTTCCTGGGGCGCTCGCCCTCGACATCACCAGGCTCATCGCGGCTGATCTTATAGCGCAATGCACCACATACCTGGCAAGCGTTCAAATCCTCGTACTCACCGCGGTAGAGGATGCAATCATTAGGGCATGCATGTATCTTCTGCACCTGTAACCCTAGAGGGCAGACAACCTTCTTTGCTTCATACGTACTCTCGGGCAATTCGTTGTCCTTTGGAAGCATATCCTTTATCATTACCAGAACTTTCCAAATCCCTTGTCGGATACACCATTCTCTCGCCTTCGGTGCAGCAATTCGATGTGGTGCCCAGCTTTTTCTTGTCACCTCACGCAATTGGGTACAACAATTTTTGTGATCCTCTAACATGCGCTGCAACTTCTTCTTCTCCAAATCACTTGCGCAGTTTCTCTTTGCATCGGCAATGGCCCGACCTAGATCGTCAACGGGCTCATCTGATGCCTCTTCTTCAGCTTCTTCCCGCATTGCCGGCTCAGCTTCTTCCCCCATTGTTGTATCATCGTATTCAGGGAACCCATGGCCAGGATAGCTGTCGTCGTCCTCTTCTTCTTCATTGTCTTCCATCATAACCCCTCTTTCTCCGTGCTTGGTCCAAACATTATAGTGGGGCATGAAACCAGACTCAAACAGGTGGATGTGAATGGTTCTTGACGTAGAGTAATTGCGACCATTCTCACAGCCAGCACATGGACAAGGCATAAAACCATCCACCCGCTTGTTTTCCTCAGCCGCAAGCAGAAAAGTATGCACGCCCTCAACGAACTGGGGAGAGCATCGGTCATCGTACATCCATTGCCGGCTCATCTTCATTACACAACACCGAATAGACCAAATTAATACAAGTTCATACATAAAGTTCATACAACACTTAAATGCAACAAACAAATAACTCTCTAGCTAAAGCATTTAAATGCAACAACAAATGCGATCAAGATCGCAACTAAGGTAACAATTGATCCAACAGCATAATGATACCAAGTCTCACTATCGATGGCATATTTTCTAATCTTTCTAATCTTCAAGCGCATTTTCTCCATCTTGATCTTGTGATCATCGACGACATCGGCAACATACAACTCCAATTCCATCTTCTCCCCCTCAATTCTTTTCAATTTTTCTTTCAAGTACTCATTTTCTCTTTCAACTAAATTTAACCTCTCGACAATAGGGTCGGTTGGAATTTCCAGTTCACATACCTCCTAGATAAAAATATCCATGCCAACTTGATGGGCATAATTTGTCATAAACACGAAATGCAACAAATAGTTTTAAAAGAGAATATACCACATCCGAATCATAACAAGGACGAGGGCCGACGGGGACGGATATCAAAACCATGGCACTATGTATAACAAACAATGTATGGGTAAGATAATTATACGAGTAACTATATATCCAAATCACACAAACATCAATTTTTTATATAAAATTTCATGAACAAGAGGCTCACCACAAGGTGGTGCCGCAACGGACGCTGAGGCGATCGGCGGTGGTTACGACGGAGATTTAGAAGGCACTAAGTAAACCACACCTACATATGCAAACTAAGTGTTATTTTGACCTCAAATTGCATATAAATCAAATACTACCACATATAATTCCTCCCAAATTACTAACACCCATAATTAATCACTATATAAACCAATGCAAGAGCTAATCTAGCAATGAGAGATGAAAGGACAAAGTTGCTAACCTTGGTGATCATTTGAATGGATGGGGGCCTGCAAATCTTGACAAATTTGGGGCAAATTTTGTGATGAACTCGAGAGGAGAAGGGAAGAACAGAGGAGAGGGAGAGGGGAAAGGGGAAAGAACAGAGTGCGGGTGGATGAAGGGTTTATATAGGACGACCTTTAGTACCAGTTTGTGACACGAACCGGTACTAAAGGTGCTGGAAGGGCCCCATTCTGACAACATCCTGCCACCACTTTCTTTAGTACCGGTTCGTGGCACGAACCGGTGCTAAAGGTTCGCCACGAACCGGTACTAATGAGAGCGGCCCGGCTAGCCGTTGGAACCGGCTCTAATGTACACATTAGTGCCGGCTCTAATTCAAACCGGCACTAATGTGCTTCACGTTTGACCCTTTTTCTACTAGTGAGAAGAAACAGTTAGACATGTACCTTTATCAGTGTGATGGTACACTCCAAGGCAACCACCGAGCTATGACACGCACCTAGTTCAAATTTACATTTTTATTCCTGGAAGATTTCTAGCAAACTCATGTGCGACTTCATTCATCGCGGTGGCACCCACACAACCCTAGCATCCGAAAATCCTCGGAGCAAGTCCTTCACCTCTTCGACAAGGGGCCCATGTGCACAGAGATCCTTTGTGTCTTGGTTGATTCTACGAACGATGTTCTGGCAGTCGGCGCTCTAATTGGTTCATTTCGAACCTCTCCCCGTGTTGCTCCTTGTCTAGCCACAATCCAACCAAAGTTGTGAACATGTGCCACCCTATGCTTCAAGTAATATCTCTCAATCCATGAATGTGATGCATCAAGTTTTGTATTTTTTCCCTTAGTTTCTCGTTCTGATAGTTTGAAGTGATTTAATTTGGTTTCAGTAGAGCATGCTCCAATTATTTTTACACAACGTAGCATGTCTGTTGTAGAATTGTCGAGTGATCTCCGAGATATCGCTTGTTCCACACAGTGCCGTGCTTCCCAGCGATAATAAAATTAGCCAGAGTTTGGCTCCGCTACCTATAACATCTCCAAGAGAGAGTCATTTAGTACATTCGCTGACGATCAGAAATTCCTCCAGGATTATGCAGCAAACAGAACAAAGGAGAAGAGGTCGCCCAATGCTTGCATCTCTCCTGATGTCTCATATTCCCATGTGTACTTTCTATATATGTTTATGGATGTTTGCTCACCATATTCTTTAGTTTGCATATAGAATGGATGGCCATATCAACAACAATGAGTGGGGCAATGGAGCTTGGTATCTAACATGGTGATGAAGATATATAGTGTGGTATATAAGGTGAAATTAATCCTTTTTGCTCCATAAAAGTGGTGGAATATTTATTTTATTCACAAGTGAATATTATTTGTTGATTGTAGAATTGTACAAGGCCTTAGTTGTGCTCGTAATGAAAACTATTGAATATAATACTTTAGAAATACCGTAAGAGGTTCCTAAACATAGCATTAGAGTACCTAATTTACGCGTATGACAGGAGGTGATTCGGGATTCCTTACTGGTACTTAGGGAAGCCTTGTTTCTCCTTGATGCGCCCCTTGCGTTGTCCGTGGCTACACCTTACGTTGTCCAGCAACATGAAGATGGTCCGGGAGACAATCAAAGTTATCACTGTACGCCCTAGCTATGCCGGAGGCATCTGACGGTCGGCATGACTTTCCTTACCCTCGGCGTCCCTAGAGAAACACCATACATCCGTCTGATCTTCTGGTTCCATAACACTGGTAGGAGCAAGATCCTCGAACAAGTACGCAAATAACTTGAATCCCCACTCGGCTAACATCACCATAGTTTGGTAGCCGCAGTTGTTTTTAACCTGGTCATGGGCCAACCTCCCGATTGCATTCTTCCTACAAAAAAAATGTGTGCCAAAGACCATCAGGCAGCACACCGACTGAACGATCTACGTATACTTCGATACGAATTAGCCATAAACTGATTATGCATATGCACTGTAAAATTCATTTCATCTGTATTGATGAAGCTTATGCACTAATGTC
Organism: Aegilops speltoides; assembly: GCA_021437245.1. NCBI lineage: Eukaryota > Viridiplantae > Streptophyta > Magnoliopsida > Poales > Poaceae > Aegilops > Aegilops speltoides. Next base: position 36,889,053 of record CM038147.1, read on the forward strand.
GACTACAATGGAATGAACAGATCATGACAAGTCAACGTACGTGTCAAAACATTCCAGTTGATTTGAGTCCTACACAGATCAAAATCAAGAAGGCAACATGCTTAGTGCATGATGAGGGTGTCGAAGAAGTTGAGCCCGTCGAACGTGAGCTCGAACCCAGGACGCCGTTGCAGCTTGCCGTTGAATAAACCCTCATCCTTCTGAGTGTCCGCCTTCTGAGTCTCCGTCGGTTTCGTCGCGTCGCCCCCACATGAGACCAGTCTATATATTGACAGTGCCGCCAGAGAGCACTGATGTGACGTAGCCGTCCAGCGGCACCGCCTAGAAGACGAGCGCTGTGAAGAACCTCTTCATGGCCATGGATCACGGATGCTTTGATCAGACAGGCACCAAAGATTCCTTGCTGCTCGTCTAGTATCTGTTGTTTGCCTTGTGCTGTGCACTTGTGATCGATCGTACTGTATGTCTTGGACTTTATAGGGGTAGCGGCCCTTCGAGACCTGTGCATGCCGGTCATTGGTTCGAACTCGGAGGCCTGGCCTTGTGATGTGAACAAGGAGCACACACGTGCAGGAAGGGGACTGCATAGGATTGCGACTGTGTCGTGTGGGGTTGCATGGAGTCTGCTGTGTCTCCATGCCAGCACATGCGGACACGGAATCCCCGAGGACACCAGGTTGTACGGGTCCTCCTGACACTCTTCCGATTGCGACAGAGTTTGACAATGCTCTCAAGTCCAAACAAATAAGAAGTGATGAAAGAATGAGTCTAACCTAGGCTTTGAGAGATTGATTCATAGACTTATTTACGCCTAGCATACGAGATGGATGAAAAGGTGACAGCCATCATGGTGAATTGATCATGATTCAAGGACTCCTGCATTTCAAAGATAAACTTTTTAGCACTCGACTCCCTGTTCTCTGCCATGCGTTCAACCAGTTCCTCGTGAGAAAAAGCCCATATGCAGCGCGCGATGGAACAATTTATCAATGCGTGTCGCCATGAATCTTCACCTCCACACAACGGGCATGCGTTGATAGTTGCATGTTTCTATGCTGTAGAACATCCGTCGTTCGTAACGAGTGGCGTGCTAACCTCCATAAGAATACATTTACCTTGTAAGGAACTAGGAAGTTCCATAGAGAGGTCCATGCTTTTCCTTGTTTTGAATTGTCAAATGCACCACTTCTGCCCTCTAGCCAAGCCTATTGCTGTGTGCTCGTGTTATTGTTTTGATAATTAGTGTGTACACCGAACTCACCGAGAAGAGGCCTTTACTATCCAGATGTCATGCCCAGAAATCTGCTATATTTCTTCTGCACATAGGAATTTTAAAATTGCTTCAACATCAATTGGTATAAAGATACTCCCGATATACTCCTCATTCCATAGGGTTATTGCTGGCAGAAGTAACTTAGAGACTTTAGTGGGCGGGTCTGCAATGTCGACACCGACTCCTCTGCTACCTCTCAAGCAAGCTCTTGACGTTGCGATGACGCTGATTCGCAGTAGTAGATAACCGAATATACATGTGGGCACCCTGCAAAGGATGGGGGAAATAAGGGCAAAATAAGGAGGCCTATATCTCTCAAGCATATTCTCGAAGACGGCCGTTCGCAGGAGCCGATCGTCGGAGTACTTTCGCGCGCCCTGCAGAGGATGAGAGAAAGAAGAGTAGGAGAGGGAGGCATGTGCGCACAGACGATTGGGGGGTGGGAGGGGGGGTAAGGCTATGGCCACAACTCGCAGGGGAGATGGGAAGCGATCATCAAGCGATGAGGGCACATGTGATGGTGCATCAATTTTGTGCATGTAAGAGTATACGGTGTAGCACATGTATCTCAACCTTCCAGCCAATCCGCCCATGGTTTAAACAATATATATCTGTAGCTTAGCTTAAACCATGGATAGATTGTATAGTCGGCTACCCATGTATGTGTTGTGTGTGTTTGGATCCATCATTGCACAATTATGTAGGGCGCTAATATTATAAAATGTGCTTTTCTTCACATTTATCTAGATTAAAGTGTGCCTTCCACAAAGAGATTACACACTTATCGGCTATTGTACATTGAGGACCTCCTATAGGTATACCAACCGAATATCCATGGATATTTATATCATGAACACAATGAATATTCAACCAAAATGTGTGAATCCTGGTCTCCACCCTCTTTCTTATAAGTATACCAGTTCATCCTCACCAAAATGGATAGCAAGCTAAATTCATATTCACATAAACAAAGGGTAGGTGAGAAAAGCATGGAGAGATTAGATGCAGTGATGTGCACATGGGATTTTGAGACATCAGATAATTAGCAAACTATCTTGTGCTGGGTACCTGGCAACACAATCATAGAAGTTCTACATAGGTCACACGAAACATGCCCCCAGGTGCTAATGGACTGTCAACCTAGAGAGATACCCCAAGGTGACTAACATGAAAGTGTATCCGTCCATTGAGCTCGAAAGTTTGCTAACGGATGATAGTAGCAACTATGAAATGTCTAGTTAGATGATCGACCATATTGGTATGCGAACGACAACCCATTACTGAAGATGTTGTTATAGTATTGTATTCTATCTAACGACCTCAGTATCAAGTGTACATATTAGTAGGAACAAACATATTGTTAGAGTTGGCAACATGTGTTCACATTCGATTGGGTTGTGTTGCAGCATCAACAGAGAGGAGCACCCGTAATCATGCTCGAAAAATGTTTGCGAGTCCGACATGCATCTTCTAATAAATTAGGATGTCTTTCTGGTTGTTTGGACTAAACAACACCACACGACTCTTGTGTCTGACAAGTGATATCAAAGTAAAATTTCAATGGGGTGAGATTTGGTCTGTCATCCACACGACCACACCTCCCTATTCCCAGCTCCCTCCCACTTCACCCCATCAACTGAATATGTTCATCTACGGTTGTCAAAGTTCAGACATGACATCAACATTCATTTAGACATTCCTTTCAACTTGGAAATATGGTACTATTACTTTTTTTTCTGGAAGATGTACGCTCGTAGGCATACATTATTTGTATTTATAATATTAATAGATATAGAGTTGATACACATACAAGCAAAAGAAAATAAGGAGGATACAAACGATTGTACCACTGCATACCGCTCTCGCCGCAACTACCAAGCACCAACGAGCTTCGTCGTCACCAAAGAAGGAGAGTACCACCAACTGGTCCACACCTTGGCTCTGGAGAAATCCATAGCCAGGAGGCGTTAATGGGTCATGATAGACACCACCCTGGAACGTTGGATCTAGTCCGATAAGGGACTTCCGCCAGAGGAGCCCTACGAGCCTCTTCAATGTCGGATCCGCGACCAACGCCAGCCCGCCTCCATCAGGCGACCGGATCCCCTACCGTTTTTGGTAGATCCGCAATAGTCATCACCACCTGACTCCAAGAAAAACCCATCCCCGCAACCATGGCAAGTCGCAATGCCAAATCGAGAGCACTCCAATAGCATGGACTCCACAAGCCTCTCAACGACGCCATCAATACCTGCGACGAGCAGGCGCACGGACTAGAAGGCCATTGGCATCTGCCTCATCATTACGGTGACAAAGGAAACATGAAAACCTAGAAATCGAGATCCAACACACACACACACACACACACACACACACACACACACACACACACACAAACGAGAACACAGATCTCCCCACCCCCTCACGGCTCCAGGATGGTGATAAGCGGGAAAGGGAAGCGTCGGAATGGCCGGCAAGCAATCCTGAATCTGGAACTGCCTTGTTCACATTTTCTAAGTATAAGTCGTTTTAAAGTTCCAATATGGACTGCTTACGAAGCAAAATGAGTGAATCTACACTCTAAAATATATCTGCATACATCCGTACGTAGTCCACATTAAAATCTCTGAAAAGATTTATATTTAGAAACCAAGGGATTATTACCTATTCTGACATTCATCATGCCTCTTCTCTTTTTCATTTTTCCTTCATATCTTCTCAGACCAGATCGGACGGTGCTCCAACAGCCCAGCTAGCTACTGGAAATATGCATCGCAGTACCGTTGACTACTGACTTTTGTCTAAAAAAAGTTGACTACCACTTCGTGTACCTCCATCTCCAATCTCCAGCGCCGGATCGAGCCGGCGGCGGCCGCCGTGAGCGCCCACCCATACGAGCCGGTGGGGCTCGACCTCACGGGATACGTGCTGCTGCGCCTCTCCCAGTTGAAGATCCTCGCGGACTACGTCGGTGCCTCCCTCTCCGTCTGGCTCATCTCCGGTACAGTCTAGTCAAACCCCTCTCTTCCCAGCCCCATCCATTCTCCCACCTCGTTCTACTCCTGGCAGGGAGATACCGCCGGATATCCAAGGCCGACCGCGTGCTCTTGTGCTGATGGGCGTTCACCGGCTTGACCCACATTCTCATCGAGGACCCCTTCGTATTCACCCCTTATTTCTTCGCCAAGGGCAGCCCCAATTACTTCGATGAAGTCTGTAAGTCGCCGCCGACCTCTGCTGCATCGCTGTATTAGTATCCTAATTTGTATTAGTATCCTAATTAGTTCAGCCCAAAATTAGTCCTGGTGGAGATTTGAGGTCGCACTGTCTGAATATGCTGCCATTGTTGTTCAAGGAAGGAGTACAGCAAAGGCGACTCCAGATATGTCGCCAGGGACACGGCCACCGTCACCGTCGAAGGGATCACGGCCGTGCTGGAAGGCCCTGCTTCGGTGTTTGCAGTGTATGTCTTGTCATCCTGCATATTCAGACAGTGCGACCTAATCGAGGGCCTTCTTTTGCAGAATTGTGTTGTAGAGTCTGATTCCGTAGAGTGTCATGCGATGTACTGATATCTGGACTGCATATTTCTGATTCTGGGTCACTCTCTGTAGTTACCTTCTGCCTTCAAACTGGTATAGTGAAGTTCAGTTATCAAACATGGTTCTGCAATGAGGTTAAGGCTTACGCCTTTGCTTTCACTCTGATTTCACTTAGATGAAAGACTCTGATATCCACAACAGAGCATTAACTTCTAAATTGACATTCATGAATGTTTATAATTTGGTATTGAACACTACTGTTGTATTCACATGTTAAGAGGCTAGATCGATAACATAATGCAAGCGCATGTATTGCAAAGTTCGTTAATAAACGAGGTGTTTTTCCATGTTGCTACCTTGTGGATACGTTTGCTAGCTTTGAATGAACACACATCATAATGTTTTGAGTGTTTTCGACTATATCTAAACAGGATATAAGCCCTGTCAACTTAGTATTCCTATTAATATATTGTATGTTCGTTCTACAGATTGATGTTCTTCTCAGACAATAGTTATATTCAATAAATCTAGAATAAATGTTTGGTAATTAACTGTGTAAACAGAGAATCTAGTTCCTTTTTAAAAAAAAATCTCACAAACTAAATCGATTCCACTACAAAGCATAGAAACACAACTACACAAGGCAGTAGCACTATTTGTAGTGAACTTTCCAGAGGTCTGGCGAATATCAGCTTGACGCCTATAGTGAAATATTTCAGCAGGAACTTATTTCTAGTGAAGTATTCCAGTAGTAACTTAATTGTAAAAACGGCAAGCTCAGTTTCTTCGTGCCTAGTAGAAGTCCGTAGCCCACATAGATAGTATGAAATTTTAGTCAACGGCTGTTATAAATTTTTAATGTATCTTTTATCTTATCTTACCGCAAGTTTGTTGCTTGTAGCTATGCTATCGCATCTCGGAGGTCCTACAGCCATATCCTCCAGTTTGTTGTATGTCTGGGTCAGCTCTATGGATGCTCGGTCTACTTCATTACTGCCTACTTGGATGGCTTCAACTTCTGGGCCAATTCATTCTAGTTCTGGGCATATTTCATCGGCGCGAACAGTTCATGGGTCGTGATACCAACACTCATCGCGACAAGGAGCTGGAAGAAGATCTGTACAGCAATTCATCAAAGCGAAAAGGTGAAAACTAAGTAAAGCCTGCCATAGTTATGGTTTAATAGCAACCAGCACACGCTGCACTATGGCAAATATAGTTTGCTTGCAACACTGAAATTGTTGTTTTGTTACTAGAAATCTGGTTGTGCAACTCAATCTACTATGTAATACTTGATTGTGTTTCTCTATCAAATTTGTTGCTACTTATTTGCATTAAATGAAAAGGTTGTGCCACCACGAAAGCCCTTGCTTTCATAGTGTGTACATAACGTAATGTCTATTTTCGTCTTTCAGCAAACAGAATTTTGAAGCCAATTCTGGTGTGATGAATGATAATACTTGTGAAGCTAATGATTACCTTGATTATTTTGTATATACAGTTTATATTTCTCCCATGAACCCTGTACCCTTGTTTTTCTTATTGTTATTGGGTTCTCTGATTTAGCGATTCCTGTTAATCAGGTTGGGCACCACCCTTGATGTGATAACAAGTTGAAATACCGAAATCTTATGTATGGTTAGTTCAAAAATAGAAAGTTTTGGTTGGGAAAGCAGGAAAAGCCAAGTCGTAGCCCATGGAACGTCACGAGCTGCTGATGCCAAGATCATCTCCAATGGCGACGACACCACTCTGTGCCTCCTGTGTTGGAGTCAAAACATGCAGACACAACTGTGAGAAGCACACCATTTTCGAAACACTTGCTACAAATGGATGAAGAGGATCATCGGTGAAGTCCTACAAATCCACCGCTGCAGACTACAGAATTGAGAGGGAATTCTTTCATGTAGAATATTTGGATCCTTCATCATAACTTTGATTGTCATCGCTTCATTAATCTCTTGTTAATGTCGCTAACTAACCAGAGTAATGAGACAAACATAACACATCTCATGTTTAATCACTTAACAACTCTCTCCTCTAGACATTTATTTCGTTTTTCCACTAATGGCCTAACGCTTTGTTGAGAAAATTGACCATTTTTAGTGGGGATTGACCATTTTCTAGTGATTGCATAGAATGACACGAGTCGTCGATGCTAACAAGTGTGTGCATTATATACTGAGATGCAGGGCTTAGCAAAGGTTCAAGCCAGGTTTGATGGGAACACAAAAAAGCATTTAATGGTACTACCAAGTTGCCAGGTTTGATAAGAAAGTACACTTGCATTTTACTCTATCTCTGGCACTGCCCATTTGCATTTTACTCTAATCTCTTTTCATGCATTTAATGTTACTACCAAGTTGGAAAGTAAAGTCACGTTAAAGTCAGTGGTTTTATGAAGTTTACAAGCTCAAACTCACATAGACTCCACACTAAATTCGCACATGCTTTGTTCCAAGTGTTGGTATCAGACATGAAACTCTTAACCACTCCCATAATAATTACTCAATTTCTAACATCTTCATATTAACATAGGAAAATTACACGCACATACTTGGAAAAAAGGGTCTCTGATCCATTCTTATTGTTTTTTCGTGTTATTGCCGCCCTGCCCTACAAAATGTAGACTTCATTATTTACTTTTCCTTGCATTTGTTGCCAATCCTCCACAACTGGGTCATGATATAATACTACTTAGTTAATGTTTGTTCTGCTACTTGTGCTTTTTGATGCTTAGCTCATGTTGGTACTAATCTATGTGTAGTGGTTTCAAATAAATAGATGACAAAAGAATATATAACTTGCATCACTACAATACATATCCAGTAGTTATATGAATAAACTACAGGAACAACACTACTTGTATATACCGATACAACAACGGGAGAAAAATAGCTTATAGTGATCTGTTTCACATTCTTGCTTGCAGTTCTAATTCGAAAAGATCTAAAAAAGTAAAATTTTGAAAAAGACTGATGTATGGTAGATCATGCAAATACTTAGTGTTGGTCGCCCCCTTGTTGCAAACTAACTAAGTTATAATATGTTCCTGAGGAACCCTTTGACATGAGGGACGAGTGTGTGCCCTTTTCCACAATAATTCCTTTGTCAAGCACGGAAATAAGGTCACAATTTTGGATTGTGCTGAGCCTGTGTGCCACGACCAAACTTGTCCTGCTGACCATCACTCTCTCAAGTGCTTCCTGTACAACCTTTTCGGACTGGCTGTCCAATGCACTTGTAGCCTCATCCAATAGCAAGATTACTGGGTTCTTCAAGATGGCACGGGCCACTGCAATGCGTTGCTTCTGCCCTCCTGAGAGCTGAACACCTCTCTCGCCACACCATGTACCATATCCATCCGCGAGGTTGCTGATGAATTCATGTGCATTCGCAGACCTTGCGGCATTCTCAATTTCGTCCTCACTTGTCGTTTCTATGCCATACACAATGTTCTCCCGGATTGTGCCTGCAAATAGTGTTGGCTCCTGGCTGACCAGGCCAATGTGCCGCCGCAGGGCTTGAAGATTATATGTTTTGATGTCCCTGCCATCAATTTTCACCATTCCCCTTAGAGGGTCATAGAATCGCTCTATAAGTGCAATGATGGTTGACTTGCCAGAGCCACTTTGCCCAACCAGTGCTGTTGACTTGCCTGGTTGGATGCTTAATGAGAATCCTTTGAAGATGATCACATTTGGCCTTGAAGGGTATGCAAAGTCGACTTCTATGATGTCCACCTCACCTTTGAGCTTCTTCGGCTTGTATCCCTTGGGGTTGTCAGGGTCAATTGCTGTTACCCGGTCAAGGATACCAAATACTGAAGCAACTGCATCAGCACCCTTAGCTAGGTCTGTTGTCATGCTACCTGCATCAGCAATCACACGCCCCGTGCTTATCAGAATCATGTAGGTCTGAAGGAGTTCGTTGGCGGCAATGCGGTGCTCAGCCATGAGCCTGCCACCATACCAGAAGGCTAGGGCCCATGTGCATGTCATCAGGCCCATGGAAGTGCCAAGGCCGAGTCCCGCAATCCAGGATTGACGGATGCTTTCCTTCCGCGGTCCATTCTGTGCTTGGTTGAAGAGGCCTAAGATGCGCTCTTGGGATGAGAAGGCAGTTATGGTACGGAGGTTGGAGACGGACTCAGCAGCTAGCTTGCTACTTTCGGATTGTGCCTGTATTGACTTCTTGGACATGCTCTTCAATAAGACACTACGAGCATAGAAGCAGACGATGATGAGAGGCTGCGCTGCTATCATGACAAGGGCCAGACGCCAGGCAATGACCAGACCTAGGGTGCAAGCGATAAGCACAGAAGATATTGTCTGGGTCACCAGCGCCATCCGGTCACCCACTAGAGACCTCACCTATGCAAAAAAGAGCATATTATGCTAGGTTAGCTGGATAAATTTCCTTTCATGTATCAACATGCTTAATTTTGTTGTCTTCTACTTACAACGTTGGCATCCTTGGCAAGCTGTGAGCATATGGCACCACTGGAGTTCTCATCGCGGTCGAACCATCCGATCTCGAAAGTGAGGATTTTCCTGAGCATCTGTTCCCTGACCCTCTTCGTGAGGTATTCTCCCATGGCACAGAAGTTGTAATGTTGTCCAATATTGAGCAAGAACGAGAGCACTGCAAGAGCGATGAAGGTGAGTGCATACTTTCTTGTTTTGTCCTTGATCTCGTCGTGATCTGTCAAGAAATAGACCGATATCATGTTTCCCATGGCGTATGCATAAGCAGGTTGGATGCCTCCATACACCACTGCACTCAAGCTTCCCATAAGCGCCTGCCTCCACTCTGGTGCGTTAAGCATGAGCAGCCTTCTGAAGGATGGTGGAGGAAGCTTTGGCTCCTCAATGCTGTCAACATTACCTACTGACCCGTCTGAGCTAGACTTGCTAGCCAAGGAGAATCTCCTGCTGATGTCGTGGCTGCTGGACTGCCCCACAACGGAAGTACTACCAGCTCCACTAACATCATCAACCTCATTTGAGTCTCTAGTCTGCTGAAGGCGAACAAGCGATGAGTAGAGGCCAATCTCATCAGCAATGAGCTCGTCGTGGGAGCCTAGCTCCTTGACCTCACCATGCTGCATGACAGCAATCATGCCAGCATTGCGGATAGTGGAGAGGCGATGGGCAATGACGAAAGTCGTCCGACCCAAGGAGGCCAGGTCGAGTGCCTCCTGTACGACACGCTCGGACTCTGTATCCAATGCACTGGTGGCTTCATCAAGGAGGAGGATCTTGGGTGACTTTAGGATTGCTCTGGCTATAGCAATCCTCTGCTTCTGCCCTCCAGACATTTGGACACCACGCTCACCCACCTGTTTTCATTTCGTATATGGTTAATATCAAACAATCGGAGTATGAACCACAACTTAGTTCACAACTTCACAGAGTAAGGATGTTTTGGGGAAAAATGAATAGCTTAAGATGAACTAGTTTCTTCATGAGCTAACACTATTTTAGAAGATATGTTTACCAGTCTATGTGATAGTCATGCAGAACAATAGTAAAATATACTGATGCAGAAGTGACATGTGTGCTCTAGTCTGTTAATGTTGACATGTGGCTATGGCGTATCCTCGATTGACTATAGACATCCAGCGTTGCCACTTCTTAGTTTATCTTTACCATTTAGCTCATTATAGTCATATGGGTTATCCTATTCATCCATCCATGTAAAATTACCCTACCTACATACTTTGCCTAGAAAATGGAACACAAAACTGCAAATGGCAGTTAAAAGTAATATGTGGCAAGGAATAAACCAACAACTTGTGTTGATAAATATAAAAGGTATTGGCAACAAATCTTTATTCTCATACTGGAAACCGAGTCATTTCAAGTATGAAATCAGGTTTGTTTTATCAATTTTTTGGCTGATTATTTGTTTTTCTGAAGCAATTATTCTACCATGTGGTGTCAAATGGTAATATATTTCCTCATATGTGCATGAGCTTTTCATAATCATTGTGTTGGGTCTGTATAAATAGTTAAAAACTGTTATGAACTGATCCTAGCAGGGGTTTTCCCATTTTTTTTTTATTTTTCTTCAGAAAACGCAAAAGACTTTTTCGTTTCTTTGCATTGAAAAGATAGAAGTTTGTTACAACCCTTCTAAGAGGCCTCCATTTGCCAAGTCAGAGGTAGTGCACTCTTCGCCATGTCTGGCAGGGCACCTGTAGGTAGCGCTCAAACTTGTACACAACTATTCTATCCAGAAATTAAATAATAATGCAAAAAAGGGCATGACTACGTATTGCGTGTCCCATTGTGTCCCTTTTTTCTATGTTTCACATCTACTATCCGTGTGTGTTTCACCATAGTCTTAACATGTTATTAGGACGAAGCTCCACCAGGATGCACGATGAGGAGGAGATGGCTTGTAAGCCTAGATCTATAAAGCCAAAACCCTCTCACTTGAATGACCACCACACCAATGATCTTCTGTGCTGCGAAGCAACCTGCACCGAACTTCATGAGATTGTAAGGTACAAACCATCCCCGTAAAATTCAGCCCATCTAGTTTGATTTTTTTCTCAAAAAAAAATTCACGTCTAGATCGAATCTCATTATTGAACACATGGCCCACTGGATGCAAAATTCCCCCAGCCACCTTCCGCCAGATCCATGGCTGGTGGATGGCTAACCATGGGAGATATAGATGATTGTATGCCAAGGAAGTGGTGGACCGTGCATCGTGTACACACTGTGGCAGTACATACACGGTTGATCTGTAAAATTGACCAGTGGATTGGTGCTGAAGGGACCGGCGCAAAACCCATACCTACCTAGATCAAACCGTATGTCTAAAAAACATCTAGGTCGAAGAGCATCCGAGAAAAAAAAATCTGTCCAAGGGTCCACATCTGATGTGTATATTTTGTATCATGTTTCAGTAGTATTAGTATTTTTGCACTGTGGTGATAAGTTTTTTTTAGTATTTTACAGCTAGCTGTTGCTTTGCCCTTTTCTCCCGATTTCAGTGTGAAATTTAAGAAGACTTGCAACATCTAAAGGAAAAATCCTTTTTCTTTGGAAAAGAGACCAGCTTTTCTACTCTCGGGTGTAGGTACACCCGAGTTTGGAAAAAAAAGAAAAACATGATCAAACAATGTCAAAAAAATCTGCAGTTTGGGGACATGAAACTTCATCAAATGTTCAAGCTTTTTGCAAGAATTCAGCGGAAAAAAACATCAGAGGGTCTCTCGGCAAAAAAAAAAACAAAATCAATGTTCTAAGTTAGCGCACTGTTTGAGCACTGTTTGAGCATTGATTTTTTTTTTTTTGGTGAGAGCTCCTTGGATGTTGTTTTTAGCTGAAACTTTGCAAAAAGTTCAAACACTTGATGAAGCTTGTTGTCTTAAGGATTTCAGATTTTTTTGGACCTTGTTTTATCACATTTTTCGAAGTTTTGCAAACTCGGGTGTACCTAAACCCGAAAGTAGCCACAACTTTCCCTTTGGAAAATATGAGGATTGGACGAATAGAGAACCTTCCAAAAGAAGACCAAAGCCAGCAGAGAAGAAAGCACAACCATCTGCACTAATAGAACATTATTTCTTTTGTGCGAATTGGATCTGGAAATTTTATAGCCTGAACGCGAGGAAATAGTATAGTGAGACAACGGCTTGCAAAGATGAAATAACTATAGATTGTGATCAGTGCCCAGTAAATTATTTACCTGAGTGTAGTACCCTTGAGGCAGCTGGGAGATGAAGTTATGTGCATTGGCGGCCTTGGTGGCGGCGGTGACCTCCTCCGGCGTGGCGTCCTCTTTGCCAACTAGTATGTTCTCCATGATGGTCGTAGCGAAGAGCGCCGGCTCCTGGCTAACAAGCCCCATCTGCGCGCGCAGCCACTTGAGCCGCAGCCGCCGGATGTCCACGCCGTCCAGCGCCACCTCGCCGGCCGACGGGTCATAGAACCTCTCTAGCAGTGCCACCACTGTGGACTTGCCGGACCCGCTGCTGCCTACCAGCGCCGCCGTGCACCCTGCCGGCACGCGCAGGCTGAAGTTGGCGAAGATGGTGCTCTCTGGCCGCGATGGGTAGCAGAACTCCACGTTCTTGAACTCCACCTCACCGGCAACGTTCAGAAGTTCCTCCCCCGTGTCGCTGCCCGAGTCGATCTTGGGCACCCGCCTGATCACCTCCAGCACCCTCTCCCCCGCCGCGCTCGCCTCCGATAGGTGCTTGAGGTTCGACAACCCCGACCCGAGTGCCCTGCTTCATTCTTGGTCGTTAATGGCGGCAGCAGCTACCATGGAGTCATGGACTTGGAAACAACGACTAATACTTGAATAATTATTAGTGTTACGTACAGGCCACCGACGACGGCAGCGGCGGAGACCGCGGAGACGGTGCCGCCCTGGTAGCCATGGTACATGACGAGGCGGCTGCCATACCAAACGCTGAAGGCCCAGATGGCAAAGGTGACGCCGTTGCTGCCAATGGCGATGCCCTTGGCGAGCCCTTGCTTGATCCCCAGCCGCGCCGACTCCCCGAGCGCCGCGGAGAACTGCACCATGGTGGCACGCTCCGCGGCGAAGGAGCACACGGTGCGCACGGACGAGATAGCCTGTTCGGCGATGGCACCCGGGCGCGTGTACTGCTCCCTGATCCGGCGTGCGAGGCCCATGAGGATGCGGCCGTACATGAACCCCGGGACGACGAGGAGCAGGATCGAAGGCAGCGTCACCAGGGTTAGCTGCCACACTAGCGCAAAGCCGGCGGCGTAGCTGCCAACGAAGGTGGCGGCGTTCATCACCAGGTTGGGCACCTTCTCGCTCAGCACATCCTGCACCACCAGGCTGTCGTTGGAGACGCTGGCAATCACGTCCGCCGTCGACCCCACCTTGAGGTCAAAGTACTCCACGTCCTGCCGGAGCACCGCTGCCAGGTAGCGTGCACGCATCCGCGACGCCTGCCGCTCCGCCGTCCGTGACCAGCAATACCCCTCTGCCGTGCACACACATCACATTCACATGTATAGTATAGTTACTGATTACTGATTTTGCTCCGCCAACATCCAAATAAAATGAAATATTCTCAGTCTCACACTCACACAGTCACACTCTGTCACTCACCTAGGAACGCCATGACCCAGCTGCCCAACGCCAAGAAGACAAGGTTCCTCGCATTCTGTTCATTACTCGTCAAAGCTGCTACGGTTTAACAATGGGCACAGGTGTGTAGAATTTGTTGATACGTACCTCGTCCATCTTGGAGCTCAACTCCTGGAGGTGTTCCGGGCTGCTGTTGCCGAGGTCGTTGATGATGAAGCCGGTGATGAGCAGCTTCACCGGTGTCGAGAAGCCATCGCCGATGGCGCCCACCAGGCCCACCGCCATCAGCGCCATGTCCATGGCATCCGCGTGCATGAACACTGACATGACCGCCGCCATCTTGGCGTCTGCTGCGCCACCCATGCTGCGTGAACCTGCCAGCCCCTAGCTCGCTACCTAGTTTGGCTTGCTTTCTTTCTGTTGATCGAGCCGCAGCAGAGTTTTTGAAACGAGGCAAAAGACTTGCCATTTTCATTGATTAAGAAGAAGAGAGTTGCCCGCATCAGAGTTATTTACTCGATAGTTAGTACATCAAGAGCCGTCCAAATTATAAATTCGAAGCTTTGGTGAATGATTGCAGTAGCACATTAGTTAGTAGTTAGTACAAAGTAAGCAGTCCACCTAACGACTTGCCGTCCGCATATATATAATGTCTGCATATAAATACTACGACCATCATTATTACTCTAGTAGCCGTAGTAAATTTGAACTATTATTGGTGTTTCTATACTACGACCGAGGAGTTGTGATCGCTGTGGGAGGCACTAGGTGACTAAATTTTACTGTTTTTAATGTCACTCATTTTGTCAGTATACAGATAGTAACTGCAGGGCCAGTGGTTCAGCTTGGATGCCATCTCCTAAGAAACAAGAAAGAAACCCTGATGCTTTCCTTGGCTCCATCCACAAGCGGCAGCCGGCCAACCTGCCGCTTTCCATCCATGATATCCGGCATGCTCCAACAAGATGATGATGCCTCAAATGCCACAGGAGGTAGTGCCTGTCCAAGGTAATGTGGTTTGGACTTCCAATCAAGATTCGCAGGCAGGGAGGCAAAACCACATGCAGCCATGGATTGGTGCAAACAGCGAGAGGATCCGAGGAAGGTTGACTATCATCCTGAGATTATTTGAGTACGATGTGTAGATGCGGTCGATAGAATGCATGGATGACGCATCTCCAGTATCATGCGCTCTGTGGCTGCGGCGTCCTTGTATGTCCGCTAATTATGGAAACATGCTTGGACACTAAAACGTTCATCACGAGACACTATCCTTGGGCCTCTCGTGATCAAAGCTTCAATTCATGTCTCTATTTATGCAATATGTAATAATTATTGTTATGGAATAATTTCTAGATGACAATGATTTTGCAACCGCAGATGCATTTTTTGTTCTGGTGAAGTTAGCTTTTGCATTGTTTGGATATCATCAAGGCACCATACTATTAATAGGAATTCATTCCCTCATGGGGATTCCTTCGCATTATACTGTTTTATTAGTTTGTTTGCAGTATATTCTTATTTGTATGATACAAGGGTTGTTATTGTGTACCATATTTTGTTTTGTTAATTGTATTACATAATAAGAAGGGCCAAGTGTGTCTTCTAATGCATGAACTGAAAGCTCAAAACAGTGGTGTGCAGGCTGCTTTTTATCTGGAGTGTTAGCCTGTTAGAGGATGTGTGATATAGTTGCTCTCTAGCAACTACAGCAGTTCTTCAGCAGGTGTGTCAGTTTCCTCTTCAAACTCTTGCAGAATATGAGAAGACTTTCCAAGATTGCATCTATGTTGTCTGCTCCATGGTTCTCTAGAGTATTAAGACTATCTAGTGGCTTGTTTCTGTCAATGTTTTGTTGGATACGTCGCGCATGTTCAGGTGTTGCTGCAATATCCGAATAAGGTGTGTGTCTAAGTGTGTTCGAAGAGCCAGTACTCTAGCAGCTGCTGCTTTTGCATACATAAAATTTTGCATGCTACTCCCTCCATTTCAAAGTACTTGTCGTAGTGCTTGAACTAAAATCATGACAAGTTCCCTTAAAAAAAGCACGACAAGTATTTTGAAACGGAGTGAATAGTATGTTTCCATAGTTCTTGTTGCTTTCTATCAGTTGGAGAAGAAAGTTTTGGCAATGCAACTCGATGTATTGATCGGTGCATAACGCACGTATATATGGAGTACAAAGTGGGCCTCGATATCAACTATACAAAGACTAGGAGGTGGGCCGAGATACCCAATATACATGCACAACCATATATTCAACACTATCCACAGATATCAGTTTGACACTCCCTCGTTTCACCTCACTTTATGATGTGTGCAAGTTTTTTGCCCATATTCTGAATGGTAGTGCCCACTTGCTTGTTTGGAAAAAGACAGCCCTGTGGCTGGACATGGGCGTGAAACAGCCTCCTCTGCATGTGGGAGCGCTTTGCACATGGGTCTAGACAGAGTTGGTGGAGGGGTATAATGGTCCAAAGGACATGCGCCAGCGGCATGCATTGGTATTGCAGCTCAACAAAGGGCACACTGCAATTAGGAATGAAGGGAGTATAATAATTTAGACCTCCAAGGAAACAACTCATATGGAAATCCTCCTGTAGAAAAGGAGGGTGATCTCTTTTAACCAAAGAAACCCAATGTTCACACCTATTCGTGTATTCATCCACAGAAGAGGTTTATTGTACTGAACAGAAGTGTTTTACCTAACCTCTAGTATAGGCTATCCAGCACATAGAAGTCAATATATATATACACGGTAGCGCTAAACTGAGCGTGCGCGTAAAAAAGCTAATCCTGCGCTCCGCTTGATGTGAAGTCTGTTGCGCGCGTCACTTGGTTGGACAATCCCAGTAAAAACCATGCCAAACATCGTGAGGGAATTAAAACAGTTACGGTTGGCACAGACCACCCCTCCACCTCGCATATGGGTGCTCGTAAAAAATTCAGTCTTTCTAGTAATCAGGTTACTAGCTTTCACGCACCACTCATCCATCCTTTACTACTAGTAATAATATTTAATGGTTCTGGTAATCTTGTTACGAGGCTACCATGTACTCTTGTAGTACATGTTGTCTAAAGTAATCTCAGTACCCACTGGCAGACATCACTCCTTGGCACTTTAATCTCCATGGTAATGTAGTTACTCCCTCCGTCTCAGTTTACAAGTCCTATGCGTATACCTAGGTTGCCAATTTTATCACTGTACTATAGACTATATAAAAAAAATTATACCTTTTGAAAATAAAACATCTGAAGTTTATATTGATATATTTTTTGTGATATATAACTTGTATTAGGTTGGTCAAATTGACAACCTAGAGGTACGCGCACGCCCTGTAAACTGAGAGAGGGAGTACTAGGTTGTGCCACATAATACTGTTTAAGTAATCTTCAAAAGGCATTTACGTATCAAAAATAGTAATATTGTCAGGGTGTACCATGCACCACTTAGCCTTGTAATTGGTCTGGTAACCTATTTACTAGGCTACTACGTACAAAGGTAATGAGCAAATCTAGTTTTACTACTAGTTAGTACTTATTACTCAGCTGGTCAATCCTAAAGTAAAAAAATCCACTACGATTACCCTAGATAGATGGTTCATTACGGTTGGTTTGCTAGCCTACAGGTGTGCCGCTCAACCAATCAAGCAGGTGGACATGCTAATGATCGATGGTAAAATCGCATGCCAGAAAAAGTAATGACATTTAATTGATTACTAGATGCCACAAACATTTCTTGAAAGTATAGTAAAGAAATTGAATGCGTTACCATAAGCCTTCCAAATCACGACGTTGCATCTAGTAATGCTCCAATGAAAACTATTGTCAGAACGTTGCATCTAGTAATGCTTGAGAACAAAATCAACATAGTAAAATAATTTAGTAATACAATATTATTTTACAATAAGAGCACGACAATTTCCTAATCAATGAAATAGAGAATCTGAGTGGTAATCGGTTTACTATGTTGTACCACTTGTGTCCAGATATTTACGATCAAACCAGATCATGGTGCATGCAGGTGGGTTTGGTCTCTCAGCCGTCTAAGGATTAGACATGTCGACAGTTACGAGCGCTGAGAGAGGGTGCGGCGCGTAGAATAAGGTGATCTGCGCTCAGGCACACTTTAGCACTGAGAATGAATTTGGCAAATACCAACAGACATCAATGCAAATTACACATAAAAATAGAAGAAGATTTAAAAATTATGAAGCCTAGAAAAATAAGTTCCACCCTCGCTGTTTTTTCTCTTTTTCTTTTTTGAAAAAAGGCTTATTTGGATTGTGGATGATGCTGGCTGATCCTTTCACCGGTCTGCGGAAGGTCGACCGGAGGCAAGAGCACAGCGTCGCCACGTCAGGTTTCGGTTGTTGGCTCTGTTTGGTTAATTGAGGGCGATGCAGGCGAAGTGGGTGGGCGGCAGCATGCTAGCGTGCGACAGTACGGTGCAGCCAAAAATTCTGCAACCTGGTGCACAACAATTAAGCATATTATTGATGCTATAATCGCTGGTGGGGGGAAATTCGATCCTGGTGCACAGACCCTCCATGCAGCTCCACCCCTGTAAATTAATCCCCATCGATGGATCCACGGATCTGAGCCGTTCCATGGACTTCGCGTCGTTCGCTCTGAGCCATAGGATGACTGATTAGACACTAACGGATTCCGTCGCACCTACCCCTTCGAGGTTGAAGTCCGAATCTTCTAACACCACAAAATTCAAAGCTGTGGAAATATGGTCTTACTCAAAAATCAGTATACAACAGCAAAGGAAAATCTAATCCAACGGTGAACGGTGATGTGCTTCTCAACCTCACGTCGCCCTACCGATAAGATTAGGTCAAACCCGGGTATCCTGGTCCGCACGCGCATGGGGACAGAGTAGACTCCATCTAACTCCACACGGCACGGTCGCAATCCTCTAGACTCCGGCTCGTGCGTACTCACCTTCCGAGTTTGAACCGAAGACCGTGCGACCCTGTAAGATCCCCAACCCCAACTTCCCACTCGATCACCAAACAAACAAGAATCCCTTCCTTCGTTTGACGAGCAGCAGCAATGAATCGTTCGTACCAGACTGCTTGATCAGAGCATCCGTCAGAGATCCATGGCGATGGAGAGGTTCTTCACGGCGCTCGTCTTCTGTGAGGCACCGCTAGACGGCTATGGCACATCGGTGCTCACCGCCGGCACGGTCAAAAGGCTAGTCTCTCGTGGCGGCGATGCGACCAAGCCGGCGGTGGCTAACAAGCCAGACGCTGAGAAGGAGCAGGGTTTCTTCTCTGGCAAAGCCAACTTCCGAAAGGCGCGCTGCTTTCGACACCATGGTTATGCACTAAGCAAGTTAGTTATCTTGATTGAATTTGAGCTGTATGTAAAAACTCGGATCAGTTAGAAATTACTAGAATGCTTGACGCAGACGTGGACTTGTGATGTTTTGTCCCTAGCCGCCCAGCGACGCCGTCGGACGAAGCCAGGCCTGCGGTGGCGGCCTCTTCTCCCCCATCGTGCACCGTGGCTGGCGCGAGACGTCCGATCGAGCGGGGGCGCTGGGCTATGGCGGGCCGGTGGCGTGCTCAGTGTTCGACGGCAGGGATGCCTGGTGGGGATGCCCCGGCGAGTGGAGGGCACGTCTGCAATGTGGCGGCAGTGGGAGATCATGATTTTGGGCGGTGGCATGCTGGTGCGCGTCAGGGCAGATCCACCAGGATCCGGCTCCTGGATGGCGGTGGGTGGCGTGGGGCGTTGGCAGAGGTCCGTCATAGTCTCTTTTTAGGGTAGTCTGCAGCACCGCTGCTGCGGCCATGGTGGTCATTCGGTCTGCACATGGAAACGGCGGGTATCTCCCACGGCTGTTTGTCTCCCTCAGGCTCGGGTGAGCTCCCTCCCTCTTCTACGGATTCAGCGACGGGCTCGTCTGGCCGAGGTGGCTCCATGGTGTAGTCTGGGTGCGCGTGAGGCCTGCTGGAGGTGGCGGGGGACTCCGGGCAGGGGGCACGGTGCCCCCTCCGTTGCATCTGGCGGTTGCTTCAGGTGGCCGCCGGAGTTCGCCTAGCCCAGATCCGGCCGCCAAGGTCATTGACCCTGCCAAGGTGTTGGCTTTGGGGTGGAAGGGGGTCTTCTGCTCCGTTCCTATCTGTTGCATCAGGTTAGTGTGCCCTGGATGAGGGTGGGGCTCGGATGCCGTGGCTGCGGCCCAGTTGGTGGTAGACGGGGTGCTCATGGGCGGTGCACGTGGCTCGGGCGCTGTCCGGTCACCATAGCCGTGTGGGCGGCATGTTGATTGGGGTGGGTCATTCAATGCTGGCGTTGCGGTTGTCCGTAACCCAATCCAGTGACGGTGAGTGTTGGCCGGGGTGAAAACCCGCTCTGCATTGCCAGGCCAATGGCGGCGGCATTCTGACATCGTCCCCTTCTTGAAGAGGCCGTTGCGGCATCTCATTTGTCGTCGGGATGCTTCGGAGGAAACCCTAGTCCTTGGATTGGGTGGTGGTGACGCGATGGTGTCGTTCCCTTCCTCAAGGTGCTGCCTTGGAGCTTATTGTTCGTCTTACACGGCGTCTCCTCTTCGTGGTGGCGCGCGCACGGTTAGGGCCCCGATGACTTTGTAGTAGTGCTTAGCATTTTCATCCGATGCTTGCTGCTAGGATTTTGGTGGGGTCGTGTTGCTGTTTTCAGCATCTTTGTATCGAGCCTTGGGCATGTGTGGTGTGTTGTGTGTGGGTATGTACCGGCAAGTTTCTAGAGGGTAACACAGCAGAAAACAAAAAATTTCCAACCTACGCACCAGCCTAGGACCACTATGGAGACTGCATACATGGTTTGATCTTTTTCGTTACCGACTCGTAGCGCAGCGGGAAGTAGAGTCGATGACGAACGGCGGTGCAGATCCTCGCAGCTAGGATTTACAACCTCCCAACCGCGAGGATGTATACCATCATCTGCTCCTCAGACAGCCCTCCGGGAGGCGGTCGAACAGCCCCCCCCCCCGGACAGTGTCGCGGACAGCCCTTCGGGAGGACCTTCGAAACTCGAACGATCACTCGGACAGCCCTTCGGGAGGACCTTCAAAACTTGGACGGTCATACAGATAGCCCTTCGGGAGGCACTCACGAACCAAGACCGAAACTACGATCTCTCTACAGAGTTGCACACATACCGTGTCATCTATCCAGCAGGGCTTCGCCGTCCAGAACTAGTTCCTGCCGGAACCCAGACAGCCCTACGGCTCTACGAAACTCTTTTCGTGGGAGGGAGAGAAGAAGCCAGATCATTGCATGGCACTTGTATGTGAGAAGGGATGAGGTTTGGGCTGCCCACTCCTCCTCTATTTATAGGAAAGCCAAGGGGTAGGGATGGCTCACAAAAACCCAAAATGCCCATGCAAATGTCACACATGAAGGGCATAATGGGGAGGGAAGTGGAGCTCCATGGAGCCCCACACATGTGGCCTGCCAACCCCGTTGGGGGGCCTCCATGAGTGGCATGCTTGGCCCCCATGCCCTTCTAGAAGCCTTTTGACAATATCCCAAAAGGTGACTCACCATAAAATATCCGAAGAAGCACTTTCACTATTCACGACGACATTTTTCAGTGTCTGTTCGAAATGAAAATATTTATGTGGGCTTAGAACATTTCCAATACCCACCATAATAATTTTCAACGTGTTCTGGAACAATTCCATTTTAGTGATTTTCATCTGCGAAACACATCTGAGGTGGCTCCGGCAGCTCCGGAACATTCTGGCACCCTCCAAGAATTATCAGGCATGTGCCGAAACCTATTTGACTTAATGGTATATCCCGAAACAACTTTTCGGTATCATCAAAACTTTTCCGATGACCTCTATCTGCGGTACGATTTCGCTGTCTGAAACCATTCCGGTGTCCGAAACTTTTTTTGGTGATTTTCTCTCAGACTCCTTGTCTAGTATTCAGCAGATAGATGACCCTTAAGCGTGTGACCCTATAGGTTCATTGAAGTTTAGACATGACCCGGAACCCCTTCCGATCAATGATCAACATCGGAGCCGTGGACACCCATATTGACCCCTATACCCACACGAATGAATATTCGAGTGAACCTCCAGTTGCCGTGTGCTATTCCTGTTGGTTCGTGATATGTTGCAAATACCCGAGGTGAGACATGTTGGCATTCCCGTGGATCAACAACTTGTCCACTATGCCAGTTACCTCGTTACCGGTATTGTTCTCTTTTCTCGTTACCATGTTCCGGCATCCCCGTGATCAAATCACAAAGTGTCTGGCCAGACGATGATGGATACCGTAACACCGAGAGGGCCCAGAGATATCTCTCCATCGTCGGAGGATCAAATCCCAATCTTGAGCTATTAAGTTACTTGACATACTTTTCCATGAACCCGTAAGCCGTCGTAATAGCCACCCATTTATGGATGACGTTTAACAAACCCCAAAGTTCATGAAGCAAGCATGAAGAAACTCGATACTCTCATGGTCTAAGGAATCATGCAAACATTAACCATCTCTGTGTTATTTACCATTAACTTCTGACGAATGAATCTCATAGCATAACATCAATTCGGGTCGGTTCAACACAAGTGTTCTCTTAACATTGTGCCCTCAAAGTTGCTGGCATAGACATGCCCATGATTGGGAAAACATAATCATCATGCAACACTTGAGCTATTCTTAGAGGCATGAATAGGAATACATTTTACCGTTTATTATTCCACACGTGCACATGGGTTTTCCCCAGAGCCTTTATGGATATACAGGCTCGAGAACCACCACAGTTATAGCATGGAACATAAACATAATTATGAACTTGGAGATAAATAATAGCATTTATTATTGCCTCTAGGGCATATCTCCTACAAACTCCCACTTGCACTAGAGTCAATAATTTAGTTTAATGCTAATGCACTTCACACCTATGGCACATCGGTGTAAATATGCTTCGCTTGTGGTATAGCCTGATGTCCAACGGAACTGACGACTTCAGCTCCGTGTGTATCTCTGTATATCCTCGCGTTTTCACACTTTCACAAAATTCATATTTTGTGTGGACTTGGCTTTGTATATATGTGAATCATTGGTCTAAACCTGATTCCTCAGACTGAGTTATGGAGAAATTACCTGCAGTAGTGTCCCATTAACAAAAGCCATCTTGGAACCATACTAAGTTCATGAATGAACTATATGATTCAACATCTTGTTTGTCGCTTCTGAAGCGTCAACATACTTAGTCATTTGTTATAGAATTCGCCACAATATCCTCTTGGGAACAATTTCCAACTACCGTGCCACCATATTGTGTATTACACGAAACCCTTAACTTAAAGCAAAAATCGCATGGAGAAAACATGAAGACTGTATTGATGTAACATTTTACAACAAACTCTTCATGATCTCCTCTTGCGAGAAAATATATCATCAGTACTTAGCACACAAGGTTTTTAGAAATATTATTACGCTTCCACTTACTTTCTTGAATTACAAGCATCTTCGTTACCCATTGATGAAGTCAAACCCCTTTGACCATTTCATTAAAGCACGAAGATTCCAACTCCATTTTGCTCTCTTCTGTCCATCGCTGGAACTCTGAAGTTTGCACCCTTACTAGCATCCTATGGATAGACAAAATGCCTTGGACTGTAACACATGCAAGTCCTTGATTTCATTTCCATCACATGGAAATCCTATTGTCATCCATGTTTCATATCTCATGATTGAAATATGTATTAATTGCTAGTTCAACCCGAACCGACTTTAAGCATCGCTACGATGAAAACAACCTCATCGTAGTCAACTCTTGAACTTGTTATTTCAACAAGTCGAGCTTTATGGATAAAACATTTTTATCCATATCAGTTTTAAGTTCCATAAATATTCGTTAGACTCTAAGTCTTCAGAAAGGTGTATCAAGGTTTTAATCTTGAATCACTTATATGGAAACTAACTTGGGTTGTATTGGCATTTAGCCAATTCCGGAGTCAGGGCCCATCAACGCTTCCTTGTGTATCATAGGTATAATGTTGTCTAACAACAATATCTCGTTTGCGCACCTGAGAGGTTTGCACGAGCCTTTCCAACGTGGTTCAGCTGCAAGTTCGACCGAAGTTCATACATTTTACTGTAGAGACTTCCGTATCAGTCGCAGTAGGAAACTCAGGAATTACTTCCAAGGTCTCTTTTCTTTGATCTGATGACGAAGATAGTGTTTATCTCGTAGAGTTGCACTATTCTCCCACTCACCTTTTTGAAAGTACCATTCTCTTTAAAAGCACGCCATTTCGCGGCAAAACTATTTGCCTCGGTATAGTGAGGGAGGAATACCCAACATTTTGGTATAACCTAAAAAGTAGCACTTGTCTGATTTGGAATAGGTTTGTAACCTTTTACACAAGCCCCATATTCCAAATGTTAAGAAAAAATATAACATGGTTGGGCGTACCATACCATGGCTTCATTTCAACAGACCTGATGTAGCTCTTTTCAGTGTAAAAGCCGCAGTCTCTAAAGCATCACTTTAAAAGGGATAATGGCAAATTTATTTATGTCATCTTTGACCTTACCATGTCATAAATGGTTAGGTTACATCTCCACGGACATTTCACTTGCAGTGGTATTCCGGGAGGTGCAAGTTATGAAACCCCTTTCACAACTCATCAGACATTCGCTAAACATGTAACTCCAATATTCCTTTGTGCAATCAAATTGCAGAAACATAATTTTCTTGTTACAATAACTTCTAATTCATTTTTGAAAACCTTTCGAATGATTTCAAAAGATCTAGACTTACGTCTCATCAAGTAAATATCCATATATCTACTTGAGTCATTTTTGAAGATAAATAAATCCACCACTAACAACACTTATCGGACTACACACATCAAATGTATGATCACTAATAAGTTTGTTGTTCGTTCCTTATGGCCTGTGAACGATATTTTAGTCACTTCACTTTTCGGAGGAAAGTTGCAAGTGTCAGATGATTCAAAATCAAAAAGACTTCAAAATCCATCATAATGGAATTTTCCATGCGGGTTTCTCCAATGTGACCAAATGTAGTGCCACACTTGTGTGGTATTCTTTTAGTCTTGCGACATTTAGCGTCAGTGTTATGGATGTACCATATTACCATCAATATTCATAACATACATCCCATCTTGGATGGAAGCATGGCCCTTCATGTTATTCATAATACTTAACAACAATTTTTGTTTTTATGAACAATTCTTTTGCAACAAACATTGTGCAATGGGCTAGAGTGTATGAAACTCTAAAATGAATTATGAAAGTAAACCCAGAGGTATTGTTTTATTATCAATATTCAGAACATACATCTCATTCATAATGAAAGTATGGCCCTTGTGTTATTCATAACATCGAACATAAAAAGTTCTCTTATGAACAACCTTCTTGCAAGATACCTTATGCAATGGGCTAGAGTATGTAAAACTCGAAATGAATTATCAAAATAAATATAGACGGCAATACACCGATGGAAGGTATAGTAACATTTAATATGTTCCCTATATATACCTTAACCTCATTTCTGGCTAGTCTTTTTAGGCCAAAGTAGCTCTTACATTGATTCGCAACAGAATGCAATCAAGTGGGTATCTTTGTGATTAACTCACAATACCCAAGAATTAGTGATTAACATGTTTAACCATAATTTCCAAGAACTATATCTTTGACCAGCCTACTTATACATCAAAAACTTGTATGACATTCATACATGAGCTGATATTCCAGTCTCTTTCTTTCTGCCTTTATACTTATAACAGTTTAACTTTAAGTATTTCTCCTACTCGCAAAAGAAGAACCCAACTTAAGAGTGGCGTTAGCCTTGGACTTCCTAGGCGTGTAAGTCACACTAACACCCTTTGGACACTTCCTTTCTCTTTAAGTTGTTGTTTTTATTCACCTTTCATCATATGACAGGCGTTCTTCTGGATCCCTCTCTTATCAGTCGAATGCCCAGTAAACATTTTACTAATCCTTTGAAAACAAACATTGCTTTGTTTGTATCTGAAAACAATTTTCAGTTCCATGAATATCACTCTATCCCAAAATTTCGAAGTTCGGGTTTCATGGAAGCAAACATATTGCACTTGATCGAAATGGATTCTAGCTTTTGGATCGAAGGATGAGAGTCACATCATCCATAGGATTTGTGGGAGGATACCGAAAGCATGCGATAGGATAAAGTCCTTCTCGTCACTCTTGAGGAAAATCCTCACATTACGTTACCAATCATAAAGTTTTAATCAGATATTTAACAGCTATTCAATTTTATCAAGGAAGGTGGAAACGCGAGCCATTATTCTACAACTATTTTGCATATAACACTTAGACAATGTTCATAATTAATTACACTGAGAATTAGGCAAGTTAATTCTACAGTGCGCTCCCACTCAAATCAATATCTCTCATAATTGATCTTGAGTGATTCAAGATCCACATTTCAATTGTTCGCCATTGGTGTAACACCACTGATGACGAAAATCTCAACCGGTAGGCCAACTTGCCAATCACATCTCTATGTGACTCTTGTTCATCTTTTGATGCGAGTGTTCCGAGCTCATGACGGTCATGCCTGAACGTCAAGTCAACCAAGTGATCTCGCTGCGAGGTCTCGACTCACCCGCCTCACACATCCCTAATCGTTCGTACCCGTGTGACACAGCGCACCCCGAAAAGTTAGGTGCCGTGACGGTGCTAAACTTGGGAGAACACTAACTACTTGATATTTTAGCGAGAGATCACCCTAATAAAAAGCGACTACAACACAATCAAGAAGGGTGCATCATAAGGGATAAACATCTCAGGCAATTCTTAATAGCATGATATGGTATAACCCTTTCTGACGGAGAAGTCTTTCATTTCTTCGTCTTCGGCATTCGCGTTGGTCTTCACCTTCGTGAAGATTGCCACCACCTTGTCGATGTACCAAATAATATTGCTATCTCTATAGCTAATAAAATAAGTGCATTACTTAAGGTTGACACGCAGGTCACTAAAGTGACAATCATATGGCTCCAGCCATCATGCCGAATCATGACACGCAGGTCATGTTAATCAATTTACATCATATAGTCATCTCATACATAATCAAATTGAATATGAGCATTGCCATACCACATCACATGCGCATGCAAATCCTCTTGCAAAACCAAGTTAGACGTTTCTAACCGGTTCATGCAAACTTGTTTTTCGTGGCTTCTAAGGTTTCTACTTAAACCGCAACTACCAACGTTATATCATCAAGTATGATTATTCAAGTTGCTAGATTAACATCTTGGGATGTATGAAGCACGAGATAATAAAATCTCGAACCCCATACTAAACTTCGTCATACGCATGACCCCCGTGTAGATCATATCTGCAATGCCGTTTCATCTGTGAATTTCATCTTTCTTTTGACTACGGCAGAACCCAAAGAACTGATAGCACTTCCATGATCAATCAGGATCACGGATTGCCAGAACTTTTTCAAATTCCACCATGCTGTCTCGAGATTGAGAAAATGAAAATTCTAGGGAAGCTACAAGAACGACTGGTAACAGATTTCATCTGTCACCTGCATAAATAATTTTCAGCAATAGATCTCATCTACTCCAAAATTATATTATGCAATACCCATACATCTCCATGTATTATAGATCGTAACCTGCATCTACGCATAGCACGGCTCATGATGCCACTGAAGGGTAACGCATCAGAAAACAAAAAATTTCAAACCTACGCACCAGCGCAGGACCACTATGGAGACTGCATACATGGTTTGATCTTTTTCGTTACCGAGTCGTAGCGCAGCGGGAAGTAGAGTCGATGACGAACGGCGGTGCAGATCCCCGCAGCTAGGATTTACAACCTCCCAACCGCGAGGATGTATACCCTCATCTGCTCCTCAGACAGCCCTCCGGGAGGCGGTCGAACAGCCCCCCCGGACAGTGTCGCGGACAGCCCTTCGGGAGGACCTTCGAAACTCGAACGGTCACTCGGACAGCCCTTCGGGAGGACCTTCAAAACTCGGACGGTCATACGGACAGCCCTTCGGGAGGCACTCACGAACCAACACTGAAACTACGATCGCTCTACAGAGTTGCACACATACGGTGTCATCTATCCGGCAGGGCTTCGCCATCGAGAACTAGTTCCTGCCGGAACCCAGACAGCCTTACGGCTCTACGAAACTCTTTTCGTGGGAGGGAGAGAAGAAGCCAGATCATTGCATGGCACTTGTATGTGAGAGGGGATGAGGTTTGGGCTGCCCACTCCTCCTCTATTTATAGGAAAGCCAAGGGGTAGGGATGGCTCATAAAAACCCAAAATGCCCATGCAAATGTCACACATGAAGGGCATAATGGGGAGGGAAGTGGAGCTCCATGGCGCCCCACACATGTGGCCGGCCAACCCCCTTGGGGGCCCCCCATGAGGAGCATGCTTGGCCCCCAAGCCCTTCTAGAAGCCTTTTGGAAATATCCCAAAAGGTGACTCACCATAAAATATCCCAAAAGCACTTTCACTATTCACGTTACATTTTTCAGCGTTTGTTTGAACTGAAAATATTTATGTGGGCTTAGAACATTTCCAATACCCACCATAATAATTTTCAACATGTTCTGGAAAAATTCCATTTTAGTGATTTTCATCTGCGAAACGTATCTGAAGTGGCTTCGACAGGTCCGGAACATTTCCGGTTTTTATCTCAGAAAATTCCAAAAGCTTCGGTATGATTCGGCACCTCCAAGAATTATCAAGCATGTGCCGAAACCAATTTGACTTAATGGTATATCCCTAAACAACTTTTCGGTATCATCGACACTTTTCCGATGACCTCTCTCTGCGGTACGATTCCGTTGTCCGAAACCATTCCGGTGTCCGAAACTTTTTTCGGTGATTTTCTCTCAGACTCCCTGTCTAGTATTCAGCAGATAGATGACCCTTAAGCGTGTGACCCTATAGGTTCGGTGAAGTATAGACATGACCCGGAACCACTTCCGATCAATGATCAACATCGGAGCCGCGGGCACCCATATTGACCCCTATACCCACACGAATGAATATTCGAGTGAACTTCCAGTTGCCGTGTGTTATTCCTGTTGCTTCGTGATATGTTACAAATACCCGAGGTGAGACATGTTGGCATTCCCGTGGATCAACAACTTGTCCACTATGCCAGTTACCTCGTTACCGGTATTGTTCTCTTTTCTCGTTACCGTGTTCCAGCATCCCCGTGGTCAAATCACAAAGTGTCTGGCCAGACGATGATGGATACTGTCGGTGTCAAAACCGGCGGATCTCGGGTAGGGGGTCCCGAACTGTGCGTCTAGGCGGATGGTAACAAGAGACGATGGACACGATGTTTTTACCCAGGTTCGGGCCCTCTCGATGGAGGTAAAACCCTACGTCCTGCTTGATTAAATTGATGATATGGGTAGTACAAGAGTGGATCTACCACGAGATCAAGGAGGCTAAACCCTAGAAGCTAGCCTATGGTATGATTGTTGTAATGTATGTTGTCCTACGGACTAAAGCCCTCCGGTTTATATAGACACCGGAGGAGGCTAGGGTTACATAGAGTCGGTTGCAATGGTAGGAGATCTACATATCCGTATTGCCAAGCTTGCCTTCCACGCCAAGGAAAGTCCCATCCGGACACGGGCCGGAGTCTTCAATCTTGTATCTTCGTAGTCTTGGAGTCCGGCGGATAATGATAGTCCGGCTGTCCGGACACCCCCTAGTCTAGGACTCCCTCAGTAGCCCCTGAACCAGGCTTCAATGACGATAAGTCCGGCGCGCATAATGTTCGGCATTGCAAGGCGGGTTCCTCCCTTGAATAATCCAGAGAAGATCATGAACACCAGGATAGTGTCCGGCTCCGCAAAATAAATTCCACATTCCACCATAGAGAGAATTAAAATGTACACCTAGTTCAATCTGCTAACGTATTATGCGGCGTGACAGCACACCGCTACCAAGCCTTTGTTTGAATCGTTTTTTACTATACCACCTCAGCACGTTTAGCGAAGCGGTTTCCTTGGCACGTCTTGTCGAAGCAGAGATCGTGTTCCCCTTATTCCGGGATTCTCATCA
Source organism: Aegilops speltoides (assembly GCA_021437245.1). Classification (NCBI taxonomy): domain Eukaryota; kingdom Viridiplantae; phylum Streptophyta; class Magnoliopsida; order Poales; family Poaceae; genus Aegilops; species Aegilops speltoides. Next base: position 36,919,046 of record CM038147.1, read on the forward strand.
ATACGGACGTGGGTAACCCAACCGCGCCATTGATGGTGGCGCTTGGGAGATAAGCGAGTTTACCAGGCCGGTGGGGGACGCATAGTTTTCGTCCGCCTATACATAAGGGATAAGGATTCACCTTCTCACCTACGCCTTCTTCCTCCTTTGCTTATCCATCTCCGCGCACTCAAGCTCCAACGCCCAAGCTCGTGCATCTCGCCTTGACCTTCTCCGAATATGTCCGGAGCGGGAGGCAAATGGTTGGCCTCCACCGCTAAGGAGGAGGACATCACCAAGCTGCACAATGCCAGATACCTTTCCAGCGATATCGCGCATCGGCTGCCCGACGAGGGGCAGCTCATCCCTACCCCTGGGCCTCATGAGAGGGTCGTCTTCCTCCCCCACTTCCTCCGCGGACTGGGCTTTCCGCTCCATCCATTTGTCCGGGGGCTCATGTTTTATTACGGCCTGGATTTCCACGATCGGCGCCAACTTCATCCTCAACATCTCGGCATTTATCGTGGTATGCGAGGCCTTCCTCTGCATCCGCCCCACTTGCCTGTGGCTCAAGACCTTCAACGTCAAGCGAAGGTTGTGAAGAACACATAAGCGGAATCGGAGGCGCCATGTTGGGCAAATTGCCCAACGTCCTTTAACTCGAAGGACCTTTGTGGACTCCGTCAAGGGGTGGCAATCGGGGTGGTTCTACATCACCGAGCCGCGCAAACCCACATGGGCGGCGGCCCCCGAGTTTAGATCTGGCATCCCCACGCAGCTCACCTCTTGGAAAGAGAAGGGCTTGCAGTGGGGCAATCCGGTGGAGGTGACGGGACTCCGAGCCTGCATCCAGAAGATAGTGAGCAATAGGCTCGGGCTCGTCGGCGTGGTCCAAGTCATGCTCATCCGGCGGATCCTCCCATGCCAAACGGGCATTCAATTTGTGGAGTTCAATCCGGAACAGCACCGGCGCTGAGCGGGCTCTTCGATACAACATCTGGCGCTGGAGGGTGCTGTTTAAGGCCGCTGAAGCCCCGCATCCGCGACGGAGATCGCGGATTCAGCTCGCAGATATCAAGCGGCGAGGTAAGTGATTCAACCCCATTACGGGACACTTTATAGCAATCGAATTGATTATAAGAGGGTTTCATCCCTTCCTTTCCTTTGACAGGAATGGATGGAGAAAGCCAGGCAGCTTATCAGCCCGGCTCCCATGCCAGAAGATCCAGTGGATGCCCGTTTAGCAGGGCTGCTGGTTCCGGCACCGCACGTGGTGCCGGAGAAGAAGGCCAAGAAGGTGGCCGCGAGGACTCGAAAGAGTTCCCGCAATCAGGCGTCTGACGACGATGAGGACTCCTCCCCTGAAGACGACGAGGAGGAGTATTCTCTGCCGGAGGAGGGAGAGAAGAAGAGGAAGGCTTCCCTAATCGGGGAGGCCGAGGGGTCCAAGAGGGGGAGAGTTACCCCCCGGACAGTTTCGCCAACACCAACGTTGGCGAGGATGAATGGCCTCCAAGGGCCAGGCGTCCGGCGAGATCGTAAGTGTCCGGATCCTGTATACTCAATATCTTTTATGTCACGTAGTGTCCTTCTAACGCCGCATTCTGTCCGTAGTCCGGCCGACGACGATCTCCCCGACTCATCGAGCGGGTCGTTGGCCTCGTCGGATGTGAATTCACTTCCGGCTGCCACCACCCCACGCGCCGACGAGGACGCCGAGGTGGGATCCGAGAGAGGGACCCATCAGGAGGAGGCTCCAGAGGCGCCGTCAGGCAACCTCTCGGACTTTGCGCCGGACTCTACATCGGAACCCGCAGTGGTTCCAGAGTCCGGCAAGAGGCCCCTTCGAAAGAAGGGCAAGACCGTGACACCGGCGGCCTCCGTCCAACCGGAGGCGCCGGATAACTTGTTGGAGGCGCTTAAAGGCGCTTCCATCGAGAAAGACACCGCACTATCATGAGTGCGGTGATTCAAAAGTTCAGCTTCCAAAAGCGGGCTGACCGAAGCTCGCAGCAGCCTTTTAACAGAGCTTTGAGGTAAGAAGTTAAAATTATGTAATGTAATACCGCATATCTGATAGCCTCGATGCTCGGTTCGGTGTTCGGAAAGAAAAGCGGACTAAGGATCTAACAAGATATGCTGTGGTTGCTAAAAATATGTCAATATGGGTTTGCAGGCTGCGCTGCTGCCTCTGCCACATTAACGGCGGAGGTCGATGTCTTGAAGCAGGATCTCGGCGGTCCAAGCAAGAGCTCGGCCATCGAAGAAGCAGCTCGAGGACAAAGAAGGTGAGTAACACCACTTTGAATAGGTACCTTCTGAGAAAAGGATTTTGGTTGCAATAAAATGAACAGGGATAATATGTGTATTCTGGGGCCACTAACGAGGTGGCAGCCACGAAGGATGCTGTTTCCGCGGCCGAACACAGTCCGCGGAACGGGCAGAGCGGGAAAAGCAGGAGGCACGGGTGGCGGAAGTTCGGCAAGAGCTCCGGCTCTCATGGAAAAGCATGAGAGTTTGGGCGTGACTCAAGACTCGAGAGTGCAGAGCTTGCCTCGGCTCTCGAAAGTGCCAAGTCCGCCAAGGCCGAGGCCCATAAGGCCCTTCAGAGGTTGAAGATATAAAGAAAATAGCGGTGGGTAAGGCATTTTCATGCGAGCAAGCATGTTAATGTAAAATACGATACTTACCGCATTGAGCTCTCGAGGCGTTTGCGGATCTGCAGCGTAGTGCATCCGATGCCGCCGCATTCTATCGTGGCGAGGAGGGAGCTTGACGGAATAAGTCTTCGGTCTCGAGATCTTTGAGGCGGACACCAGTGCCCCCAAGCGACCAGCTGAAGCAGCTGGTCGAACTCCACAAGGTAGCTGAAGAGGCCATGAAGGGCCTTATAGTCTGGTTGTGGCCTGGACAGGCCATGCCTAGGAGCTACTTTGGCCTCGTGCGGCGGCTGGTGGATGCATGCCCCTGGGTGGATGTCATCAAGCGCTCCGCCTGTATTGAAGGCGCTCGCCGGGCTCTTGCCCGCACAAAGGTGCAATGGGGCAGGTTGGATGCGGAGAAGCTTCTCACGGACCCACCGCCGCCGGGCAAGGAGTATCGCATGCCCGAGATGTATTATAAAACTGTCCTGAAGGGAGCCCGCAATATTGCGGATGAGTGCCCCCGAAATGTAATCTTTGAATGAATTTGCTGTGTATTATCCTGCGCGCTGAAACTTTGTTCATGTGCGCGTTAAGCAATGCTTGTTTAATTTAAAATATTACCTTCTGTGCGGCCGTTTATAAAATCTGAGAGATGGCAAGTCGTTGGCTTCAGCCCCCAAGCCACGAGTGCTGGGGTGTTCGGGATAAACTTGAGCACTCTTGTTCCCATTGTTGGGTCCATCGAGGGAGGCACTCAACACAACGAACAAGGCAACCGGACATATAATGCTTGAACACTCACTTTGCCAGAGAATTCTATAATTTTAAATTTCGGCGAAGCCCCTGGTATTCGGAAGGCCGAATCCGAGGCGCTATCCACGCCTTCATCGGACATTATCCGGAACTTCGCTCGAAGCGGCGTGAGTCTTTAAGGACCCGAAAAAACCTCTCGAACAGCGACCAGTCTCTCGCCTTATCATGCCAGTCAGTTTTAGCTTTCCATCGAGGCGCTCGCTGGCTCAACCGGGCGCAATCGCAGTGGTTCTCCAGTGCCACCTTAGCCGACGGAACGGGCGTAAGGCACCAAAACTTGGGAGCCGGCAAACCCAACTATTGACCCAAGACATGATTCGGAGCCGATTCATATAATGCTATAAGTTCGGGGTGCCGCACTTGTGAAAGTGTTCGGACTTATCACACCATAGAGTGGGGAACATAAGCCCCCGGTGTATGATGGCGTACCAAAATATACGGGTGCAAGATGTCACATAATGAGCATATATATATATAAAAGGTAATGCAATTGCGATCAAAAAGTTGCTGCATTATTTATGAAAGAAAGTCTGCTAGTAGAGCGGACTGATAGAAATAGCGCGGTAAGCAAGGGATTTGGACTAAGTAAACATGTCCCCCTCCAGGGATGAGCTACGAACTTGGTGTATATAATCGAATTTAATGCTCGTAATTGAGACCACCTGAGTGTTCGTCGCGGCCTTCTTTAGTCCCTGACTGTTGCATCATGAGTTCGGCGGGTTCGCCGCCGGACAGGGCTTCTGGTTAACAGAGTCATGTGTATATAAAAAGAAGAAAAATGAAATAAAAAAAGGGGGGCACACTTGCGAGTCCCCGGTGTGGTCGAACCGCACTCTGGGTCTGTTGCGATCATGCCCCCTCCCATGTGCCCATGGTATCTCCAAAGCGTAATGATGTACGCGGAGTGTTATTCTTGCGATCATGTGCAGGCGAGGGTTGGGGCCGCATTGCTACGTGTGCTCTGATCGCGCCAGGTGGTCTTGGTTGGCATTGCTCCGGGCGTTTTTGCTGTATCCGGCCTTTTAACGGTCGGACTCGAGAATTGCCTTAGAAGGCTGCTATGTACTTCTGCCGCGAGAGCCGCTGTATGTTCCTCTGTTCGGAGGGAGCGTTCCATATTCCCATTGACCGTGATGACTCCACGAGGGCCTGTCATCTTGAGCTTTAGGTATGCATAGTGCGGCACCGCGTTGAATTTTGCAAACGCGGTTCGTCCGAGCAGAGCATGATAGCCGCTGCGAAACGGGAGTATGTCGAAGATTAACTCTTCGCTCCGGAAATTATCCGGGGATCCGAAGACCACTTCCAGTGTGACTGAGCCTGTACAATTGGCTTCCACTCCTGGTATGACACCTTTAAAGGTTGTCTTTGTAGGTTTAATCCTTGATGGGTCTATGCCCATTTTGCGCACTGTATCCTGATAAAGCAGGTTTATGCTGCTGCCGCCGTCCATCAGGACTCTCGTGAGGTGGAACCCATCGACGATTGGGTCTAAAACCAATGCGGCGAATCCTCCATGGTGTATGCTGGTCGGATGGTCTCTTCGATCGAAAGTGATCGGACAAGAGGACCATGGGTTGAATTTTGGGGCGACTGGCTCCATCGCATAGACGTCCCTTAGTGCGCGTTTCCTCTCCCTCTTGGGTATGTGGGTCGCGTATATCATATTCACCGTTCACACTTGTGGGGGAAAACCCTTCTGTCCTCTGCTGTTTGGTGGTCGGGTCTCTTCCTCGTCGTCGCTGTTTAGCCCCTTGTCATTGTTTTCGGCAATTAACTTGCCGGCCTGCTTGAACACCCATCAGTCTCTATTAGTGTTGTTAGCTGGCTTTTCAGAGGTGCCATGTATCTGGCATAAGCGGTCGAGTATTCGGTCCAGATTGGATGGACCCGGAGTGGTTCTTTTGAATGGCTTCTTCCGCTGACCGAGTTTAGAGCCTCGGAATCTGGCGTTGACTGCCGTATCCTCCTTATCGTCGCCGTTAATGCGGCGCTTGTTTTTGTTTCGACGTGACCTGCCGTTGTTGTCCTTAGTATCCGGACTGCCAGAATTTTTACAGAGATTGTTGCTGCGGGCTAGCCAGCTGTCCTCTCCCGCGCAAAAGCGGGTCATTAACGATGTGAGGGCTGCCATGGATTTCGGCTTTTCCTGCCCCAGGTGCCGTGCTAGCCATTCGTCCCGGATGTTATGTTTGAAGGCTGCAAGGGCCTCTGCATCCGGACAATCGACGATTTGATTTTTCTTCGTCAAGAACCGTGTCCAGAATTGTCTGCTGCTGAATGATGTGGCTTAGGTCATCGGCGTCTAGTGGTCGCACATATGTGCCTTGGAAGTTATCAAGGAATGCGGCCTCTAGGTCTTCCCAACACCCAATTGACTCTGCGGGCAAGCTGTTAAGCCAATGCCGAGCTGGTCCTTTAAGCTTGAGTGGGAGGTACTTGATGGCGTGGAGATCGTCGCCGCAGGCCATATGGATGTGCAGAAGATAGTCTTCGATCCAAATCACGGGGTCTGTTGTGCCATCATAAGATTCGATGTATACGGGTTTAAACCCTTCGGGGATCTGATGATCCATTACTTCGTCAGTGAAGCATAGCGGGTGTGCGGCACCTCTGTATTGAGCAATATCGCGACGCAGCTCGAGAGAGCGCTGTCTGCTGTGTTCGGCCCGGCCGGCGTTATTGTATCCGGCGCGACGGTATTCGTCGTGGGTTTTAGGGCGCCCACGTGATCCGTAGATGGATCTGGATTGCCTTGCCTTGTCCTCCAATATGTCTCGCAAGTCCGGCGCGTTCCCTCTTGGCTTCGTACTTTTGGAGTGATGCCGGGGTACGGTCTTGGCTGGGGGCCTAGAAGCCTCTCTGTCACGACCACGAGGTGGTCGGTCAGCCATATCGTGCGCTGGTGATGGAGGTATGTATGCTTCCTCCTATAATCGGGGAAGCAGCTTGCGTCTTGGGTAACTTTTGGAGGGACGTCCGAGTTTATACTCTTCGGCCGCGAGGACCTCGGTCCATCGACCGGCTAGCAGGTCCTGATCAGCTTGAAGTTGTTGCTGCTTTTTCTTTAGACTGTTTCTTTGTGGCGATAAGCTGCGCTTGAAGCGCTCTTGTTCGACGGGATCCTCGGTGCAGCGAATTCATCATCGTTGAGGCTTGCTTCGTCTTCGGAGGGAGGCATATAGTTATGATCCTCGGCCTCTTTGTCTGCCGCCCTCTCGTGAGGGCTTGCTTCGCATCCTCCTGCGCTGAGTCTTCTTGAGGGGATTGTCTTCGGCACTCTCTAGAGTATTATTATCTCCAAGGCGGAATCTCCATTCTTCTTGTGGCGGGATTTAGAGCGGCGCCACGGCGCCGGCGTTTGGGCTGCTTCTTTAAAGAGTCTGCCTCCGCTGTTTAAATCACCGTCCCGTCTTTTGGGGTGTCCACCATGTATATGTCGTATGGCGAGGTGGTCTTCGGTGCCTGTAGGCGCTGGTTCCTGTTCGTCTCCGGCATCGTCGTCCATAGCGTCGATGTCTTCGGAGTCGTAGTCTAGCATGTCGGTTAGATCGTCGGCAGTGGCTACAAAGTGGGTGGTGGGTGGGCTCTGAATTTCTTCGTCGTCTGTACCCCAACCATCCTGGCCATAGTCCGGCCAGGACTCTCCTGATAACGAGAGATGCTTTAGTGAATTCAGGATATCGCCAAAAGGCGAGTATTGGAAGATGTCCGCAGCGGTGAATTCCATAACCGGCGCCCAATCCGGATCGATTGGTAGGGGCGCGGGAGGTTCGGAGTCCGGCAAGGAGTCCAGCGCCTCGGAATCACGAGTTTCGCAGGGGACAGGATTAGTGTTCGGCTCCATCGCCGTGGATGTTGAAGCCCCCAGGGCGGCGTCTATCCACCGACCCTCGATCTGGGCGATCGGCTCCGGAATAGTGGCCGAAGCGGATCCGTGTGCGGCCACCAAGGCACTGTTCGGTGGCAGAGCTAGATCATGCCCGTCGGCAATGTGCGGCGCGCTTGGCTGTGGCTCGAGTCCGTCGAAGATCAAGTCTCCGCGGACATCGGCTGTGAAGTTTAAGCTTCCAAATCTGACCTGACGGCCAGGGGCGTAGCTTTCGATCTGCTCCAGATGGCCAAGCGAATTGGCCCGCAGTGCAAAGCCGCCGAATACGAAGATCTGTCCGGGGAGAAAATTCTCACCTTGGACAGCGTTGTTGGTTGAAGATGCCATCAAGCCTATCGGTGACGACACAGAGGAACTCTCAATGAAAGCACCAATGTCGGTGTCAAAACCGGTGGATCTCGGGTAGGGGGTCCCGAACTGTGCGTCTAGGCGGATGGTAACAAGAGACGAGGGACACGATGTTTTTACCCAGGTTCGGGCCCTCTCGATGGAGGTAAAACCCTCGTCCCGCTTGATTAATATTGATGATATGGGTAGTACAAGAGTGGATCTACCACGAGATCAAGGAGGCTAAACCCTAGAAGCTAGCCTATGGTATGATTGTTGTAATGTATGTTGTCCTACGGACTAAAGCCCTCCGGTTTATATAGACATCGGAGGACGCTAGGGTTACACAGAGTCGGTTGCAATGGTAGGAGATCTACATATCCGTATTGCCAAGCTTGCCTTCCACGCCAAGGAAAGTCCCATCCGGACACGGGCCGGAGTCTTCAATCTTGTATCTTCGTAGTCTTGGAGTCCGGCGGATAATGATAGTCCGGCTGTCCGGACACCCCCTAGTCCAGGACTCCCTCAGATACCGTAACACCGAGAGGGCCACAGATATCTCTCCATCGTCGGAGGAGCAAATCCCAATCTTGAGCTATTAAGTTACTTGACATACTTTTCCATGAACCCGTAAGCCGTCGTAATAGCCACCCATTTATGGATGACGTTTAACAAACCCCATAGTTCATGAAGCAAGCATGAAGAAACTCGATACTCTCATGGTCTAAGGAATCATGCAAACATTAACCATCTCTGTGTTATTTACCATTAACTTCTGACGAATGAATCTCATAGCATAACATCAATTCGGGTCGATTCAACACAAATGTTCTCTTAACATTGTGCCCTCAAAGTTGCTGGCATAGACATGCCCATGATTGGGGAAACATAATCATCATGCAACACTTGAGCTAGTCTTAGAGGCATGACTAGGAATACATTTTACCGTTTATTATTCCACACGTGCACATGGGTTTTCCCCAGAGCCTTTATGGATATACGGGCTCGGGAACCACATCAGTTATAGCATGGAAAATAAACATAATTATGAACTTGGAGATAAATAATAGCATTTGTTATTGCCTATAGGGCATATCTCCTACAGTTTCGGTTGGTTGCTTTCTTTGGAAAGCGGGGGGAAACCCTTTTTCATCCGCCTGAAAATAAGTAGTATAAGAGGAAGAGAATGATAGTGAGGATAGAACAAAATTAGGGGCAGAGACTAGAAGCCCTTATTTTATATCCCACGCTTACCATTTGTCAAAAGAACTGCCCGCCCTTTGCTTTGCAATGTTGCACAGAAAAAGAATGTGGATTACAACTAACTCAATCTTGATTACAAAAAAGGGTTTCCCCTGCTTTATATTATAAAGCATCCATCACCGATTACAACTGCGAGCCTATACAAACACACACCAAAGGCTACAACACACACTCAAGGCTAGATACAAGGGTGCCGGGCACCGACACACCACTCCAACGACTACAAAGCACCCAAAAGATGAGCAGAGGAGTGTCGCCTTGAGCTGACGGAGATCACCAAGAGCAATCCACCGAGGAGAAAATGAGACTCCAAAACAACGCTTTCAATAAGGGAACGACCAAAGCCGCCACCGTCCGATCCCGCGGATCAAGTTTTCACCCGTAGTAACCCAAAGGGAGAGGGAGCACCGTGACGGAGCCTGCAGGGAGGAAACGACGTCCACGGACGCCGACACCGTCGGCTAGTATAGAGACCGGGCAAGTGATGTACCCCGGTGCACCGATCCCTCCGACACAACCCCGCTCCGCCAACCACCCGCATCCATGCCCCCCGAGCGGCCATGTCTGCCCGCCCGCACCCGAGCCGTGCAATCTGCCCAACATCAACGCGCCTCCCGCCGCCAGGGCCGCATCCCTGCATCCAGACCATCCATCGGAGGAAACCGCAACGACCGTCCTGCCTCAGACAACACCGAGTCAGCAACCAACAAGCACCAGGCTGGAGAAGTCAGAAGGGAGGGGTGGCACACGGCCCCAACCGGCGACTTGCGGCTCGACCTCATCGAAGCTCCCATCCTACCGGCCTTCCCACACGAAGCACTCTGCTTCGCCCCACCATGGCCAATGGCACGGACCCGCGAGAGGCCATTGACGGCGCGTGTCCGTCGAAGAGGGGGAGGGAACCGCTGCCATCGCATCCGAAGAAGAGCCCATTAAGCACCCGCCCACTCTGCACGCCGTCGCCCAATCCGGGAAGGAGGCCCGGCCGGACCCTAGGACTCACACGCCCCACCACCGCCACAGCCACGCCACCAGCACTACCACCCCTAAGCACGGCAATGTTGACCGCCCGCGACTCCTGCTGGACCCAGCCCTCGCCGCCAGATCCCGAGCGGAAGATCCCGCAGGGTTCGAGCAGGGCCGGAGCGGACCGGGCGAGACATGCTGATTTATGCGGTTCCGACACGTCGGCACCGATCACCAGCCCTCGATCTTGATTTCAGATATGACTATATCTGTCAGAATGTGTCCAGTGCTGAGAGGATTCAGCAAATTAGGCCAATTTGTTTGCTCCATTGCCCATATAAGCTCATAAGTAAAGTGCTCAACCGTAGGGTTGCAGTTTACGCTGATAAGCTAATCAGCCTTACCCAAAATGCTTTTGTGGAAGGGAGGGATATCATGGATGGAGTGCTTTCACTCCATGAGATCCTCAACTATACACATATCAAGAAGAAAGTGGGGATTGTCCTTAAGCTTGACTTTGAAAAAGCCTATGATAAATTAAACTGGTATTTCCTCCTTGAATGCCATAAAATGCATGGTCTCAATAAAACCTGGTGTGGTTGGATTAGACAAATCCTTTACAAGGGGACAGTTAGTATCAAGTTGAATAACTGTATGGGCCCGTACTTTCAGAGCGCCAAAGGGGTTCGCCAAGGGGATCCCCATTCTCCTTTTTTGTTCAATTTAGCAGTGGAATGCCTCACCAAGATGATAAAATACGCCCAGAAAAATAAGTTGATTGTAGGTTTAGCTTCTGACCTCATTCCTAAGGGGGTGGCTGTTCTGCAATACGCAGATGATACCATTATCTGTTTGGAGGATGATATTGATAAGGCAGTCAAGTTGAAGTTGCTGCTGTATCTGTTCGAGATGATGTCTGGGTTAAAAGTCAACTTCCAGAAAAGTGAAATTCTCACTGTGTGTGTGGGGGGGGTGGATGAGAACACTGTTAAGAGATATGCAAACTTATTCAGCTGCGAGATAGGCAGCTTCCCCATTAGATACTTGGACATGCCTGTGAGTTATACAAACCTGAAAAACTCTGATTGGGAGTTCATTGTGGGCAAGTACTTGAAGAGATTTGAAGCCTGGATAGGCAATGCGGCCGGAGACATACTCTACTAGATTCTATAGTTACACATATTTCTCTATATCATATGTCGATGTGGCTTATGAATAAAACTTTTATTGAAAGATTGGATAAACATAGAAGAAGATTCTTCTGGCAAGGATGTAACAAGAAGAAGAGATACCACCTTGTGAGGTGGAGTAGAATTTGTAGATCCAAGGATAAAGGTGGTCTTGGTATCAAGGACCTACGGAAACAAAATATTAGTTTGATGGGCAAGTGGTGGTGGAAACGTGAAACACAAAAAGGCCTATGGCAGGATATTGTCCGTGCCAGATACCTTCGCAAGAAAACTGTTGCCGATGTCACTGCTAGATTCTTTGACTGACCCTGTTGGAAATCACTTCTCAAAGTCAAAAGTGTTTATATGTTGGGTAGAAAAATAGAAACTAATACGGGGGACATCACTAGGCTGTGGAAAGACTCAATTAATGGGTCTCCTGTTCTTCAGGAACAATTCCCTCAACTGTTCGATATCTGTAATTTCCCTGACTGTACTGTGAATAAGCTGATGGGCGATGATACCAGCTCCTTCTTTAGACGCAGGCTTACCCCTAATCCGCTTAAGCAGTGGGAAGCACTGCGGTTTATTATAAAAGACATTCCTCTTGCGAAGAGTGGTGATGGTGACAAAGTTTTCTGGGGGCTTAATCAAAACGGCAAGTTTTCTACTAAATCTGTGTATAAGATGCTAGAAAAACCTCTTGCTGGGTGCATCTATAAGTGGATTTGGAAAGCTAAAATTCCTCTAAAAATCAAAATTTTCTTGTGGCATTTATCTCAGGACGCAATACTAACAAGACAAGTGATGAGGGAAAGAAATTGGCCAGGGAACCCTAGTTGCTCTTTTTACAGGGAGGTTGAAACCTCTAAACACCTATTTTTCACTTGCCCTGTTGCCAGGGTTGTTTGGAGGTCGATTGGGGTGGTGCTGGGCAACGATATGTGTCCTAATAACTATTGGCAATATTTTGTCTGGTGCAGCAAATTTCTTCCTGGCAAAGAAACCTTCTATACCGTGGCTCTAGCTGCTACCTGTTGGGCCATATGGTTGGTACGTAACCGAGCTACTTTTCAGAAAAAACAGATTAAGACTCCTTTTGAGATTGTTTTCTCCCTTTGCTCGTTTCTATTATATTGGACAGGTTTACAGAAAGGAGAAGCGGCTAGAGAACTTCGCGCAGGTGCAGAGATGATCAGGAACGGCACGCTGCAGCTGATGAGACTGTGTGATCCGGCCAAGCAAACGATTCAGACATGAAGACCAAGTTGCGGCTTCGGCAGGGCGGAATTCTGGAGCTGGAGGCGATCTTCTCCATTCTCTCGCGCCATCTGATACTTTTACATCGTCTCTGCTAGTTCGGACAATCTGATGTGTGGTTTTGTTTGGATGTAATGGACTTGATATTGGTGTTACCAGGTTTTCGCCCCATGGCATCCGTTTCGATGTTGGGCGGATGTGGTGGGTTTCCTGATAATGCTTGAACTCGCTCTACCCTCTTTCCCTCCTCCTGTCATCTTGAACTGGTTGTATTTCGGTTCTTAGTAATGGAAAGGGGTAAAGCCCGGTTCAAAAAAAATATCTGTCAGAATGATTGTTCCTTGCAGTACCAGTGGAAACACGTGAGAACGAGCTGGCGTACCAAAACAACGACGGACACTTTGTCTTCCTGATTAGGAGACTCAGTCTTGCAGATAATAAGCCTAATTAGTTGAGTATGTCCAACGGCAGAAAGAAACACTTTTCTTTGATGTGGAGGCCGCAACCCTAAAAAATCCCGGGCCCTGACATGCTTGATGAAACAATAATCGAGTGGCCATGCAGAGATGGTTGATGAAACCACGAAGCTGATAGTCGTAGTTCGAGCTTAGCTTGATGTTGTCGAATTTGTTCCCAATACCTTCCATTTCCATGAGTATTTTCATGGAAGACATGCAAAACGAAATGCATGGTAATGGATCACATGGTTAGCGGCACACGAGGAGGAAGGTATATATGGGTTTCTTCCATCAGATGGACTGATGGTCGCCAGCACGGTACGTGAGCAGTATATATGAAATAAAATGGCAGAATTGATGATCTGATGGTACGAAGCCACAAACTGGCTTACTATTAGAAATCGGATGCCTGACATGCGGATGTTACAGGCAAAACTTGTTAAATTATGTGAAACAAAGAGTGCCAAGAAAATAGATGAATATATGTGTACTAGCAAAAATGCCTGCCGCTGTCACAACAATTATGGCTAAAGAACTCTCACAGGTCGGCATCCTCTTTTTCAACACGATATCTCACCCGTTTCACCGCCAATCCTTCCCCTTGCCATAATCAATAGTGGCAACAATGTCACGATGATCGTGCTTCGCTACGGAGCAAAGTAGATGTTGCTAGATATTAGTAGCATGTGTTTGTCTACATAATTTCCTACCATTAATTGTGAATAGCACAGATGTACTTAATAGTATATAGCATCAAATTTTCCAAGCTTTAAATGTAACTGTTTTGGTTAGCATAGCAAACATGCACGTGCGCTGCAACGGGAAAAAAAATATCACATGCGCGTCCATCACCTACCTAAAATATAAACAGAATTCTAAAAATGCATATGATGGAATTCACTTCCGGAATCTGGTCACTCAAGTTATGACATCAAAGAAGCATTATTGTTAAGAGAGAGTTGACAACTGAGAATGATACTTCTCGTACATATTTATGTTATTTAGAAAGATAACATGTTGACTGTTATAAACATCTGAGCACAAACGTAAAGGCAATTGAATCCAAAACATCAGAAGCTATAACAATGTGATAACATGCAAAATGGGGTTCATGCTCCTTTCCAAAAGAATAAATGCAAGAGTCTTAAAATTCTCACCTTCGTCCCAGTGAGAAATTCTTCATGTGTGTTCAACCACACACTCACCCGCAACAAAAAGTGTTTAGATAAAGTTTGATGCTATGTCCCCTGAAAAATTGGTCACATTGGTTGAGCCAATTCAGAAGGTCGACCGTGCCGTCGTAGGTCGCGAACTCCAGCTTGGAGAATCTCGGCGGCGTCTGGACGTGGACGGCGGGCGGGTGCGCGTCGTCAACACGGCGCAGCGAGGATGATGGGGCCGAGTAGGCGGGCATCAGGGTGCCGCCCTTAAACAGGGGCCTCTCGACGCTGGTGAAGGGCTCGACATAGCCCGAGGACCCGCCAAACTGCATGGCCGGGTGCGTCGCCGGCGGAGGCAGCACGTGCGGCCCGACCGAGGCCGTCGTGTAGACCGGCGCAAGGGACCCATCGAGCCCGGCCGGTAATGGAGACGGCCACGAGGGAAACCGGACCTGGTGGATGGGCACCCCCGGGCCCATCGTCAGGATCCCCAGAGCCATTGTCGCCGGTGGCGGCGGCTGTAACTGTTGCCCCTGCTGCATGGTGGAGGCGCCGGGGTTCATCGCTGGTGGCGGTTGCCACGAGAGCTGCTGCATGGCGGCAGTGACGGGGGCCGCCTAGGACGACGGCTGTTGTGGCTGCGGGGCGGTGTCGAAGGGAACATGCGGCTACAGCCCATAGGATCTCGCGAGGAACGTGTAGATACCCGTGACCACCTGGGTGAGATCCCGGATTGAAGCCGTCATCTCCTCTAGGGTGAAGACGACGGGGACGGGCGCGGCGGATGTGACCGGCATCGGCAAGAGCGGGGCACTGGCCGTGGTGGCCATCGGGTCGGTTGTCACGGTCGGCAGCAGAAGGGCCATGGTGGGTGGCGGCGAGGACATGATCGCACCGAAGCTACCTGATACCAAATTGGTAGGAACCGGATCCCTACCAGGGCATGGTCTCAGGTTGTAGGGATGGAAAGAGGGATGGCATGGAGGAAGGCGTGGTCGCCGGTGCTGGGGTGCCGTCGTTGCTTCGCGCGCGAGAGAGAGAGAGAGAGAGAGAGAGAGAGAGAGAGAGAGAGAGCGTTGCGGCGGCTAGGGTTAGGTCTCCTGGCTTCCTAAGGAAGCCGAGCAAATATGATTGGTTCTTGCATAATCACAAAACGGGTCCTTACACGAGTTTATATAATCCTCCTAATAAGACAATTGGGCTAAACCCGTAATAACGATAAGATAAATTGGGCCACAACTAATTGGGCTAAGCCCCTAATATGCCGGTCATAATACATACGCAATGTTTTCATTTCAATTACGAAGCCCACGGCTCCAGGCCCCACCAAATCCGTGACATTCCAACTCGGATCTAACTGCTCAGCTTGAGATTTCCTATTTTTTTCACCAGAGGCTCTGTTTCTATACTAGTAGCTCCTATTTTTTATACGGTGAAATAGACATATATAAAAAGTACATCTTTCAGGTAAAAAAGGAACCCCTTTTCCCACGGGATATCATCACTAGTAGAAAAAGGGTCTAATGTGCAGCTCATTAATCCCGGTTTGAAATTGAGCCGGCACGAATGTGACCATTAGTGCCGGTTCCAACGGCTAGGCGGGCCGCTCCCTTTAGTTCCGGTTCGTGCGGAACCTTTACCATCGGTTCGTGCCACAAATCAGTACTAAATGGTGTGGTGGCAGGATGTTGTCAGACTGGGCCCCGTCCAGCACCTTTAGTACCAGTTCTTGCCACGAACCGGTAATATAGGTCATCCTTCATATAAACCCTTCGTCCAGCTCGCTCTGTTCTTCCCCCGTTCCCCTCTCCTCCTTTCTGTTCTTCTCCCTCGAGCTCATCACACATTTTGCCCAAATTTTGTCAAGATTTTTAGGCCCCCATACATTCAAGTGATCACAAAGGTTAGCAACTTTGTCCTTTCATCTCTAATTGCTAGATTAGCTCTTGCAATGCTTTATATAGTGATTAGTTTGTGGGTTTTAGTAATTTGGGAGGAATTATATGTGGTAGTATATTTGATTTGTATGCAATTTGAGCTTAAAATAACTCTTAGTTTGCATATGTAGGTGTGGTTTACTTAGTGCCTTCCCGTCTCCGTCGTAACAACCGTCGATCGTCCGCACCGACCCGTCGCCGGCACCACCTTGTGGTGATCCTCTTGTTCTTATCTTTTTATACAAAAAAAAAATCATGTTTGTGTGATTTAGATATATACAGCAGTAGAAAAAGGGTCTAATGTGAAACTCATTAGTCCCGGTTAACAATTGAACCGACACTAATACACTAGTGCAGAATCGGGCTTTAGTGCCGGCTCGTGACGGCCTTTAGTGCCGGTTAGTGAACCGGCACTAAAGAGTGGGGACTAAAGGCCCCCCCTTTAGTACTGGTTCGTCACGAACCGGCACTAAAGTGCAAACACATGGCACGAGCCAGGCCCGGGTGCGTGTTGGACATTAGTACGGATTGGTAACACCAACCGGTACTAAATGTTTGGGTGTTTTTTTTTAATTTTTGCTTTAATTTTTTGTTTTCAATTTGGCTTTATTTTTCATTTAATTCTTTTTTGTTTGCTGGTATTTCACGATACTACAAATTGTACACATTATGCATATATATAAATAGATTTTCCAGTATGTAGAACCGCATGTATATAATATCATCGAATGTCTCACAGCCAACACCATTAACTATTCACACATACACATGTATATACATATACAATTTCTCCTACATGTTGCCTTGGTGCCTTCGGAGCACGATGACAAGTGGTTCATGGGGGCAGTAGCGGGTAATAGTATTCTCCTTTGGGATCTATGACCTGGTCGAGCAAAAATCTGGCTATTTCCTCTTGAAGTGCTTGTATGCGGTTCGATGGTAGGAGCTTATCCCGCACCGACCTGAACTGTTAAGAAGGAGATCAATATGCATGTGTGTTAGTTGTGTGACTAGATATCGATAATGTTGTGAATAGTGTTCTGACAAAAACGTACCCAGTCCTGTCTATCAGATCTGCTCCTTTACGCGACGTCATCATGCGAATGTTCTATAAGCGTAGAATGCATACAGATTATTCCCGACGCCCGCCTCAGGGCCTTTACGAGAATGGAATTGAATCAGATAATGATTAATCAAGCATGATAATTAATGAATGATATTTAAACAAGAATTAAAGAGATGGTAGCTAGCTATTACTACTTAATTACTTACCTTGGGTCGATGCCAAAATAACTTTTTTGGCCACGTGCCTGGAGTGACCTTGATGATCTTTGCCCATGCCCTGCCCGCCGGCAAAGAAAATTAATAAAGGGGTTATTAAATAGTTCATATCAGGAACTAATAGTTAATAATGATTGAAATTACCTGTTGACTATCCCCTTCACAATGGTGTAGTCTTTATCTTCTTTAGTTAGTGAGTCCAGTAATTCAACTTTTCCTTCCTCAACTTTAATGTCTAACAAGACCTAGTGCCAACTGCATACGCACACGTTTGCATGTCTTAATTAAGCGGGCATGTGAATAAAATTAATCAACTACCGTAAACCACATACACTTAATTATTAACATCTAGCTAGCTAATAAGCAAAAACAGAATTTGTAGTGCAAGACAGTGTGACTCACGGGAAGTTTTAAGGAAGTAGTATATCTTCATTGGTATTGAGGCGCTTCAAGAACTCTAGCATGTTTTCCTCTACAATAGCTTGACAATGTTCAATCTCCCATATTTCCTGATTAATGGTATTTGGGTCAATGAACCCAACGCCATAGCGTCCAGCTTTTTTCATTTCATACATCTTCATCCTGCATATAATACCACAAAAAAAGAATATAATGAGGATAATTATATCTAATGATTGATCAAAATTATCACTACATAACTAGCTTGAGACTTAAATTACAGAAAGAAGTCACTTACAGATAATAGCAACTGACGATAGACTTGTCGAGTGCGTCTTGATTAAATAACTGAAATAGTTCTCATGGTAATAATGATCATGCTTGACATTCACCATGAGGGACTCTCGATTGGAAATCTTGGTAATGTTCATGTACCATTGATGCAATTGATACATTCTCGTTGGGAGGTCCTTGACCTTGTCTGGATGGACCAAAGGTTTGCCCCGGACATATTGCCATGCTATTTCCGATTCTTTAAGAGTAGGCATGGGATCGATTTCGAGGAGTTGTCCAACAGAGATATTGAGCATTTGAG
Source organism: Aegilops speltoides (assembly GCA_021437245.1). Lineage (NCBI taxonomy): Eukaryota > Viridiplantae > Streptophyta > Magnoliopsida > Poales > Poaceae > Aegilops > Aegilops speltoides. Next base: position 36,937,190 of record CM038147.1, read on the forward strand.
CCTGCATTATATGATCCTCTGTTATTACCACATCGCCATGCTGGGGAACGCTAACGGTTTGCCCACAATAATATTTGGCGCGCGTACTACTCCTCTCATGTGTTGTTGGCACAACAAGCGGAGGGGTCGCTTGTGCCGCCTGTTCTCCCAACTGGGGAACGGTTTTCCCGCATTTTTTGCCAGCTGCTTGTTGGCTCGAGCTTGAGCTCGCTTCCTTCTGTAGTCGTGCTCGATGTGCCTTCCTGATTTGGCGCTCATAGTCCGAGTCAATAGGCTTGGGAGCTGGTTCTCTAGCCATACGAATGAAGTGGTCAATTACTTTCTCAGGCACTTTCTCCTTTGGCGGCGGTGCTGGTTTCGGTCCAAAATGGGCGTCCACCTCGGCTTGCACTATGGCTGCGTTTTGCTCCTCAATCATGTCGTAAGGCCTCTGAGGAAGAGGAGCGAGGCTTGGACCATATTTATATCGCTTGCCTTCGCCTGTACTTCCTGAACTACCTCGACTCGTACCGCTACGCACCAAAGCTGCGGGATGTCTCTTCTGCGATTGCTGAGCCGGTGGAGACGGCTGACGTGGAGTTGGACCAGGAGAAGTGGCCTAACGATGTGCCGGACTTGAAGCAGGAGGTGTGGCCTGACACGGTGCCGGACTTGAAACTGGAGAAGTGGCATGATGCTGCGCCGGGCTTGAAACCGGAGGAGTCAGCTCACGCGTTCGGGGACTTGGAGGAGGTGGCAGACTTCGAGGAGGAGTCGTCTCACGCGTTCGTGGACTTGGAGGAGCATGAGTCTGCTGACTCGGTGGCGAACCGAGGCGTCGGCGCAGCAGCGCAGTGTCGGTGGACTTCGAAAGATGATGCAATCCTTTCTCCATAGGATGATACGATGTATGGCCTCTCCCAGTGTGCGCTCGTCTTCACCTCCAAGAATGTCAAGCGTTAGCCCCGAATATGGGTCCACCAATTCAACAACCATGACACGAGCATAGCCCTCTGGAATCGGGATGCAATGGTAGGTTGCTTTGGGGGTAACTGGAAAAGCAACACCGTCCGCCACCTTCATGGATATGTTCTTCATTTTGGAGTGTAGCTCGCAGTTAGTGTTCTCTATGATCTCATCCACAGGGTATGTATCCAGCAGTGTGTTGCCCGGGGCAAAACCAACGCTGCTTCTCGGCATGGATGGGACGGTGCTATCCAATCTTTGGACGATCGTTAAGCTTTGCTGCTGCCGCTCTTTGAGACCCCTTTCTGGCTAAGTGAGTCGATCTGCTGTTGCTGCTGCTGGAATTTGAGTGCCAGGTCCATGTGCCTTGCTTCTAGGCCTTGAAGGCGTTCTGCATCCTGCTTCCTCTGCTCCTCCTCCAGCTTCCTTTTCTTCTCCTCCTCCATCTTCCTTCTTGCATGGCTCCTGTAGTCCTCGTTCCATTGTGAAAAGCCCTCATACCAGGGAATAACGCCCATGCCTCATGTTCTTCCCAGGTGTTCAGGATTTCCCAGGGCGCGCGTAAGCTCGTCGTTCTCTCTGTTGGGCGTGAACACCCCCCTTCGAGCTTCATCTATTGCATCAATTATCTTTTGTTCGGCTCCTTTTAGACTTGCCTTCCGTGAAACTTTGCCTGTCTTCGGGTCCAACGCGCCCCCATGCGCATAGAACCAAGTTCTGCACGTGGGGGCCAGTGCTGGGTAACCGGAGTGACCCCTGCATCCTCCATCTCTTGATCAGACTTATCCCACTTAGGCAATCCCACCGCGTAGCCACCTGGACCCAGCCTATGGAACTGCGTCTTTCTTGCGGCATTTGCCTTGTTTTTCATCGACCGTTCCTTAGATATTTCTGAATCCTTGAAGGTCACGAAATCGTCCCAGTGCTCTCTTTGCTTCTCCAGTGTTCCTGTGAAATCTGGAGTCTTGCTTTCATTAGCGAGGTAGTTGGCCCATACAATTTTCTTCTGGGTGTTGAATGCAATTGCCATCTTCTTAAGAGCAGCGGCCTTGACTTTCTCCACATCTGCTTCAGTGAAATGATCTGGTAGGGTGAAATGTTCCATCAAAGATTTCACAAGGTCTTTTTTGGCTCTGTCGTCGACCCAAGTAACACTTGGACGTTCAGTCTTTGGCTCTTCCCATTCTTGAATGGAGATTGGGAATTTGTCCTTCACAAGAACTCCGCACTGACGAGCCCACTTGTCCGCAACAGTCTTAGGCGTGAGGGGTTTGCCACTAAGTTTTGTGGAATCGATGTGGTACTTTACACCATACTTCAACAATCTGCCCGGGCCTCACTTTGTCTTGCTATCTGTAGAAGCAGATTTGCTCGATCCGGAGGGCTGAAAGAAGAAAGATCGATTCGTTAATATATCTTCAATAAAAAAACATGTGATGATCACCATGATGCATGCTTAATTATATAAATATACCTCGCCGGTAGTCTTTGTTATTTGAAGATCAGCATTGTCTGTGTCATCACAAACATTGTCTGTGTCATAATCATAATCATAGTTCATGACTTCATCAGCCCGGTCGTCGAGATCGAATATCTTTTCATCACCCTCTCCGGTATTGTTCACATATTGGGAGCCGTCATCTGCTTCATTCAGATCATCTAGCCTGTGAGGGCTGTGTATGATGTCGAACAATTCCTCTTCTCTCTTTCTGCCGGTATTGTCCGCCATAGCTTTTACTTTACTAATATAGAAGAAATATAGAACAATTTAGTATTCAAATTACAATGCATGGATGCAATTAATCAATAAGGAAAAACTGAATCTCGAATACATCGTCTCGAATATATTATCTCGAATACATCATCGATCGTCTTAATATATATAATCTCGAATACATAATCTCGAATATTATATATCGAATACATCACTGGCTAGGTACCTAATAAAGATCGAGTACTACAGAAGAATCTAGGGCACCACTCGCGGTTCCTGGGACGCGGGCGGTGCACACCCAAAGAGAAGGAACCATCACAGGATCATATCTCCGGTCATCTGCCCAAAGAACCCGCCAAGTAGTGGAGAACCTGACGTCGTCCATAGCAGCCATGTGGCGATGGACGTGCTCATCTTCCTCCCTGATACAGCGACGCACCACCTCCGGCAGGGCCAGCTGCCTCTGCACCGAATGTGGCCCACGCGAACGCCACCAAAGAAGATCAGGGTCGACGACGGGACCTGAGGTCGGGTTCCTCACCAAGCGCGCGCCCTCGAGTAGCACCTCCCAGTGCCAGCTCGGCGAGCCAGGTCCAGACATGGGTCCCCTCAAGCAGGGCGTAAATCATGAGCGGGTCGACGGCGAGGATCTGAGCAGGCATATCGTCGAGAACAAATACTATATGCCCATAAAAAGTAACATTTTTGAATGATTGGATTGTGATAACTAAAATTCTATATATATATATATATATATATATATATATATATATATATATATATATATATATATATATATATATATATATATATATGCAAATTCTAACAATTTGACATTAATCTAATTCATCTAACTAAAACTAATTCTAAAATTTCCTGATTATATAACTAACATTTCCATAACAATTCTAATATTTATATAACTAAAAACAAAAAATTGCTAACATTTCTACAAATATTTCTATAACTAAAAAACAGAAAACATTTATAACATTTCTATAAAACTAACATTTCTAATATTTATATAACTAAAACACAGAATAATTTCTAACATTTTTATAACTAAAAAACAGAAAACTTTATAACAAACAAAATAATGTGTGTGTGTGTAGAGTGTGTGTGTGTGTGTGTGTGTGTGTGTGTGTGTGTGTGTGTGTGTGTGTGTGTGTGTGTGTGTGTGTGTGTGAGTGGACATGGCGGCGAGCGGCTCACGGCGGCGACGACGGTGACGATGGGGCGGGACGGCAGGACGGGCGGCGGCGCGACGGGACGGGCGGGCGGGCGCGGCGACGGGACGACGGGACGATGGGGCGGGACGGCAGGCGGCGACGTCGTCGGGGCGGCGACGAGGGCGGGACGGTCGGGTCGGCGATGAGGGCGGGGCGGCGACGATCGGGGCAGGGCGGCGCGACGGAGGAGGAAGCAGAGGGAAGAACAGCGGAAACTGAATTTTTCAAGTGTTGTATATATAGGATGGACCTTTAGTACGGTTGGAGCTACCAACGGTACTAAAGGTCTGTTTTAACCAAAGCGAGCGGCGAAGCGCACCTTTATTTCGGGTCGTGGCACCAACGGCACTAAAGGGGGAGTCTTTAATGCCGGTTGGAGCCACGACCGGTACTAAAAGTGCGCTGGCTCGAGGCGGTGCGCAAGTTTAGTCCCACCTCGCTAGTCGAGGGGCTACTGCACTGGTTTATGAGCCCCAGTGCGGTAGCTCTCTCGAGCTCCTCTCCTAACCAGGCCTACTGGGCCTACCTATCCTCTTCTCCCAGTGGGCCTACTGGGCCTTTGCGGGCCTGCATCCTGGCCCAACAAAAGGTTGTGTTGCTAGTCGTATGCAGGCCGCTTTGGCCCAGTAGGGTGGGCTTTTTTTTTAATTTTTTTTTGCTTTATTTATTTTTGTTTTATTTATTTTTGAGTTGTTTTTTTGCTGTATTTAGAGTTTCTTTGTGAATATTTTTGCTTTAGGTACAAAAAATTACAAACTTTCTGTTAGTGCCGGTAGTTTTCAAATTTGAATAGTTTAAATTTTGAATTATTTGAAATTTGTGTGAATCACTAGTTTGTGAATAGCTTAACTTTGAAAAAAGTTTTTTCAGTGATTCTTTTTTATTATGTTTAAAATTAGTGTGTTTTATCATTATATTCAATTTGGTAATGCTTAGGTTATTTAAAAAAAGGAATGCCTTTGTAACAGTTCAGTTTTCATCGGAAACCCAGATACTTCGAAAGAGATTGTCCATTTTGTACACGAAGTGCATCTAGTTTTTGCCGTAACCCTCTCTACTTTCTTGCACATGCTATTTGTATGAAATTATGATACCATGCCAACTTTCAACCTTTTCTGAGTTCATTTGAAATGCTTTTCAATTTCAAGGTCATTTAGCTGGAAAAAATCAGTAAATGCATGAAAAGAATTTGTTTGCGCATAAAATTTCTTCACGTTTCAAATGCCAAAACACATAACTACCCTAACTACTACAGACATTCCCTCCTGGGTGTGAAACACAGAAGAAAGTGATGATAGTGAAGCCGATCACATCCCAGATCTTTCGGTGTGAAACTTTTTCTTCGCGTGTGTCCCTTTGCGCCGTAACCATGGAAAATTTTCATCATTTAACAGGATGCTCGTGTCAATATTCACTGTGAAAGGAGCAATTTCATCAAACTTTTCATAATCTTCTGACATGTCTATCTTGTCATCCACTCCCACGATGTTTCTTTTCACGAAAGAACTATGTGGCGCTTTAGGCTCGTCGTATGATCCATTCGCTTCCTTATCTTTTCTTTTCTCGGCCCGGAAGACATGTCTTTCACATAAAAACCTTCGCCACATCATTGGCTAGGGCGAATGGTTAAATCGCATCACGCAAGATTGTTGAGATCCACTGTTGTCATTCCGAACTGCGGGTCTTCCGTTACCCCGCCTCGTGTCATATTGACCCATTTGCACCTAAACAAAGGGACCTTCAAATCACCTGATCCATAGTTAAGTTCCCATATGTCCTGTATGTAACCATAATATGTTTCCTTTCCCGTGTTGGTTGTTGCATCAAAGCGGACACCACTGTTTTGGTTGGTGCTCTTCTTATCTTGGGCGATCATGTAAAATGTATTCCCATTTATCTGGTACCCTTTGAAAGTCATTATATTCGAAGACGGTAACTGGGACAGCGAGTACAGGTCATGTTGAATATCAACATCATTCAGGGCATGTTTCTGCAACCAACCGGCGAAAGTCCTCGTTTGTTCGCGTGTAATCCAGTCATCAGACTTCTCCGGGTGTTCGGACTGTAGAAAATTCTTGTGTTCCTCCATATACGGAGCCACCAAGGCGGAATTCTGTGGAACTGTGTAGTGTGTTTCAGTGAGAGAATGCCCGTCCATACATATTATTTGATGCCCTCCTAGCATGCCTTTTCCTTCCAGTCTGCCCTTATGTCGCGATTCAGGAACACCAATCGGCTTAAGGTCAGGAATGAAGTCAATACAAAACTCAATGACCTCCTCATTTTCATGGCCCTTCGAGATGCTTCCTTCTAGCCTAGCACGGTTATGAACATATTTCTTCAAGACTCCCATGAACCTTTCAAAGGGGAACATATTGTGTAGAAATACAGGACCCAAAACGTTAATCTCTTCACAAAGGTGAACTAGGACGTGCGTCATGATGTTGAAGAAGGATGGTGGGAACACCAACTCGAAACTGACAAGACATTGCACCAAATCATTCTGAAACCTTGGTATGATTTCTGGATCAATTACCTTCTGAGAGATTGCATTGACGAATGCACAAAGCTTCACAATGGCTAATCGAACGTTTACCGGTAGAAGCCCCCTCAGTGCAACGGGAAGGAGTTGCATCATAATCACGTGGCAGTCATGAGACTTTAGGTTCTAGAACTTTTTCTCTGCCATATTTATTATTCCCTTTATATTCGACGAGAAGCCAGACGGTACCTTCATGCTGAGCAGGCATTCGAAGAAGATTTCCTTCTCTTCTTTGGTAAGAGCGTAGCTGGCCTGACCCTGATGTATGCCGTCTTTTCCGTGCATATGTTGCTAGTCCTCCCGTGCCTCTGGTGTATCTTTTGTCTTCCCATACACGCCCAAAAAGCCAAGCAGGGTCACGCAAAGATTCTTCGTCATGTGCATCACGTCGATTGCGGAGCGGACCTCTAAGTCTTTCCAATATGGCAGGTCCCAAAATATAGATTTCTTCTTCCACATGGGTGCGCGTCCGTCAGCGTCCTTCGGAACAGGTTTTCCGCCAGGACCCTTTCCAAATATTACCTCCAAATCCTTTACCATATCATGTACATCAGCACCAGTACGGTGGCGAGGCTTCGTCCGGTGATCCACCTCACCTTTGAAATGATTGCCTTTCTTTCTTACGGGATGCCTTGTCGGAAGAAATCGACGATGTCCCAGGTACACATTCTTCCTACACTAGTAGAAAACCACCAATCAGTCCCGGTTCGTAAGGGCCTTTAGTCCCGGTTCAGGAACCGGGACTAATGGGTCGTTACTAATACCTCAACCCATTAGTCGGTTCAAACACGAACCGGGACCAATCTTCTCTCCACGTGCCCTGTCGCCGAGCCCGGTCGGGGCCTTTGGTCCTGGTTGGTGGCTCCAACCGGGACCAAAAGGCATCCACGTGTCTGTATTCGATGGCCTGGGTTTTGTTTTTTTGAAAGGAGGGGGTTGGGGGTTTTGGGGGTTTTGGGGGTTAATTTAGGTGTTTCAGATATTGTGTTAGCTAGCTAATTAATAGCTAGAGAAGTGTCCTCTCTTATGTCCGTGCTTGCTCGGCCTTCGTAGTATATATACATAAGTGATCGAGAGAACCATTCAGTCTGAAGTTAGTCATATGCATACCGAGAGAAGTGATCGATCGACCTCTCCTTCTCCGAGAGATTGGTCGAACAACAAGTTTCTTGGCTACATACATGTACAATCTATATAAGATCTCTTAATTACAAACCACTAGCATTTGAATTCAAGTTCCACATGGTATTCTCCGGCTTTCTTGATGGCGTGTTCAAGAAAGAATCCCGCCAATTCCTCTTGAATTCCTTTCATGCGATCTGGTTCTAGGAGTTCATCCGCATCTGCCACGTCTAATGAATTTGAAGAAGGGGTTAATTAATACATATATATGAATGAAACTCAACAGAAATGATGGTGTAATAAAATGAAATTGTGAATATTATTGCTTACGCACTTCATATTGTCTTCTAGAGTAGCCCGCTTGTTTTTCAAAGTCGCGTTGTGGATGAACTACACACGTAGTATCCACAAAATCATTCCTTCCTCCTGCCACAAGCACTTTACGAGAAATAGAGGTCAATCAAACTGATAATGAAGCATTATATAAATGGCATTGATGAAAGTATAGCTATAGAATGAGCGGAGACGCGCCGATGGTACTTACTTTCGGGTATGTATATCGCAGCTCCTTTGGCAGTCCTGGAGCTTGTGCGCTGAACTGTTTCCAAACCCTGCAAGACAAAGAAAATATTTGTTATTACTTGAGATATCAGGAAATGAACAAAAAGTTGCCGATATGGTGCGATAATGATCGATTGAACTTACTTGCTGAGCATTTCAGTCATGTCCGCATAGGTGCTGGGATCTTTCCGTCTGGAGTCTAGGACGGTTACTAGTCCACGCTCAAGCTTAATCTCCAGAAGAATATAGTGGAACCTGCACGCATGCATAACTCATCAATTACATTAACCTCGCTCGAGTAATAAGGAAAACCGAATATGCACACGACAGTAACACTCACGGGCCGTGGTAAGGAAAGAGTATGGTATCTTTGTTTTGATTTTTGATCAATGATTGTAGCAAGTTGTCCTCGGCCTCTTCGGCGCGCTTTTTAACCAGAAAAACATCTATGATATTTGTGTTAATGAACCCAATATCATAGATTTCATTTTTTGCACTTTCGGCGATCTTCAATCTGCATAATATATTGAGGATAATTAATTATAAATACATGCAATGAAAGAGCCGAGCTATATATACAGACTAATGACAGAAATTGTATTTACAGCAGTAGCAAAAGACCATTAATTTATCGAGGGCCTTTTGATTGAAGAACTCGAAGAACTCCTCAAATGGAATAGACAACAGATCATTTGAAGCGAGTCGTGCTCCTCTTTAATTTTCAGATACAAAGTGTTCGTCCCCTCGGACTCTCTGCGGGTTTTCATGTACCAACTATGGAATCTTAGCATCATTGTTGTCGAGACTTTTCATCTTTGACGAGAGGCTTCCTGTACTCGTATCTGAATAAGTCCACCTCCATGAAATCAGGAAGTGCATCGTCAGGCAGGTAATCTCCAAGATTACCATAACCGGCCACCGTCCCCGGAGGATTAGACACATTGAGCGGGGGGCACGATTGCTGTGCTTGTTCGCCGAGCTGGGCAATTTTTTCCCCTTTGCTCGTTGTTCTTTTGACCTTTTATCACTGATGTAGTTCCCGACCGCTTGGCTTGGAGATATATCATTCGATGTCGCTCATAGTTGGTTCTCGGCGGAGACTTTGGTGGTTTCCTCGGGGCATTGAGAGTGCGCTTTGCTTTCACGGATCGACCTTCTCCTCCGGAGGTGGATGTATCTTTGCTTTAACCCCTTCAAAGAACTCCTTCACTTGGGTCTGCACGATCATATCGTTTTCCTCCTTGCTCCTCTCGTCGGTAACTTCTCTCAGGCTTTAGAGGTGGACCGTATCTGTATTGCCTCTCTCTTCTTGTGCTGCTAAGCGCCGAGAGCGAGCGGAGGCGGCTGCGGCGTCTGTCTTCTTCGTGCTTGCTTACGAGGCGGAGGAGAAGGACTCTGACGTCCGGAGCAGCCGGCGGCGGCGGGTCTCTTCCGCACTTGCTTGGCGGCGGAGAAGGAGGAGGCGGAGTGCCGCCACGCGCCGGAGAAGAGGCGGAGTGCCGCCACGCGTGCCTGATCTTCACTCGCGGGAGGAGGAGGCGGTGGAGGCGGAGTGCCGCCATGCGTGCCTGATCGTCACTCGGAGGAGGAGGCGGTGGAGGAGGCGGAGTGCCTGACTCGCGGGATGAGGAGGAGGAGGCGGAGGCGTCCAGTTGAAAGGTCGATGAGCTCCTTCCGCCATAGGCATGGAGTCTTGAGCAGAACCCAGCCTAGTCTCCCCTTCACGGTAGGGTGCACAAGCCGAGGCCCTCAAATCCTCCGTTATTTCATCAACCATCACCTTAGCAAATCATTCGGAATCGGTGGTAGTGATAAGTTGTGCGGGTCCACTAGGATAAACTTGGCCAACAGCCGCCTTGACCTTCAAATTCATGCATCGTGCCATAATGTGGCAATTTTGAGACTCGTGATACCATCCACGGGATAGCTGGCGAGAGCCGTCAAGACATGCTCCGGCTGAAGCAGCTCGGTGGAAGCAATGCTTTCTGCGCTGAGATGGCGGGGTAACAGGGGAAGCTTGGCATGTCGTTTGTTGGATCTGCTGCTTCTCGTTCCTCTTCTCGATCCTCTAGCCCCATTACCCTTCCAAGCAGCGCCTGCATTTGGTCATGCTCCACTTTCTTCCCCTCTCGTGGGTTTTGTAACCCCTGCGTCCGGAAAACCAACCTTCGACGGAAGCGAGCTGGCGTGCCTCGTGTCCGTCCGGGGTGCTCGGGATTCCCAAGGGCCATTGTGAGCTCGTCCTTCTCCTGTTTGGAAGGAGCGTCCCTCGCTGCGCAGCATCGATATATTGTCAAAGTTTCTTCACTGGTGTTTGCGGTTGCTCGTCCGTCCATCGACACTTTGCCTGCTCTGAGGTCCAAGGTTCCGCCAGCCCGAAGAACCAAGTCCGGCAGCGGTCGGCCAGCGCATTGTCTCTGGTTCGATCCCTTTTCAAGCAGATCATGCTCAGCCTTGGACCACTTAGGCGGGCTTTGAGGTAGCCACGACCCGTGCGATGGTGAAGCGTCTTCTTCGCAGCATTTTTCTTGTTTGTCTCCGACATCTTCTTACTCTTTTCCGATGTCTTGTGGGCCACAAATGCGGGCGATGATCTTTGATCTTCTCATATTTGCCGATGAATTCTGGTGTCTCTTTTTCTTGACAAACTGGTTCAGCTCTTTCCTCCACCTCCTCATTAGGCCAGCCATCTTCTTAAGAGCACAAGACTTGATTAATTGCTCTTTAACGGCTTCTCCGGATCCTCCTCTGGCGGTAGGGTGAAATTTGCCTTCAGCTCATTCCAAAGATCTTCTTTACGCATATCATTGACATAAGACACCTCGGCGTCTTCATCCTTAGCAGGCTTATACCATTCTTGGATGCTGATCGGGATCTGTCCCTAACAAGAACCCCGTGACCGAGCGAAAATGCCTTCTTTGTCCGGATGGGTTCAATCGGTTCGCCGTCGGACACGATTTCTATGATCTCAAACTTTTCATCCGAGCTCAACTTTTCTTGGGCCTCGTCTCCTTACGAAGTTGTGCTCGATCCGGAGGGCTAGAAATTATAAGGAAGAAAGACGACGATTACTTAATATGTGCACATATACCAAAACAATGGATGCATCAATTAACTTGTCGTACGGGCTTAACTAATATATATATACCTGGCGGACTCGGTTCGGTGACTCGGCTCGGCATGGTCTCCTTCGTCTTGTACCTCCATTGTGTCACGGAGCCATCATGAACATAGTCCTCCTCTTGTACCGGCATTAATGGGTGAAGCCATCATAATCATAGCCCTCTTCTTCATCCATCGACCAGCGGTGTCGATGAGAAATGACGCAACATCATCACTTCCATTTGCGATTATTTCCCCAACATAAACTTCATTTCTTCGTCTCGGGGTGCTCCATAGTTTACGCAAATATTGACAACATGTCAATTATTATTCAAACATGGTACATCTTGGCAAGCGTAGAACTAGCTAGCTAATCACAATAAGGAATCATGTTAGTGGCCTCGGCGCTGGTTCTCTAGGGTTTGGGGTCGCCTCGACACAAAGCTTCAAGGGTTTGGGGTGGCCTCGGCGATAGCGCTCTTTTAACTTGATAAATTTGGGTGGCCTCGATCGAGAGAGTTAATTTGTCGGGTAGGAGCGGCGGGAGAAGTGCGTGGGAGACCTGCAACATCGTTTTCTCTCTAGGGTTTGGGTGTCCTCGAGAGTTTTGGTCGGCGAGAGGGCGAGGGGGTGCTGCAGTTGTATCTAGAGGGGTTAATTATATCGACAACGACGCGACATACATATACATATCGGGGAGGGGTATCGGTACCACCCCTCGTGTTGAAGTTTCTTCTTTCTCCTTTCCTTTCTTTCTTCTTCTCCTCTTCTTTTCTTCTTCTCCCTCGAGAAAGGAAAATAATTAAGGAAAAGAAAGAAAAGAAGAAGGAAGAAGGAAGAAGAAGAAGAAGTAAAAGAAAAAAAAAGGAGAAGAAGAAAGGAATAGAGGAGAAGAAGAAAAATAGAATTTCTCCTTTCTCCTCTATTCCTTTCTTCTTCTCTCTTCTTCTTTTTCCTCTTCTTTTTATTTCTCCTCTTCTTCCTCTCCTCTTTTCTCCTTTCTTCCTCTTCTTATTTTCCTTTTCCTCTCATTCTTTTAGTATTGCTTGTTTTAAAAAAATGTTCAAATAGAAAATTCCAAAAAAAACAAAGGTTTTGCCTAATGCATTGTTCATATGAATATACCAACATTTGCATATTCTACAATAATTAATATCAACAAAAAAATCTATGAACAGAAAAAAACCGAACTTTTCTAAAATCTATCTTTTGCATATATATAGCCACATATGAACAGAGCATATATACATACACATATATGAACAGAAAAAAAAACTAATAAAATGAAACATATACATATATGAACATATATGAACATATACATACACATACACATATATGCATTGTTCATATGAACAGAAAAAAACTAAACTAATAAAAATGAAAAAAAAAGAGCCGCATATATATATATATAGCCACATATATACATACACACATATATATATATACATTGAACAAAAAATAAAACTAATAAAATGAAAGAAAAAAAAAAAGAGCCGGTCTTGGCAGGCGCTCACAGCGATGGCGGAACACGGGGCGGGCGACGGCGACGGCGACAGCGACGGGCGCGGGGCGCGGGCACGCGAGGCGAGGAGCGGCGGCAAGCGAGCTGGGCGGCGACAAGGCGAGCTCGGCGGCGATGACAGCAAGCCCGGGCTCGGGAGGGAGCACGGCGGCGACGACGGGCGCGGCGGCGGCGGCGGAAGCGGGAGCAGCGGGCGGCGTCGGGGCAACTGGCGGCGTCGATCGTTCAGCGTCGTCGAGGGGGCAATGTGGCGATGAACGCAAAACTGCAAAGTGCCACTTATATACAAGGAGTATTGGTCCCGTTAGTGGCACCAACGATGACTAATGCCACCTTTAGTCGGTTGGAGCCACCAACCGGACCAAAAGCCTCAATTCGGCAGCCCAAAGGCGGGAAGCTGCGACCTTTGGTCGGTTGGTGGCTCAACCGGGACTAAAGCCCCTTAGTCGGTTGGTGCCACCAACCGGACCAAACCCCTCTGCTGCCGCGCCGGGGCCAAAGTTTAGTCCCACCTCGCTAGTTGAGAGGGGCGCAGTGGTTTATAAGCCCCACCGCCGCTCCCTCTTGAACTCCTTCTTTGCAGGCTTACGGGCCTACTTGCTCCTTCTTTGCTGTTGGGCCTTGGGCCTTCTGGGGCTGAATCTGGCCCAAAATAGGGGTACAAGTCGTATTCAGGCCGTGGCGGCCCAAGAGGGTGGCATTTTTTTCTTGCTTTATTTAATTTATTTTGTTTCTACTTACAACAAAATACTTATTGTTGTTTTTTGTTTTGTTTTCTGCATTATTTATTTTCTTTTGTTTTTGCTCTATTTTTAAATCTTTTTGCTTCTAGTTTTAGGAAAATTATAAACTTTCTGTTAGTGCCATTACTAATTTTCAAATTTGAAAACACTTTTTTTTGTTTTCTTTCTTGCTTTATTTATTTTATTTTGTTTCTACTTACAAAAAAATACTTATTGTTGTTTTTTGTTTTGTTTTCTGCATTATTTATTTTCTTTTGTTTTTTGCTTTATTTTTTAATTCTTTTTGCTTTTAGTTTTAGGAAAATTATAAACTTTCTGTTAGTGCCATTACTTTTCAAATTTGAAAACACATTTTTTTTGTTTTCTTTCTTGCTTTATTTATTTTATTTTGTTTCTACTTACAACAAAATACTTATTGTTGCTATTTTTAATTATTACGAGGGCCGAACCATAAGACATTTCTAATGAACTCTGAAAAAGTTGAAAGTTGGCATGGTATCATAAATTGACCCACACATAGCATGTGCATGTACAAAACGAACAATGGTATCATACTCATCAGTTACAATGGTATCATAAACGAACAATAGTTGCGGGAGAAAGTCTTCACTTTTTCTTCGCTTGCGTCATTTGCTTATTGCGCCGTAACCATGGATAATCTTCATCGTTTATCAGGATGCTGGGGTCAACATTGACTTTAAAGGAGGAATTTCATGAAACTTTTCATAATCTTGAGACATGTCATCTTGTCCTCCACTCCCACGATGTCCCTTTTTCTGAAAAGAACTATGTGGCGCTTTGGCTCATCGTATGATGTATTTGCTTCCTTATCTTTTCTCTTTCTCGGTCTCTGGACATGTCCTTCACATAGATAACCTGTGCCACATCATTTGCTAGGACGAGCGGTTCGTCGGTGTACCCAAGATTTTTCAGATCCTTTGTTGTCATTCCGTCTTGTGGGTCTACATACCCGCCTCTGACAGATTGACCCATTTGCACTTATACAAAGGGACCTTAAAATCATGTCCGTAGTCAAGTTCCCATATGTCCACTATGTAACCATAAGATGTGTCCTTTCCCTCTCGGTTGTTGCATCAAAGCGGACACCGCTGTTTTGGTTGGTGCTCTTTTGATCTTGGTCGATCGTGTAAAATGTATTCCCATTTATCTCGTATCCTTTCCAAATCAATACGGTCAAAGATGGTCCCTGGATAACAAGTACAGCTCCTCACAAACAGTGCTGTCACCTCGTCGTGCTTCCAACCAAGCTGCTGAAAGTCTGATGTGTTCACATGTAATCCGATCGTCGCCTTTGCTCCCGGTATTTGAAGCGCTTGATGTTCTTGTGTTCATCTACATACGGGGTCACCAAGGTAGAGTTACGTAGAAGCTGTGTAGTGGGCTTGAGACCAAGAATATCCGTCCTGCATATTATTGAGTCCTTTCCAAGCGTGCCTTTTCGGTCAGTCTCCCCTCATACCGCGATTTAGGGAGACCTATCTTCTTAAGGCCAGGAATGAAGTCAACACAAAACCCGATGACATCCTCTGTTTGATGGCCCATGGAGATGCTTCCTTCGGCCTAAGCGATTCTGGACATATTTCTTTAGGACTCCATGAACCTCTCAAAGGGGTACATATTGTGTAGAAATCTGGGGCCGGAATGACAATCTCGTCAACTAGATGAACAAGAGCGTGCGTCATGATATTGAAGAAGGATGGTGGGAACACCAGCTCAAACCCGACAAGACATTGCACCACATCACTCCTTAGCCTTGGTATGGTTTACGGATCGATCACCTTACGAGATATTGCATTGAGGAATGCACATAGCTTCACAATGGCTAATCGGACGTTTTCGGTAGAAGCCCCTCAATGCAACCGAAGCGATTGCGTCATAATCACGTGGCGATCATGAGACTTTAGGTTACGAAACTTTTCTCTGCCATATTTATTATTCCTTTTATATTCGACGAAGCCAGTCGGGACCTTCATACTAAGCAGGCATTCAAAGAAGATTTCCTTCTCTTCTTTGGTAAGAGCATAGCTGGCGGGACCTTCATCTTGCTTTGGAGGCATGCCGTCTTTTTCGTGCAAGCGTTGCAGGTCCTCTCGTGCCTCACCTGTATCTTTTGTCTTCCCATACACGCCCAAGAAGCCTAGCAGGTTCACGCAAAGGTTCTTCGTCACGTGCATCACGTCGATCGAAGAGCGGACCTCTCGTCTTTCGGTGAGGGTAGGTCCCAAAATATAGATTTCTTCTTCCACATGGGTGCGTGTCCCTCGGCGTCACTCGGAACAGCTAGTCCGCGGGACCCTTTCCAAAGATTACGTGTAAATCATTTACCATAGCAAATGCGTGATCACCGATGCGCATGGTGGGCTTCTTCGGTGATCTGCCTCGCCTTTGAAATGCTTGCCTTTCTTTCGACATTGATGGTTGGTCGGAAGAAATCGGCGATGTCCTGTACACATTCTTCCGTAGCTTGCGGTATATACTATCGGTGTCAAGTAAACAGTGCGTGCATCGTGGTATCCCTTGTTTGTCTGTCACGAAAGGTTCTTGAGAGCGGGCCAATCGTTGATGGTCACGAACAGCAACGCCTTTAGGTTAAATTCCTCCTGTTTGTGCTCATCCCACGTCGTACACGTTTCCATTCCACAGCTGTAAAAGTTCTTCAACTAATGGCCTTAGGTACACATCAATGTCATTGCGGGTTGCTTAGGGCCTTGGATGAGAACGGCATCATAATGAACTTCCGCTTCATGCACATCAAGGAGGAAGGTTATACATACATAGAGTCACGGGCGGTGCTATGATTGCTGCTCTGCTCCCGAAAGGATTAATGCCATCCGCGCTTAAAGCAAACCATACGTTCCTTGGCTCACTTGCAAACTCATCCCATACTTTCTCTCGATTTTTCTCCATGCGACCCGTCGTGGGTGCTCTCAACTTCCGTCTTTCTTACGGTCCTCACGTGCCATCGCATCAACTTGGCATGCTCTCCGTTTACGAGCAGACGTTTCAACCGTGGTATTATAGGAGCATACCACATCACCTTCGCAGAACCCTCTTCACGGGGGCTCGCCGTCAACATCACCGGGTCATCTCGTCGATCTTATACCGTAATGCACCGCATACACGGGCATGCGTTCAGATCCTTATACGCACCATGATAGAGGATCAGATCATTAGGGCATGCATGTATCTTCGCACCTCAATCCTAGAGGGCATCGACCTTCTTTGCTGCGTATGTCTTGTCGGGCAATTCGTTATCCTTTGGAAGCTTCTTCTTCAATATTTTAAGTAGCTTCTCAAATCCTTTATCGAGCCTGACATTCTCTGCCTTCCACTTTGCAGCAATTCGATCGGTACCTAGCTTTGTGTTGCCATCTTCGCAATTGGGGTACAACCCTTTTTGTGGTCCTCTAGCATGCGATCGAACTTCAGCTTCTCTTTTGACTTTCGCATTGTGTCCTTGCATCGACAATGACCGGCGGAGATCATCATCATCGGGCACATCATCTGGTTCCTCTTGATCTTCAGCTGCTTCTCCGTTGCAGCATCATCGTGCATCGTCTGGTTCCTCTTGATCTTCGGAGCATCACCGTATTCAGGGGCACATAGTTGTCATCGTACTCTTCTTCTTCGCCGTCTTCCATCATAACCCCTATTTCTCGTGCCTCGTCCAAACATTATAGTGTGGCATAAAACCCTTGTAAAGCGGTGGGTGTGGAGGATTTTCGGTCGAGTAAGACTTCAGATTCCCACATATAGGGCATGGACAACACATAAAACCATTATGCTTGTTTGCCTCAGCCACTTCGAGAAAATTATGCACGCCCTTAATGTACTCGGAGGTGAGTCTTGAACCGTACATCCATTGCCGGTTCATATGTGTGCATTATATATAGTTAAGTGTGTCAAAAATCATTACAAAACATCATGAATAGATAATTAAGTGACCAAATTAATAGAAGTTCATCATCACATTAAAACCAAAGTACATACATAGTTCTCATCTAACAACATAAAGCTCTGCAGAGCATCTAAATTAATTAAACCATACACTAAAACTATGTAAAACATTTCAATGCGAAAACAAATGCGATCATAATCGCAACCAATGTAACAACTGATCCAACGGCATAATGATAACAAGCCTCGGTATGAATGGCATATTTTCTAATCTTTCTAATCTTCAAGCGCATTGCATCCATCTTGATCTTGTGATCATCGGCGACATCCATAACATGCAACTCCAATATCATCTTCTCCTCAATTTTTCTAATTTTTCCTTTAACAAATTGTTTTCTTCTTAAACTAAATTTAACCTCTCGACAATAGGGTCGGTTGGAATTTCGGTTCAACAACCTCCTAGATGAATAAAATCTATGTCACGTTGGTTGGCATAATTGTCATAAATAATAAATGAACCAATAGTTATGAAAAGATAATATATACCACATCCGAATCATAGGCGGACGAGGGCCGACGGGCGGATACCAAAACCATCGCACTATATAAGATGCAATAATAAAAGTAAGAAAATTATACAAGTATATATCTATCTAAACATACAAATAAGAATATTTTCCTTTGGAAAGAAGATAAGAACAAGAGGCTCACCACGGTGGTGCCGCCGATGAGATCGGTGCGGGTGATCGGCGGCGTTGAAGGCGGGGGCCAGGCGTGACGGACCGCTAAACCTAGACAAATATGGAGGAAAATGGAGCTTGGCGGTCGAGCTTGGAGAGGAGAAACCTTAAGTAGTGTGGCTCGGGCATTCCATCGAACACCTTGTGTGCATATGAGGTGAGCTAGAGCACCACCAAGCCCTCTCCCCTCGGCCGAAAAAAACAGGCGGTGTGCTCTGCTCTTGCGCGAGGTATATATAGGCGCTACCATTGGTCCCGGTTGGTGGCATGAACCGGGACTAAAGGTTAACCTTTGGTCCCGTTGGTGCCACGAACCGACCAATGGTGGTGGGCCAGGCGAGGCCCATTGGTCCCGGTTCAGCCGACCAACCGGGACCAAAGGTCGAACGAACCGGGACCAATGGCCCACGAGGCTGGCGGCCCCCGGGCTCTTGAACCGGTCCGATGCCCCATTGGTCCCGGTTCTGGATTGAACCGGGACTAATGGGTTGGACCGGCCTGGACCATTACCCCCTTTTCTACTAGTGCTACAACTATCCAAATATATATTGTCGGTATCATCCAAACAGTGCGTGCATCCGTGGTATCTCTATAGCTAATAAAATAAGTGCATTACTTAAGGTTGACACGCAGGTCACTAAAGTGACAATCATATGGCTCCAGCCATCATGCCGAATCATGACACGCAGGTCATGTTAATCAATTTACATCATATAGTCATCTCATACATAATCAAATTGAATATGAGCATTGCCATACCACATCACATGCACATGCAAATCCTCCTGCAAAACCAAGTTAGACGTTTCTAACCGGTTCATGCAAACTTGTTTTTCGTGGCTTCTAAGGTTTCTACTTAAACCGCAACTACCAACGTTATATCATCAAGTATGATTATTCAAGTTGCTAGATTAACATCTTGGGATGTATGAAGCACGAGATAATAAAATCTCGAACCCCATACTAAACTTCGTCATACTCATGACCCCCGTGTAGATCATATCTGCAATGCCCTTTCATCTGTGAATTTCATCTTTCTTTTGACTACGGCAGAACCCAAAGAACTGATAGCACTTCCATGATCAATCAAGATCACGGATTGCCAAAACTTTTTCAAATTCCACCATGCTGTCTCGAGATTGAGAAAATGCAAATTCTAGGGAAGCAACAAGAACGACTGGTAACAGATTTCATCTGTCACCTGCATAAATAATTTTCAGCAATAGATCTCATCTACTCCAAAATTATATTATGCAATACCCATACATCTCCACGTATTATAGATCGTAACCTGCATCTACGCATAGCACGGCTCATGATGCCACTGAAGGATAACGCATCAGAAAACAAAAAAATTCAAACCTACGCACCAGCGCAGGACCACTATGGAGACTGCATACATGGTTTGATCTTTTTCGTTGCCGACTCATAGCGCAGCGGGAAGTAGAGTCGATGACGAACGGCGGTGCTGATCCCCGCAGCTAGGATTTACAACCTCCCAACCTCGAGGATATATACCCTCATATGCTCCTCGAGACAGCCCTCGGGAGGCGGTCAAACAACCCCCGGACAGTGTGTCATGGACAGCCCTTGGGAGGACCTTGAAACTCGAGCGGTCACTCGGACAGCCCTTCGGAGGACCTTCAAAACTTCGGACGGTCATACGGACAGCCCTTCGGGAGGCACTCACGAACCAACACTGAAACTACGATCGCTCTACAGAGTTGCACACATACGTTGTCATCTATCCGGCAGGGCTTCGCCATCGAGAACTAGTTCCTGCCTGAACCCAGACAGCCTTACGGCTCTACGAAACTCTTTTCGTGGGAGGGAGAGAAGAAGCCAGATCATTGCATGGCACTTGTATGTGAGAAGGGATGAGGTTTGGGCTGCCCACTCCTCCTCTATTTATAGGAAAGCCAAGGGGTAGGGATGGCTCACAAAAAACCAAAATGCCCATGCAAATGTCACACATGAATGGCATAATGGGGAGGGAAGTGGAGCTCCATGGCGCCCCACACATGTGGCCGGCCAACCCCCTTGGGGGCCCCCCATGAGGAGCATGCTTGGCCCCCAAGCCCTTCTAGAAGCCTTTTGGAAATATACCAAAAGGTGACTCACCATAAAATATCCCAAAAAGCACTTTCACTATTCACGACGACATTTTTCAGCGTTTGTTTGAACTGAAAATATTTATGTGGGCTTAGAACATTTCCAATACCCACCATAATAATTTTCAACGTGTTCTGGAAAAAGTCCATTTTAGTGATTTTCATCTGCGAAACGTATCTGAAGTGGCTCCGGCAGGTCCGGAACATTTCCGGTTTTTATCTCAGAAAATTCCAAAAAGCTTCCAGTATGATTCTGGCACCCTCCAAGAATTATCAAGCATGTGCCGAAACCAATTTGACTTAATGGTATATCCCTAAACAACTTTTCGGTATCATCGACACTTTTCTGATGACCTCTCTCTGCGGTACGATTCCGTTGTCCGACACCATTCCGTTGTCCGAAACTTTTTTCGGTGATTTTCTCTCAGACTCCCTGTCTAGTATTCAGCAGATAGATGACCCTTAAGCATGTGACCCTATAGGTTCGGTGAAGTATAGACATGACCCGGAACTACTTCCGATCAATGATCAACATCGGAGCCGCGGACACCCATATTGACCCTATACCCACGAATGAATATTGAGTGAACTTCGATTGCCGTGTGTTATTCCTGTTGCTTCGTGATCGTTACAAATACCGAGGTGAGACATGTTGGCATTCCGTGGATCAACAACTTGTCCACTATGCCAGTTACCTCGTTACCGGTATTGTTCTCTTTTCTCGTTACCGTGTTCCAGCATCCCCGTGGTCAAATCACAAAGTGTCTGGCCAGACGATGATGGATACTGTCGGTGTCAAAACCGGCGGATCTCGGGTAGGGGGTCCCGAACTGTGCGTCTAGGCGGATGGTAACAAGAGACGAGGGACACGATGTTTTTACCCAGGTTCGGGCCCTCTCGATGGAGGTAAAACCCTACGTCCTGCTTGATTAAATTGATGATATGGGTAGTACAAGAGTGGATCTACCACGAGATCAAGGAGGCTAAACCCTAGAAGCTAGCCTATGGTATGATTGTTGTAATGTATGTTGTCCTACGGACTAAAGCCCTCCGGTTTATATAGACACCGGAGGAGGCTAGGGTTACACAGAGTCGGTTGCAATGGTAGGAGATCTACATATCCGTATTGCCAAGCTTGCCTTCCATGCCAAGGAAAGTCCCATCCGGACATGGGCCGGAGTCTTCAATCTTGTATCTTCGTAGTCTTGGAGTCCGACGGATAATGATAGTCCGGCTGTCCGGACACCCCCTAGTCCATGACTCCCTCAGTAGCCCCTGAACTAGGCTTCAATGACGATAAGTCCGGCGCACATAATGTTCGGCATTGCAAGGCGGGTTCCTCCCTTGTATAATCCAGAGAAGATCATGAACACCAGGATAGTGTCCGGCTCCGCAAAATAAATTCCACATTCCACCGTAGAGAGAATTAAAATGTACACCTAGTTCAATCTGCTGACGTATTATGCGGCGTGACATCACACCGCTATCAAGCCTTTGTTTGAATCATTTTTTACTATACCACCTCAGCACGTTTAGCGAAGCGGTTTCCTTGGCACGTCTTGTCGAAGCAGAGATCGTGTTCCCCTTATTCCGGGATTCTCATCAATACGGACGTGGGTAACCCAACCGCGCCATTGATGGTGGCGCTTGGGAGATAAGCGAGTTTTACCAGGCCGGTGGGGGACGCATAGTTTTAAATCGCCTATATATAAGGGATAAGGATTCACCTTCTCACCTACGCCTTCTTCCTCCTTTGCTTATCCATCTCCGCGCATTCAAGCTCCAACGCCCAAGCTCGCGCATCTCGCCTTGACCTTCTCCGAATATGTCCGGAGCGGGAGGCAAATGGTTGGCCTCCACCGCTAAGGAGGAGGACATCACCAAGCTGCGCAGCGCCGGATACCTTTCCAGCGATATCGCGCATCGGCTGCCCGACGAGGGGCAGCTCATCCCTACCACTGGGCTGAAGGAAATATGCCCTAGAGGCAATAATAAAGTTATTATTTATTTCCTTATATCATGATAAATGTTTATTATTCATGCTAGAATTGTATTAACTGGAAACATAATACATGTGTGAATATATAGACAAACGGAGTGTCACTAGTATGCCTCTACTTGACTAGCTTGTTAATCAAAGATGGTTATGTTTCCTAACCATGAACAAGGAGTTGTTATTTGATTAACAAGGTCACATCATTAGTTGAATGATCTGATTGACATGACCCATTCCATTAGCTTAGCACCCGATCGTTTAGTATGTTGCTATTGCTTTTATCCATGACTTATACATGTTCCTATAACTATGAGATTATGCAACTCCGTTTGCGGAGGAACACTTTGGGTACTACCAAGCGTCACAACGTAATCGGGTGATTATAAAGGAGTACTACAGGTGTCTCCAAAGGCAGATGTTGGGTTGGCGTATTCGAGATTAGGTTTTGTCACTCCGATTGTCGGAGAGGTATCTCTGGGCCCTCTCGGTAATACACATCACTTAAGCCTTGCAAGCATTACAACTAATAAGTTAGCTGTGAGATGATGTATTACGGAACGAGTAAAGAGACTTGCGATAGCGAGATTGAACTAGGTATTGGATACCGACGATCGAATCTCGGGCAAGTAACATACCGATGACAAAGGGAACAACGTATGTTGTTATGCGGTCGACCGATAAAGATCTTCGTAGAATATGTAGGAGCCAATATGGGCATCCAGGTCCGCTATTGGTTATTGACCGAGGCGTGTCTCGGTCATGTCTACATTGTTCTCGAACCGTAGGGTCCATGCACGCAAGGTTTCGATGGCGGTTATATTATGAGTTTGTGTATTTTGATGTACGAAGAAGTTGAGTCCGGATGTGATCACGGACATGACGAGAGTCTCAAAATGGTCGAGACATAAAGATTGATATATTGGGCGGCTATATTCGGACACGGAAAGGTTCGGAAGTTTCGGAGAAAACGGAGTGCCGGAGGGTTACGGAACCCCGGGAAGTTATGGGCCTTAGTGGGCCAAGAGGGAGAGAGAGGCCGCACCAGGAGGTGGCGCCCCCCAAGGGAGTCGAATAGGACAAGGAGGCGCGCGCCCCCTTCCCTCTCCCTCTCCCTCTCTTTGCTTTCCCCTTCCTCCTTCCTAGTTGGACTAGGAAAGGGAGTCCTACCCCCACTAGGAGGAGGACTCCCCCTCCCTTGCGCGCCTCCTCGGGCGGCCGGCCCTCCCCTTGCTCCTTTATATCACGGGGCAGGGGCACCCTAGAACACACAAGTTGATCCTTGAGATCGTTCCTTAGCCGTGTCGGTGCCCCCTCCACCATAATCCACCTCGGTCATATCGTGGCGGTGCTTAGGTGAAGCCTGCGTCGATAGAACATCAAGATCGTCCTGCCACGCCGTCGTCTTGTGGAACTCTCCCTCCCGAAGCTCTGCTGGATCGGAGCCGAGGCGTCATCGAGCTGTCTGCGTGTCAAGAACTTCGGGCGCCGGAATGCGATCTGGGATCGGTTGGATCGCGAGGAGAACGTCGACTACTTCCTCTACGTTGTGAGCGCTTCGCTTGGTCTCACGAGTGCGTAGACAACACTCTCCCCTCTCGTTGCTATGCATCACCATGATCTTGCGTGTGCGTGGGAAAATTTTGAAATTACTCGTTCCCCAACAAAGGCATCCGAGCCTAGGTTTTTATGGTTTGATGTTTTGCACGAGTAGAACACAAGTGAGTTGTGGACGATATAAGTCATCTGCCTACCAGCATGTCATACTTTGGTTCAGCGGTATTGTGAGATGAAGCGGCCGGACCGACATTACGCGTGACGCTTCGCGAGACTGGTTTCACCGTTCTGAGCACTTTCGTGCTTAAAGGTAACTGGCGGGTGTTGTCTCTCTCACTTTAGTTGAACCGAGTGTGGCTCGCCCGGTCCTTGAGAAGGTTAAAAGCGGAGTCTATTTGACGAAATATCGTTGTGGTTTTAATGCGTAGGTGTGATTGGTTCTTGCTTAAGCCCGTAGCAGCCACGTAAAATTTGCAACAACAAAGTAGAGGACGTCTAACTTGTTTTTGCAGGGCATGTTGTGATGTGATATGGTCAAGACGTGATGCTATATTTTATTGTATGAGATGATCATGTTTTGTAACCGAAGTTATCGGCAACTGGCTGGAGCCATATGGTTGTCGCTTTATTGTATGAAATGCAAACGTCCTATAATTGCTTTACTTTATCACTAAGCGGTAGCGATAGTCGTAGAAGCAACAGATGGCGTAAACGACAACGATGCTACGATGGAGATCAAGGTGTCACGCCGGTGGCGATGGTGATCTAGCGGTGCTTGAGATGGAATCACAAGCACAAGATGATGATGGCCATATCATATCACTTATATTGATTGCATGTGATGTTTATCCTTTATGCATCTTATCTTGCTTTGATTGGCGGTAGCATTTTAAGATGATCTCTCACTAAAATTATCAAGTAGTGTTCTCCACGAGTATGCACCGTTGCCAAAGTTAAATCGTGCGAGACACCACGTGATGATCGGGTGTGATAAGATCTCGTCCATCTACAGCGGGTGCAAGCCAGTTTTGCAAGCATAAAATACTCAGGTTATACTTGACGAGCCTAGCATATGCGAGATATGGCCTCGGAACACGGAGACCGAAGGTCGGCGTGAATCATATAGTAGATATGATCAGCATAAGATGTTCACCATTGAAAACTACTCCATCTCACGTGATGATCGGTTATGGTTTAGTTGATTTGGATCACGTGATCACTTAGATGAATAGAGAGATGTCTGTCTAAGTGGGAGTTCTTAAGTAATATGATTAATTGAACTTAAATTTATCATGAACTTAGTCCTGGTAGTATTTTGTAAATTATGTTGTATATCAATAGCTCATGTTGTTGCTTTCATATGTTTCTTTTGATATGTTCCTAGAGAAAACTGTGTTGAAAAATGTTAGTAGCAATGATGCGGATTGGATCCGTGATCTGAGGTTTATCCTCATTGCTGCACAAAATAATTATGTCCTTGATGCACCGCTAGGTGACAAACCTATTGCAGGAGCAGATGGAGACGTTATGAACGTTTGGCTAGCTCAATATGATAACTACTTGATAGTTTTGTGCACCATGCTTTATGGCTTAGAATCGGGACTTCAAAGATGTTTTGAACATCATGGACCATATGAGATGTTCCAGGAATTGAAGTTAATATTTCAAGCAAATACCCGAGTTGAGAGATATGAAGTCTCCAACAAGTTCTATAGCTAAAAGATGGAGGAGAATCGCTCAACTAGTGAGCATGTGCTCAGATTATGCAGGTACTACAATCACTTGAATCAAGTGGGAGTTAATCTTCCAGATAAGATAGTGATTGACAGAATTCTCTAGTCACCATCACCAAGTTAGTAGAACTTCGTGATGAACTATAGTAAGCAAGGGATGATGAAAATGATTCCCGAGTTTTTCATGATGATGAAATCGATGAAGGTAGAAATCAAGAAAGAACATCAAGTGTTGATGGTTAACAAGACCACTAGTTTCAAGAAAAGGGCAAAGGGATAGAAGGGAACTTCAAGAAGAACGGCAAGTAAGTTGCTGCTCAAGTGAAGAAGCCCAAGTCTGGACCTAAGCACGAGACTAAGTGCTTCTACTCCAAAGAGACTGGTCCTTTGGAAGCGAACTACCCCAAGTATTTGGCGGATAAGAAGGATGGCAAAGTGAACAAAGGTATATTTGATATACATGTTATTGATGTGTACTTTACTAGTGTTTATAGCAACACCCTCGGTATTTGGTACTGGTTCGGTTGCTAAGAGTAGTAACTTCGAAGCAGGAGTTGCGAATAAGCGAAACTAGTTAAGGGTGAAGTGACGATGTGTGTTGAAAGTAGTTTCAAGATTGATATGATCATCATCGCACACTCCCTATACTTTCGGGATTAGTGTTGAACCTAAATAAATGTTATTTGGTGTTTGTGTTGAGCATGAATATGATTTGATCGTGTTTATTGCAATACAGTTATTCATTTAAGTAGGAGAATAAACTGTTGTTCTGTTTACATGAATAAAACCTTCAATGGTCATACACCCAACGAAAATAGTTTGTTGGCTCTCGATCGTAGTGATACACATATTCATAATATTGATGCCAAAAGATGCAAAGTTAATAATGATAGTGCAACTTATTTGTGGCACTTTGCGTTTGGGTCATATCGATTAAAGCGCATGAAGAAACTCCATAAAGATGGATTTTGGAATCACTTGATTATGAATCATTTGATGCTTGCGAACCGTGCCTCTTGGGCAAGATGACTAAAACTCCGTTCTCGGAACAATGGAGCGAGCTCTTGACTTATTGGAAATAATACATACCGATGTATGCGATCCAATGAGCGTTGATGCTCGTGGCAAGTATCGTTATTTTCTGACCTTCACAAGATGATTTGAGTAGATATGGGTATATCTACTTGATGAAACATAAGTCTGAAATAGTTGAAAGGTTCAAAGAATTTCAGAGTGAAGTGGAAAAATCATCGTAACAAGAAAAATGAAGTTTCTACGATCTGATCGCGGAGACAAATATCTGAGTTACAAGTTTGGTCTTCAATGAAAACAATGAGGAATAGTTTCAAAAATTCATGCCACCTGGAACACCACTTCACAATGGTGTGTCCGAACGTCATAACCGATTTGGATATAGTACAATCTATGATGTTTCTTACCGATTTACCAATATCATTTTGGGATCATGCATTAGAAACAGCTGCATTCACGTTAAATAGGGCACCATCTAAATCCGTTGAGACGACACTATATGAACTGTGGTTTAGCAAGAAACCCAAGTTGTCGTTTCTTAAAGTTTGGGGCTGCGATGCTTATATGAAAAAGTTTCATCCTGATAAGCTCAAACCCAAATCGGAGAAGTGCGTCTTCATAGAATACCCAAAGGAAATTGTTGGGTACACCTTCTATCACAGATCCGAAGGCAAAACATTCGTTGCTTATAAATGGATCCTTTCTAGAGAAGGAGTTTCTCTCGAAAGAAGTGAGTGGGAGGAAAGTAGAACTTGATGAGGTAATTGTACCTTCTCCCTTATTGGAAAGTAGTTCATCACAGAAATCTGTTCCTGTGACTACTACACCAATTAGTGAGGAAGCTAATGATGATGATCATGTAACTTCAGATCAAGTTACTAACGAATCTCGTAGGTAAACCAAAGTACAGTCCGCACCAGAGTAGTACGGTAATACTGTTCTAGAAGTCATGTTACTAGACCATGATGAACCTACGAACTATGAGGAAGCGATGATGAGCCCAGATTCCACGAAATGGATTGAGGCCATAAAATCTGAGATATGATCCATGTATGAGAACAAAGTATGGACTTTGATTGACTTGCTCGATGATCAGCAAGCCATGTTAAATAAATGGATCTTCAAGAGGAAGACGGACAATGATAGTAGTGTTACTATCCACTAAGCTCGACTTGTTGCAAAAGCTTTTCAACAAGTTCAAGGGGTTGAATACGATGAGATTTTCTCACTCGTATTGATGCTTAAGTCTGTCCGAATCATGTTAGCAATTGCCGCATTTTATGAAATCTGGCAAATGGATAAGCAAAACTGCATTCCTTAATGGAGTTATTAAAGAAGAGTTGTATGTGATGCAACCAAGAGGTTTTGTCGATCCTAAAGGTGTTAACAAAATGTGCATCTATGGACTGGTGCAAGCATCTCGGAGTTGGAATATACGCTTTGATAAGTTGATCAAAGCATATAGTTTTATACAGACTTGCGGTGAAGCCTGTATTTACAAAAAGGTGAGTGGGAGCACTACAATATTTCTGATAAGTATATGTGAATGACATATTGTTGATCGGAAATAATGTAGAATTATTCTGCAAAGCATAAAGGAGTGTTTGAAAAGAGTTCTTTAAAATAAATACCTCAGTAAAGCTACTTGCATATTGAAGATCTATAGAGATAGATCAAGACGCTTGATAAGTTTTTCAATGAGTACATACCTTGACAAGATTTTGAAGTAGCTCAAAATGGAACAGTCAAAGAAAGAGTTCTTGCCTGTGTAACAAGGTGTGAAATTGAGTAAGACTCAAAACCCGACCACGGCAGAAGATAGAAAGAGAATGAAAGTCATTCCCTATGCCTTGGCCATAGGTTCTATAAAGTATGCCATGCTATGTACCAGATCTATTGTATACCCTACACTGAGTTTGGCAAGGGAGTACAATAGTGATCTAGGAGTAGATCCTTTGGACAGCGGTCAAAATTATCCTTAGTGGAATAAGGATATGTTTCTCGATTATGGAAGTGACAAAAGGTTAAATAAGTAAAGAGTTACGTCGATGCAAGTTTTGACACCGATCTAGATGACTCTAAGTCTCGATCTAGATACATATTGAAAGTGGGAGCAATTAGCTAAAGTAGCTCCGTACAGAGCATTGTAGACATAGAAAAATTGCAAAATACATAACGGATCTGAATGTGAAAGACCCGTTGACTAAGATTCTCTCACAAGCAAAACATGATCACACCTTAGTACTCTTTGGGTGTTAATCACATAGCGATGTGAACTAGATTACTGAATCTAGTAAACCCTTTTGGTGTTGGTCACATGGCGATGTGAACTATGGGTGTTAATCGCATGATGATGTGAACTATCGATGTTAATCACATTGTGATGTGATCTAGATTATTGACTCTAGTGCAAGTGGGAGACTGAAGGAAATATGCCCTAGAGGCAATAATAAAGTTATTATTTATTTCCTTATATCATGATAAATGTTTATTATTCATGCTAAAATTGTATTAACCGGAAACATAATACATGTGTGAATATATAGACAAGCAGTGTCACTAGTATGCCTCTACTTGACTAGCTTGTTAATCAAAGATGGTTATGTTTCCTAACCATGAACAAGAATTTGTTATTTGATTAACAAGGTCACATCATTAGTTGAATGATCGATTGACATGACCCATTCCATTAGCTTAGCACCCGATCGTTTAGTATGTTGCTATTGCTTTTATCCATGACTTATACATGTTCCTATAACTATGAGATTATGCAACTCCGTTTGCGGAGGAACACTTTGGGTACTACCAAGCGTCTAACGTAATCGGGTGATTATAAAGGAGTACTACAGGTGTCTCCAAAGGCGATGTTGGGTTGGCGTATTTGAGATTAGGTTTTTCACTCCGATTGTTGGAGAGGTATCTCTGGGCCCTCTCGGTAATACACATCACTTAAGCCTTGCAAGCATTACAACTAATGAGTTAGATGTGAGATGATGTATTACGGAGCGAGTAAAGAGACTTGCGTAGCGAGATTGAACTAGGTATTGGATACCGACGATCGAATCTCGGGCAAGTAACATACCGATGACAAAGGGAACAACGTATGTTGTTATGCGGTCTGACCGATAAAGATCTTCGTAGAATATGTAGGAGCCAATATGGGCATCAGGTCCGCTATTGGTTATTGACGGAGGCGTGTCTCGGTCATGTCTACATTGTTCTCGAACCGTAGGGTCCGCACGCTTAAGGTTTCGATGGCGGTTATATTATGAGTTTGTGTATTTTGATGTACGAAGAAGTTGAGTCCGGATGTGATCACGGACATGACGAGGAGTCTCGAAATGGTCGAGACATAAAGATTGATATATTGGACGGCTATATTCGGACACGGAAAGGTTCGGAAGTTTCGGAGAAAACGGAGTGCCGGAGGGTTACGGAACCCCGGGAAGTTATGGGCCTTAGTGGGCCAAGAGGGAGAGAGAGGGCGCACCGGGAGGTGGCGCGCCCCCAAGGGAGTCGAATAGGACAAGGAGGGGGCGCGCCCCCTTCCCTCTCCTCTCCTCTCTTTCCTTTCCCTTCCTCCTTCCTAGTTGGACTAGGAAAGGGAGTCCTACTCCCACTAGGAGGAGGACTCCCCCTCCTTGCGCGCCTCCTAGGGCCGGCCGCCCTCCCCTTGCTCCTTTATATCACGGGGCAGGGGGCACCCTAGGACACACAAGTTGATCCTTGAGATCGTTCCTTAGCCGTGTGCGGTGCCCCCTCCACCATAATCCACCTCGGTCATATCGTGGCGGTGCTTAGGCGAAGCCTGCGTCGATGAGAACATCAAGATCGTCACCACGCCGTCGTCTTGTGGAACTCTCCCTCCCGAAGCTCTGCTGGATCGGAGCCGAGGCGTCATCGAGCTGTCTGCGTGTCAAGAACTTCGGGCGCCGAATGCGGTGCTGGGATCGGTTGGATCGCGAGGAGAGCGTCGACTACTTCCTCTCGTTGTGAGCGCTTCGCTTCGGTCTACGAGGGTACGTAGACAACACTCTCCCCTCTCGTTGCTATGCATCACCATGATCTTGCGTGTGCGTAGGAAAATTTTGAAATTACTACGTTCCCCAACATGGGCCTCATGAGAGGGTCGTCTTCCTCCCCCACTTCCTCCGCGGACTGGGCTTTCCGCTCCATCCATTTGTCCGGGGGCTCATGTTTTATTACGGCCTGGATTTCCACGATCTGGCGCCGAACTTCATCTTCAACATCTCGGCATTTATCGTCGTGTGCGAGGCCTTCCTCTGCATCCGGCCCCACTTCGGCCTGTGGCTCAAGACCTTCAACGTCAAGCCGAAGGTTGTGAAGGGCACGCAAGCGGAATGCGGAGGCGCCATGTTGGGCAAATTGCCCAACGTCCTTTGGCTCGAAGGGACCTTTGTGGACTCCGTCAAGGGGTGGCAATCGGGGTGGTTCTACATCACCGAGCCGCGCAAACCCACATGGGCGGCGGCCCCCGAGTTTAGATCTGGCATCCCCACACAGCTCACCTCTTGGAAAGAGAAGGGCTTGCAGTGGGGCAATCCGGTGGAGGTGACGGGACTCCGAGCCTGCATCCAGAAGATGGTGAGCAATAGGCTCAGGCTCGTCGACGTGGTCCAAGTCATGCTCATCCGGCGGATCCTCCCATGCCAAGAACGGGCATTCAATTTGTGGGACTTCAATCCGGAACAGCACCAGGCGCTGAGCGGGCTCTTGATACAACATCTGAAGGCGCTGGAGGTGCTGTTTAAGGGCGCCAAGCCCCGCATCCATGACGGGAGATCGCGGATTCAGCTCGCGATATCAAGCGGCGAGGTAAGTGATTCAACCCCATTACGGGACACTTTATAGCAATCGAATTGATTATAAGAGGGTTTCATCCCTTTCTTTCCTTTGACAGGAATGGATGGAGAAAGCCAGGCAGCTTATCAGCCCGGCTCCCATGCCAGAAGATCCAGTGGACGCCCGTTTAGCAGGGCTGCTTGTTCCGGCACCGCATGTGGTGCCGGAGAAGAAGGCCAAGAAGGTGGCCGCGGGGACTCGAAAGAGTTCGCGCAATCAGGCGTCTGACGAGGATGAGGACTCCTCCCCTGAAGACAACGAGGAGGAGTATTCTCTCCCGGAGGAGGGAGAGAAGAAGAGGAAGGCTTCCCTAATCGGGGAGGCCGAGGGGTCCAAGAGGGGGAGAGTTACCCCCCCGGACAGTTTCGCCAACACCAACGTTGTCGAGGATGAATGGTCTCCAAGGGCCAGGCGTCCGGCGAGATCGTAAGTGTCTGGATCCTGTATACTCAATATCTTTTATGTCACGTAGTGTCCTTCTAACGCCGCATTCTGTCCGTAGTCTGGCCGACGACGATCTCCCCGACTCATCGAGCGGGTCGTTGGCCTCGTCGGATGTGAATTCACTTCCGGCTGCCTCCACCCCACGCCACCGACGAGGACGCCGAGGTGGGATCGAGAGGGACCCATCGGAGGAGGCTCCAGGGCGCCGCCGGCAACCTCCGGACTTTGCGCCGACTCTACATCGGAACCCGCGGTGGTTCGAGTCAACAAGAGGCCCTTCCGAAGAAGGGCAAGACCGTGACACCGGGCCTCCGTCCCAACGGGCGCCGGATAACTTGTTGGAGGCCCTTAAAGGTGCTTCCATCGAGGAAGAACACCGCACTATCATGAGTGCGGTGATTCAAAAGGTTCAGCTCGCCAAAAGCGGGCTGACCGAAGCTCGCAGCAGCCTTTTAACAGCTTTGAGGTAAGAAGTTAAAATTATGTAATGTAATACCGCATATCTGATAGCCACGATGCTCGGTTCGGTGTTGGAAAGAAAAGCGGACCGAGGATCTGACAAGATATCTTGCAGGTTGCTAAAAATATGTCAATATGGGTTTGCAGGCTGCTTGCTGCTGCCTCTGCCGCGTGCGGCGGAGGTCGATGTGCTGAAGCAGGATCTCGGCGGTCCGAGTGAGAGCTCGGCCATCTTGAAGAAGCAGCTCGAGGACAAAGAAGGTGAGTAACACCACTTTGAATAGGTACCTTCTGAAAAAGGATTTTGGTTGCAATAAAATGAACAGGGATAATATGTGTATTCTTGGGGCCACTAACGAGGTGGCAGCCCTGAAGGATCTTGTGTCCGGCCGAACACAGTCTTGCGGCATGAACAGGCAGAGCGGGAAAAGCAGGAGGCACGGGTGGCGGAAGTTCGGCAAGAGCTCCGGGCTCTCATGGAAAAGCATGAGAGTTTGGGCGTGACTCAAGACTTCGAGTCGAGCTTGCCTCGGCTCTCGAAAGTGCCAAGTCCGCCAAGGCCGAGGCCCATAAGGCCCTTCAGGAGGTTGAAGATATAAAGAAAATAGCGGTGGGTAAGGCATTTTTCATGCAGAGCAAGCATGTTAATGTAAAATACCTGATACTTACCCGCATTCGGAGCTCTCCAGGGGCGTTTGCAGATCTGCCGCGTAGTGCATCCGATGCCGCCGCATTCTATCGTGGCGAGGAGGGGAGCTTGACGGAATAAGTCTTCTGGTCTCAGTATGCTGAGGTCGGACACCCGGTGCCCCCAAGCGACCAGCTGAAGCAGCTGGTCGAACTCCACAAGGTAGCTGAAGAGGCCATGAAGGAACTTATAGTCCGGCTGTGCCCTGGACAGGCCATGCCTGGGAGCTACTTTGGCCTCGTGCGGCGGCTGGTGGATGCATGCCCTGGGTGGATGTCATCAAAGCGCTCCGCTTTGTATTGAAAAGCGCTTCGCCGGGCTCTTGCCCGCACAAAGGTGCAATGGGGCAGGTTGGATGCGGAGAAGCTTCTCACGGACCCACCGCCGCCGGGCAAGGAGTATCGCACGCCCAAGATGTATTATAAAACTGTCTGTTGACACACGAACACGTCACGTGTACCCTTGACGCCGGGGGTGATGCACCGCAGCTCACGTCGAAGGAGACCCGACCGACAGCGCGATACGCAAGACAGTCGGCGGGTGCTTTTGAACCGAAACCCAGCGCACCGGGAGGGACCCGTCGGATTGCGGCGACTATGGGCTGCCCTAGGTCGATTCGCTCGCCCCTAGAGCCTCGAGATCCGCAGCTCTCAAACACGAAGAACAGCGAAGAGCGAGAGAAAAAGCGGTGGAGAGATAAAAAGTAGACAAGAAAAAGTAGTATATTGATTTGTTCGATTGTGTGTTGTTCAATCGGCCGTCACTAACATATATAAGAGGCGGCTGGACTTCCCGTACAAGTAAAGGATTCATCTAGGCTTTCCTTACAAGAAAAATTACATCAATTCGCGTCCTAGAGTCCTAGTTCTATTCAACTCGGATCCAGTCTGAATCTGGCCCAACTTCTGTCTTCCTTCTTGTGCAGGCCGCCCAGCCTCCATATGACCTCCGATCAAGACGGCCCAAATATCAAACTTGTGCGCCTCGACGATCTGAACAACTCTCATGTTGATCACTTTTTCAAATAAGGCCATCTTGAATACTTTTCGAGGTCATCTTTACCTTCGGTCGGACTCGGTCTTGCGGTAGACTGAATTATCCGAGTCTTGTAGTGAATTTGCAGGCCATATACTATCTCTGATGACGATGACTCCAAAAGCAAAGTTTACCGTCTTGACGATACGCACAACTTTTGTATTGAACACTTTTTCATCCGAGATCATCTTGATAAACTTTTGGGCACATGTTCAGTTTCACTCGGATTTGAGCTCATCCACTCGGATTTTAGAGTCTTTCACTCGGATGACTATATTTTCACTCGGAAGACAATCAATCGGTAGGTTTTCACTCGACCTTTTACTCGATCGGTAGGTTTTCACTCGACCTTTTACTCGATCGGTAGGTTTCCACTCGACCTTTTACTCGATCGGTAAGTTTTCACTCGACCTTGGACTCGATCGGTAAATTTTCACTCGACCGGTGACTCGATCGGTAGGTTTGCACTCGACCTTGGACCGATCGGTAGATTTTCACTCGACCGGTGACTCGATCGGTAGATTTTCACTCGAGCGGTGACTCGATCGGTAGGTTTTCACTCGACCGGTGAGTTTTCACTCGGATGGTAAGCTTTCACTCGACCAAAAACATAGCCTGATCTTGATTTGCCTCTCCAGGTTACATACGACCTCGGATTGAGACGAATTATATACGAAAATCGATCGGCTCGACGAGACGAAACTTTTTCGTGTTGAAGATTTTTCGATTCAAGGACTTCTTAAGGGCCTAATTGCTCGCGCGACCCACCAGACATGGCGTCTGGTACTTTGCGCCAGATTTCCACTCAGCTTCGGCCTGCAGTGTATTGCCTCTAACTTTTGCATATGAACTCGGATTGAGATGATTTATATATCAAAATCGATCGCCTCGACGAGACGAAGACAATTCCTTTAGAATACGCCTTCATCCGAGGTCGTCTTGAAGGCAAGATTGGCGAAAACCACTCGGAATGTTTGAACTTTGTCACTCGGTGCAACTTGACCACCGATATAAAGTCGAATGGCGATAAATTAAACATCAAAGTTATTCCAGTCGTCGACCTGAAACTTTGCATGCTGAAAACTCTTTCACTTGAGGCCATCTTACTTGCCTTTTGTACCTTGCCAAAATCCGATGTCAACACATGCCCCCCTGTTTTTCGGCAAAGCTTGCACGCGAAAAATAATATGCTGCGGTATTTGTTCTAAGGGCGATGTCAACACTCCATCGGCCATTTATTTTCCTCAGGGCGATAATTATGTATCGGCCATGTTTGTGCTAAGGGCGATAATCGTATATCGGCCATTGCCTACTCAGGCTTCCTGCCACACACTCGGGTGGTACTTCTTCAAATATTTTCCGTTGAGAGCTCGAGGTAACAATGCCCCTTGTATTGATTCCACCAAATATGAATTTCCAGGAACAACCCTTGTAATCCTAAAAGGACCTTCCCAACTTGGAGACCACTTCCCGAATTTTCTATCTCTTGAACCAATCGGCAGAATCACTTTCCAGACGAGTTCACCAACTTGAAAATGCTTCAACTTAACTTTCTTATTGTAAGCTCTTGCAACCCTCAACTTGTCTCTCTCTATGGACTCCAAAGCAACCAAACGTTTATCGGCAACTTCATCAATATTGTCCATCATCAAGTTATAAAAGTCCACTGCCGATAAATCATTTTGTTTGGCTATTCTCAAAGCATTCAAATTTACTTCCACTGGTAAATAAGCCTCTTGACCATATACTAGCTCATATGGAGTTACCTTCGTAGCACCATGCCTTGAAATTCTATGTGCCCATAAAGCTTCAGACAACAGCTCATGCCATCTCCTCGGATTATCCTCAATCTTCTTCTTGATGAGCTTGATTAAAATTTTATTGCTAAACTCGGCTTGTCCATTAGCTTGGGCATAATACGGAGAGGAATTGAGCAACTTTATATTATAAGATTCGGCAAACTCTCTGACTTGGTGTGACATAAAAGATGAACCTTGATCTGTAGTTAATGTTTGAGGAATACCGAATCTATGAATAATGTGCTCAGTTATGAATTGAATTACCTCCGTATGTGTCATGTTCTTGAGAGGTACTGCTTCAGACCATTTAGTGAAATAATCAGTTGCCACCAACACGAATCGATGCCCCTTTGAGGAAGATGGATGAATTTGCCCAATAAAATCTAAACCCCATCCTCTGAAAGGCCACGGCTTGATAATAGGATGCAACATAGCAGCAGAAGCCAATTGAATATCACCAAACTTTTGACAAGCTTCGCACCCTTTATAATATCTGAAGCAATCATTAATCATGGTCGGCCAATAAAACCCAGCACGTCGTAATAACCATTTCATCTTAGGAGCCGACTGGTGAGTACCACAAATGCCCTCATGTACCTCTCCCATAGCAACTCTTGCTTGGTCCTCATCAAGCATTTTAAAGAACATCATCAACTGTTCGGCGATAAAGGTCATCATCCCTTATAGTATATTTAAAAGCCATCGCCGAACAGCCCTGTCCACCCTTTCACTCGGATTAGCAAGTAAGCAACAATGGGCTTCCTCGGTCGAATTGTCATCTGCACTAGACTTTTGTTAATGACCGAATCGGTGGGTTCAGGTTCGGTCTCTCCCATATTGGCAAGACAAGACATCGGTCTTTGAGAGATATGAAACATGCCATGATCAACATGATATCCGGATGCTTGTTGCGCCAACTCATTTGCTTTCCAGTTGTCATGTCTAGATATATGTGCAATGCTAAAACAATCCAAAGTAGAAATCATATCCAGACATTTATCAAGATAAACATTAAGTGATTCGTCCAAACACTGAAAGACTTTGGATATTTGCTGCACCACTAGTAACGAATCACCGTAAGCCTCAATATGTGTAACACCTATAGCAAGTAACATCTCTAGACCGAATAACAATGCTTCATATTCAGCTTGATTGTTTGTGCAAAAATATTCTAAACGGCATGAGGCTTCAAAAACAGCACCATGAGGAGATATATAAACAATACCAACACCTTGGCCATTGCCACAAACTGAACCGTCAAAGTATAATCTCCATGGTACTAATGAAACAAGGTTCATATCAGCATCATGCTTGTCATTAATCCGATGTTCAACAATGAAATTAGCAACAATTTGGCCTTTCATGGATTTTAGAGATTCATAAGCCAAATCATATTCAATCAAAGCATAAGCCCACTTGCCAATTCTACCACTAAGAATTGGCCTATGCAACATGTATTTAATGACATCGGTTTGACAAGCTACTACACAAGCACTCGGTACTAAATAATGTCTCAGTTTTGTGCAAGCATAATATAAGCATAGACATAATTTCTCAATAAATGTATACCTTGTCTCTGCGTCCAATAAGCGGCGGCTCAAATAAGTGATGGTATGCTCTTTTCCTTCGGTCTCTTGAGTCAAAACAGCACCAATAACACCTTCCTCTGCTGAGATATAAAGTTTAAAAGGCTCTCTATGTTTGGGTGGTTTCATCACCGGAGGAGTGCACAAATAATTCTTGATCATATCAAAGGCTTCTTGCTGTTTTGCCCCCCAAGTGAAATCAACATCATTCTTTAACCGAAGGATAGGAGTAAATGCATCAACTTTCCCTGACAAATTAGCTATGAACCTTCTCAAATAATTGACCTTGCCAAGGAACTTTTGCATATCTCTCTTGCATGTTGGAGCCTCCACTTTCTGTATGGCCTCTATCTTTTTGGGATCGATTTCGATGCCATCTTCATGAATAATGAAACCCAAAAATTTGCCAGCTGACACGCCGAATGCACACTTCAAAGGATTCATCTTCAGTCCATACTTTTTCATTCTTTCAAAAGCTAAGCGCCGTCGGCCAAGTGAGATTCAAAAGCATCCGATTTGACAACAATATCATCAATATAAACTTCAAGTATGACACCGAGTAAATCATGGAAAATCAAATTCATAGCCCTTTGATATGTGGCTGACATTTTCAATCCGAATGTCATCACTGTCCACTCGAATAAACCAAGGAAACCAGGACATCGGAAAGCTGTTTTGTACATGTCCTCTTCGACCATAAAAATTTGATTGTATCCGGCATTACCATCTAGAAAGCTAATAAACTTATGTCGGAAGCATCATTAATAAGCATATCGGCTATTGGCATGGGATACTCATCTTTGGGTGTAGCCCTATTCACATCTCTGAAGTCAATGCACACCCTCAACTTGCGGATCCTTCTTCTCCTTTGGGACAATGTTAGAAATCCACTCGGCATACCTGCAAGGTCGAATGAATTTAGCTTCAAGCAGTCGACCGATCTCTTCCTTGATCCGGTCATATGTTTTTGGATTAAACTTTCTGGCCGACTGTTTATAAGGTCTAAAACCGGCCTTTATAGGCAACCGATGCTCCACTAGCTCTCGGCTCAACCCTGGCATCTCATGATATTCCCATGCAAAGCAACAAACATATTCTTTCAATAGCTCAATTAATTTAGCTTTACAATCGGCTTTCAAATTTTTGTTTATAAATGTCGATTCATTGACTGATCCGTCTCCGATATCTACCTCTTCTAACGGATCGGCCGATGTAAAACCTTGTCCAAGTTTATCCATGTCATCCAACTCCTCAATAGACTCATACATATCGTTCTCGCTGGACCGATATTTTGCAAGACGTTTTTGTAACCACTCGGAATTAGAATCCATTTAAACCTATCATACCTTGGAGCCGATTGCATTCAGTCGGCTTTAAAGACACGGGCACAAAACCATTCTTGGTCGCACTGAGAAAATCAAACTCTGATAAGTCACGCCCCGTCAAGCAAGTAGCATTGGGATGTTGCCAATCCACCGATGCATCGGCCAAAGCAACACAAGCCGAGTTATCCGCATGAATGACTTCCACTTCATCATCAACCCACTGAATCAAAAACTGGTGCATAGTGGATGGCACGCACTGGTTTGCATGAACCCAATCACGGCCTAGTATAACGTTGTAGTTACCTTGCACCTCAGCGACAAAGAATGCAGTGGCTAAAGTTTTGCTTCCGACTGTAAGCTCCACATACATTACACGTTTGGCTTCAGTTTTCTCTTTGCCTTCAAATCCGTTGAGCACCATATTCGTCTTCATCAGTTCGTCATCGGGCAAACCCAATTTCTTGAAGACCGAATAGGGCATAAGATTTACCACAGCACCTCCATCCACAAGCATCCGAGTGAGCGGTGACCCATTGATATGACCTCTGAGATATAATGGTTTTAGATGCGTCACTGGTTCTTTTGGCTTCTCGAATATTGCATTTTTAGGGCCAAAAACCAGCTGAGCAACCTCCCCTTCCTCATCTACAGCACGAAACTCAGCAGGTAAGTAATACACCATATTGATATCCATACCTTCATGAACCGGCGTAGACTCATAGTCCAACATATCAACTTCTTCTTCAAGTGGATCGACCGATTCTGAAATCTGTCCGAGTGAAGGAGAGGTAAGAAGTGCCACAGACGATGTAATAGCTGTCACATCGTCCTCCTTGGGTGGTGTAGGCACTTTTGTGATAGATGTAGAAGCTGATGTGTCTTGTATTTGTTTTGGCCTCCACACTTGTTTTGCTGGAACCATGGGCCGAGTGTCATTGAACAACTTATCCCTTTGCTTCTTGGCCTCCTGCTCCGCCATCTCTTGACTCCTTAACCTCTGTAGTTTCCTCTTCTGTGTCTTTGTTAGCCCTGGAGGACACCACTTTGGTCGAGTGTATTTAGCATCTCTCACCTTTACCTGGCTGGTGCTTGCTTCATGGTCATTAGCGAGTGCTTTGGCGCGAT
Organism: Aegilops speltoides; assembly: GCA_021437245.1. Classification (NCBI taxonomy): domain Eukaryota; kingdom Viridiplantae; phylum Streptophyta; class Magnoliopsida; order Poales; family Poaceae; genus Aegilops; species Aegilops speltoides. The sequence continues at coordinate 36,977,081 of CM038147.1, forward strand.
AGAAATGTCGGCTCGGTCAGTGGTTATGCACAATCGGCTGATGTATGGGGAATGTTTGATGCCCAAGATAAGTGAGTCGACATCCATTTTCTCCTTGCCTTTGATCGACTCAACTGCTGCAACACTTGGTGACTTAACCGCCATTCTTTTCGACTTTCGGAGGCATGAAATTTCCACTCGGCGCACCTTCTTACTTGGATGGAATCCACTCGGATTGATGTCACTCGGATGGTATCCACTCGGATGGAACTCGGTCGGATGGACTCTACCCATCCACATTTTTCACTCGGATAGTTTCCACTGGTGCATTCTTACACTCGGATAATTTCCATCCGACCGCATATTTTGACCAGCCGGTGATAGCCACCAATGTTCGAGTCGGCCTCTATATGAATAGTCAAGTCGATCCCAAACAGTTTGCCTCGATCTTACGAAAATTGCGCCCTTGGTCCACTCGGTTTTGTATACCGACTAAACATATCAGTTGATGGTGACCTTGGTCGTTTCAGATGAGTCAGTCGATTGAAACTAGAACCGGCCGACTGGTTAGCATACTTGGACAGCAATATATCAAAAGTTGGCTTGATCCTCTTGCGCTGTACTTTAACTTCATTCTTCTTCCACTTGCCAACTTCTGGACTCTTGGGCTTGACAAATTTAACACGAGTATTTTCTTGCACTTGCGGTTGCCCCAGTGTAGGATTCTTGATGGTGATTTTGATCACTTCCTTGCCACGGGTTGCTTATCAAGCACAACTTGTCTCCCCAAGACCTTGTCGCCCTCCTTGTCTTTCTGGGCTCACCAACAATGACATTAGCTTTATTAGCAGATTCGGCTACCTCGGCGAATGAGTAACTTCTTCCTTCTAAATCCATGGTGTTCATTGGAAAGGGCTGTTTATCAACTTGCATCTCGAGAAAAGTTCAATCGTCCGTCATTAATGGCGATTGTATCTGTCGTCGAAAAACATTGCAATCATTAGTAGCATGAGAAAAGAATTATGATACTTGCAATAAGCACGCCGTTTCAGCTCTTCAAACGGCGGTAAAGTATGAGATATTCTAATAATCTTAGCCTGCAGCAAAGCATCAAATATTCTATCACACTTAGCAATGTTAAAGTAAACTTCATCTCTTCATCACGATTCTTATGAATCGGTTTCAGATCATTACAAGTAAAGGGTTTGGCCTTAGATGGCCAAACAAATTCAGTAGCAAAAACATCACCCTCATCGTCCGAGTGATCACTGTCATATTCCACCATATTCATCTTTGGACGATCGGTTTTGTATCTATGCACTTCTTTGAGATCTTTGCTTCGGCTTTCCTGAGCCAAAGCCCTTTGTAAGACTTGGTTGATATTTAAGAACTCGTAGCCTTCTAGCTTTTCTCTAATGGGAGTTCTCAAACCACTCAGCACTAGGTCTGCCAAGTCTCTCTCGGTTATCACCAAACTAAAACACGGTTTTCGTTTCTCTGAATCTCTTGGCGTAATCGGAGACCGATTCATCATGCTTCCTTAACCGATGTTAGATGTGACAACTTGAGTTCATTATCGCCGCTATAAAAGTGATCATGAAATTTCTGCTCTAGCTGCGACCAAACTCGAATGGAACCATGTGGTAAAGAAGAAAACCATGAAAATGCGGTACCGATTAATGACAAAGGAAATAAGCGCACTTTCAATTCATTCAATGAGCCTGCCTCACCCAATTGTGCTAAGTATTGACTAACATGCTCCCATGTGGTTTTGTGCCCTCTCCATTGAACTTAACAAAATCGGAATTTTATATCACGGAGGGCTTTGGATAGCATCAAAGTACTCGGGGTACGGCTTTTGGTAAATCCGATTCCGAGGTAACTCGACTCCAAAATTCTCTCGAAGCATCTTAGCCATCTCCTCTCTAAGATTAGCTAGACCATCGTCCATAGTGGACGATGGAGCTTGTGGCAGTGGCATAGGAGGAGTAGGGTTACTAGCTGTAGGTAAGAATTGTGGCATGTATGTCGACCCATAGTTTGGTAGTGGTCAGTGGTTGTAGCTGTAGGTAGGGTTTGGTTGGGCGTCACCACCAACTGGCATGCTCATAATAGGATTAATGGGTGCAGCCACAATCTGATTTGTTTGGATAGGATAATAAGTCATCGGCGCGGGGGCGCCGATGAGATAGGTAAAGCAGATTAGGGTTTTGCACACTAGCAGCTACACCATCATTACCACTAGTCGATTGAGATGCATTCTTGAGCATTAGTATTTTCTATGAAAGTTTGATAGACTAGATTGTTACCATCAGCAATCGACTTTCAATCTCAGCCCACTTTCGGGAGAAAAGCGCATACTTACAGAGGTTTAACACGCTTGGTTTGCAAAGAAGGAACTTGATTTCTTCAATCGGAGTGATGTTGCCTTGGCGATCCTTCTTGAACTTTGCAAGGAACTCCTGCAAGTCCTTCTCCTCGCGCGCCTTCTTGTACTCCTCATAGACTTGGCGATGATCGGCCGATATCTCATCAAGGCTGGGCTTAATGATGTTATCGGCGTCTACCTCGAATGGCTTGGGAAGATCGGACATGGTGGATGATGATGATTGATCTTCGGTCCCCAGTAGTCGCCAAAAGTGTGTTGACACACGAACCGTCACGTGTACCCTCGGCGCGGGGTGATGCACGCAGCTCACGTCGAAGGAGACCCGACCGACAGCGCGATCGCAAGGCGATCGGCGGGTGCTTTTGTAGACCCGAAACCCCGCGCACCCGGGAGGGACCCCGTCAGGGATTGCGGCGGCTATGGGCTGCCCTAGGTCGATTCGCTCGCCCCTAGAGCCTCGAGATCCTCAGCTCTCAAACACGAAGAACAGCGAAGAACGAGAGAGAAAAACGGTGGAGAGATAAAAAGTAGACAAGAAAAAGTAGTATATTGATTTGTTCGATTGTGTGTTGTTCAATCGGCCGTCACCCCAACATATATAAGAGGCGGCTGGACTTCCATACAAGTAAAGGATTCATCTAGGCTTTCCTTACAAGAAAAATTACATCAATTCGCGTCCTAGAGTCCTAGTTCTATTCAACTCGGATCCAGTCTGAATCTGGCCCAACTTCTGTCTTCCTTCTTGTGCAGGCCTCCCAGCCTCCATATGACCTCCGATCAAGACGGCCCAAATATCAAACTTGTGCGCCTCGACGATCTGAACAACTCTCATGTTGATCACTTTTTCAAATAAGGCCATCTTGAATACTTTTCGAGGTCATCTTTACCTTCGGTCGGACTCGGTCTTGCGGTAGACTGAATTATCCGAGTCTTGTAGTGAATTTGCAGGCCATATACTATCTCTGATGACGATGACTCCAAAAGCAAAGTTTACCGTCTTGACGATACGCACAACTTCTGTATTGAACACTTTTTCATCCGAGATCATCTTGATAAACTTTTGGGCACATGTTCAGTTTCACTTGGATTTGAGCTCATCCACTCGGATTTTAGAGTCTTTCACTCGGATGACTATATTTTCACTCGGAAGACAATCAATCGGTAGGTTTTCACTCGACCTTTTACTCGATCGGTAGGTTTTCAATCGACCTTTTACTCGATCGGTAGGTTTCCACTCGACCTTTTACTCGATCGGTAAGTTTTCACTCGACCTTGGACTCGATCGGTAAATTTTCACTCGACCGGTGACTCGATCGGTAGGTTTCCACTCGACCTTGGACCGATCGGTAGATTTTCACTCGACCGGTGACTCGATCGGTAGATTTTCACTCGACCGGTGACTCGATCGGTAGGTTTTCACTCGACCGGTGAGTTTTCACTCGGATGGTAAGCTTTCACTCGACCAAAAACATAGCCTGATATTGATTTGCCTCTCCAGGTTACATACGACCTCGGATTGAGACGAATTATATATGAAAATCGATTGGCTCGACGAGACGAAACTTTTTTGTGTTGAAGATTTTTCGATTCAAGGACTTCTTAAGGGCCTAATTGCTCGCGCGACCCACCAGACATGGCGTCTGGTACTTTGCGCCAGATTTCCACTCAGCTTCGGCCTGCAGTGTATTGCCTCTAACTTTTGCATATGAACTCGGATTGAGATGATTTATATATCAAAATCGATCGCCTCGACGAGACGAAGACAATTCCTTTAGAATACTCCTTCATCCGAGGTCGTCTTGAAGGCAAGATTGGCCGAAAACCACTCGGAATGTTTGAACTTTGTCACTTTCGTGCAACTTGACCACCGATATAAAGTCGAATGGCGATAAATTAAACATCAAAGTTATTCCAGTCGTCGACCTGAAACTTTGCATGCTGAAAACTCTTTCACTTGAGGCCATCTTACTTGCCTTTTGTACCTTGCCAAAAACCGATGTCAACACTGTCCTAAAGGGAGCCCGCAATATTGCGGATGAGTGCCCCCGAAATGTAATCTTTGAATGAATTTGCTGTGTATTATCCTGCGTGCTGAAACTTTGTTCATGTGCACGTTAAGCAATGCTTGTTTAATTTAAAATATTACCTTCTATGCGGCCGTTTATAAAATCTGAGAGATGGCAAGTCGTTGGCTTCAGCCCCCAAGCCACGAGTGCTGGGGTGTTCGGGATAAACTTGAGCACTCTTGTTCCCATTGTTGGGTCCATCGAGGGAGGCACTCAACACAACGAACAAGGCAACCGGACATATAATGCTTGAACACTCTCACTTTGACAGAGAATTCTATAATTTTAAATTTCGGCGAAGCCCCTGGTATTCGGAAGGCCGAATCCGGGGCGCTATCCACGCCTTCATCGGACATTATCCGGAACTTCGCTCGAAGCAGCGTGAGTCTTTAAGGACCCGAAAAAACCTCTCGAACAGCGACCAGTCTCTCGCCTTATCATGCCAGTCAGTTTGAGCTTTCTCCACTAAGGCGCTCGCCGGGCTCAACCGGGGCGCAATCGCAGTGGTTCTCCCAGTGCCACCTTAGCCGACGGAACGGAACGTAAGGCACCAAAACGTGGGAGCCGGGCAAACCCAACTATTGACCCAAGACATGATTGAGCCGATTCATATAATGCTATAAGTTCGGGTGCCGCACTTGTGAAAGTGTTCGGACTTATCACACCATAGAGTGGGAACATAAGCCCCGGTGTATGAGGCGTACCAAAATATACGGGTGCAAGATGTCACATAATGAGCATATATATATAAAAGGTAATGCAATTGCGATCAAAAAGTTGCTGCATTATTTATGAAAGAAAGTCTGCTAAGCAAGGGATTTGGACTAAGTAAACATGTCCCCCTCCAGGGATGAGCTACGAACTTGGTGTATATAATCGAATTTAATGCTCGTAATTGAGACCACCTGAGTGTTCGTCGCGGCCTTCTTTAGTCCCTGACTGTTGCATCATGAGTTCGGCGGGTTCGCCGCCGGACAGGGCTTTTGGTTAACAGAGTCATGTGTATATAAAAAGAAGAAAAATGAAATAAAAAAAGAGGGGCACACTTGCGAGTCCCCGGTGTGGTCGAACCGCACTCTGGGTCTGTTGCGATCATGCCCCCTCCCATGTGCCCATGGTATCTCCAAAGCGTAATGATGTACGCGGAGTGTTATTCTTGCGATCATGTGCGGGCGAGGTTGGGGCCGCATTACTCTGGCGATGCTCGATCGCGCCAGTGGTCTTGGTTGGCATTGCTCGGGCGCGTTTTGCTGTATCCGGCCTTTTAACGGCCGGACTCGAGAATTGCCTTAGAAGGCTGCTCTGTACTTCGCGCAGAGAGCGTATGCGTTCCTCCGTTCGGAGGGAGCGTTCCATATTCCCATTGACCGTGATGACTCCACGAGGGCCTGGCATCTTGAGCTTTAGGTATGCATAGTGCAGCACCACGTTGAATTTTGCAAACGCGGTTCGTCCGAGCAGAGCATGATAGCCGCTGCGAAACGGGAGTATGTCGAAGATTAACTCTTCGCTCCGGAAATTATCCGGGGATCCGAAGACCACTTCCAGTGTGACTGAGCCTGTACAATTGGCTTCCACTCCTGGTATGACACCTTTAAAGGTTGTCTTTGTAGGTTTAATCCTTGATGGGTCTATGCCCATTTTGCGCACTGTATCCTGATAAAGCAGGTTCAGGCTGCTGCCGCCGTCCATCAGGACTCTCGTGAGGTGGAACCCATCGACGATTGGGTCTAAAACCAATGCGGCGAATCCTCCATGGTGTATGCTGGTCGGATGGTCTCTTCGATCGAAAGTGATCAGACAAGAGGACCATGGGTTGAAGTTTGGGGCGACTGGCTCCATCGCATAGACGTCCCTTAGTGCGCGTTTCCTCTCCCTCTTGGGTATGTGGGTCGCGTATATCATATTCACCGTTCGCACTTGTGGGGGAAAACTCTTCTGTCCTCTGCTGTTTGGCGGTCGGGTCTCTTCCTCGTCGTCACTGTTTAGCCCCTTGTCATTGTTTTCGGCAATTAACTTGCCGGCCTGCTTGAACACCCAGCAGTCTCTATTAGTGTTGTTAGCTGGCTTTTCAGAGGTGCCATGTATCTGGCGTAAGCGGTCGAGTATTCGGTCCAGATTGGACGGACCCGGAGTGGTTCTTTTGAATGGCTTCTTCCGCTGACCGAGTTTAGAGCCTCGGAATCCGGCGTTGACTGCCGTATCCTCCTTATCGTCGCCGTTAATGCGGCGCTTGTTTTTGTTTCGACGTGACCTGCCGTTGTTGTCCTTAGTATCCGGACTGCCAGAATTTTTACAGAGATTGTTGCTGCGGGCTAGCCAGCTGTCCTCTCCCGCGCAAAAGCGGGTCATTAACGATGTGAGGGCTGCCATGGATTTCGGCTTTGCCTGCCCCAGGTGCCGTGCTAGCCATTCATCCCGGATGTTATGTTTGAAGGCTGCAAGGGCCTCTGCATCCGGACAATCGACGATTTGATTTTTCTTCGTCAAGAACCGTGTCCAGAATTGTCTGGCCGATTCGTCTGGCTGCTGTATGATGTGGCTTAGGTCATCGGCGTCTAGTGGTCGCACATATGTGCCTTGGAAGTTATCAAGGAATGCGGCCTCTTGGTCTTCCCAACACCCAATTGACTCTGCGGGCAAGCTGTTAAGCCAATGCCGAGCTGGTCCTTTAAGCTTGAGTGGGAGGTACTTGATGGCGTGGAGATCGTCGCCGCGGGCCATATGGATGTGGAGAAGATAGTCTTCGATCCAAACCGCGGGGTCTGTTGTGCCATCGTAAGATTCGATGTTCTGGTTTAAACCCTTGAGGATCGATGATCCATTACTTCGTCGATGAAGCATAAGCGGGTGTCTTGGCGCCTCTGTATTGAGCATTATCGCGACGCAGCTCGAGGCGCTATCTGCTGTGTTCGCCCGGCCGGGTTATTGTATCCGGTAGCGACGGTATTAAATCGTGGGTTGTAGGGCGCCCACGTGATCCGTAGATGGATCTGGATTGCCTTGCCTTGTCCTCAATATGTCTTGCAAGTCCGCGTTCCCTCTTGGCTTCGTACTTTTGGAGCGATGCCGGGGTACGGTCTTGGCTGGGGGCCTAGATGCCTCTCTGTCACGACCACGAGGTGGTCGGTCAGCCATATCGTGCGCTGGTGATGGAGGTATGTATGCTTCCTCCTCTAATCGGGGAAGCAGCTTGCGTCTTGGCTAACTTTTGGAGGGACGTCCGAGTGTATACTCTTCGGCCGCGAGGACCTCGGTCCATCGATCGGCCAGCAGGTCCTGATCAGCATGAAGCTGTTGCTGCTTTTTCTTTAGACTGTTTGCTGTGGCGATAAGCCTGCGCTTGAAGCGCTCTTGTTCGACGGGATCCTCGGCACGCAGCGAATTCATCATCGTTGAGGCTTGCTTCGTCTTGGAGGGAGGCATATAGTTATGATCCTCGGCCTCTTTATGCGCCGCCCTCTCGTGAGGGCTTGCTTCGCATCCTCTGCGCTGAGTCTTCTTTGGAGGGATTGTCTTCGGCACACTCTGAGTATTATTATCTCTGTGCGGAATCTCCGTTCTTCTTTGTGGCGGGATTTAGAGCGCGCCGCGACGCCGGCGTTTGGGCTGCTTCTTTAAAGAGTCGCCTCCGCTGTTTCTTCGCCGTCCCGTCTTTTGGGGTGTCCACCATGTATATGTCGTATGACGAGGTGGTCTTCGATGCCTGTGGCGCTGGTTCTGTTAAATCTCGGCATCGTCGTCCATAGCGTCGATGTCTTCGGAGTCGTAGTCTAGCATGTCGGTTAGATCGTCGACAGTGGCTACAAAGTAGGTGGTGGGTGGGCTCTGAATTTCTTCGTCGTCCGTACCCCAACCATCCTGGCCATAGTTCGGCCAGGACTCTCCTGATAACGAGAGATGCTTTAGTGAATTCAGGATATCGACAAAAGGCGAGTATTGGAAGATGTCCGCGGCGGTGAATTCCATAACCGGCGCCCAATCCGGATCGATTGGTAGGGGCGCGGGAGGTTCGGAGTCCGGCAAGGAGTCCAGCGCCTCGGAATCACGAGTTTCGCAGGGGACAGGATTAGTGTTCGGCTCCATCGCCGTGGATGTTGAAGCCCCCAGGGCGGCGTCTATCCACCGGCCCTCGATCCGGGCGATCGGCTCCGGAATAGTGGCCGAAGCGGATCCGTGTGCGGCCACCAAGGCACTGTTCGGTGGCAGAGCTAGATCATCCCCGTCGGCAATGTGCGGCGCGCTTGGTTGTGGCTCGAGTCCGTCGAAGATCAAGTCTCCGCGGACATCGACCGTGAAGTTTAAGCTTCCAAATCTGACCTGACGGCCAGGGGCGTAGCTTTCGATCTGCTCCAGATGGCCAAGCGAATTGGCCCGCAGTGCAAAGCCGCCGAATACGAAGGTCTGTCCGGGGAGAAAATTCTCACCTTGGACAGCGTTGTTGGTTGAAGATGCCATCAAGCCTATCGGTGACGACACAGAGGAACTCTCAATGAAAGCACCAATGTCGGTGTCAAAACCGGCGGATCTCGAGTAGGGGGTCCCGAACTGTGCGTCTAGGCGGATGGTAACAAGAGACGAGGGACACGATGTTTTTACCCAGGTTCGGGCCCTCTCGATGGAGGTAAAACCCTACGTCCTGCTTGATTAATATTGATGATATGGGTAGTACAAGAGTGGATCTACCACGAGATCAAGGAGGCTAAACCCTAGAAGCTAGCCTATGGTATGATTGTTGTAATGTATGTTGTCCTACGGACTAAAGCCCTCCGGTTTATATAGACACCGGAGGAGGCTAGGGTTACACAGAGTCGGTTGCAATGGTAGGAGATCTACATATCCGTATTGCCAAGCTTTCCTTCCACGCCAAGGAAAGTCCCATCCGGACACGGGCCGGAGTCTTCAATCTTGTATCTTCGTAGTCTTGGAGTCCGGCGGATAATGATAGTCTGGCTGTCCGAACACCCCCTAGTCCAGGACTCCCTCAGATACCGTAACACCGAGAGGGCCACAGATATCTCTCCATCGTCGGAGGAGCAAATCCCAATCTTGAGCTATTAAGTTACTTGACATACTTTTCCATGAACCCGTAAGCCGTCATAATAGCCACCCATTTATGGATGACGTTTAACAAACCCCATAGTTCATGAAGCAAGCATGAAGAAACTCGATACTCTCATGGTCTAAGGAATTATGCAAACATTAACCATCTCTGTGTTATTTACCATTAACTTCTGACGAATGAATCTCATAGCATAACATCAATTCGGGTCGATTCAACACAAATGTTCTCTTAACATTGTGCCCTCAAAGTTGCTCGCATAGACATGCCCATGATTGGGGAAACATAATCATCATGCAACACTTGAGCTAGTCTTAGAGGCATGACTAGTACATTTTACCGTTTATTATTCCACACGTGCACATGGGTTTTCCCTAGAGCCTTTATGGATATACGGGCTCGGGAACCACATCAGTTATAGCATGGAAAATAAACATAATTATGAACTTGGAGATAAATAATAGCATTTATTATTGCCTATAGGGCATATCTCCTACAGTTTCGGTTGGTTGCTTTCTTTGTAAAGCGGGGGGAGACCCTTTTTCATCCGCCTGAAAATAAGTAGTATAAGAGGAAGAGAATGATAGTGAGGATAGAACAAAATTAGGGGCAGAGACTAGAAGCCCTTATTTTATATCCCACGCTTACCATTTGTCAAAAGAACTGCCCGCCCTTTGCTTTGCAATGTTGCACAGAAACAGAATGTGGATTACAACTAACTCAATCTTGATTACAAAAAAGGGTTTCCCCTGCTTTATATTATAAAGCATCCATCACCGATTACAACTGCGAGCCTATACAAACACACACCAAAGGCTACAACACACACTCAAGGCTAGATACAAGGGTGCCGGGCACCGACACACCACTCCAACGACTACAAAGCACCCAAAAGATGAGCAAAGGAGTGTCGCCTTGAGCTGACGGAGATCACCAAGAGCAATCCACCGAGGAGAAATGAGACTCCAAAACAATACTTTCAATAAGGGAACGACCAAAGCCGCCACCGTCCGATCCCGCGGATCAAGTTTTCACCCGGAGTAACCCAAAGGGAGAGGGAGCACCGTGGCGGAGCTGCGAGGAGAAGCGGCGTCCACGGACGCCGACACCGTCGGCCAGTATAGAGACCGGGCAAGTGATGTATCCCAGTGCACCGATCCCTCCGACACAACCCCGCTCCGCCAACCACCCGCATCCATGCCCCCCGAGCGGCCATGTCTGCCCGCCCGCACCCGAGCCGTGCAATCTGCCCAACATCAACGCGCCTCCCGCCGCCAGGGCCGCCGCCCTGCATCCAGACCATCCATCGGAGGAAACCGCAACGACCGTCCTGCCTCAGACAACACCGAGTCAGCAACCAACAAGCACCAGGCTGGGGAAGTCGGAAGGGAGGGGTGGCACACGGCCCAAACCGGTGACGGGCGGCTCGACCTCATCAAAGCTCCCATCCTACCGGCCTTCCCACACGAAGCACTCTGCTTCGCCCCACCATGGCCAATGGCACGGACCCGTGAGAGGCCAGCGGCGGTAGCGTCCGCCGAAGGGGAGGAACGCTGCCATCGCATCCGAAGAAGAGCCCATTAAGCGCCCGCCCATACCGCACGCCGTCGCCCAATCCGGGAAGGAGGCCCGGCCGGACCCCAGGACTCACACGCCCCACCACCGCCACAGCCACGCCACCAGCACTACCACCCCTAAGCACGGCAATGCTGACCGCCCGCGACTCCTGCTGGACCCAGCCCTCGCCGCCAGATCCCGAGCGGAAGATCCCGCAGGGTTCGAGCAGGGCCGGAGCGGACCGGGCGAGACATGCTGATTTATGCGGTTCCGACACGTCGGCACCGATCACCAGCCCTCGATCTTGATTTCAGATATGACTATATCTATCAGAATGTGTCCAGTGCTGAGAGGATTCAGCAAATTAGGCCAATTTGTTTGCTCCGCTGCCCATATAAGCTCATAAGTAAAGTGCTCAGCCGTAGGGTTGCGGTTTACGCTGATAAGCTAATCAGCCTTACCCAAAATGCTTTTGTGGAAGGGAGGGATATCATGGATGGAGTGCTTTCACTCCATGAGATCCTCAACTATACACATATCAAGAAGAAAGTGGGGATGGTCCTTAAGCTTGACTTTGAAAAAGCCTATGATAAATTAAACTGGTATTTCCTCCTTGAATGCCATAAAATGCGTGGTCTCAATGAAACCTGGTGTGGTTGGATTAGACAAATCCTTTACGAGGGGACAGTTAGTATCAAGTTGAATAAGCAGATGGGCCCGTACTTTCAGGCGCCAAAGGGTTCACCTAGGGATCCCCATTCTCCTTTTTGTTCAATTTAGCGATGGAATGCCTCACCAAGATGATAAAAGCGCCCAGAAAAATAAGTTGATTGTAGGTTTAGCTTCGACCTCATTCCTAAGGGGTGGCTGTTCTGCAATACGCAGATGATACAATTATCTGTTTGGAGGATGATATTGATAAGGCAGTCAACTTGAAGTTGCTGCTGTATCTGTTCGAGATGATGTCTGGGTTAAAAGTCAACTTCCAGAAAAGTGAAATTCTCACTGTGGGGGGGGGGGATGAGAACACTATTAAGAGATATGCGAACTTATTCAGCTGCGAGATAGGCAGCTTCCCCATTAGATACTTGGACATGCCTGTGAGTTATACAAACCTGAAAAACTCTGATTGGGAGTTCATTGTGGGCAAGTACTTGAAGAGATTTGAAGCCTGGATAGGCAATGGGGCCGGAGACATACTCTACTAGATTCTATAGTTACACATATTTCTCTATATCATATGTCGATGTGGCTTATGAATAAAACTTTTATTGAAAGATTGGATAAACATAGAAGAAGATTCTTCTGGCAAGGATGTAATAAGAAGAAGAGATACCACCTTGTGAGGTGGAGTAGAATTTGTAGATCCAAGGATAAAGGTGATCTTGGTATCAAGGACCTCTGAAACAAAATATTAGTTTGATGGGCAAGTGGTGGTGGAAACGTGAAACACAAAAAGGCCTATGGTAGGATATTGTCCGTGCCAGATAGCTTCGCAAGAAAACTGTTGCGGATGTCACTGCTTGATTCTCTGACTCACCCTGTTGGAAATCACTTCTCAAAGTCAAAAGTGTTTATATGTTGGGTAGAAAAATAGAAACTAATACGGGGGACATCACTAGGCTGTGGAAAGACTCAATTAATGGGTCTCCTGTTCTTCAGGAACAATTCCCTCAACTGTTCGATATCTGTAATTTCCCTGACTGTACTGTGAATCAGCTGATGGGCGATGATACCAGCTCCTTCTTTAGACGCAGGCTTACCCCTAATCCGCTTAAGCAGTGGGAAGCACTGCGGTTTATTATAAAATACATTCCTCTTGCAAAGAGTGGTGATGGTGACAAAGTTTTCTGGGGGCTTAATCAAAACGGCAAGTTTTCTACTAAATTTGTGTATAAGATGCTAGAAAAACCTCTTGCTGGGTGCATCTATAAGTGGATTTGGAAAGCTAAAATTCCTCTAAAAGTCAAAAATTTCTTGTGGCATTTATCTCAGGACGCAGTACTAACAAGACAAGTGATGAGGGAAAGAAATTGGCCAGGGAACCCTCGTTGCTCTTTTTACAGGGAGGTTGAAACCTCTAAACACCTATTTTTCACTTGCCCTGTTGCCAGGGTTGTTTGGAGGTCGATTGGGGTGGTGCTGGGCAACGATATGTGTCCTAATAACTATTGGCAATATTTTGTCTGGTGCAGCAAATTTCTTCCTGGCAAAGAAACCTTCTATACCGTGGGTCTAGCTGCTACCTGTTGGGCCATATGGTTGGTACTTAACCGAGCTACTTTTCAGAAAAAAACAGATTAAGACTCCTTTTGAGATTGTTTTCTCCCTTTGCTCGTTTCTATTATATTGGACAGGTTTACAGAAAGGAGAAGCGGCTGGAGAACTTCGCGCAGGTGCAGAGATGATCAGGAACGGCACGCTGCAGCTGATGAGACTGTGTGATCCGGCCAAGCAAACGATTCAGACATGAAGACCAAGTTGCGGCTTCGGCAGGGCGGAATTCTGGAGCTGGAGGCGATCTTCTCCATTCTCTCGCGCCATCTGATACTTTTACATCGTCTCTGCTAGTTCGGACAATCTGATGTGTGGTTTTGTTTGGATGTAATGGACTTGATATTGGTGTTACCAGGTTTTAGCCCCATGGCATCCGTTTGATGTTAGGCGGATGTGGTGGGTTTCGATAATGCTTGAACTCGCTCTACCCTCTTTCCCTCCTCCTGTCATCTTGAACTGGTTGTATTTCCGTTCTTAGTAATGGAAAGGGGTAAAGCCCGGTTCAAAAAAAATATCTGTCAGAATGATTGTTCCTTGCAGTACCAGTGGAAACACGTGAGAACGAGCTGGCGTACCAAAACAACGACGGACACTTTGTCTTCCTGATTAGGAGACTCAGTCTTGCAGATAATAAGCCTGAGTAGTTGAGTATGTCCAATGGCAGAAAGAAACACTTTTCTTTGATGTGGAGGCCGCAACCCTAAAAAATCCCGGGCCCTGACATGCTTGATGAAACAATAATCGAGTGGCCATGCAGAGATGGTTGATGAAACCACGAAGCTGATAGTCGTAGTTCGAGCTTAGCTTGATGTTGTCGAATTTGTTCCCAATACCTTCCATTTCCATGAGTATTTTCATGGAAGACATGCAAAACGAAATGCATGGTAATGGATCACATGGTTAGCGGCACACGAGGAGGAAGGTATATATGGGTTTCTTCCATCAGATGGACTGATGGTCGCCAGCACGGTACGTGAGCAGTATATATGAAATAAAATGGCAGAATTGATGATCTGATGGTACGAAGCCACAAACTGGCTTACTATTAGAAATCGGATGCCTGACATGCGGATGTTACAGGCAAAACTTGTTAAATTATGTGAAACAAAGAGTGCCAAGAAAATAGATGAATATATGTGTACTAGCAAAAATGCCTGCCGCTGTCACAACAATTATGGCTAAAGAACTCTCACAGGTCGGCATCCTCTTTTTCAACACGATATCTCACCCGTTTCACCGCCAATCCTTCCCCTTGCCATAATCAATAGTGGCAACAATGTCACGATGATCGTGCTTCGCTACGGAGCAAAGTAGATGTTGCTAGATATTAGTAGCATGTGTTTGCCTACATAATTTCCTACCATTAATTGTGAATAGCACAGATGTACTTAATAGTAGATAGCATCAAATTTTCCAAGCTTTAAATGTAACTGTTTTGGTTAGCATAGCAAACATGCTCGTGCGCTGCAACGGGAGAAAAAAAATATCACATGCGCGTCCATCACCTACCTAAAATATAAACAGAATTCTAAAAATGCATATGATGGAATTCACTTCCGGAATCTTGTCACTCAAGTTGTGACATCAAAGAAGCATTATTGTTAAGAGAGAGTTGACAACTGAGAATGATACTTCTCGTACATATTTATGTTATTTAGAAAGATAACATGTTGACTATTATAAACATTTGAGCACAAACGTAAAGGCAATTGAATCCAAAACATCAGAGGCTATAACAATGTGATAACATGCAAAATGGGGTTCATGCTCCTTTCCAAAAGAATAAATGCAAGAGTCTTAAAATTCTCACCTTCGTCCCAGTGAGAAATTCTTCATGTGTGTTCAACCACACACTCACCCGCAACAAAAAGTGTTTAGATAAAGTTTGATGCTATGTCCCCTGAAAAATTGGTCGCATTGGTTGAGCCAATTCAGAAGGTCGACCGTGCCGTCGTAGGTCGCGAACTCCAGCTTGGAGAATCTCGGCGGCGTCTGGACGTGGACGGCGGGCGGGTGCGCCTCGTCAACACGGCGCAGCGAGGATGACGGGGCCGAGTAGGCGGGCATCAGGGTGCCGCCCTTAAACAGGGGCCTCTCGACGCTGGTGAAGGGCTCGACATAGCCCGAGGACCCGCCAAACTGCATGGCCGGGTGCGTCGCCGGCGGAGGCAGCACGTGCGGCCCGACCGAGGCCGTCGTGTAGACCGGTGCAAGGGACCCATCGAGCCCGGCCGGTAATGGAGATGGCCACGAGAGAAACCGGACCTGGTGGATGGGCACCCCCGGGCCCATCGTCAGGATGCCCAGAGCCACTGTCGCCGGTGGCGGCGGCTGTAACTGTTGCCCCTGCTGCATGGTGGAGGCACCGGGGTTCATCGCTGGTGGCGGTTGCCACGACAGCTGCTGCATGGCGGCAGTGACGGGGGCCGCCTAGGACGACGGCTGTTGCGGCTGCGGGGCGGTGTCGAAGGGAACATGCGGCTACAGCCCATAGGATCTCGCGAGGAACGTGTAGATACCCGTGACCACCTGGGTGAGATCCCGGATGGAAGCCGTCATCTCCTCTAGGGTGAAGACGACGGGGACGGGCGCGGCGGATGTGACCGGCATTGGCAAGAGCGGGGCGCTGGCCGTGGTGGCCATCGGGTCGGTTGTCGCGGTCGGCAGCAGAAGGGCCATGGTGGGCGGCGGCGAGGACATGATCACACCGAAGCTACCTGATACCAAATTGGTAGGAACCGGATCCCTATCAGGGCGTGGTCTCAGGTTGTAGGGATGGAAAGAGGGATGGCATGGAGGAAGGCGTGGTCGCTGGTGCTGGGGCGCCGTCGTTGCTTCTTGCTTGTGTATGTAGAGAGAGAGAGAGAGAGAGAGAGAGAGAGAGTTGCGGCGGCTAGGGTTAGGTCTCCTGGCTTCCTAAGGAAGCCGAGCAAATATGATTGGTTGTTGCATAATCACAAAACGGGTCCTTACACGAGTTTATATAATCCTCCTAATAAGATAATTGGGCTAAGCCCGTAATAACGATAAGATAAATTGGGCCACAACTAATTGGGCTAAGCCCCTAATATGCCGGTCATAATACATACGCAATGTTTTCATTTCAATTACGAAGCCCACGGCTCCAGGCCCCACCAAATCCGTGACATTCCAACTCCGATCTAACTGCTCAGCTTGAGATTTCCTATTTTTTTTCACCAGAGGCTCTGTTTCTATACTAGTAGCTCCTATTTTTTATGCGGTGAAATAGACATATATAAAAAGTACATCTTTCAGGTAAAAAAGGAACCCCCTTTTCCCACGGGATATCATCACTAGTAGAAAAAGGGTCTAATGTGCAGCTCATTAATCCCGGTTTGAAATTGAGCCGGCACGAATGTGACCATTAGTGCCGGTTCCAACGGCTAGGCGGGCCGCTCCCTTTAGTTCCGGTTCGTGCGGAACCTTTACCATCGATTCGTGCCACAAATCAGTACTAAATGGTGTGGTGGCAGGATGTTGTCAGACTGGGGCCCGTCCAGCACCTTTAGTACCAGTTCTTGCCACGAACCGGTAATATAGGTCATCCTTCATATAAACCCTTCGTCCAGCTCGCTCTGTTCTTCCCCCGTTCCCCTCTCCTCCTTTCTGTTCTTCTCCCTCGAGCTCATCACACATTTTGCCCAAATTTTGTCAAGATTTTTAGGCCCCATACATTCAAGTGATCACAAAGGTTAGCAACTTTGTCCTTTCATCTCTAATTGCTAGATTAGCTCTTGCAATGCTTTATATAGTGATTAGTTTGTGGGTTTTAGTAATTTGGGAGGAATTATATGTGGTAGTATATTTGATTTGTATGCAATTTGAGCTTAAAATAACTCTTAGTTTGCATATGTAGGTGTGGTTTACTTAGTGCCTTCCCGTCTCCGTCGTAACAACCTTCGATCGTCCGCAGCGACCCGTCGCCGGCACCACCTTGTGGTGAGCCTCTTGTTCTTATCTTTTTATACAAAAAAATCATGTTTGTGTGATTTAGATATATACAGTAGTAGAAAAAGGGTCTAATGTGAAACTCATTAGTCCTGGTTAACAATTGAACCACACTAATACACTAGTGCAGAATCGGGCTTTTGTGCCGGCTCGTGATGGCCTTTAGTGCCGGTTGGTGAACCGGCACTAAAGAGTGGGAACTAAAGGCCCCCCCTTTAGTACTGGTTCGTCACGAACCGGCGCTAAAGTGCAAACACATGGCACGAGCCAGGCCCGGGTGCGTGTTGGACATTAGTACGGGTTGGTAACACCAACCGGTACTAAATGTTTGGGTGTTTTTTTTATTTTTGTGTTTTCAATTTGGCTTTATTTTCCATTTAATTCTTTTTTGTTTGCTGGTATTTCACGATACTACAAATTGTACACATTATGCATACATATAAATAGATTTTCCAGTATGTAGAACCACATATATATATATATATATATAATATCATCCAATGTCTCACAGCCAACACCATTAACTATTCACACATACACATGTATATACATATACAATTTCTCCTACATGTTGCCTTGGTGCCTTCGGAGCACGATGACAAGTGGTTCATGGGGGCGGTAGCGGGTAATAGTATTCTCCTTTGGGATCTATGACCTGGTCGAGCAAAAATCTGGCTATTTCCTCTTGAAGTGCTTGTATGCGATTCGATGGTAGGAGCTTATCCCGCACCGACCTGAACTGTTAAGAAGGAGATCAATATGTATGTGTGTTAGTTGTGTGACTAGATATCGATAATGTTGTGAATAGTGTTCTGACAAAAACGTACCCAGTCATGTCTATCAGATCTGCTCCTTTCGCACGTCATCATGCGAATGTTCTATAAGCGTAGAATGCACACAGATTATTCCCGGCGCCCGCCTCAGGGCCTTTACGAGAATGGAATTGAATCAGATAATGATTAATCAAGCATGATAATTAATTAATGATATTGAAACAAGAATTAAAGAGATGGTAGCTAGCTATTACTACTTAATTACTTACCTTGGGTCGATGCCAAAATAACTTTTTTGGCCACGTGCCTGGAGTGACCTTGATGATCTTTGCCCATGCCCTGCCCGCCGGCAAAGAAAATTAATAAAGGGGTTATTAAATAGTTCATATCAGGAACTAATAGTTAATAATGATTGAAATTACCTGTTGACTATCCCCTTCACAATGGTGTAGTCTTTATCTTCTTTAGTTAGTGAGTTCAGTAATTCAACTTTTCCTTCATCAACTTTAATGTCTAACAAGACCCAGTGCCAACTGCATACGCACACGTTTGCATGTCTTAATTAAGCGGGCATGTGCATAAAATTAATCAACTACGGTAAACCATATACACTTAATTATTAACATCTAGCTAGCTAATAAGCAAAAACAGAATTTGTAGTACAAGACAGTGTGACTCACGGGAAGTTTTAAGGAAGTAGTATATCTTCATTGGTATTGAGGCGCTTCAAGAACTCTAGCATGTTTTCCTCTACAACAGCTTGACAATGTTCAATCTCCCATATTTCCTGATTAATGGTATTTGGGTCAATGAACCCAACGCCATAGCGTCCAGCTTTTTTCATTTCATACATCTTCATCCTGCATATAATACCATAAAAAAAAGAATATAATGAGGATAATTACATCTAATGATTGATCAAAATTATCACTACATAACTAGCTTGAGACTTAAATTACAGAAAGAAGTCACTTACAGACAATAGCAACTGACGATAGACTTGTCGAGTGCGTCTTGATTAAATAACTGAAATAGTTCTGGATACTCAATGGCCAGAGCTTTCTCATGGTAATAATGATCATGCTTGACATTCACCATGAGGGACTCTCGATTGGAAATCTTGGTAATGTTCATGTACCATTGATGCAATTGATACATTCTCGTTGAGAGGTCCTTGACCTTGTCTGGATGGACCAAAGGTTTGCCCCGGACATATTGCCATGCTATTTCCGATTCTTTAAGAGTAGGCATGGGATCGATTTCGAGGAGTTGTCCAACAGAGATATTGAGCATTTGAGCCTGCATTATATGATCCTCTGTTATTACCACATCGCCATGCTAGGGAACGCTAACGGTTTGCCCACAATAATATTTTGCGCGCGTACTACTCCTCTCATGTGTTGTTGGCACAACAAGCGGAGGGGTCGCTTGTGCCGCCTGTTCTCCCAACTGGGGAACGGTTTTCCCGCATTTTTTGCCAGCTGCTTGTTGGCTCGAGCTTGAGCTCGCTTCCTTCTGTAGTCGTGCTCGAGGTGCCTTCCTGATTTGGCGCTCATAGTCCGAGTCAACAGGCTTGGGAGCTGGTTCTCTAGCCATACGAATGAAGTGGTCAATTACTTTCTCAGGCACTTTCTCCTTTGGCGGCGGTGCTGATTTCGGTCCAAAATGGGCGTCCACCTCGGCTTGCACTATGGCTGCGTTTTGCTCCTCAGTCATGTCGTAAGGCCTCTGACGAAGAGGAGCGAGGCTTGGACCATATTTATATCGCTTGCCTTCGCCTGTACTTCCTGAACTACCTCGACTCGTACCGCTACTCACCAAAGCTGCGGGATGTCTCTTCTGCGATTGCTGAGCCGGTGGAGGCGGCCGGCGTGGAGTTGGACCAGGAGAAGTGGCTGACGATGTGCGGGACTTGAAGCAGGAGGTGTGGCGACGACACGGTGCGGACTTGAAACCGGAGAAGTGGCATGACGCTGCGCGGGCTTGAAACCGGAGGAGTCGGCTCACGCGTTCGGGGACTTGGAGGAGGTGGCGGACTTGAGGAGGAGTCGTCTCACGCGTTCGTGGACTTGGAGGAGCATGAGTCTCTGACTCGGTGGCGGACTTCGAGGCGTCGGCGGGCAGCGCGATGTCGGTGGACTTGAAGATGATGCAATCCTTTCTCCATAGGATGATACGATGTATGGCCTCTCCCAGTGTGCGCTCGTCTTCACCTCCAAGAATGTCAAGCGTTAGCCCCGAATATGGGTCCACCAATTCATCAACCATGACACGAGCATAGCCCTCTAGAATCGGGATGCAATGGTAGGTTGCTTTGGGGGTAACCGGAAAAGCAACACCGTCCGCCACCTTCATGGATATGTTCTTCATTTTGGAGTGTAGCTCGCAGTTAGTGTTCTCTATGATCTCATCCACAGGGTATGTATCCAGCAGTGTGTTGCCCGGGGCAAAACCAACGCTGCTTCTCGGCTTGGATGGGACGGTGCTATCCAATGCTGGACGATCATCCGCTTGCTGCTGCCGCTGCTGAGACCCCCTTTCCTGGCTAAGTGAGTCGATCTGCTGTTGCTGCTGCTGGAATTTGAGTGCCAGGTCCACGTGCCTTGCTTCTAGGCCTTGAAGGCGTTCTGCATCCTGCTTCCTCTGCTCCTCCTCCAGCTTCCTTTTCTTCTCCTCCTCCATCTTCCTTCTTGCACGGCTCCTGTAGTCCTCGTTCCATTGTGAAAAGCCCTCATACCAGGGAATAACGCCCATGCCTCATGTTCTTCCCGGGTGTTCAGGATTTCCCAGGGCGCGCGTAAGCTCGTCGTTCTCTCTGTTGGGCATGAACACCCCCCTTCGAGCTTCATCTATTGCGTCAATTATCTTTTGTTCGGCTCCTTTTAGACTTGCCTTCCGCGAAACTTCGCCTGTCTTCGGGTCCAACGCTCCCCCATGCGCATAGAACCAAGTTCTGCACGTGGGGGGCCAGTGTCGAGTAACCGGAGTGACCCCTGCATCCTCCATCTCTTGCTCAGACTTATCCCACTTAGGCAATCCCACCGCGTAGCCACCTGGACCCAGCCTATGGAACTGCGTCTTTCTTGCGGCATTTGCCTTGTTTTTCATCGACCGTTCCTTAGATATTTCTGAATCCTTGAAGGTCACGAAATCGTCCCAGTGCTCTCTTTGCTTCTCCAGTGTTCCCGTGAAATCTGGAGTCTTGCTTTCATTAGCGAGGTAGTTGGCCCATACAGTTTTCTTGTGGGTGTTGAATGCAATTGCCATCTTCTTAAGAGCAGCGGCCTTGACTTTCTCCACATCTGCTTCAGTGAAATGATCTGGTAGGGTGAAATGTTCCATCAAGGATTTCACAAGGTCTTTTTTGGCTCTGTCGTCGACCCAAGTAACACTTGGACGTTTAGTCTTTGGCTCTTCCCATTCTTGAATGGAGATCGGGAATTTGTCCTTCACAAGAACTCTGCACTGACGAGTCCACTTGTCCGCAACAGTCTTAGGCGTGAGGGGTTTGCCACTAAGTTTGGTGGAATCGATGTGGTACTTTACACCATACTTCAACAATCTGCCCGGGCCTCACTTTGTCTTGCTATCTGTAGAAGCAGATTTGCTCAATCCGGAGGGCTGAAAGAAGAAAGATCGATTCGTTAATATATCTTCAATAAAAAAACATGTGATGATCACCATGATGCATGCTTAATTATATAAATATACCTCGCCGGTAGTCTTTGTTATTTGAAGATCAGCATTATGCGTGTCATCACAAACATTATCTCATGTCATAATCATAATCATAGTTCATGACTTCATCAGCCCGATTAAATCGAGATCGAATATCTTTTCATCACCCTCTCCGGTATTGTTCACATATTGGGAGCCGTCATCTGCTTCATTCAGACCATCTAGCCTGTGAGGGCTGTGTATGATGTCGAACAATTCCTCTTCTCTCTTTCTGCCGGTATTGTCCGCCATAGCTTTTACTTTACTAATATAGAAGAAATATAAAACAATTTAGTATGCAAATTACAATGCATGGATGCAATTAATCAATAAGGAAAAACTGAATCTCGAATACATCTCTCGAATATATAATCTCGAATACATCATCGATCGTCTTAATATATATAATCTCGAATACATAATCTTGAATATTATATATCGAATACATCACTGGCTAGGTACCTAATAAAGATCGAGTACTACAGAAGAATCTAGGGCGCCACTCGCGGTTCCTAGGACGCGGGCGGTGCACACCCAAAGAGAAGGAACCATCACAGGATCATATCTCCGGTCATCTGCCCAAAGAACCCGCCAAGTAGTGGAGAACCTGACGTCGTCCATAGCAGCCATGTGGCGATGGACGTGCTCATCTTCCTCCCTAATACGGCGACGCACCACCTCCGGCAGGGCCAGCTGCCTCTGCACCGAATGTGGCCCACGCGAACGCCACCAAAGAAGATCAGGGTCGACGACGGGATCCGAGGTCGAGTTCCTCACCAAGCGGCGCGCCCCTCCAGGTAGCACCTCCCAGTGCCAGCTCGGCGGAGCCCAGTCCCGGACATGGGTCCCCTCAAGCAGGACGTCGTCGCGAACGGGTCGACGGCGAGGATGCGGGCCGGGCATATCGTCGAGAACAAATACTATATGCCCGCAAAAAGTAACATTTTTTGAATGATTGGATTGTGATAACTAAAATTCTATATATATATATATATATATGCAAATTCTAACAATTTGACATTAATCTAATTCATCTAACTAAAACTAATTCTAAAATTTCCTGATTATATAACTAACATTTCCATAACAATTCTAATATTTATATAACTAAAAAACAAAAAAATTGCTAACATTTCTATAAATATTTCTATAACTAAAAAACAGAAAACATTTATAACATGTCTATAAAACTAACATTTCTAATATTTATATAACTAAAACACAGAATAATTTCTAACATTTATAGAAAAATTTATAACAAAACAAACTAATGTGTGTGTGTGTGTAGAGTGTGTGTGTGTGTGTGTGTGTGTGTGTGTGTGTGGGTGTGTGTGTGTGCGTGTGTGTGTGTGTAGTGTGTGTGTGTAGTGTGTGTGTGTGTGAGTGGACATGGCGGCGGGCGAGCGAGGCGACGACGGGCGGCGACGACGGGCGGCGGGGGCGGCCGGGCGGCGGGCGACGGCGGGCGCGGCGGCACGGGACGACGGGGACGATGGGATGGGGACGGCGGGCGGCGGCGTCGGCGGGCGGCGACGAGGGAGGGACGGTCGGGTCGACGATGAGGCGGGGCGGCGACGATCGGGCAGGGCGGCGCGACGGAGGAGGAAACTGAGGGAAGAACAGCGGGAAACTGAATTTTTTTCAAGTGTTGTATATATAGGATGGACCTTTAGTACCGGCTGGAGCTACCAACCGGTACTAAAGGTCTGTTTAACCAACCAGCGGCGAAGCGCACCCCTTTATTTCCGGGTCGTGGCACCAACCGGCACTAAAGGGGGGGTCTTTAGTACCGGTTGGAGCCACGACCCGGTACTAAAAGGGGTGCGCTGGCTCCAGGCGGTGCGCAAGTTTAGTCCCACCTCGCTAGTCGAGGGGCTACTGCACTTGTTTATGAGCCCCAGTGCGGTAGCTCTCTCGAGCTCCTCTCCTAACCAGGCCTACTGGGCCTACCTGTCCTCTTCTCCCAGTGGGCCTACTGGGCCTTTGCGGGCCTGCATCCTGGCCCAACAAAAGGTTGTGTTGCTAGTCGTATGCAGGCCGCTTTGGCCCAGTAGGGTGGGCTTTTTTTTAATTTTTTTTGCTTTATTTATTTTTGTTTTATTTATTTTTGAGTTGTTTTTTTCTGTATTTAGAGTTTCTTTGTGAATATTTTTGCTTTAGGTACAAAAATTACAAACTTTCATTAGTGCGGTAGTTTTCAAATTTGAATAGTTTAAATTTTGAATTATTTGAAATTTGTGTGAATCACTAGTTTGTGAATAGCTTAACTTTGAAAAAAGTTTTTTCAGTGATTCTTTTTTATTATGTTTAATATTAGTGTGTTTTATCATTATATTCAATTTGGTAATGCTTAGGTTATATAAAAAAGAAATGCCTTTGTAACAGTTCAGTTTTCGTCGGAAACCCAGATACTTCGAAAGAGATTGTCCATTTTGTAAACGAAGTGCATCCAGTTTTTGCCGTAACCCTCTCTACTTTCTTGCACATGCTATTTGTATGAAATTATGATACCATGCCAACTTTCAACCTTTTCTTAGTTCGTTTGAAATGCTTTTCAATTTCAAGGTCATTTAGCTGGAAAAAAATCAGTAAATGCATGAAAAGAATTTGTTTGCGCATAAAATTTCTTCACGTTTCAAATGCCAAAACACATAACTACCCTAACTATTACAGACATTCCCTCCTGGGTGTGAAACACAGAAGAAAGTGATGATAGTGAAGCCGATCACATCCCAGATCTTTCGGTGTGAAACTTTTTCTTCGCGTGTGTCCCATTGCGCCGTAACCATGGAAAATCTTCATCATTTAATAGGATGCTCGTGTCAATATTCACTGTGAAAGGAGCAATTTCATCAAACTTTTCATAATCTTCTGACATGTCTATCTTGTCATCCACTCCCACGATGTTTCTTTTTCCTGAAAGAACTATGTGGCGCTTTGGCTCGTCGTATGATCCATTCGCTTCCTTATCTTTTCTTTTTCTCGTCCTGGAAGACATGTCTTTCACATAAAAAACCTTCGCCACATCATTGGCTAGGACGAATGGTTCGTCTTCATACGCAAGATTGTTGAGATCCACTGTTGTCATTCCGAACTGCGGGTCTTCCGTTACCCCGCCTCGTGTCATATTGACCCATTTGCACCGAAACAAAGGGACCTTCAAATCACCTGATCCATAGTTAAGTTCCCATATGTCCTGTATGTAACCATAATATGTTTCCTTTCCCGTGTTGGTTGTTGCATCAAAGCGGACACCACTGTTTTGGTTGGTGCTCTTCTTATCTTGGGCGATCGTGTAAAAAGTATTCCCATTTATCTGGTACCCTTGGAAAGTCATTATATTCGAAGATGGTAACTGGGACAGGGAGTACAGGTCATTTTGAATATCACCATCATTCAGGGCACGTTTCTGCAACCAACCGGCGAAAGTCCTCGTTTGTTCGCGTGTAATCCAGTCGTCAGACTTCTCCGGTTGTTCGGACTGTAGAAAATTCTTGTGTTCCTCCATATACGGAGCCACCAAGGCGGAATTCTGTGGAACTGTGTAGTGTGCTTCAATGAGAGAATGCCCGTCCATACATATTATTTGATGCCCTCCTAGCATGCCTTTTCCTTCCAGTCTGCCCTTATGCCGCGATTCAGGAACACCAATCGGCTTAAGGTCAGGAATGAAGTCAATACAAAACTCAATGACCTCCTCATTTTCATGGCCCTTCGAGATGCTTCCTTCTGGCCTAGCACGGTTATGAACATATTTCTTCAAGACTCCCATGAACCTTTCAAAGGGGAACATATTGTGTAGAAATACAGGACCCAAAACGTTAATCTCTTCACAAAGGTGAACTAGGACGTGCGTCATGATGTTGAAGAAGGATGGTGGGAACACCAACTCGAAACTGACAAGACATTGCACCAAATCATTCTGAAACCTTGGTATGATTTCTGGATCAATTACCTTCTGAGAGATTGCATTGATGAATGCACATAGCTTCACAATGGCTAATTGAACGTTTACCGGTAGAAGCCTCCTCAGTGCAACCGGAAGGAGTTGCATCATAATCACGTGGCAGTCATGAGACTTTAGGTTCTAGAACTTTTTCTCTGCCATACTTATTATTCCCTTTATATTCGATGAGAAGCCAGACGGTACCTTCATGCTGAGCAGGCATTCGAAGAAGATTTCCTTCTCTTCTTTGCTAAGAGCGTAGCTGGCCTGACCCTGATGTATGCCGTCTTTTCCGTGCATACGTTGCTAGTCCTCCCGTGCCTCTGGTGTATCTTTTGTCTTCCCATACACGCCCAAAAAGCCAAGCAGGGTCACGCAAAGATTCTTCGTCACGTGCATCACGTCGATTGCGGAGCGGACCTCTAAGTATTTCCAATATGGCAGGTCCCAAAATATAGATTTCTTCTTCCACATGGGTGCGCGTCCGTCAGCGTCCTTCGGAACAGGTTTTCCGCCAGGACCCTTTCCAAATATTACCTCCAAATCCTTTACCATATCATGTACATCAGCACCAGTACGGTGGCGAGGCTTCGTCCGGTGATCCGCCTCACCTTTGAAATGATTGCCTTTCTTTCTTACGGGATGCCTTGTCGGAAGAAATCGACGATGTCCCAGGTACACATTCTTCCTACAACTATCCAAATATATATTGTCGGTATCATCCTAATAGTGCGTGCATCCGCGGTATCCCTTGTTTGTCTGTCCTGAAAGGTTACTGAGAGCAGGCCAATCATTGATGGTCACGAACAACAATGCCTTTAGGTCAAATTCTTCCTGTCCGTGCTCATCTCACGCACCCACACCTTTTCCATTCCACAGCTGTAATAGTTCTTCAACTAATGGCCTTAGGTACACATCAATGTCGTTGTCGGGTTGCTTAGGGCCTTGGATGAGCACTGGCATCATAATGAACTTTCTCTTCATGCACAACCAAGGAGGAAGGTTATACAAACATAGAGTCATAGGCCACGTGGTATGGTTGCTGCTCTGCTCCCCAAAAGGATTAATGCCATCTACGCTTAGACCAAACCATACGTTCCTAGGGTCACCTGCAAACTCCTCCCAGTACTTTCTCTCGATTTTTCTCCGATGCGAACCATCAGCGGGTACTCTCAACTTTCCGTCTTTCTTACGGTCTTCTGCGTGCCACCGCATCGCCTTCGCATGCTCTTTGTTTTGGAACAAACGTTTCAACTGTGGTATTATAGGAGCATACCCCATCACCTTGGCAGGAATCTTCTTCCTGGGGCGCTCACCCTCGACATCACCAGGGTCATCACGACTGATCTTATAACGCAATGCACCGCATACCGGGCAAGCGTTCAAATCCTCGTACTCACCGCGGTAGAGGATGCAGTCATTAGGGCATGCATGTATCTTTTGCACCTCTAACCCTAGAGGGCAGACAATCTTCTTTTCTTCATACGTACTCTCGGGCAATTCGTTGTCCTTTGGAAGCATATTCTTTATCATTACCAGCAACTTTCCAAATCCCTTGTCAGATACACCATTCTCTGCCTTCCATTGCAGCAATTCAAGTGTGGTGCCCAACTTTTTTTTGTCAGCTTCGCAATTCGGGTACAACAATTTCTTGTGATCCTCTAACATGCGCTGCAACTTCGTCCTTTCCAGATCACTTGTGCAGTTTCTCTTTGCATTGGCAATGGCCCGACCTAGATCATCAGCGGGCTCATCTGATGCCTCGTCTTCAGCTTCTACCCACGTTGCCGGCTCAGCTTCTTCCCCCATTGTTGTATCATCGTATTCAGGGAACCCATGGCCAGGATAGCCGTCGTCATCCTCTTCTTCTTCATTGTCTTCCATCATAACCCCTATTTCTCCGTGCTTGGTCCAAACATTATAGTGGGGCTTGAAACCGGACTTAAATAGGTGAATGTGAATGGTTTTTTCTGTAGAGTAACTATGACCATTCTTATAGCCAGCACATGGACAAGGCATAAAACCATCCGCCCGCTTGTTTGCCTCAGCGGCCCGCAAAAAAGTATGCATGCCATTAATGAACTCAGGAGAGCATCGGTCATCGTACATCCATTGTCGGCTCATCTTCATTACACAACACCAAATAGACCAAATTAATACAAGTTCATAAATAAAGTTCATATATAGCACTTAATTAAATGCAACAAACAAATAACTCTCTAGCTAAAGAATTTAAATGCAACAAAAAATGCGATGAAGATGGCATATTTTCTAATCTTTCTAATCTTCAACCTCATTTTCTCCATCTTGATCTTGTGATCATCGACGACATCGGCAACATGCAACTCCAATTCCATCTTCTCCCCCTCAATTCTTTTCAATTTTTCTTTCAAATACTCGTTTTCTCTTTCAACTAAATTTAACCTCTCAACAATAGGTTCGGTTGGAATTTCCGGTTCACATACCTCCTAGATAAAAATATCTATGTCAACTTGATGGGCATAATTTGTCATAAACACGAAATGCAACAACTAGTTTTAAAAGAGAATATACCACATCCGAATCATAACAAGGACGAGGGCCGACGGGGATGGATATCGAAACCATGGCACTATGTATAACAAACAACGTACGGGTAAGATAATTATACGAGTAACTATACATACAAATCACACAAACATCAATTTGGTAATGTAAAACATTCATGAACAAGAGCCTCACCACAAGGTGGTGACGGTGATGGGACGGTGCAGGCGATCGACGGTGGTTACGACGGAGATTTAGAAGGCACTAAGTAAACCACACCTACATATACAAACTAAGTGTTATTTTTGACCTCAAATTGCATATAAATCAAATACTAGCAAATAAAATTCCTCCTAGATTAATCACTATACAGAGCATTGCAAAAGCTAATCTAGCAATGAGAGTTGAAAGGACAAAGTTGCTAACCTTTGTGATCATTTGAATGGATGGGGGCCTTTAAATCTTGACAAATTTTGGGCAAAATTTGTGAGGAGCTCGAGGGGAAAGGGGAAGAACAGAGGAGAAGTGAGGGGAAAGGGGAAGAACATAGTGGCTCGGGTGGACGAAGGGTTTATGTACGTCGACCTTTAGTACCGGTTCGTGCCACGAACCGGTACTAAAGGTACTGGACGGGCCCCAGACTGACAACACCCTGCCACCACCCTCTTTAGTACAGTTTCATGGCACGAACCGGTACTAAAGGTTCGCCACGAACCGGTACTAATGAGGACGGCCGGTTAGGCGTTGGAATCGGCACTAATGGACAGATTAGTGCCGGCTCGAAACCAAACCGGCACTAATGTGTCTCATATTAGGTCCGTTTTCTACTAGTGATATGACCATTAGTGCCGGTTCCAACGGCCAGGCGGGCGGCACTCATTAGTACCGGTTTGTGGCGAACCTTTAGTACCGGTACGTGCCACGAACCGGTACTAAAGAGGTGGTGGCCTTTAGTACTGGTTGGTGGCTCCAACCGGCAGTTGGAGCCACCAACCGGTACTAAAGGTGGTGGCCTTTAGTACGGGTTGGTGGCTCCAACCGGTATTAAAGACCCCCCCCTTTAGTACTGGTTGGAGCTACCAACCGGTACTAAAGCTGGTGCGCTGCCACCCGTAGTGCACAATGTTTAGTCCCACCTCGCTAGTTAAGAGGAGCTTGCACCGGTTTATAAGCCCCGCCGTGGCTACCATGTTCAGCTCCTCTCTAAGCAGGCCTTTGTGGGCCTATTGCAAGTCTTCTGCCCTATGGGTCCTACTGGGCCGTACGGGCCTGCATCCTGGTCCAACTAAAATTGGATTTCTAGTCGTATGCCGGCAGTGTCGGCCCAGTAGGCGGGCTGTTTTTGCTTTATTTCAAAAAAAATCCTTATCAACCGGGACTAAAGGTCCCCCAGACCACGGCGTGCCTTGTGCCACGTGGTTGGCCTTTGGTCCCGGTTCGTGTTGAACCGGGACTAAGGGGAGGGGGACCTTTAGTCCCCACTCTTTAGTGCCAGTTCCAGAACCGGTACTAAAGGTCCTTACGAACCGGTACTAAAAGTCGTTTTTCTACTAGTGATAGTTACTTGTATAATTATCTTACCCGTACGTTGTTTGTTATACATAGTGCCATGGTTTTGATATCCGTCCCCGTCGGCCCTCGTCCGTTTTATGATTCAAATGTGGTATATTCTGTTTTAAAACTATTTGTTGCATTTCGTGTTTAGGAAAAATTGTGCCCATCAAGTTGACATAGATATTTTTATCTAGGAGGTATGTGAACCGGAAATTTCAACCTACACTACTAGGGAAAACCCTAGCAGTAGCGCGTGTTTTGTGCCCACTAGTAGCGCGGGTGGCCACGCTACTAATAAGGCGCTACAGCTATTGCTTAGCGGTAACGCGTGCCATCACGCCGCTCTCGCTAGGACAAATAGCTGCAGCGCTTGTTCACTACCGCGCTACTGCTAAGGTATCTACTTGCAGCGTGTTTTCTTTCCATCGCTACTAGTATTTTTTTAATTTTTTTTATTTTTAGTGTATTTATGCGCCATCATACAAATATTGGTACAATACCAGCTGTTATGAGGTTTACATCATTATATCCATAACAGTGTATTAAATGAAGGTGGATTAGGTTCAAGTGGAGGCAATATGTGGTGCATGTCCAAAGTATACTACTAATCCAAACTTGATCTAGTTTGGACTAGTAGTACTTTCGATGTTCACCACATGTTGCCTCCACTTGAATCTAATCCGCCAGCACAAGATATTTAATCATCATCATGGTCATTACCACCAACAATATTTATTTAATCACCACTAACACTAGCTAATAATAATCATCATAGTCATTACCACCAACACTAGCTATTTTATCATCATAGTAATAGTGTAGCACATCATCATCCTGAAACTCATTTCTAGCCAGCTACTCACTCCTGCTGCTCTCTCTTAGGTAAAAGAACATAAAACATGTGTAGCTCTCCTCCTTGATCAAATTGGAGCATGCAGATGAAAACCTGTCTCCTAATGGTGGAAGGCGCCTCTGTTTGCTGCTCCCTAGTACTTCTCTACGCTCCCCCAACACATATTTGGTCCAGTCTTGCACTATTAAGCATCCGTCGCTAATCTTGAATGCACTAAAGTAAGCTGTAGGATATCTTGGCCGTAAGTTGATAATACTCATGATACCTTTAGTCTCGATCCCATAAGGCACAACATTCATCGGGAGTCCCTGTTGAAGAACATCGTATGGTAACATACTTAGCAATGAAGTTTAGCTTCAAAAATAATGTATGGAAAAGATGCAATGAGGACAA
Source organism: Aegilops speltoides (assembly GCA_021437245.1). NCBI lineage: Eukaryota > Viridiplantae > Streptophyta > Magnoliopsida > Poales > Poaceae > Aegilops > Aegilops speltoides. Next base: position 37,008,142 of record CM038147.1, read on the forward strand.
AAAGTAAAAATCTTACCATCCTTCCCAAATGGATGTGACCGTAGTTCATTACGAACACTATTGGTCGCACATTTTCAGTACTAACATATCTAAATGCAGGAAGAAAATTTGTCTTGACAGTATCAAGATCCTCAAGCCATGAAACATAATGACTGAGCTCCTCGCAGTTGAGTTCACCCCCAGGACAGTATACGGTCCTGTCTACCAAGCGTTGGACATGTTTGCTTGCACGGAAATAAGCTGACAATACAAATTAGTTGTCAACTATTTTTGAATAAACAATATCAAAGACATAAATATGGTTGAGAAACTTACATAATAGTATAACTGGAGGCATTTGCACATTGACCCAATTGTCGGTATTACCTTCAATATCATCTTCCGGACGAATATCAAAGGTGATAACCATATCAGGCTCAAATGCATAAGTCTTGCATAGTGCTCGCCATGTTTTGCATCCAGAATAGGTGTAGTCGTCTGAATTGTATAACTTCGCATGGAAAATATAACCATGCCCGGTCTTCAAGTAAACTTTCTTTTCCTCCATACTATGACTGAAACCTATCTTATCCAATACAAAAACTCTTGCATGGCAGGGGATACGCTAGTAGAATAGTAAAAAAATATAAGTTGAAGCAAATGAAGCAGATGTCATGCTTAATTACGAAAACTCTAGCACACGACGGGTATTGGCGCGGGCGGTGGACACCCACAGAGAAGGCACCATCACGGGATCATAGCTCCAGTGAGATCCCCGGAGAACCTGCCAAGTATTGGAGAACAACCTGTGCTCCAACGCAAACAAGTAGCGACGGACGTGCGCGTCCTCCTCACTGACACGGTGACGCACCACCTCCGCGGAGTCCTCGAGCCTCTGGATCGTCACTGGCCCACGCGACCGCCACCAAAGAAGGTTCGGGTCAACGACAGGCTAACTCCTCACCAACCTGCGCCCCCCGGTAGGTAGCGCCTCCCAGTACCACCCCGGCGGAGCCCCGTCCCGGACATGACCGATCTGGTCAAGCAGGTGTCGTCCTCCGCCGACTCGAGGACGAGGATGCGAGATAGGCATCGTCCACGTCGAGGCGGGAAAAATTGCTTTAACTAAAAAATAGAAACTAGTTCTATTAATTCAACTAGTTCTTACTAAAAATAAGTACCTAGGAACTACTGCCCTAATTACCATCTAAGTAATTAACTAACTAGCACTAAAAATAGCCTAGGGTTCATACTAACTAGCACTAAATAGCTAGGGTTCATACTAAGCAGAGAATAGGGATCGGAAGGGGAGAGTGCTTACAGAGGGCAGGGAGAGAGATGGGGTCGGGGGAGATGGCGGCACCGAGGCGCGGCGAGGTGGGGTCGGGGGAGACGGCGGCAAGGCGGGTCGAGGGAGATGGCGGCGAGGCGGGTCGGGGAGACAATGGCAGGCAGGTCGGGGAGACGCAACGACAGGCGGGTCGGTGGAGACGACAAGCAGGCGGGTCGGGGAGACGACGGCGAGGCGGGGTCGGGGGAGACGGCGGCGAGGCGGAGGCGACGAGGAATAGTAGAGGAGAATTGGGGGAGGAAGTAGAGGAGAGGGAATCAGGCCGCGCGGGGGGTTAGGTGAAAATAGCTTTAACTGTAGCGTGGGGACGTAAAACGCGTTGCTGCTAAAATCCATAGTAGTAGCGCTGTTCGCGGAAGGGCGCTACTACTATACCTAGCACGTCAGAAACGGTGTGGCAATTTAGTAGTAGCGCTTTCTGTAACTGTCGCGCTAGTGCTAAGCGGCTAACAGTAGCACAGTTCTGCCGGACGCGCTACTGCTAAGTAGCAGTAGTGCCTCATTTTGACAAGCGCTACTGGTAACATTATGTGTATAAGGTTTTACCTAGTAGTGCTACCCTATTGTCGAGAGGTTAAATTTAGTTGAAAGAAAAAACAAGTATTTGAAAAAAAAATTGAAAAGATTTGAGGGGGAGAAGATGAAATTGGAGTTGCATGTTGCCGATGTCGTCGATGATCACAAGATCAAGATGGAGAAAATGCGGTTGAAGATTAGAAAGATTAGAAAATATATCATTGATAGTGTGGCTTGGTATCATTATGCTGTTGGATCAATTGTTACCTTAGTTGCGATCTTGATCGCATTTATTGTTGCATTTAAATGCTTTAGCTAGAAAGTAATTTTATATTGCATTTAAGTGTTGTATATGAACTTTATGTATGAACTTGTATTAATTTGGTCTATTCGGTGGTGTGTAATGAAGATGCGTCGGCAATGGATGTACGATGACCGATGCTCTCCATAGTTCATTGATGGCGTGCATACTTTTCTGATTGCGGCTCAGGCAAACAAGCGGGGCAGATGGTTTTATGCCTTGTCCATGTGCTGGCTGTAAGAATGGTCATAATTACTTTAACTCAAGAATCGTTCACGTCCACCTGTTTGAGTCTGGTTTCATGCCCCACTATAATGTTTGGACCAAGCACGGAGAAAGAGGGGTTATGATGGAAGACAATGAAGAAGAAGAGGACGACGATAGCTATCCTGGCCATGGGTTCCCTAAATACGATGATACAACAATGGGGGAAGAACCTGAGCCGGCCATGCGGGAAGAAGCTGAAGAAGAGGCATCAGGTGAGCCCGCTGATGATCTAGGTCGGGCCATTGCCGATGCAAAGAGAAACTGCACAAGTGAAAAGGAGAAGAAGAAGTTGCAGCGCATGTTAGAGGATCACAAGAAATTGTTGTACCCGAATTGCAAAGGTGACAAGAAAAGGCTGGGCACCACACTGGAATTACTGCAATGGAAGGCAGAGAATGGTCTAACTGACAAGGGATTTGGAAAGTTGCTGGCAATGATAAAGAATATGCTCCCAAAGGACAACGAATTGCCCGAGAGTACGTACGAAGCGAAGAAGGCTGTCTTCCCTCTAGGTTTGGAGGTGCAGAAGATACATGCATGCCCTAATGACTGCATCCTCTACCGCGGTGAGTACGAGGATTTGAACGCGTGCCCGTATGCGGTGCATTACGCTATAAGATCAGCAGCGATGATCCTGGTGATATAGAGGGCGAGCGCTCCAGGAAGAAGATTCCCGCGAAGGTGATGTGGTATGCTCCTATAATACCACGGTTGAAATGTTTGTTCCAAAACAAAGAGCATGCCAAGGCGATGCGATGGCATGGAGAAGCCCGTAAGAAAGACGGAAAGTTGAGAGTACCCGCTGACGGGTCGCAGTGGAGAAAAATCGAGAGAAAGTATAGGGAGGAGTTTGCAGGTGACCCAAGGAACATATGGCTTGGTCTAAGCGCAGATGGCATTAATCCTTTTGGGAGCGGAGCAGCAACCATAGCACTTGTCCTGTGACTCTATGTTTGTATAACCTTCCTTCTTGGTTGTGCATAAAGCGGAAGTTCATTATGATGCCAGTGCTCTTCCAAGGCCCTAAGCAACCCGACAACGACATTGATGTGTATCTACGATCATTAGTTGAAGAACTATTATAGCTGTGGAATGGAAAAGGTGTACGTGCGTGGGATGAGCACAAACAGGAAAAATTTGACCTAAAGGCGTTGCTGTTCGTGACCATCAATGATTGGTCTGCTCTCAGTAACCTTTCCGGACAGACAAACAAGGGATACCGCGGATGGACGCACGGTTTGGATGATACCGACAGTATATATTTGGATAGTTGTAGGAAGAATGTGTACCTAGGACATCGACGATTTCTTCCGAGCAAGCATCCCATAAGAAAGAAAGGCAAGCATTTCAAAGGTGAGGCGGATCACCGGACGAAACCTCGCCACCGTACTGGTGCTGATGTACATGATATGGTCAAGGATTTGAAGGTAATCTTTGGAAAGGGTCCTGGCGGACAACCTGTTCCGAAGGACGCTGACGGACGTGCACCAGTGTGGAAGAAGAAATCTTTATTTTGGGACCTGCCCTATTGGAAAGACCTAGAGGTCCGCTCCGCAATCGACGTGTTGCAAGCGACAAATAATCTTTGCTTGACCCTACTTGGCTTCTTGGGCGTGGATGGGAAGACAAAAGATACACCGGAGGCACGGGAGGACCAGCAACGTATGCACGGAAAAGACGGCATACATCAGGGTCAGGCCAGCTACGCTCTTACCAAAGATGAGAAGGAAATCTTCTTTAAATGCCTGCTCAGTATGAAGGTACCGTCTGGCTTCTCGTCAAATATAAAGGGAGTAATAAATATGGCAGAGAAAAAGTTCCATTGTGAAGTCATGAGGGGGCTTCTACCGAAAAACGTTCGATTAGCCATTGTGAAGCTATGTACATTCCTCAATGCAATCTCTCAGAAGGTAATCGATCCAGAAACACACCAGGGTTACAATGATTTGGTGCAATGTCTTGTTAGTTTTGAGTTGGTGTTCTCACCATCCTTCTTCAACATCATGACGCACGTCCTAGTTCACTTTTGTGAAGAGATTAATGTTTTGGGTCCTGTATTTCTACACAATATGTTACCCTTTGAGAGGTTCATGGGAGTCTTGAAGAAATATGTTCATAACGGTGCTAGGCCAGAAGGAAGCATCTCGAAGGGCCATGAAAATGAGGAGGTCATTGAGTTTTGTAATTACCATTGGATCTTGTTAATCATTAAAGTTGACGAAGGAACAATTGAAGTACTGGACTCACTAATTAAAGAAAAACACACCTACTCAACCATGAAGGGGATAGTCGACAGGTAATTACAATCATTATTAACTATATGTCGGCCTCTTTAGTTTGTCATTTCCTGATATCAACTATTTAATAACGCGTTTATTCATTTTCTTTGCCGACGGGCAGGGCTTGGGCAAAGTTCAGGTATTTGAAAGAGGTTCAAGGCGAATGGAAAGAAAAGCTGTATTGGTTTCGACCCAAGGTATAATTAATTAAGTAGTACTAGCTAGCTACCATGCATCTCTTTAATTCCGGGCTATAGAACCGGCACTAAAGCCCCTTACGAACTGGGGCTATAGCCCAGTTCTACACTAGTGCATCTCTTTAATTCTAGTTTCAATACCATTAATTATCATGCTTGATTAATTATTATCTGATTGAATTCTATTCTCGTAAAGGCCCTGAAGCAGGCGCAGGGGAGAGATCAGTGTGCATACTGCGTTTTTTGAGAACATTCGCATGATGACGTCAGAAAGGACCAAAACTGATAGACAGCTATGGGTACACGCGTTTGACAGAACACTAACACATAACTAATACACATGCATATTGATCTCCTTCTTATCAGTTCGAATCGGTGCGGGACACGCTCCTACCAGAGGAGCGCATACGAGCACTTCAAGGAGAAATAGCGGGATTTTTGCTCGATGAGGTCATAGATACCAAAGGGGAATTCTACTACCCACTACCACCCCAATGAACTACTCCCAATTGTCATCGTGCTTCGAAGGCACCAAGGCAAATGCCACTGGCTCTGAAGGCTACTGTAGGCATAACATGTACAATATGTAGTATCATAAAATACCAGCAAACGAAAAAGAATTAAATGAAAAACACAAAACTAAAGGAAAAATAAATAATAAAACCAAAACCCCCAAACTTTTTAGTACCGGTTGGTAACACCAACCGGTACTAAAGCCATCCCTACACCTGGGTTTGGCTCGTGCCACGTTGTAGACCTTTAGCTGCGGTTCCAGCCGAACCGGTACTAAAGGGGGGGACTAAAAAGTCCCCACCCTTTAGTGCCGGTTATAGAACCGGCACTAAAGGCCCTTACGAACCGGGGCTATAGCCCAGTTCTGCACTAGTGCATGATCCCGGTGCTAAATAGGCAACCACTCGTGCACTGGTACTATTTGAGATGGTGTACATCAAAATGCTTTTACGGAGATCAAGGGCGCACTACTAGGAAAAGGGCTATAGATAGGATTGATTCTAATGGCGCACCGTGGAGGCAGTGCGCCACTACTATATACTAATGGCGCACCTGTTCCTGATACGCCATTAGTGACACTAATGGCGCACCGTGGACAGGGTGCGCCACTAGTATGAATTTTTTTTCCATTTTCCCATACATACTAATGGCGCATGAGGTCTACAATGCGCCATTACTATATATAACTACTAATTAATGGCGCACCAATCAGGCTGTGCGCCATTACTGTAAATTTTGTTTTATTCTTTTTTTTGCAAAACTACTAATGGCGCACCCTCTGCTGATGCGCCATTAGTAACCAGGGCACTTTTTGATATCATGGGCACTTTTTGATACCATGAATATTTTTAAATTTCATGGGCACTTTTTGAATTCATGAGGACACTTGATCTCGATTCCCCCTCCATCTCGATCTCGATCCCTCCATCTCGATCGCACCAAGCACCCTCCCGCTAGCTCCACCCATCGCAACCTCCCCGCTCCACCGCCGAGCACCGCCCGACCCCTTACCAAGCACTTTTTGAACATATTTTTAATTTTTTTTACTATTTTTATAAAAAATATTACACTGTTATAATTTAAACAAGTTTGAACATATTTAAACACAAATAAATATAAAAAACAGCATTTAAAATGCATAATAAATATTACTGTTATGATTTAAACAAGTTTGAACATATTTAAACACAAATAAATATAAAAACACCATTTAAAATGCATAAAAAAATATTGGGGATCCTGGGACAGGGTGCGCCACTAATATGAATTTAAAACTACTAATGGCGCACCCTCTGCTGATGCGCCATTAGTAACCAGGGCACTTTTTGATATCATGGGCACTTTTTGATATCATGAATATTTTTAAATTTCATGGGCACTTTTTGAATTCATGACGACACTTGATCTCGATTCCCCCTCCATCTCGATCTCGATCCCCCTCCATCTCGATCGCACCCGCACCCTCCCCCGCTAGCTCCACCCATCGCAACCCTCCCCCGCTCCACCGCCGGAGCACCGGCCCGGCCCCGCACCCGCACTTTTTGAACATATTTTTAATTTTTTTTTACTATTTTCATAAAAAATATTACACTGTTATAATTTAAACAAGTTTCAACATATTTAAACACAAATAAATATAAAAAACAGCATTTAAAATGCATAAAAATATTACTGTTATGATTTAAACAAGTTTAAACATATTTAAACACAAATAAATATAAAAAACACCATTTAAAATGCATAAAAAATATTGGGGATCACAGGAATCGAACCCGGGACCTCCCGGTGTGTCTGCTGCGTCTTGACCAGTCGGGCTAGTGGGTGGGTTACATTTTAGATAGGGTTGGGCTGTAGATATGGCTACTAGGCTAGGTTAAAACAAAATTCTAATGGCGCACCGAGGGTGGTGCGCCATTAGAATAGTTGTACTATAGGCGCACCGGGGTGTGGTGCGCCATTAAAAGCTTCCTCCCCACCTATTCCCCTCTAGCCTCTCTCCTTCCCTCGCCAGATCCCCACTGACCTAACCGTGCGCGCCGCCCGCCTTGACCCATGACGCGCCGCCCGACCCTGCGGACTCCACCCCGCCGCTTCCGCCCCGCCCCACCACCGCCGCCCCCCCCACCACTGCGGACTCCACCCCGCCGCCCCGCCCCACCCCCACCCCGCCCGCCCGCCCCCCCACCCCTGACTCCACCCCGCCCCCGCACCCCAGCGCCCGCCCCGCCGCCCGACCCTCAACGTCCTTGCCTTCCTCCTCGTCGTCGGCGCCGAAAGCAACAACGCAGCACCGTATGCCCCGACCATCCTCCTCCCTTCCCCCTCCTCCTCCTCCCTTGCCCCTCACTGCGCCCGGTAGCGGCCCTTCTCTGTCTCGCAGGCAAGGTCTCTGGCGCCTCTCGACACCGACGCCTCACTGCCGATCCATACACCTCGTCAACCCCGCCCTGCACGAGCTTGCCATCGTCTTCCTCTCGGTGAGATGCACCGTTCCCTCCCTCCTTTACATTAATTGAACATTTTCAGGTTTAGGTTCTGTTAACTGAAAAAGTTTAGGTTTTGTGGTGATTGTCTTGGTCCTTTTCATTTTTGTCATGGCATTCTTGAGGTGCTGATGTGTCTGAGGGCATGAACCATGATCAGGATATTTGAGTAATCTTGTCAACAGATATAACTTTTACATGTTTGCATTACTTCCAAGAGTAACAGCAGGTGCTTAGGACACCTTTAGGAGATTTCTCTGTTTCTGCTTGCTGCATTTGACAAGATCATGTTCTTTCAGATCAAAAGTTCATAGTATCATTAGTTGAATCTGCAGATTTATTTTCTCTCTGAAAAAACTGAACTCCCTTTTCAGTTCAAAAGAAAAGATTATAGTGAACAATGATCCAATTGGTATCACACTTGTTTTAGTTCATGCTTATCTCTGTTCATGTTTCAGTTCAAAAGAAAAGATTATAGTTATTGTCTCTGTTCATGCTTATCTCTGCACAAATAGTTGTTGCAACGGGCTATTGGAACTTTCGATGCTCAAAACTTGCTTCCATGCTCTGCTTCAGATAGCACACAGACAAGATACTACTCCATATACTACTAATACTACTACTGTATTTCATTTCAAAGTTCAAAATGCTGGTACTGAGATTTTCATTTCCAATGAGTGATGTTTTTCCTAGCAGCAGAAAAATAGTAGTAGCCCTGTACTAGGAGTGCATTTTTATTCTAGGGTGATGGATAGATCTAGTGAGTACTGCATTTCAGTTAACTGTTATGGACAATTGTCAATTTTCTGTAATGATGATGGAACATTATAAAGCATTAATTGTACTCAAAGGTATATGAAGGATGATGATCATCTTGCTAGTTTGCTGGGTTTTGTCTCCGACCATTGTGTCGTGATGAATTTGCAGGTACCCGAGAGGCCCTTGAGTTTGCGGAATGTCGATTAACTTCCGTTCGGCAAATTGGGTACTCCATATGTCCTATTTTCAGCAAAGGTCATGCTGAAATTTTCCGTGAATTTTAGCATGACTTTGCTAAAAATAGGACATATGGGGTACTTGCGACTAATGCATGTTTTATGATCTGTTGTAAGGGTACTAATTGGTCTCTTCTGCTGCGTATCAGAGATGGCGGGAAGCAGCCACCGCTGATCTGCGACACCGCAGTACGAGTTGGATGCTTCCGAGTTCTTCACTATCATACTTGAGGCTTCAGTTGGATCCATGACGCTGGTATATAAAACGAGAGAGATCTCCCCTTCACCATCTCATTATGATATCTGTTGTTTGCTACATCACTCATTTTCCCAAACTGCAGAGGCTGCCTGACAGTTTTATGAACATGCTTGATGGGTGAAGATCCGCCAAATAATGTGAAGCTGTGACAGGCCGCAGCGGGTTTCGCAGGCGATGGGATGTGCAGTTGGCGATCAAGAAGGGCCACATGTACTTGTCTCGTGGGTGGGAGAACTTCTACCGTGCCTCGACCTGCAGCTGGGGTACTTCCTTGTCTTGAGTACGACAGCGATGCCAACATGCTCATCGTGAAGGTGTACAACAAGACTATGTGTCGCATGCGATCGCTGCCGATGATGATGCCGATGCGTTCGCCTCTTCTTATTCCTCTACATTTGGCTTTGTCTCACATCGATTGTTAACGGTCATTGTTGCATTTTGGACGATTAGGAGCAGCAGCAATGACATCTACAGCCAAAGCAGCAGCGACTATGGCTGTAGCAAAAGCAGCAGCGATTCTGGCTGTAGCGAAAGCAGCAGCGATTCTGGCACCAGCATAGACAACAAGAAGGATGATCCGGACTAGAGTGCGGGAGAAGAGGAACATAGTGAGGATGAGGAGCTGCATCATGACGATGGGCATCAGGCTGAGGATGACCTAGCGCTGGTGGTGGCTGACCAAGGGCAAGAGATGGTGGTGGCTGACCATGGGCAAGAGATGGAGGTGGCTGAGGATGACCTAGCGATGGTCGTGCCTGAAGGTGGCCTCGCGATGGTGGTGGTGCCTGACAATGACCACGCACCGGTGGTGGCGCCGGCGATCCCACAGCTGGGCGACATGACCACGCCAATTGTGGTAGAAGACTACATCCCACTACCTCCACTGCCTCCACCGCCTCGCCGCTCTAGGCGCATCAGGGAGATGAAGGAGAAGAAGGAGAAGAACTGCCTACTTTGTCAGGTATGTCAGATCTCCTATAGGTTAGCTATCCAAAATGATATATATATATATATATATATACATATATATATACATATATACTTAGTTACATATGTTATCTCTAATATGCTTAGTTTCCTATAGGTTAGCTTCATTTTACCTAAGTTGGCTCTAATATACTAACTTAGAGCTTATATGCTTAGTTTCCTATAGGTTAGCTCCAAAATAACTTATGTTAGCACAAAATGATCAAGTTTACATAATAAGCTTATAGTCTTTTTCTTAATCTTCTTCTTTTCCAAAATGACATAGGTTAGCTTCATTTTACCTAAGTTGGCTCTAATATACTAACTTAGACCGTATATGCTTAGTTTCCTATAGGTTAGCTCCAAAATAACTTATGTTAGCACAAAATGATCAAGTTTACATAATAAGCTTATAGTCTTCTTCTTATTCTTCTTCTTTTCCAAAACTCTTCTTATTCTTCTTCTAGTGTTCTTCCTCTTCTAGTATTCTTCTAGTCTTCTTCTTTTTCTTCTTCTAACTTCTTGTTTATCATTTTGCAGATTTGATTTAATTGACGGAAGCTTGCGTGGATGGGGTGCTTCTTTTCCATTTGTGTTTTTATTTTGTATCAATGTGAAACTTTTGTGAATTGATAGATAACGGTGTTGGATGAACAATGTGAAACTTTTGTAACGACGGAACTATGTGTTGGCTATGTACGTATGTATATATGATGAAACTTGTGTGTTGGATATGATTGCTATATGGATGCTTGTTGTATATATATATATGTGTTGAATATCTCATATGTGAAATAGTGACCTGAGATTAAGAAGAAAAGAATTAAAAAAGTTGTTACTAATGGCGCACTACAATGTGCTGCGCTGTAAGTATAGCAGATAATAGTGGCGCACTGTGAGCAGTACTAATGGCGCACTGCCTGGTGCGCCATTAGAATACCAGATTCTAATGGCGCACATGTGGTGCGCCATTAGAAAAAATTCTAATGGCGTGATGCCAGTGGCGCACCAGCCATGCGCCATTAGAAGGCAAAACTGGTGCGCCACTAGCATGCCTTTTCCTAGTAGTGGCGCATCCAGGAATTGGGTATTAGGGGGGGGGGGGGGCGAAGAAAAGACCAAGACCGTACAAGAGATGCAACCTAAAAAGATGTTTATTATTAATATAGTATTGATGTTAAAATGCGGTGAATATATGTTTTGCAATTGAAATAGTATATTTTATGTACTAATTTTGACAGAGATCTATGTCAACAAGGTCCATCGAAGAAGTTGCCAATAATCTAAACAGTGTTTGTAGTTATTTCCTTGATGTATAAACAATAGATTTGCATGTGGCCATGTATGTCCCCCCCCCCCCCCCAGTCTCCGCCCCTGGGGATGCAATGGCGCTGTATAGGATCAGAAGTAATCAATTCTAAACTTATGAAATACTGCACACGTATTAGAATTAAGATGTTTGATTCCGTGACATTAGTAGTTCTCCTGTATTATTACATTGGAGTGATTTTTTCCAAATTTCCAGCAAGTTCAACAACTCAACATAGACCAGTCTGAGAGACTAAAGTTCATTACAGAAGATATAAGGAGACATAAAAAGTGGATGTGCACACAGGCCTCCTTCGTCGACTATGTATGGAGATTTAGCCTCTCCGCGGCACCATGAGTATCATGCCACAACCACTTCACACTAATTTTCTTGATATTGCCTAAGAAGATAGGATGGCGTAAATATTCTCTCCACCTATCATTGCACGAAATATGCCCGTGCAACCAATCGGGTAACGAAGGTCATCGGAGATTGTGGTGCAAGAAATATCCTAGATTTTATTTTCCTGACTGGATGATGGTAAAGATTAACTGATGGAGTGTGAAGGATCAGTTAAGATAAATAATTTTGTGTCAGTATGGGTGGTTGAGATATGATATTGTTTTGACAATCTAATATCGTGTCTTCTTGTAATTTCCTTTTTCTTTTAACACTTCTCCATCTGTTATTTTTGGTTGCTCATTGACAAAGAGAGTTTTGGTTTGTAGTTGGTACAGAGCAAGTGATGTTTACGACCATCATTCTTTCACCAAAGATTGCTGGGTTGCTCACACCATGCGATACAAAAACTTGCTCGTAGACAGGCTTGAGTGGTAAACATTAAAGTTCTTGTTAATAAACGTAACGGCGTGGATGGTTCGCCTTTCGCCGGTAGTAATTGGTCCGCCCGTGGACTGGACCAAGGTAGGCCACGCCAAGGTTAGCAGGCGCAACGATTACACAACTCTTACTCTGAGCTGCATCCGTCGACTTTCCATGATGGACTTAAAAAACAAATACTAGTCCTGTAGGCCACCACCATTAGAGTGACTATTGAATCATCTCAACCGTCCATGGCATGGCACTCTTTGGAATTCACATTGGTTGTTTATAATTTCATTTTCATTTACATTTTCATAAGGGAAATTTAGTTTTTAAACTTTTCTGAAATTAAGGGCGGTCACATTATTTTGGATAAAAAAAACACGACACACCCATCTCTCCTGTGTTTTCTCCACGAGCAATGTTAAACTGACCATAGCTCACAAGCACAGTTTCGCTTCGTAAGTAAAGACGACTAGAGAAGGCTCAGTCAACCCGGATTAGTGAGCTCTATACCCTTGGTGACTTCACATCGGAAGTTGATAAAGACAGTTTTGCAATATGTACTGCGCTGGAAAGTACTCAACGGGCGCGACCCACGCTAATAATGACTTTCATACCTCTGCCAGCGGCTTGACATAAAAAAGGCAAACAGCCAAAGACTACTGCCTTCAGTTGAAAAAGGGCACTCATGAGGGATGAAGCTATTCCACGTGGTACTCTAGAAGGATTCATGGACCAGGTGGTCGGGCAGGAGTGCTTGATGAAACCTTAAAAGTGATCGTCCTAGCTTGAATTTGACTAGAAGTTGTCCAATTTTTTCCCAATGCCTTTCATTTCTATGAGTAATTTATCACAACCAAACATAAAGTATAGTATGGTAGTATGTTGCATTTCATGTTTGAGTGGGAAGGTAAAAGGCTACGTTAGTGGCATGCAAGAAGGAGGAAGACATATATATAGGAGTTAGCAATGTGTACATCTGCCATCATAAAGGTAGCTTGGCAACATAGATGAGCCTAATTACGAAACTAGAGGATACACCGTGTGGTACTGCTGGGATTGGTTGACGAAAATTTATGTTGATAATAGGAGAACAGAAATTTCAAATACATATGACTCATTATATTTGATTACGTATAGTTTTAACAATATTCTTGAATATAAGTAGAATTTGAAATCTTGAATGGAAACATTTTCCCATGCATGGTACAATGGTCTAGTAGGTGTTTTCCATTGCATGTTGAGTTGAGCCTTATCCCAGTCATAATTTTATGGTTAGGTGACATTCTCGCATGTTGAGATAAATAAGTTAGTGGGGATCGAAAATTCGTTTCTAAGCCCGAGGTCATATGCTCTTGATATCCACATCATCTATTCATATCGGGATCTAAGTGTTTCCAGTATTTCACAATGTATGCCTCTCATGTATCTTCCCTATATTTGGATCCTGGCACGCCGCACTAACTCGCCTCCCCAAAGGGACGGCGACCCGGCACATGAGTACGGTCGACGGACCAGAAATTGTTCTGGGCCGGAGGGACATCGACATCACGCCGGAGTGGACGTCGTGTATCAGCCGGATGCGTCTCCTCGCCCAGGAAACTAGGCCGATGGCCAGAGCGCCCTGTGAACGTCTGTCGTTGTTGCCGACAGAGCTTCAGACGGGTACGTTGAACACTTGAGACGGGGTCGGCGCCACTGCGTAGCCAAGCCGTTGCAGCCTATGTTGTCGGCAGGAGCTGCAAGGAAGGGCACCGCCGTGAGTGTGTCGCACGCTAGAGCACGAGGGCACTGCCACACTGGGCGCCAGAAAGATCGGATTGTTCTACGCCGTGGGCCGTGGAGGACGTCACTGGAACGGACCAAGACTTGCTTTGCCTGAAGGAACTGTAGGTTCTCTCGTTTGAAGCAGAACAAGAGCGATAACGACTAGCAGCGAATTGATGGAGACGACAAAGTTCTTTTCCCTAGATTTATATGTTTTTCTCTAGACTTGGATGTGCTTCGATTCAGAAATTCGTTTTATGAGCATGAGCTCTGAGACGAGCAGCGCATTTACTCGAACGTTCCGAACTGCGCCATGGCTCACTTCGGCAGTCGGCGTCCTGTCCTGGGCTGAGAACACCACTCTGACGGACTCACCCCGCACCCTCCACGAACGGCTCCGTGCCAGCATTGCGTTCATGCTCTTCGATTTCCTTGGTCCGTCTATGCGCCACTAATGTCGGAGCCTCGTAAAGTTCTGATGTGCACTCGCCGTGGATGCGTCTGCGCCACTGTGGCCTACACCTAGCGGGGAACCTGTGAGACCACGGTTAACATTTGAGAAAGCATTGGCTTTGGAACACCCCTTATCTAGCCATCCTTTTCTTCATCAAGATTCGTGCAAGAACTTTTCTCTTTTTTGTTTTTTTCCAAATAAAACAACATATGAATTTTAAACTTTGCGGAACAACAAAACATTCTAACTATATTTATTTCGGATGAAAAAATCTGAAAGTTTTTACCCACATTGTAGTAAGAATGTTTTGTTGTCCTGCAAATTGCGAAGTTCGTATGTTGTTTAGTTTTGAAGAAACAAAAAAAGAGAAAAATTTGTGTAGTGAGTTAGTTGTGTAGCACAGATCTCAAAGCAAAACTGAAGGGTAAGGATAGAGGTGTCTGAAAACCCGAGCTTCAAAAATCCACGGTGGTGAGACAACCCGCAAGGGTCAGAGTCCAGTAACACCGGAGCGGCAGCCAACGGGCTCACGTAGCGTCCATGCCACCACGGCTTGTGCATTGCGGGAGGTTACAAGCAAGCTGCAAGACCACCAGCGGGGTTGGAGATCCAGTACCTTCCACGCGTTGGCATGCATACTTGGGTGCGTGGTGCATTCTCACACTGCCCAAGTGCAACTTCCGCAAGCTACCGGCCGCCTCTCCCGTGCGCTCCCGCTCAGGGAGACAGGTTGGCATCTTGGCACTACTCTGTCTCTAACTGATTCTCACGTGTGTATTATTTCTCTCTAATTGGTCCATATACTTGGCAAGGGCGCGTACTAATTGATTCTATTTTCAAGTCTTTCCATGTGGGATGCTTATATTAATATGATTTAGTAAAACTTTATCATCATATGAGTGCATGCCGTTTACCTGTTTGTTCAAATGCTTGTGAGGGCTGATGTTTTTTTAAGATTTCTTGTTTTTTAGAGTATAATTTGTTGTTGATGGAGGTTCCAAGGAGGAGGCAACCGCCTCAAGTTGCTGCCCTCGGGGATGGGGGTGGTGTGGCTCACCGTCATGCTGCTCGCCGTTGACATTGCCACCATGAGCTGTGGCCACTGGTCTCGTATGACGGTTTGGTGAATTGAGGATCTCCGGGTAATGCTGATAGGCCACATGCGGACCATCTACGCGTGCCCCAGCAAGTTCTTTACAGCCTCCGCTAAAGGTGCCCAACCCATGTTGTTAGGTAAACAAAAACCCCACCGTTCCCTTCCGTGCATGCTTCTCTGGTGTGTGATGTTCACCCTTCATGCTAGCTCCCTTTATTCTGTTGCAACTGCTGGAGGCTTTCTGGAAGATGATATTATGGGCCGGGTCCCTGCTCTGGATTTCAATGATAGCGGGTCATTGCAGCACCTCAGAAATGTGGTGCCAGGAACGGCAGTCCGAGCCTCATCTTGAAGGTCACACCAGATCCACTAAGTACTACAACTAGGAAACTGAGCAAATGTTCGTCATCAACAAGATACCTTAATCCTGGTTGTGCCGTGTTTTCTAACTCACACCTCTAAACAACATAATAGAAGCAAGACTGGGGCACGTCTGATCGGGTCTAAGTGACACTCATGTAATGAAATTGAACCCCTTCACTTTGAATTCTTTTGTCAAATCTAAGGCAAAGTCGTGTAGCTGACACATATGAAAAACTTAAGGAGTTCTCCTTTCCATGGCTTATTTGTCATCTGTTAGTATAGCAAAGGCTTCACAATGTCCACTTTTTGAATGACTTAGATGGACTTGGTGGGCCATGTTGATGACATTTGTATAGTGTGATTCAGTGATATGCTCATTGTGGAAGAATGTACATCTTTTGGTTCATGAGATTTTTAACTTGCCCTAAATTGTTCACTATATGATGCAGCTCAATAGGCGGTAAACGTATTTTTTCCCAATTAGTGTATTCTTAGTTTCTCACATTCTTAACCACGTGGATCATTCCAACTGCTAATTGGTCTTTGAGTTAGAAAATTCGGTGCAGGAGATAGTGATGACCCAAAGGGGTAAGGATATAAGGTGGAGATGGGATGATTTGCTTCCTTCCTAAGGTGTATAGTTGTACCTGGAAGGTATACAAGTGAGCAATTTGATAGTTTATCTTTAATTTTCTACCTATAGTTTCAGGAAGGTGGAGCTAGAGCTGGATGGTAGAGGAGAGACATATGTAGCTTTTTGTGTTCCTCCTTCACATCCAAACAAATGGAGATATGATTGTTTCTAACAAGCATGAAGAGAAATGGTTGTGGATGTGCAAAGAAAGGTATAGATCAGATCATGAAGATCTTTTTTTTGGTACATCTATGTCAAGCACATGGTTCTTATTTTTTTACCACATATGCCATTGAAATGTTTTCATCTAACAAAAAGTCTGTGAGAAATGAGGGAATACGAAGCATTGTTATGAGTGCAGATCGAATTTGAATTACGTGTTTATACCAAAGTGAAAAGAAATATTTACCCCTAATAGGTTGTAGGTTGTTTTTACAAGAAAAAAACAAGAGACCTAATCACTTCTAGAAAATATGCTACAATATTATGCCACTTGACTGGTAAAGTTCCGTTGGATATTTAATGCACTCCAATGGATGCAACTATAACAGTGCAATCAAATAGCTACCACAGTGAAGATTAGTATACCCGGCTAACCCATCCAGTGATCATCTAATTGTTGATTTCTCTTCATGGTCTTTGGTTTGATCAGGTTTTCGTTTATATTCAGCACACCAATTGTGGCGTGACACCTATTTAACAGTGTGTTCAATGCTCCTGCAATCCCATGACTCAAAGAATGACCAGATATTAGCAGGCCAAATTTTAAGTTTATTGACCTATATGCAGTATTGCGTCTTCTCCATGCCATGTTTGCTACCCAAAGACCTTGAAAATGAAATGGTCGGAGTACTCAGAAGGGGAAACTCCAGTCATCTTTATTTCCTTTTGGGATACTTAGCTAATGAAACAAACAATATTATTTTTGTGCATACCTTTTATTCACTTGTTTCAACGTGTCTTAGTTTGACCAAAGCAATCCTTTTTCTGTGGATGTACCAATATATCGTTGTTTAGATAGACCATTTCCAAAATGCAATGATAAAAAAAATATGTGTATTTTCAAAAGTGCATATTTCTTGAAGGCATGATGGTCTTCGATATGTCAAGGTGAGCGCAGCGAATAGCATTGCAGGTTCAGTTTGTAATGTATCACACCACATTGTAATCTTTCGTCGCAGCAAAACGCGCTATCTCTGCTAGTTAGAGACAAAGAAATTCGAGGGTAGGTGGCCGGGCCGACGTGCTTCATGAACGACAAAAGCAGTCCTCCTAGCTTAATGTTGACTAAAAGTTGTCCAAAATTTTCCCAATACCATCCATTTCTTTGAGTAATTCATGACAACCATACTTATAGTACAGTACGGCATTATGTTGCATTGCCTGTTTGGATGGGAAGGTAGAACACTAGGTAGTGGTATGCGAGAAGGAGGATGACAGTTAACGATACATATATCTACCATCATAAAGGTAGGTCGACAACGTAGGTGAGACAAATTCTAAAATTTCAGTCATTAGAATAGATACCAAATTAATTGTCTTAGAGTAAAAATATTTCAGTTATTACAATAGTATACACAAAATTCAAACAAGTTTTAAATATTTTAATCAATATTCCAACAGAAAGAGACATATTTTTTGTTCTAGACTCTTCCATTCTTCAATTATCTAACTTTTCTCTGCTAAAAGGATTGCCTTTCTTTTAAATTTTACTATTGGTGATGCATAGTATGCGCAAAATATACACACCTCTATTTTTTCTAGAATCTTCCATAGTTTAAGTTTACAATGCGCACACATATTTTTACATTGTGATTTTCATTTTGTTTCAAGGCTAAGGAAACACCCTCCTAAAGTCCATTCGTCTTTCAGATGCAGTTCTTACCAATTCTTATACATTTAACTGGTATCAGAGTTGTTAATATTCTGTAGCTATTCAGTTTTCGATGATATGAATGCTAGGAATCAAATCCACATCTTATACTTGATGCGAATGTGACACTGAATTTACATGCTAGCCTATTATAATATATGGGATTTTCGGTTTTTCACCGGTCTTCCTTAGCCTTCGGACCAATAAAAAAATGAAAAAAAATTACACAAAAAAACACGCTTTCTTTTTTACTCTTTCCGCATGAGGCACAGTTTTACTTCCGCGAGAGACACGGTCGTGCCTTTCGGAAACCAAAAAAAAGGCGTTTTCTCGTCTTTTTTCTTCCACGAGATGCACTGTTTTGTGCTGGAATTTTGTCTATTTTGGGCCAAGCCCAATAGCAGTTTCAGAAATTGCTAATAAATCCTAGAGGCCCACGCAGCCCATTTGTGCAAGGCAAGAGGTGGAACTAAAGTTTAGTCTCACATTGCTAGTTTAGAGGGAGTCGGACCTCTTTATAAGGGAGGTTCTTTCCCCTCTTTATAAGGGACATCCACGCGCGCTCCTCCTCCGCCGCCCGCCACGCCTCGTCACAACGCGACGCGGGTTGCGAGGATGTCGACCCAAAGTCCATTGCTTCTGCTCCTGCTGTTGTCTCGTACGTGTTCTTGTTTTTACAGTTAGATGTCCTGCCATAGTTCCTATTTCTAGTGTTTGCCCTAGATATGTTAGGCTCTATTTCATATATGCAACTAGCTATACTGTCTGCTCTAGATATGTTTGGTTACAGTTCATATATGCAGATGCTATTTACCTTCTCTCTATTAGACCGTGTTGGGGAACGTTGCAGAAAATTAAAATTTTTCCTACGGTTTCACCAAGATCCATCTATGAGTTCATCTAAGCAACGAGTAACGAGAGAGAGTTTGCATCTACATACCACTTGTAGATCGCGTGCGGAAGCTTGCAAGGTGATGATGGAGTCATACTCGAACGTGATTCAGATCACCGATGCCAAGTGCTGAACGGACAGCACCTCCGCGTTCAACACACGTGCGGACGAGCGGCGTCTCCTCCTTCTTGATCCAGCAAGGGGAAGGAGAGGTTGAGGAAGACAGCTCCACCGGCAAAGACGACAGCGTGATGATGGTGGAGAAGCGATCTCGGCGAGGCTTCACGAGCTCTTACGGAGGAGGAGATGTGTTGGGAGGGAGGGCTGCGCCTGGGAGTTGGTGCAGCAGCCCCTCCCTCCCCCTTTATATAGGCCCCAGGGTGGCGGCCCTGAGATCCAATCTCCGGGGCGGCGGCCAAGGGGTGGAGTACCCCCAAGCCGTGGGCGCCCCACCCCTAGGGTTTCAACCCTAGGCGCAGGGTGGGCCTAGGGCGCACCAGCCCCTTGTGGGCTGGTTCCTTCCCTTGGCCCATGGGGCCCTCCGGATAGGTGGCCCCACCGGTGGACCCGGACCCTTCCGGTGGTCCGTGATTTTACCCAGAACCCCAAACTTTCCCGATGGCGAAACACCACTTCCTATATATTATTCTTTACCTCCGGACCCTTCCGAACTCCTCGTGACGTCCGGGATCTCATCCGGACTCGAACAACATTCGGTATTCACATACTAGTCTTCCTACTAACCCTAGCGTCACCGAACCTTAAGTGTGTAGACCCTACGGGTTCGGGAGACACGCAGACATGACCGAGACGACTCTCGGGCAATAACCAACAGCGGATCTGGATACCCATGTTGGCTCCTACATGCTCCTCGATGATTTCATCGGTTGAACCACGATGTCGAGGATTCGATCAAACCCTGTATGCAATTCCTTTGTCAATCGATGCGTTACTTGCCCGAGACTTGATCGTCGGTATCCCAATACCTTGTTCGGTCTCGTTACGGCAAGTCACTTTACTCGCATCCGTAATGCATGATCCCGTGGCCAACACCTTGGTCACATTGAGCTCATTATGATGATGCATTACCGAGTGGGCCCAGAGATACCTCTCCGTCATACGGAGTGACAAATCCCGCCTCGATCGCGTCAACCCAACAGACACTTTCGGAGATACCGTAATGCACCTTTATAGTCACCCGATTCGTTGTGACGTTTGATACACCCAAGGCACTCCTACGGTAAACGGGAGTTACACGATCTCATGGTCAAAGGAAGAGATACTTGACATTGGCAAAGCTTCTAGCAAACGAACTATACGATCTTTTATGCTATGCTTATGATTGGGTCTTGTCCATCACATCATTCTCCTAATGATGTGATCCCGTTATCAACGACATCCAATGTCCATAGTCAGGAAACCATGACCATCTATTGATCACAACGGGCTAGTCAACTAGAGGCTTACTAGGGACATATTGGGGTCTAAGTGTTCACACGTGTATTACGATTTCCGGATAACACAGTTATAGCATGAACAAAAGACAATTATCATGAACATTGAAATATAATAATACTTTTATTATTGCCTCTAGGGCATATTTCCAACAGTCTCCCACTTGCACTAGAGTCACTAATCTAGTTACATTGTGATGAATCTAACACCCATAGAGTTCGGTGTTGATCATGTTTTGCACGCGAGAGAGGTTTAGTCAGCGGATCTGCGACATTCAGATCCGTGTGCACTTTGCAAATCTCTATGTCTCCATCTTGAACATTTTCACGGATGGAGTTGAAACGACGCTTGATGTGCTGGTCTTCTTGTGAAACCTGGGCTCCTTGGCAAGGGCAATAGCTCCAGGTGTTGTCACAGAAGAGTTTGATCGGCCCCGACGCATTGGGTATGACTCCTAGGTCGGTGGTGAACTCCTTCACCCAAATTGCTTCATGCGCTGCCTCCGAGGCTGCCATGTACTCCGCTTCACACGTAGACCCGCCACGACGCTCTCGCTTGCAGCTGCACCAGCTTCTTCGCTCCACCATTCAACATATACACGTATCCGGTTTGTGACTTAGAGTCATCCAGATCTGAGTCGAAGCTAGCGTCGACGTAACCCTTCTGACGAGCTCTTCGTCTCCTCCATAAACGAAAACATGTCCTTTGTCCTTTTCGGTACTTCAGGATATTCTTGACCGCTGTCCAGGTGTTCCTTGCGGGATTACTTTGGTATCTTGCAACCAAACTTACGGCCAGGTTTACATCGGTCAGTACACAAAGATGGCATACATAATAGATCCTATGGCTGAAGCATAGGGATGACACTCATCTCTTCTTTATCTTTTGCCGTGGTCGGTGACCGAGCTGAGCTCAATTTCACACCTTGTAACATAGGCAAGAACCCTTTCTTGGACTGATCCATTTTGAACCTCTTCAAAATCTTATCAAGGTATGTGCTTTGTGAAAGACCTATGAGGCGCCTCGATCTATCCCTATAGATCTTGATGCCTAATATATAAGCAGCTTCTCCAAGGTCCTTCATTGAAAAACACTTGTTCAAGTAGGCCTTAATGCTGTCGAAGTTTTGTATCATTTCCCATCAAGAGTATGTCATCTACATATAATAGGAGAAATGCTACTGAGCTCCCACTCACTTTCTTGTAAACGCAGGCTTCTCCATAAGTCTGCACAAACCCAAACGCTTTGATCATCTCATCAAAGCGAATGTTCCAACTCGAGATGCTTGCACCAGCCCATAAATGGATCGCTGGAGCTTGCATACTTTGCCAAGATTCGAGGATCGACAAAACCTTCCGGCTGCATCATATACAGCTCTTCCTTAAGATGTCCGTTAAGGAATGCCGTTTTGACGTCCATCGCCATATCTCATAATCATAGTATCGGCAATTGCTAACATGATTCGGACGGACTTAAGCTTCGCTACGGGAGAGAATGTCTCGTCGTAGTCAATCCCTTGAACTTGTCGATAACCCTTAGCGACAAGTCGAGCTTTATAGATGGTAACATTACCATCCGCGTCCGTCTTCTTCTTAAAAATCCATTTATTTTCTATTGCTCGCCGATCATCGGGCAAGTCTGTCAAAGTCCATACTTTGTTTTCATACATGGATTCTATCTCGGATTTCATGGCCTCAAGCCATTTGTTGGAATCTGGGCCCGCCATTGCTTCTTCATAGTTCGAAGGTTCATTGTTGTCTAGCAACATGATTTCCATGACAGGGTTGCCGTACCACTCTGGTGCGGAACGTGTCCTTGTGGACCTTCGAAGTTCAGTAGTAACTTGATCCGAAGTATCTTGATCATCATCAATGATTTCCTCTTCAGTTGGTGTGGGCATTACAGGAACGGTTTCCTGCGCCGCACCACTTTCCCGTTCGAGAGGTAGTACTTCATCGAGTTCTACTTTCCTCCCACTTACTTCTTTCGAGAGAAACTCTTTCTCCAGAAAGCATCCGTTCTTGGCAACAAAGATCTTGCCTTCGGATCTTAAGTAGAAGGTATACCCGACAGTTTCCTTAGGGTATCCTATGAATACGCATTTTTCCGACTTGGGTTCGAGCTTTTCAGGTTGAAGTTTCTTGACATAAGCATCGCATCCCCAAACTTTTAGAAACGACAGCTTAGGTTTCTTCCCAAACCATAAGTCATACGGTGTCGTCTCAACGGATTTAGACGGTGCCCTATTTAAAGTGAATGTAGCTGTCTCTAGAGCGTATCCCCAAAATGATAGCGGTAAATCGGTAAGAGACATCATAGACCGCACCATATCCAATAGAGTGCGATTACGACGTTCGGACACACCGTTTATTGAGGTGTTCCAGCGGCGTGAGTTGTGAAACGATTCCACATTTTCTTAAGTGTGTACAAAATTCGTGACTTAAGTATTCTCCCCCACGATCTGATCGTAGGAACTTTATCTTACGGTCACGTTGATTCTCTACCTCACTCTGAAATTCCTTGAACTTTTCAAAGGTCTCAGACTTGTGTTTCATTAAGTAGACATACCCATATCTACTCAAGTCATCAGTGAGAGTGAGAACATAACGATATCCTCCATGAGCCTCAACGCTCATTGGACCGCACACATCGGTATGTATGATTTCCAACAAGTTGGTTGCTCGCTCCATTGTTCCGGAGAACGGAGTCTTGGTCATTTGCCTAAGAGGCAAGGTTCGCATGTGTCAAACGATTCATAATCAAGAGACTCTAAAAGTCCATCAGCATGGAGCTTCTTCATGCGCTTGACACCAATGTGACCAAGGCGGCAATGCCACAAGTATGTGGGACTATCGTTATCAACTTTACATCTTTTGGCATCCACGCTATGAACATGTGTAATATTACGCCGAGATTCATTAAGAATAAACCATTGACCATCGGAGCATGACCATAAAACATATCTCTCATATAAATCGAACAACCATTATTCTCGGACTTAAATGAGTAGCCATCTCGTATTAAGCGAGATCCGATACAATGTTCATGCTCAAACTTGGCACTAAATAACAATTATTGAGGTTTAAAACTAATCCCGTAGGTAAATGTAGAGGCAGCGTGCGACGGCGATCACATCGACTCGGAACCATTCCCGACGCGCGATCGTCACCTCGTCCCTTCGCCAGTCTCCGTTTATTCCGCAGCTCCTGCTGTGAGTTACAAATATGAGCAACGGCACCGTATCAAATACCGGGAGTTACTACGAGTCTTGGTAAGGTACACATCAATTACATGTATATCAAATATACCTTTGGTGTTGCCGGCCTTCTTATCCGCTAAGTATTTGGGGCAGTTCCGCTTCGAGGACCCTTCCCTTGCAATAAAAGCACTCGGTCTCGTGCTTGGGTCCACTCTTTGACTTCTTCCCGCAACAGACTTACGGGCGGCAACATCCTTGCCGTCCTTCTTGAAGTTTTTCTTACCCTTGCCCTTCTTGAACTTAGTGGTCTTATTGACCATCAACACTTGATGTTCCTTTTGATTTCAGCCTCTGCTGACCTCAAAGATCGAGAACACTTCAGGAATGGTCTTTACCATCCCCTGCATGTTGTAGTTCATCACAAAGCTCTTGTAGCTTGGTGGGAGCGACTGGAGGATTCTGTCAATGACCGCCTCATCTGGGAGGTTTATGTTCAGCTGGGTCATACGGTTGTGCAACCTGCACATCTTCGAGGATGTGCTCACCGACAGAACTGTTTTCCTCCATCTTACAATCTGTAGAACTTGTCGAGACATCATATCTCTCGACCGGGCATGAGCTTGGAAAACTAGTTTCAGCTCTTCGAACATCTCATATGCTCCGTGATGCTCAAAACGCTTTTGGAGCCCCGGTTCTAAGCTGTAGAGCATGCCGCATTGAACGAGGGAGTAATCATCAGAACGAGTCTGCCAGACGTTCAAATCGTCTTGCAAGGCCGGAGAACAGGTGGGTCACCTAACGGTGCTTCTATGACATCTTGTTTCTTGGCAGCTATGAGGATGATCCTCGTGTTCGGACCCAATCCGTATAGTTGCTGCCATCGTCTTTCAGCTTGGTTTTCTAGGAACGCGTTGAAGTTCATGTTGACATTAGCGTTGGCCATTGATCTACAAGACATATTTGCAAAGGTTTTAGACTAAGTTCATGATAATTAAAGTTCTAATCAAAATTATGAACTCCCACTTAGATTAGACATCCTCTAGTCATCTAAGTGTTACACGATCCGAGTCGACTAGCCCATGTCCGATCATCACGTGAGACGGACTAGTCATCATCGGTGAACATCTTCATGTTGATCGTATCTTCCATACGACTCGTGTTCGACCTTTCGGTCTCCGTGTTCGAGGCCATGTCGCACATGCTAGGCTCGTCAAGTTAACCCTAAGTGTTTTCGCTGTGTAAAACTGTCTTACACCCGTTGTATGTGAACGTAAGGATCCATCACACCCGATCATCACGTGGTGCTTAGAAACAACGAACTGTAGCAACGGTGCACAGTTAGGGGAGAACACTTCTTGAAATTTTATAAGGGATCATCTTATTTACTACCGTCGTCCTAAGTAAACAAGATGTAAAAGCATAATAAACATCACATGCAATTATATAGTTGTGACATGATATGGCCAATATCATCAAGCTCCATTGATCTCCATCTTCGGGGCTCCATGATCATCTTGTCACCGGCTTGACACCATGATCTCCATCATCATGATCTCCATCATCGTGTCTTCATGAAGTTGTCACGCCAACGACTACTTCTACTTCTATGACTAACGCGTTTAGCAATGAAGTAAAGTAATTTACATGGCGTTCTTCAATGACACGCAGGTCATACAAAAATTAAAGACAACTCCTATGGCTCCTGCCGGTTGTCATACTCATCGACATGCAAGTCGTGAATCCTATTACAAGAACATGATCTCATACATCACAATTCATCATTCATCAAAACTTCTGGCCATATCACATCACATGATCAATCGCTGCAAAAACAAGTTAGACGTCCTCTAATTGTTGTTGCATCTTTTACGTGGCTGCGATTGGGTTCTAGCAAGAACGTTTTCTTACCTACGAATCACCACAACGTGATTTTGTCAACTTCTATTTACCCTTCATAAGGGCCTTGTTCATCGAATCCGCTGCAACTAAAATGGGAGAGACAGACACCCGCCAGCCACCTTATGCAACTAGTGCATGTCATTGGTGGAAACGGTCTCACGTAAGCGTCACGTGTAAGGTTGGTCCGGCCGCTTCATCCCACAATACCGTTGAGCAAGAAACGACTAGTAGAGGCAAGTAAGATGACAAGATCAACGCCCACAACAAATTGTGTTCTACTCGTGCATTAGAGAACTACGCATAGACCTAGCTCATGATGCCACTGTTGGGGAACGTTGCAGAAAATTAAAATTTTTCCTACGGTTTCACCAAGATCCATCTATGAGTTCATCTAAGCAACGAGTAACGAGAGAGTTTGCATCTACATACCACTTGTAGATCGCGTGCGGAAGCTTGCAAGGTGATGATGGAGTCGTACTCGAACGTGATTCAGATCACCGATGCCAAGTGCTGAACGGACAGCACCTCCGCGTTCAACACACGTACGGGACGAGCGACGTCTCCTCCTTCTTGATCCAGCAAGGGGGAAGGAGAGGTTGAGGAAGACAGCTCCATCGGCAGCACGACGGCGTGATGATGGTGGAGAAGCAGTACTCCGACAGGGCTTCGCCGAGCTCTTACGGAGGAGGAGATGTGTTGGGAGGGAGGGCTGCGCCTTGGGAGTTGGTGCAGCAGCCCCTCCCTCCCCTTTATATAGGCCCCACAGTGTGGCGGCCCCGAGATCCAATCTCCGGGGGGCGGCCAAGGGGTGGAGTACCCCAAGCCGGTGGGCGCCCCCACCCCTAGGGTTTCAACCCTAGGCGCAGGGGTGGGCCCTAGAGCGCACCAGCCCCTTGTGGGCTGGTTCCTTCCCTTGGCCCATGGGGCCCTCCGGATAGGTGGCCCCACCGGTGGACCTCGGGACCCTTCCGGTGGTCCCAGATTTTACCAGAACCCCAAACTTTCCCGATGGCGAAACACCACTTCCTATATATTATTCTTTACCTCCGGACCCTTCCGAACTCCTCGTGACGTCCGGGATCTCATCCGGACTCGAACAACATTCGTATTCACATACTAGTCTTCCTACTAACCCTAGCGCCACCGAACCTTAAGTGTGTAGACCCTACGGGTTCGGAGACACGCAGACATGACCGAGACGACTCTCGGGCAATAACCAACAGCGGATCTGGATACCCATGTTGGCTCCCACATGCTCCTCGATGATTTCATCGGTTGAACCACGATGTCGAGGATTCGATCAAACCCTGTATGCAATTCCCTTTGTCAATCGGTACGTTACTTGCCCGAGACTTGATCGTCGGTATCCCAATACCTTGTTCAGTCTCGTTACCGGCAAGTCACTTTACTCGTACCGTAATGCATGATCCCGTGGCCAACACCTTGGTCACATTGAGCTCATTATGATGATGCATTACCGAGTGGGCCCAGAGATACCTCTCCGTCATACGGAGTGACAAATCCCAGTCTCGATCCGCGTCAACCGCAGACACTTTCGGAGATACCGCAATGCACCTTTATAGTCACCCGATTCGTTGTGACGTTTGATACACCCAAGGCACTCCTACGGTAACCGGGAGTTACACGATCTCATGGTCGAAGGAAGAGATACTTGACATTGGCAAAGCTTCTAGCAAACGAACTATACGATCTTTTATGCTATGCTTATGATTGGGTCTTGTCCATCACATCATTCTCCTAATGATGTGATCCCGTTATCAACGACATCCAATGTCCATAGTCAGGAAACCATGACCATCTATTGATCACAACGGGCTAGTCAACTAGAGGTTCACTAGGGACATATTGGGGTCTAAGTGTTCACACGTGTATTACGATTTCCGGATAACACAGTTATAGCATGAACAAAAGACAATTATCATGAACATTGAAATATAATAATACTTTTATTATTGCCTCTAGGGCATATTTCCAACAGACCGCATGACTTTTTTTATCTCTACTATACTAGTCGTGCTTTATCTAGTATTTCTGTTAATAAAATCATTCGGTAAATTGCTCATTTTTCCAACAATCCAAAAACCATATCATAGGCAATTAACCCCGAGTGGTTTTGCTGCTTCCATGAGACCTCCTATGTTTGAGGGTATCCACTATAAGAGGTGGCGTGTGAGAGCCGTTCTATGGTTTCAACCCATGAGCTGCTATGACACCACTCTTGGTAAACCTGAAGGAGAGTATGATGCTCAACAGGCACAAGCTTTTCAAAAAATGGATACTCTGTTTAAGGATGCTCTTTTGAGTGTTCTTGGTGAGAACATAGTTGATGCTTATGCGTCAATTGATAATGGAAAATATATGTGGGACGCACTCGAGGCAAAGTTTGGGGTCTCGGATGCTGGCACTGAGCTGTACATCATGGAGCAATTCTATGATTACAGGATGACTGAAGAGCGCTCCGTGGTTGAGCAAGCTCATGAGATACAGTCATTTGCTAGAGAACTTGAGCACTTCAATTGTATACTAAGCTTCCTTCCCACGTGGAGGAACTTTGCTACCTTACTAAAGCATAAGAGGCGGGAGTTTTCCGTTCCGGATCTCATTGGTACTCTTGATGTGGAAGAAAAGGTGAGAGCAAAGGATAACCGTGCTCGAGGTGTCGAGGGAGGTTCTAGTGCCAATCTGGTACAGAGGAAAAACATCCAGCCCCATAAGTTCAAGAACAAGGGCAAGTTTGATGGCAAAGCAAAGTTTGATGGGAAGAACAAGGCTGTACAACACACAAACTTCAAGAAGAAGAATGACAAGAAGAAATGTGTTTGTCATGTGTGTGGAGATCCTGATCATTGGGCTCCTAGTTGCCCTAATCGCTAAGACAAGTGTCATCTTGGGAAAGGCGGCAAGACCGCTGATGTTGTCATTGAAGGCACTGACATGAAGTATGTTGGGTATGGTATATTTCCCAATATTCTTTCAGTATGTCATTCTCCTGATTTGTTAATTGACACATGTGCTAATGTGCATGTATGCGGTGATATTTCCATGTTTTCATCTTATCAGACCGCAGGGACTTCCACCGTGCTGATGGGAAATGGTTCAAGTGCTTCTGTTCGTGGTGTTGGCACGGTCGATCTGAAGTTTACTTCAGGGAAGATCGTGCGGCTGAAGAATGTGCATTATGTCCCCTCCGTCAATAAAGATCTTGTTAGTGGATCTCTTCTGTGTAGAGATGGCTACAAGCTTGTTTTTTGAGTCGAATAAATTTGTAATATCCAAGTATGGAACCTTTGTTGGTAAAGACTATGAGTCAGGAGGCCTGTTTTTTTAATCCTTATCAGACGTTTGCAATAAACTTGTTAATCATGTTTGCAACAATAGTGAATCAAATGTGTGGCATTCATGTCTCTGTCATGTTAACTTTGGTTGTATGTCGCGACTAGCGAAGTTAAACTTAATCCCTAGTTTCACCACTGTCAAGGGATCTATAGGTCTCAAGTGTGTGTGCAAGCTAAGCAACCTCGTAAGTCTCATGTGACTGCGGAAACGAGAAATCATGGACCACTAGAGCTCAAACATTCAGTTCTATGTCAAATGAATAATGGTGTTTTGACAAAAGGTGGAAAGAAGTACTTTATGATGTTAATTGATAACTCGACTAGATACTGTCATGTGTATCTTTTGAAATCTAAGGATCAGGCTTTGAACCATTTCAAGATCTATAAAGCTGAAGCGAAAAACCAACTTGATCGAAAGATCAAGAGGCTTAGGTCCGATCGTGGTTGAGAGTATTTCTCAAATGAATTTGATTCCTTTTGTGCGTAACATGGTATAATCCATGAGACGACACCTCTCTATCCACCTCAGTCAGATGGGATGGCCGAAAGAAAGAACCGTACTCTAACTGATTAGGTTAACGCCATGTTAGACACATCGGGTCTCTCCAAGGAATGGTGGGGGGGGGGGGCGATATTGACGGCATATCATGTCCTAAACCGAGTTCCCACAAAGAACACAAAGATAACTCCATTCGAGGAATGGGAGAAGAAAAGGTTAAAGCTCTCTTATCTACGAACATGTGGTTGTTTGACAAAAGTCAATGTGCCAATTCCAAAGAAGCGGAAGCCTGGACCAAAGACTGTGGATTGTGTTTTCTCGGGATATGCTTTTCATATCATTGGTTATAGATTCTTGGTTGTAGAAGTTCAACTTAACAGTCTCCATTGCAGTATCGGTATATAAAACAGTGTTTTGGAACCAAAGGCAAATTTTGTGTGCCTCTGGGATTTGGTGGGGGATTGCTGAATTTTGTCTATTTTGGGCCAAGCCCAATAGCAGTTTCAGAAATTCCTAATAAGTCCTAGAGGCCCACGCAGCCCATTCGTCAAGGCAAGAGGTGGAACTAAAGTTTAGTCCCACGTTGCTAGTTTAGAGGGAGTTGGACCTCTTTATAAGGGAGGTTCTTTCCCCACTTGTATGAGAATGAGAACAAGAGGGACATCCACGAATGCTCCTCCTCCGCCGCCCGCCTCGCCACACCACGCCTCGTCACGCCGCACCACGCCGCGCCGCGGGTTGCAGGAATGAGCCGAGCCGATGTCTAAATTTTTGCCATGCACCACGGGTACACGAAAGGTCAAGCGGGAGCTGAAACATTTTTCTGTAGTGGACACTGAATCCGAACGGCTCGCCTCTTCGGCTAAAGCAGTTCGGGATAGTAGGCCTCCGAAACTGATCTTTGAGTCCTGTATGGGAGAAGGGTGATAAGGTTTTTGGGGAGCGCTCTGCTCGACTACTGACCGATTCATCACGGAGACCGACGACCACTTCCCCAACGACGAATTCTTCCCCAACGTCGACAACCTCTTCGACGACTTGGCTAGCGAGGATGTTGACCCCAAGTCCAGTGCCTCTACTCCTGCTGTTGTCCCGTATGTGTTCTTGTTTTTAATGTTAGAGGTCCTGCTACAGTTCCTTGTTCTAGTGTTTGCCCTAGATATGTTAGGCTCTATTTCATATATGTAACTAGCTATACTGTCTGCTCTAGATATGTTTGGTTATAGTTCATATATGTAGATGCTATTTACCTTCTCTTTATTAGATTGCATGACATGTTTTATCTCTGCTATATTAGTCATGCTTTATCTAGTATTTCTGTTAATAAAATCATTCGGTAAATTGCTCATTTTTCCAACATTTTGCTTCTGTGAGAGGCATGGTTTTGCTTCCGCGGGAGGCAGGGCCATGCCTCTCGGAAACAAAAAAAAACATGTTTTCGCTTCTTCTTTTTCCGCATGAGGCACGACTATGCCTCTCGGAAACGAAAAAAACACATTTTTTCCCTTTCTATGAGGAGCGGTTTGCTTCCGCGAGAGCCGTGATTTTGCTTTCGCGAGAGGCACGGTCGTGCTTCTGAGAAACGAAAAAAAGACGGGTTTTTTCTTTTTTTCGCGAGAGGCACGATTTTGCTTCCGCGAGAGGCATGGTCATGCCTCTGGAAAAACGGCTTTCGGAAAGGGGAAAAAAGTGCTCCCAATCCTGTTTTTTCGTCAAAAACCCCATCAAATCCAATCAACATGGTACCTAATTTTGAAGATCTGGAAGCGAGGAATCCAATGATGAAAATGGTTAGGAGATAAATCGTTATGCATAAACGGATTTACCAAAAAAGGAAAAACTCCCAGATTGCAACAAGTGGCGTGTATGCAGCACGCCACTTGTCGCGACCTTGGGAGGTGGAAGTGATCTTTGAAAGGAGTACTCCTCAATTACTAATTTCGGGAATGGGTGGGGGAAGGGGGGATAGACAGGCCATACGGACTTACCAGCACAACCGGGCCACATGGTGGTGGCCATAACGTGCCCTAGGCCCAAAACCTCACCATGAAAGCAGTGCATAAACTTTTGAATGCTGTAAAAAATTGAGGACCCCTCAAAACAAATGTAAAAAAATTGATTCTTTTTTAGGTTCTCAAAAAACTATAACAATTTGAAGGAATCTTAAACAAAACGAATTTAGTTCTTAAAGTTATATATAGATGTACAAGAGCCATAGTGCGCACATGAGTCCATATAAATATATTTGAAATTGTCTAATCATGTCCTTAGCTTTTTCTTCCCTCCATCAACACATAAACTTAATCGCACGTCCAGTAATGTGATCTGTCAACTGAACTTTGCCTTGGATGAGTCGTTCATGCAACATAAATAATAGTACCACAACATGTGAACATATTACGCATATTTTAGATCTTTCATTTATATTATAGGTGATCGATTGATTGGTGAACGGTCGTGGGGACACGTCAAAATAAGATCGCATGCAATCGAACCAAACACCTTCATAATCTCCTTCCATATTGAGTTCAAGTTAGTTCTTTGTGCATCATTCCTTATTTTTATCGTGGTTGTTTTCGCATGTTCTGATCGACAACTCTCATGATTTGTTTGAATGGTAAAACTGGGGTGACAATTTATTCCTGCAAATTCCCCGATGATGGGTGTGGCACGGCAGAGTAGATAATTCAAACATGATCCAAGTTAGTTTCATCAATATTTCTAGCTAGGTTGATGCACAACACCGGAAGAGGGACAAGAAGGTAGGCTTCCCACCACGCCGCGGTAGATGAGTGTCGACCGGCGGTGGCGTGCTCGTCTTGCTTAGGAGAAGACGTGGCTCGGTCGACACGTGGACTGGGTGGCACTCAGACATGCCGGCGCACTCCAGTAGCTTCGCCAGGTACGATGCTTGGCACAATGTGAACTCCCTGGCAAGCCGGCGTAACTCCAAACAAAGTTATTAGGTGAGGAGGCAGAGGTCGTTCAGCAGGAAGCATCACGCCATCTCCTTGAATGTAGCACTGGCGGCGGTGCTGACTCCTGTGACAGCAAGATCATCAATTTATACACCGAGCAGCAGTCGGTCGTTGGCGACCCTGCAGTGTTAGGCCGCGTGCTCGGACGAGGTGCCTGTGAACCCAAACGACAACAGTACTGTCCAGCTTGGCGTTCCATCCGTGGGGGCCTGGCGCAACCTGTAGAGAACCTTGCGCTCATCGCGACGAAGCATTACTACACGTCGAGTTGGTGTACGTCCCATTACTCATAGGCAGGAGTAGACGACATGAGCCTGACCGAGTCCAAACGCACGACACGAGCAAACACTTTGTCAATGTCAATGTCGGTGTGCTTTGCCACAACCCTGGTCTTGTGCATGATGACATCGCCATTGGAATTCTTCTTAAGCTTGAAAATCCAGTTCAAGCCAATGGGACGCATGCATGCGTGATGCTCTGTAAAGTACCAAGTACCGTTCTCCTTGATGGTGCCCAGATGCAGCACCGTTCTCCATCACAAAGAGACAGTGCCGCAGTCAAGAGTTTGGCTGGACGATGCCCTCGCGTGTCCACAGGTAGGAATAATGCAATTAAGAGTTCTGGCCTGCTTGACGTTGAAATTCTGCTTGAGAGCACAATCATGCTGGGATCATCTGATCCCCAACAGACATAGGGGCACATCAGTGTTTGAAGATACCATGCTTGCTACAAAGAAACTACCGAAAGACTTTGCCCTAGAGATAATTATGGTTGGATGTTGGGTCATTTGGACATAGTGAAATGGAAAGGTTGTCAGAAATATCCAGCACAACCCTCAAACCTGGAAGATCTCTATGAAAGCAGAACTGCTACTTCTCCTGCATAAGATCAAAGACAAACACTCCACTGCTGTCAATCAGTGGGTGTTAAATAACTTCTAATTTTTCTTCTATCTTTGAGAAAACTGGAGTAGGATGACCTGTGTACACTGAACTATTTCTGTTATTGTATTTTCGTTTTTATATATTAATGAAAATATACCGTAGAACGATTGTTCTATGGTTCGGGGCTTCAAAAATAATCTGCTTGAGAAGTAGAATTATAAGCGGAAGAGAATGACAGCAAGGAGAGAACAAAAATAGGGGCAGATATCTAATTTTACATGCCAAGCTTGCCATTTGGCAAAAAAATATCCCGACCTTGCTTTGCTATGCTGCAAACAAACCGTGTGGATTACAACTAATTCGATCTTTATTTGAGATATCACTATGTCTGTCAGAATGATTGTTCCTTATAGTAGGGGTGGAAACACATGAGAGCAAGCTCGGGTGCCAAAACAAAGACGCACACGTTCACTTCTTGATCAGGAGAAGCATCCTCTGCAGCAGTCGCAGTCTTGCAGATAAGCATGAGTAATTGAGTATGTCCACCGCCAGAAACTCTTTCCTTTGAGGTCGAGACCATTAAACTCACATGGCATGGTCGCAATCCTTTGCAGTCCCGCTCGTGGACGTGTCTACTCAGATTCTGCGTGCCCTCCAGGTTTGAACCGGAGACCCGCACACACAGGTCCAGGCTGCAATCCTACAAAATTTCGGGCCCCGACATGCAGTTCGATCACCAAACAAGAAACCAGTTGCCAAGCAGAGGTGCTTGATGAAACCACGAAGCTGATTCTCATAGCTTGAGCTTAGGTTGATCTTGTTGAGTTTGTTCCCAATACCTTTCATTTCCATGAGTATTTTTCAAGCAAGACATATAAATATAAAATGCACGGTAATGGATCACAGGGTTAGCGGCACCCGAGGAGGAAAGTATATATGGGCATCTTCCATCATATGGACTCCACGTCTCCAGCATGGTAGATGAGCACTATCTATAATAAATGGCAGAATTGATGAGCAGATGGTACGTAGCCACGAACTAGCTTACTATTAGAAATCGGGCACCTAAAGTTGTCATTGGAAAAAGCATGTTGTGTAGTTTTTATTATTTCTGGTGTTCGTTGTACTGCCATGATTAAAAATGAATAGATTGGATGTTTTCCCACAAAAAAAAAACCAAGAGTGCCAAGAAAAAAGATGAATATATTTGTAATACCCATTTATGCTAAATGGGACTCTTTCTAAAAGTAGTCTTACATCTATTATATATTTAAAGTAATTTACGGGCTACCAGAAAAAAAATCACATATGCTAGAAATCTATCATTCATAAGAAGTTGCTCCCCACTACTCCCTATTCTCTCATCATGCACGCTGTCCACATGAGCATTGATGTCACGTCAATATTCTCTCAACATGCAACCTCCACATCACTAGTCAACTTAAATCAGCAATTCTGCACATGCATAACAGCACATCCACATTATTTGTCCGACCATAAAATACATCCTAGATTACAGTGATAGTTAGTGGTATGTTGTTTCACTAGCGCCTCAATACCCAGCCGTTTCATCCTCCCATGAGCATGTAGCGATGTAATTAACGCGGCAGTCCCCATCAGCTCCCGACCCGTCCCCTTCCCCCTGCCTGAGCCGCTTGCTTCGTGCAGTTACGATCTAGGTGACCAAACAATCCCTTTGAATCTCACGGCTTCATAACGCAAATACTGGGAAATCAAGTGTCCCTCCATGTCACACTCATCTTCTGATTGTCTCCCGGTTTGGGTATACACGCTATCAAAGCTATACCTAAAATCAAAGCGTTCAATATCTTTTCATTATCGCTGCTATGTTTGGGAGTTCTCTCGAGCCCTCTCGGTCTCTACAACTGATCTTGCCGAAAATGAGGCGACTTCAGAGGAGGGCATCGGGCGGCCAAACCTGTCGGTCTCCCTAGGCTGCAATGGCTGTTTTCGGAGGCTAGAGGTTGGGGAGATGATGGCGGTGATGTGCGGGTGGAGAGTACCATGTAAATTTGTTCAAGCGAGTAGCGACTAGGCTGTCTCCTGGAGGCGCATCTCGGTTGAGCAAGGTGCCCTGCATAGGAATAAATCCATCTAATTGCATCTTGTGGTGCTCGTGCGAGCTTTGGCGAGGCCACAAAGTAAGGGAGGGCGTGCTCCTTCCCGCAGGTGCTGCCAATGCCAGGTATTTGGGGGACTATTGTGCCTATAGGTGGGGGGGGGGGCAGATGTAGGGACTGTGGTGAAGCGGTGGGTGACTCCTCATATGTTTTCTAATGATCAATGGAGCTGGTTACAGGGCAAAAGTCAGCGGAGTATGGGGCATGCTAATGGCTTCGACAGTTGTTTTTTGTACTTCTACCACGCTTGGGTACTGTTCGGGTAATTTGGTGTACGCTAGCTCAAGGTGATATGGTAAATCGATAATGGAATCGTGGAATACTACTTTTTTCAAAGAAAAACAATTCTATTTTTGTAGTGGTTACGATGCCTCTCTTGGTTTGGCTGCAGGTCGATTCAGTCGCTGCTTCTCTTAGCTACACCGCATGTGATTAATTTTCCTTGGCTCCATCGTTTACGGTCGCACTGCTGCTGCACTAAGTACGCAACACATGTAATAATGCTTCAATCGACTCATTCCGGTGGTGTACGTCTACCCATCTTTTGTGCCCCAAGTTATGCAAACAAGTGATTTTTGTTGCATACTTCGCTTCCGGATATTCATACAAATTTTGGTCCATGGATTATGTCAAATTTAGTTACACTCTATAATTATGTAATTAGGAGTATAATAGGTAATGTGTGATACACCTTCCATTGGTCCCTGCATATGTTAGGGCTACGGGCCGAGGGCCAATACGGGAAATATCCGAGCCTACCAGCCTATGTGGGCAAGTCACGACAGGCATGTTTCGAATATATACGTCACCGGATTTGGGAGCTACTGCAGGGATACAAGATCAAGCTACTGTCAAAGAGAGGAAAGGAGATTCTCATAAAACCAGTGTTGCTAGATATACTAGCTTATGCTATGGCCTATTTTGATCTGACAAAATCACTATGCGAAAGGAATCATCACTGGGTTGGCTGGGAGAAGATGACGCTGGGAGTGTTGGCTTCAGGGATCTCCCTTCTTTTAACATGGTGATGCTTGCCCGTCAGGTGTGGAGGCTGATCCAAGCTCGAGACTCTTTGTGCGCTCGTGTGCTTAGGGCTAAGTATTACCCGGATGGAGAACTTCTAGCGGCTAAGGCTACCCCAGGAATCAGCAATGCTATTAAATCCTGGGCCTCAACATGCAGTTCGGTCACCAAACAAGAATCCAGCAGATGTGCTTGATGAAACCAAGAAGCTGATACTCATAGCTTGAGCTTAGCTTGATGTTGTCGAATTTGTTCCCAATACCTTCCATTTCCACAAGTATTTTACTATTTTTCAAGGAAGACATACAAACACAATATGCATGGTAATGTATCACATGGTTAGCGGCACATGAGGAAGGTATATATGGTAATGTATCACATGGTTAGCGGCACACGGACTCCAGGTCTCCAGCGCGGTAGGTGAGCAGTATCTAAAATAAATGGCAGAATTGATGATCTGATATTACGTAGCCACAAACTAGCATACTATTAGAAATCGGCGCCTGGCATATGCGGATGTTATTGGAAAAACTTGTGAAATTATGTGAAACAAAGAGTGCTAAGAAAATAGATGAATATATGTGTAATGCCAATTTCTACTAAATGTGACTTTGTTTTCAAGAAATGACACATTTACGTTAATAGCATCAGCAAATTTTGGCACAGGTGGCATATCTCCAGAGAAATCCGAGAAATAACACACCAAGAAAAATTACAGGAAACGCTCCCAACAAAAGAAAATTGTAGAAAACTCCATGGTCCTTGGAACCACCAACATAATGACCAAACGCTTCAATTACCACCGTGATTGGTAGAGCAAGTTGTGTTGTGAGCCACGGTGTCAGCTCGTGAACAGCATTACACTAGTGGTTGTGGATTGTCGGGCGGTGAAAATCTCACCAAATTACAACACAGGTGGCATATCCACGAATAAATACGGAGAGATAGCACAACAATAGAAATTACAGGATACATCCTCCACATAGGAAATTTGTAACAAAAAAGTAAGTTGGTGGTGATGTTGTGTCTGCCTTGGTGCCAAATGTTCCATTTGATCAGGAAGGTATGGTTGAGACGAGTTATCCACGAGGCGCTTGCACTTATGCAACAAACACCCGGCGCAGACTTCTAGGTACAGGGTTCTTCTTTCTCCTCTCACGAGTCTTGGAGAGCCCTCCTGGACTCCTCGCTAGCAGCCCCTCCCATGTCTTCCCTGGCAAACCCCTTCCAGATTCCTCGGCGAAAGCTGCTCCCCTCAACCTCTCCCTTTCCTGGTGACCGCCGAAGTTGGGAAAGGATCCCTCCCTTTTATAGTTGCAGTTGTAGTTCGGGTCTTAATAAATCAGATTTGACTTTGAGCTCTCACCTGTATTTCTCCTTTTAGATCTGGCCATACAGGGCCATCAGAGATGGAGATGACAGCAAAGGTCAATACCATGTATGAGTTTGTTCTATGTAGTTAGTTACTAGTTTTCCATTTGTGGCTGTTGGGATCGATACCCTTTTTGGTAGCAATGGTTCTCAACCTCCACTATCCGGCTCTTTCTTCCGTGCTAGCCATGTAGGCTCCCAGCAGCAGGACCGCCATGAGTGTATGCCTGGGCGTTTCACGTGCGGAGGTTTTCTGCTTGTGGCGAGCTACTCATTCCTGGTGGTGTTGATGTTAAACTGCCAACACATATAGGACGAGAAGTCTGTGTGTGTTGTATGTCTTCCAAATATCTTCATGTTCGATTAGGCATGTACTGAGAAGGGCCCATCATTGTATCTGATTCTGATTGTTTTTCCTGAGGATTACAGGATAGAAAGGACAAGCAAGGTGGTTACTGTGTCTACTCTTATGTACTTTATTTGCATAGAAGTCCCACTAATTTCTCATAAAATATGTCTATTTGTAGAGAAATTAGTCATGGAGCATTCTTCAGTGAAGATTGATCTAGAACGAGGGTTTATGAGGATTATGCAATTTTTTTGTGTAACTGAACGGGTAATTTATGAAACGTAGTGAAAAACACTGCCACTCCCACTACTATTTTGCACAGAATTCAGGTTTGTTTGGGTGGTGCCGGACTTCCAACAGAAGACGAGTTGTCCTCTGGTAAAACAATGCCAAATTTGCATAATTATATGTTATTTAGGGTCTCTATTGCATATGGCCTGGAGTTAGTCTCTCAATGTGTTGACATCACGTGGCAATGCATATTCAACTTAATCAAGCAACATACCATTTGATTCCTACACATGAGCTGGTATATAAATAATCAAACCAGGGTTCAAGGCATCAGCGTTTTGGGTACTGAGCGAAATTTCGTGATTTCGCGCGGTTACCGTGTTTACCGTCCCACCTCGAGAAACACTCATACCGAGCCAGATATCTCGAATTTTTTGAATTTTTTGAATTCAAACGCTCACTGTAGAGTTAAATGCGCTTCCTATTATGTTTGTTTTTCCGACTATGAGGTAGTAAGTATTAGAATAGCGGTACCATAAATTATATTGTACTACCTCATCTTCGAGTACATGGATACGGGCCTTAAGAAGTTCATCCATGGCCACCACCAGAATAATGATAGGATCCCCGACCACACCATCAAGTATCCCCTTCGACTGTCATCAATCCTGGTCCTATGTTATCCATTGTGTTAATTTTGCACGCAAGGATTTTGGTTGAAAATTTGCCAATGGTGTTCGATTTGTTGAACGGTGAACATGTGATGTCGTGTGTGTAGATCTTGATGTACCAGCTCTGTTAGGGGCATGGTAGAGAAGCAGTGCCCTGAATCGTGGCCTCAAGCTCTGAAGTAAAGTCACTTGTTTCGGATGCCAGATTAAATTAATTTCTCGGACTTTAGTTTTAGAACCATTTTCCATGAAGAATATTTAATGGGAACAGTGTTACAGTAAAACAGGAGTCAAGCTCTAGATATTATGGGGTCAGATTAAAGATTCGCCATGAGTTTTAGTAACCATGTGAGATGCACTTTCAACTCTTATGACTCTTTGGCCTCACTTTGGACTTTGTAATTCTACCACACAGAATTTTAGCGCGTGCGTTCATGGTAGCTACTAATCATCCAGCTTTACATAAATAAACCGGCCAAGGAATGCTTAATCAGTGCAGATTGAGGTGTACGTGCGCTCTACTCCCGCTTACTTCGCATCACAAGGGAACGGAGCGAGTTTTGCAAGCAGCACCATGCCGGGACGTTCTGGGCGGCTCAGGCCTATGTCGGTGCTAGCTACTAATCGAGCAGCTTCTCTTCGTACGTGAGTGGTCTACTTCGCAGATGACTAGAA
This sequence comes from Aegilops speltoides, assembly GCA_021437245.1. Lineage (NCBI taxonomy): Eukaryota > Viridiplantae > Streptophyta > Magnoliopsida > Poales > Poaceae > Aegilops > Aegilops speltoides. The sequence goes on from CM038147.1 coordinate 37,048,192, forward strand.
TCAAGCCAGCTTTGCAGGTTGCACCTTACCGATAAGCGGGAGTCAGCTCGGGCCTGCGACAACAATGCCTTGAAGCCTCTGCCGGCGGCTTGACAACAACAGGGCAGACGGCGAGTGACTACTCCCCGGAGATGACACAGGCAACGCTGACGCTATTTGAGGTGCAACGGGAGATGGATTCATGGATCTAGTGGCCGAGCACGTGTGCTTGATGAAACTAGTGAGATGATCGGTCTAGCGCGACGTTGACTACATGTATTCAAAGAAGTTCCTGATACATTCCATTTTTATGAGTATAATTTGTGAGAACCAAACATAAGTATGTGGCATTGCGTGTTTGTGTCAAAAGGTGGAAGCCAGGTTAGTGCCATACCAGAAGGAGGAACATATATATAGGATTTTTTATATATGAGTTAATGCTACGTACATCATAAGTTATAAGGTAGTACATCATAAAGGTGAATTCCTTTTTACCCCCTAGTTTCTGTTGTGACAACAATTTTCCAACTCAGCAGGTTTTCTAAATTTTGACTCAATTTAACCTAACTTGAGCCGCTAATTACTTTCCTATGTTCTTTCTCATTCTGTTTCTGTGATGACTCTCAATTCCACGTCGGCTTGTTTCTCAGTTCAGTTTAGTTTTATTTTATTTAGGATGATTCGCACCGCGCCAGGACACCAACCACCACCCTTCCTCTCCATGCAACGTCCCTTGAACGAGGGAGTGTGGGGTAAAGTCTGAAAACAAACCTTTAACTCGTACAGTCTGTAGAAATAGAGCTCTAACCTTCAAATTTCTGAAATTAGCACCCTATACTTGCTGATCCTAGTCAACACTGACCCTTGAGACACTTCAAATATAATAAAAATTACGTCGAGATTCCAAGACTACCAAACGACCTCCATCAACACCAAAACGAGCCGCCGACGCGCCCCTACCGGTGGCGGCTTGACCTTGTCGACCACAGCCGAAAAGTGTCCGTGCCCGTGCCCCTAAGGACCAGTGCCCTCGAGCCGCAGTCGTCGCCATTGAAACCTGGAATAGATCTGAAACATCTGACGTCAAATCTCATCACACGACGAGAAATCCTAACCTCAACGCTTCAAGGAGACGGCAGGAATCTATGCCAGAGCTCCATTGACTACGTCTAGATTAACGAACTCGCGGAGGATTGGAGTCCGAAAGACAAGCTCGAAGAAGAACTGCCGCCCTTCATCCGAGCGACGCACTTGCGAGGATAGAAAACCATAACCTGGACTACTAACCGGAGCGGAGACACTGAGATTCTTTGTGCCGTCACCAGTCGTCAGAGCGGCAGGCAAAGAGGAGGGAATAGTTTGCGCTAGGCGTCAAGTTATTGAAATTGAGTTTGTGCTTGTAAGGGCAGTTTAGTTGTCAGACTTTTCTGAACTCGGGCGATCAACTTTTAAATATTTAATAAAATAATGTGTGCATCGTTGGATGTAGAGGTCAAAGGAATTCAACTCTTCAAAAAATGAATACGACGCACTCTTCTCTCATGTTTTTCTCCCACGGGCAAAATTAAAATGACAACGGCCGACAAGCTCAGTCTCACTTCGAGATCTGATAATCAGCTAGCTCTCTATACCCTCGGCGACCTCACATCACATGGCAACGAAGCCAGTTTTGCACGCCGCACGCTAATACTGATGTCTTTCATGGTCTGCCGGCGGCTTGACAACAAAAAGGCAGGCAGCTAGTGACTTCTCCAACAGGCCTAGTCTGTCTTGAACACGGACCGTCCTCCTCCCCATCCCCTCTCCCCCTCACGTCGCCCCCGCGGCCGGGCGAGCGGGGCAACCCTAGCCGCCGGCCTCCCTCTTCCCCCTCCCGTCTCCCTCCCCCGCCGCCGCCGGCTAGCACTGCTGGGCAAATCCCTTGTGCTGCCGGCGCCGGTGGGTAGCTTTCCCCCTTTTTTTGCTCAGCCTAGGCTTGGCGTGCGACGATCTAGCTGGGCGGGGGCGCAGCGCTCGCGAGGGGCCGGCGGCGTGGCAGCTGACGCGGGTGGTGACGGGGTGTGTGATGCCGCGGGCGGCGGGGCCAAGCACGTGAGCGGGTTGTGTGGCGGCTTCGTGCGGCGGCTCTCTGGCGGGTGCGGGCGCCGTCGGGTCGCCCGATCTGGCGGCCTGGAAGGCGGCGGGCCATGGCGGCCTGGTCCAAGGCGCTACGGGGAGCGGCTGCTCGCCCTTCGGGCAGGCAGCAAGGTGGGCGGCGGTCTTAGGCTGGCGGCCTGGATCTAGGCCAGATCTGGCAGGGCAGCGCGGGTCCGGCGAGGTGGTGCTGCTCGGGATCCCTCGGCGGTAGTGGGGCGGCTTGCTGCTCCTTGGCAGCGGTGGTGTGTGCTTCAGGAGGTCGGTGCTGACAGTTTGTCGCTTCGGCGTGTCGTGACGGTGCGGATCTGGCATGCGGTGGTGGTTGTCGTTCGTCGGCGCGCAGGTGTATGGAGCCGAATTGGTCTGCACGAGTACAAGCTTATGCGTTAGCGCTCTTCTCTCTTGTTGTGTTGTGGTGGCGTCGATCCGAGGTTGCTCGTCGGGCGTCGCCGTCCCGTCGGACAGATCGTCACCATTAACCACGAACATGGCGTCGTTCGAGCGTGCTCGGGGTGGCCATCGGTAGTCACTCGGTTGTCTCCCCCCTGGTCCACCGGGATCGGATGGGGATACAGGCGTCGGTGCTTCCTATTGTGGAGGTGCCGACCCAAACCCGCTGGCTGATGCCGGGCTAGGAGTGAAAGGTGGTCCCTTTCACACGTACTACTGTGGTCGGGTGCTCGTGACGGAGATGGTCGGCGGTCCCTAGCGGCATGGATGCCGGGGCGGCGGCCCTGGACGGTGGGCCTCACAGTTGGCTTTCTGGCAGTCTTCATGGTGGCGATGGTGGCTCCATCTTTAGGTCGTGAGAGCGACAAGGAATTTAGTGGTAGGAGGCCCATGACTGCTCTGGTAGTGCCCAAATCTGGGGTTGGCAAGCATGCCCTTCGTTGTTGTAGTGGCCGGGTCTCCTCATGGTAGTGCAGGCGAGTGGCCGAGCGAAAGCTCCGCGCTTCTGGCGCCGATAATGGCGACGCCTGTCGGTGCCGCTTGCTTCTTGAAGACAGCGTCGTGGATCCCGTTCCTGTGCCAGGGCTCACGGTGAATATCGTTGTCTGCTCTGGGACTCGGCAGCAGCGACGCTTCGCGGCTGTTACCCTCCTGGGGGCGTTGTCTTCGAGCTCAGGGGTCCTGTCCGAGCCATGGCGAGGTGTTAGGCTTGTTCTAGGCTTATGTTTTATTTGTTGATCTGCTGTGTAAGGGGGCCTCCCCACCATATTGTATCGTTCGGCCATGTACTCTGGTTTGTTGCTTTATCTATAAAGCAGGGCGAAAGCCTATTTCGACCTAGTGACTTCTCCTCTCAGATAGAAAAAGGCACTCATGAGTGAGGAAGCTATACAGGGTTCTATAGTATAAGGATGAATGGATCTGATGGCCGCGCATGCATGCTTGATGAAACCACAAATGTGATCATCGTAGCTTTAGGTTGGCTAGCTATTGTACACAAAATTCCCCTTACCGTACCGTCCATTTTTATGAGTAATTTATCACAACCAGACATACCGTACAATATGGCACTATGTTGCATTGCATGTTTGGGTTGAAAGGTCGAACACTAGTTTGGTGGCATGCGAGGAGGTGTAAGACATATATAGGAGTTAATGATACATACATCCTCCATCATAAGGTAGCACGATAAGGTAGGTGAGCCAAATTCTGAAGTATCAGACTTTATGGTACATACCGAATTGATTGTATTTAAGTCAAAATATTTTAGGTATTACGATAATATATATACAAAGATTGAAATAAGTTTCAAATATATCATCAAAATTAAATAAAAGATGTTGGATTTTAAATACCAGTGACTTTATATTAATCGAAATGCCACCACCATGCTACTAATGCCATTTTGGCACACCACCACCAAGCTTTCATATACTAGTGTAGGCGCGTTGCTCTCCCCTTTTGCCCCCTAATGGTTTGCCCGTCCAGTGATTGGTGTTGCCTAACTGCCATTAGAAAACCGATGCTGGTGGGCCCGACACATCTTGCCCAGATCTGACCGGCTCTAGGTGTGTGGTTCCACCGCTAGGGGGGGAGAGGTCTCACCTCCTCTTATTAGGTGATTGTGCTCTGTCGGGAGCTTGACCGCTGCCCACGTGGGGCAAGGTGGGGGCGGTGGTGCAGGTGGGTGTCCGGTGTAGATCAGGACACAATAGTGGGTGGGGCTCAACCTTGGTCTTCATAGTTGTCGTTGCAGGTGGCAGACCATGACTATTTGGGTGGGGTTCACCAATCAAGATATATCTGTGTTCGTTGGTGGGGATGAGGCTGGATATTGTCCATGGACGAGGGAGTGGCCTTCCCATCCTCTCCTGCGGTCGTCGTTGGTTGGAAGCTTAGTGTTGGGTGTCGTCTCTATGCTCGGTATGCCCCAGATGGCGAGCTACATAGATTGGTTCTTCGAGGAGCAGCATCGTGGAAGGTTTGGGCAATGTGCTTTGGCCATGTGGGTGCAAGTTATGCAATGGTGAGTGGTCTTGGCGAAGTAGTCGCTGGTAGTGGTGGCCAAGCCATGATCAGTATCCTGAGTCCCTGGTACGTCATGGTGGGGTCCCCATCATGTTGGCTCTAATGGCGTGTTCCCGTGACATGGTGAGTGGGGGAGGCCGATCGAAAGTTTTGCACCTCAGTGATGACAACGATACTCGTGAGTGTCACTTTCTTACTGGGGAGCAACCTTGGTCCTCTCCATACCCTCTGACACTCAAAGTGAAAACCTTTGTCTGCCACGGCTGACCCGATGGCGGCCGCACATCGCATTGCGACTCTCCTGGGCATCGATGAGTGCGAGTGTCTCCTGGGAGTTGCGGCATGTCTCATATGCTTCTTTCGGCAACTTGCTGGAGGTGTTTAGTTGTGCATTCTTGTGTGTTTCTGTTGAATTATAGATGGGTCTTCGGCCAAAATAAACAATATTTCCTGATTAATCTCTAAGGCCCATATAGGTGCATGACAAGACGGTGAAAAGTTTAGTATCACCTCACAAATGGAGGAGAGTTGAGACTCCTTTATAAGGGTTTCTTTTCCACATGCTATTGGAGCTTGACATGAGAAGTGGCACACGCACACTGCTCCTCTGTAGCCCACCTCGCTCGCCCATGTCGTGCTTCATGAATGAGCCGAAATAAGCTCAGGCATATGTCATTCTTGCTCTTTATTTTTGTCGGTCAGGAACGGTTAATTAATCATGCATTAATTGTGAGTCACAATGGTTGTGCCATTGTTTGAGATGTTGGACATGGGCTGTATGACGACTTGGTTCTGGGACCAAGCCCAAGCTCACAACTCCCTACCTGACGACATATATATTAGAGGCATTGCGAGTCCAGCCGCCACACTTAGTTCCTTGTCGTGCATAACCCTAGCCAATTATCGCATCTCGTCGACTGCATCATACGGCCGTTAGGGATAGCAAGCCTTCGTAACCACGTCCTCTACCATCCTACATCGGGAGAAAGGCAAGTGTCTTGGTGCAACTACTCCCTATTGGTCTTAGCCTTCGTCCTCGGCTTCCATTATTTCCTCGACATCGACACCATGGACGACAATGACGTTGCCAACAAGAAAGTTGTGGACGAAGCCGAAGCCACTGTCATCGTTGCGGCCTTAGCATGGCCCACTAGAGGGTATGATCTGTCCATCCCTTATTTACTCATTCATGTGCTACCCGTATATACTAAGTTCGTAGATGTTTCGGTTGTATGTTCAGTACGTCCTCATCTGTATAAATATTAGGACGGGCTTCATGTTGTTAATGCCATGTTCATGATTCATTTATAGATTAAATCAATAGAAAAAGTGCTAATATTTCCAGCAGTTTTTAGCGTTCTTGGCTAGTTGTGTCGTGGTTTTATGTTTGACCAGCTTCTGAGTATTTCCTCGACACCTTGTATCATTTGACTGTGTGAATCTTATTATATAAAGCAGGGAACTACTCCCTAAATCCAGCCTTCCTCCACGCCTTCTCCCAGATGTTGATCTCGTGGATAGCAAGATCGGCAATCCTGAAGGCGGTGTCAGCCTTGTTTGTGAAGAACGGCGAAATACGTTCTAGCCAAATCTTCCGCATTCCTTCAATATACAAAGCCAAGACTTCGTTTGTTCTTCTAGATGTGATAAGCAGGCTGTGAGAGAAGACCACGTGACGTCCAGAGCGAATCACCTATCGATGACACACCCATCTTTTTAAAGACTTTAAAAAATATGATAAGTGGGGCCAAAACTTCCGGAACTTGGTTTGTGTCTTCATGTCAATAATCAATCACAATAAATCCCAGTCAGGATAAAATTGCTCCCATGCCCGGAGAGACTTCAGAGCTTTGGCCATTGATTCAGCTAGCGCGTGCGCGCACACACACACACACACACATACACAGAGAGAGAGAGAGAGAGAGAGAGAGAGAGAGAGAGAGAGGGAGACTACAAACCATGCTCTCCCTTCGCTGACAGACACACAAAATGGTCACTCCGGCAAGCAAGCAGCAAAGTTCCTCACGAGAAATACTACAAAACCAATAGTAAACTACCAACATATAAAAGGCTAAATTTCAAACTCATAAAAAAATGTTTTTTGCATCATCTAACAACAGTGGAACCAAACACATCAAAATGTAATAACCATTATAAAAGTTTATTTAAAAATTATTCTTGATTTTAAAAATGGTTGCATGATTTTAAAAATATTTGTTTTTTTAATCATGAATTTAAATAAATATTGAAGAGAATTGAGAAATGTTTCAGGTTTTTGGAAAATGTTAATAAAAGTAAGAAAAAAGTTTAGGAAATTTGTAAATGTCAATGAAATAAAAATCACAAATATAAAAAAAATATGCTTTTGAAAGATCTTCAAGAATTCCCTTTAAACTGTTCTTACATTTTTAGAATATGTTCATGAATTTGAAAAAAAATTCATATTTGAAAAACTCATCAATTTTATCACAATGGATAAAAATTCTTAAATATATTCATCAGCTAAAAGTAAAAGTAGAATAGAAAAAAGAAAAAGTAAGAAACAGAAACCGTAGAAATTTTATAGAAAAGAAGGCATAAGACATGAAAAGATTGGGAAAAACCAAGGCTCTACACCACATTAGGTCAACCAGAAACGTGTAAGGAAGCCGGTAGCAAACCGGAGAAGAAAGAAAGAAATATTTTTTTAGAAAAATAGAAACAATCATTTGTATCGTCCATTAGGTCGGCCCAAAGGAGGGACAAGGGGCAACATGGGTGGAGTGCTTGTTTGTTGAGACCCCCTTCTTGGCGCTCGTGACCGTCAAGTAGATGAACCATCACGCATGTATTTGGATAATGGGCTGCCAGCCCATTCTGGCGATATGTAGCACAGTCTATTGAGTAGTTGGCTTTTGTTTGTTCATTTTTTTTCAGCCAGTTTTCTTCCATAATATGGCTTATTTCCCGGACGTGGAGTATGTGATCCCGAGATCCAGTGATCCCGGATGAGCTGTAACATCAGAAAAAATAGTAAAAAGCTCAAAAATATTATGAATTTTTTTGGCAAGAAACATTGGTGTTTTTTCTACATGCATGTAAATTTTCAAGATGAAATTACACTCCTGGATGTGTAGGCAAAATAGACAAAATTGATGTTCGAAAAATCTGTTTTTTAAAGCACTTTGGAACATCAATTTTGTTCATTTTGCCAACACCTCCACAAATGTGATTTAATCATGAATTTTCTATGCATGCGCAAAAAGTGTCAATGTTTCTTGCCATAAAGAATCAGAATGTTTTGAAATCTTTTACTATTTTTTAAGATTTTATAGTTCATCCGCGATCATTGGAGCTCGGGATCACATGAGTACTTTCACTATTTGCCCTTCTTCCAAACTTTAAATTCGCAAGGAACTATTAAAGGTAAAAAATAAAAAATATTTCGTGAAAAAGTTCATCGTTTATTAGAATATTTCATCATGAAACAAAAATGTACGTCGTATATTAAGATAATTTTCAATGTTCATTAAAAAATATACATTAAAAATTGAGCATATTATAAATATTTTTTCACATATATTAAAAAATTGTTCTGTTTGTATCTGAAAAGTATTTTCTGTATATAGAAATAATATATTAAGTTTCAATTTCAAAAATATTTTCCATATATTCCATAAGAACTATGTAATACAGAAAACTACGAAAAAAATAAAAAGTGCCATAATATAAAAACAAAGACTGCGAAACCATGGAAGATAAAAACCAAAAGGAGAAAATAAACAAACCAAAAAAACAAAAAATAAAACACACACAAGAAAAAAAACACCAGCAGCACAATACAGCAGCGAGCCGCAGGTAAAACCTGGAACTGGGCCGGCCCAACCTGCTCCACCCGAAGCGTAACCTCATCTATTTGCCGCCTTTCCTGTGATTACTCGTTTCTTGGCGGATTCTAGACAAAGGAAATCACTTCGGCACATGTCTAAGGAAAACACTTCATATCAACTTATTGATTTCAATTTTAGTTTATATTCTCTAAATAATGTAGTGTGCGTTCTTGAGGCAGCATTGACTCGTTGACTGTTACACGAGAAGGAATAGTCACATGGCTCTTGGCATCTTGATCTGCTGTCATGGTTAGTACGGGAGAACCTATGTTGTTCTTACACTTGGTCAAATGTCATCCGATGCTTCAATCACACTTGCCGGTTATGGCACTGCAGGAAATAATTTTTGCATTGAACTGATGCTTGAGCTAGAGACGTATAGGATGTCATGGCTCTCAACAATTCCTCATGTGTGTTGGTCTCTTCGCAAGAGCTCTTGAGCAATGCAAGGTTTGAATGGCAAGTAATCTCACTATACACTTCCCAACATCTTCCATGCCTACAAGTAATTGAATAGCTACAAAGTGAATGGCGATATGCTAGGAAATATTCATGGTGAGAGAATAGACATGCAGCTCGGGAGGAGGAACTTGGTATTGATATTTGGGTAAATGGGTCAAAATCTTGAGCTATCATGAAACAATAAGTAAGGCAGACGGCAAGGACAGAACTCGACACAAAGAGAAGTCACTCAAGCAATCCTGTAAGTGCTTAATACTTCACATAAACAATAATAACAAAGAAAATGACACTTCTGTGTCGGTACACCCTGCTAACCACATCAATGGATGAGGTTAGTGTATACCCCTTCATGATGAAGGGTAGGATAGTCTTTTTGTAAAGTACTCGCCCGCGCCCGATGCGCAACCTATATACATACCATCCTGGGCCAAGCCATTTTACACTTATTTTCATCTTCTATAAAACCAACAAAAAAGAGTGTCCGACGAGATTTGAACCCAACACATGTACGCTAAGTACAAGCATGGTAACTAAGTAAACTATTTTCTTGGTGTGCCTAGTTACCATCATTTTTTCTTCTTCAAATATAGCAGCAACTAACGCAAGCATGTTTCTTTCTGTTTTTGGTTAGACATGACAAAAGAGATGTCAGTATAAATAAGGTTTATCTCTTTGTAGCACAAACCGCAAGGTGGTTGAGAACTAATCCTTTTTCACGCTTGGAGCTCCATGACCACCAAACCGCATGGAGCTCAGATCCCCCTCCAAGCTGAGGTCTTTTTTCCCATCCCCGAAGCTCGGTTCCAAATTCAGATCAAGTAAACGTTCGTTGATGCTTCTGTGTTGCAATGTGAGTAAATGCTTCTATGTTCAAATTCAGGTCAAGCTTGATTTTCCCCTGCGATTGGAGTGAGTAGATGATTGAATTTGAAGTAACAAGAGCAAAATAACCATCCATTAACAAGAGCAAAATGAACGCAAGGGCCATTGCTCTTCATGCTACAAGCTCTCCTTGTGAATTCAGTGTGATTTAAACGGAAGAAACTAACTTTTTCGAAGAGAGATGTCTGTTTCTTAAACTGCATTTTTGCTAAAAGAGATTAATGGGAATGTTCATATTCTTTGGATATTTTGATAGTGTAAACTATTTTTTGTCAGTGTAATGATTGACATTGTATACAATGTAATGATTGATTGTGTATACAAAAGCAACAGCTAATGAAAATAGGGCACCTTACAGGCAAACTACAAAGCTATATCTGACCTATAAAGTAAATCGTGACATTAAAAATGTTCACACATTTACAAAATATGTTCCTAACTTTTCTTAAAAATATTCATGAAACTGCAAAAAAAATGTCTGCGGAAGTTGTCAAAAATGTTTGTACCATCCAAAGAAATTGTTTATAACATTTGAAAAATGTTCGAGCATTACAAAACATGCTCATGGATTGTGTTTTTAAATCTCCATGAAGTATAAAAGTTGTTTGTGTTATTTTTTAAAAAGATTATAAGATATATAAAATATTGTGCCATTTAAAAATAATCATAAGCACTTAAGAAACAGATCTTACATTGAAAAAAATGTAAATGTAATTTTTGAATAATAAATCAAACTGTGTACTAGAAAAAGTTTAATGTTCATCTTACAAAAATGACCAACATGTGTTCAATAATTATTCATCGTATGTCGAAAACAAAGTTCAGCGTGAACCTGAAAAATATTCATCATGTATATGAAAAATGTTCGATGTGTATTTTTGAAAAGTAGATATGTATTTGAAAAATGACAAATGTTAAAACCCAAAAGATCAAAAAATAAAAAATGAAGAAAAACGATGGAACCTGATAGAGAAAATCACAAAAAGAGAAACAAAATGTGCCGAACCTTCCTAAAATCGGACAGAATGCTCCTAAAACCAATCCCGGTGTAAGTTAAAACTGCTGGTACATAGCTTGTTGGCCGGCCCACCGAGCAAAACTATCTAAGCGAGATTCTATGGTCGCGCAATAAGCGAGACCTAGCATTTGCATCCACGATGATGTGGTCATGCCTACAAATTTCTCGTAGTTACTCGCTTTGTGACTAAATTTAAAAATTCACTTGATGGAAAGTTCAAGTAAAGTCGTTCGGAAAAAAGGTCAAAAGAAAACCAACTCATTTCAGAATTATAGAGGGGAAGAGAGAGCGGCCTAGCCCTAAGGCGATTTTTTGTTGGCCATAGTCTATCTAGCGGACAAAATCATCAAGGCTACCATGAATTGATACATTGTCGACTGATCCTTCTCCCTGAGCTGTCGTTTAAGGAGTTGCACACAATGTTTTTTGTAGTGAGCCGATGCTCGAGGTGCATGTGGGATTTCATGGCACTAAAATGTTTCTCCCGATTGTTGGTCCCTTTCTAAGATATCATCAACATGGTAAGATCTGATCTGCACATCATGCCACATTAAACTTCCCAACGTCTTCCATTCCTGCAACTAAACCTATAAAGCCTATGGCGATATGCGAAGAAATGTTCACGCCGATGGGATAAACTACCGGCTTTGGGAGGAGAAACTTGGTATTAATATATAGGAAAATTCATCGAGATCTTGACATACAATGAAGCAATAAGTGTGTGTGTACCATTCAACTGGACACAAAGCAGCTGAATCAAGTAACTATGTGAATGTTTAATACATCACACATACAATAACAACAAAATTAGTGGGTGCTTCTTGCAACATTTTGCAACGAGTTCAGCTTTACATAATGTCTCGTTTATACCTCTAGTTTAAAAATCCTTGTTTTGATCATCACCCATAGAGTCGGTTAAAGATTCACGCCAGGCAACTCAAATCCAATTTATACATTAACATCATATTTTTCAGTAGTTCTGATGTATGGTTAGGTCCGCGTTGCAGTGTTGCCAAATCCATCTATGAAGGCCTTCTCAAAGTTAAATTGCTCTAATTGTTAGGTTACAAGGGGTAAAATAAGACGTAGGACAAAAACCAACGTAGAAAGCCGCGTCATTTGGTATTCGCTAAGTATACAAAAGTGGCTAAGCTACCTCAGAATAGTGGCGCGGGCCGAATCGTGTGGTCTGGTCAATAGGTCGTTACTCGTGCCTAAGCTACCGGCTAGTGGAAAGTAATTAGCGGGTCAGTAGTGGTAATAGTACGTGTGTGTACGTATCTCTTTAAAAGGCTTTGTAATCAGCTGTGTAGAGGGTGGCAAGGAGAAATACAGAAAAGGCACAGTGTGTGCATTGTGCCAAAGTGTGTTTCCGTCTTCTTCCACCTCCAGCTCGTGCGTCTTTTACGTCCAGCTAGCGCGTGTATGTCCGGGAAAACCCAACAATTGGCATCAGAGCCTTGTCGATCCGAGGCGACGGGACTTCATGTGAAGGGGACGTCGGCGGCGCAAGGTGGACGCCATTGGCAGAGCAATGCTGCTAGCGGCCGGTGTGTGTCTCCATCATCGTCGAGCTGTGTCACGAGCGATGGAGAGAGATGTGTTGTCCAGTAAGTTGCGGCACCGGTGGCAAGGTGGTGATGGCCATGGAGCAGAGGCCATTGCCACGCGGAGTTCCATGTCCAAGTCATCGACAAGGTGTATCATAGTCGACAAATTGGAGGCGAGTCACCGGCGAGTTGCATTACCGGCGACGAACATGGAGGCGAGTCACCGGCGAGTAGCGGCATCGGTGGCAAACATTCGGCAGCGAGCATGCCATGGCGGCGCGCTCGTGGTGAAGGCGTAGAAAGTGTGGTTCTCGTTGAGGCTAGCGGTGATGGCGACAATCGGCGTGACAAGATGGCATTGGCGGCCATCTACGTGTCTCACTGACGACATCGACGACCATGGGCTTTAAAAGAGAGGAATAAGTAATAACAAGATTAGGACGGTGAAGAGTGGCGCCGGCGGAATCGTGTGGTCTGGTCAATAGGTTGTTACTCGTGCCTAAGCTACCGGCTAGTGGAGAGTAATTAGCGGGTCAGTAGAGGTAGTAGTACGTGTGTGTATCTCTTTAAAAGGCTTTGTAATCAGCAGTGTAGTGGGTGGCAATGAGAAATGCAGAAAAGGCACAGTGTGTGCATTGTGCCAAAGTGTGTGTCTGTCTTCTTCCACCTCCAGCTCGTGCGTGTTTTACCTCCAGTTAGTGTGTGTGTGTGTCCGGGAAAACCCAACACGCATCGCCGTACATTCCCGTTTATATACACCGACCATGAGCAGCACCAAAACACACAGCGAAGCTAGTCAGACCAAGAAAACGGATCAATAAGAATCGTTTGCCACTCACACGAACCTTTCGTATAGGATTGAGGCGGCGTTGCTGGTTTTGAGCATGGATACGATCATCGCCTTCTCCATCATGAGCTCTTCGCGGGCGGACATCTTGGCACAACTGTGCAGGCGGAGTGGCGGCAGGAAGCAGCAGCCACCCAAGAACGACACTGTTAAGCAAGAGTAGGGGGTTGAGCGGATCCTACGGCGGGAGACAAAGCAGGAGGCAAGGTTGACAAGACTCGCTTGAGAGTTCGACGAGCTCAACTACTTCGAATCTATAGTCCACTTATGAACACTTGAAATTTCTATAGAGCAACTCGATGATTTTTGTACGAGTAGACCAAGTGAGTACATTAAGGATCATGTGTTCCCTTTATTTTGTCATGCTTGATGGTGAAGTTTGTGGTGTGAATCAAGCCATGAGTAGGAGCTTCTACAACAGACCTAGATATCTGGAGGAACAGCTGGCCCGGTTATGGCCCGAATAGGAGAGAGAACAAAAACAGAAACACCGACCTGGACCCTCACTTTCTTGTATATGTCGGGCTGGCCGGCTCCCCTCAAATCCAGTCCATATACGAGATTGTTAGAATTAATCTCGTCATTATCTTAAACATGTGCATGCATCTCAGGGAGAAATAGCTATACTGCACAAGTTCCCGTGAAGCTTCTAGTCTAGTTATATCATATTTGCATGGCAGTAAGAGCACTCAAAAGGTAAAAGAAGTTTGACTCCTAGTTATCTTAGTCAGTAAGGTAGTACTGCAACAAGTAGCAGTAGAAGCAACATTGGAGTTTCCATTGGTTGTACAAATCCATTTATGTGCTTAGTGTTGACGTATAAATGTATTGCCTAGCCTCTTCCATCAGATCGGTCTTTTGATTGCACATGCACTTCTACATGATATTAAAGCCAAGAGGTCTTGAGTTCAAAATCTGGTTGGCTGCAATTAAATTGCAATCCACTTTTGGTCCACGTTTAGACCTGAGGGAGCCACACGTACGTAAGATGGAGTGTTGATGTATAAATATATTGCCTAGTCTCTTCCATCAGATTAGTCTTTTGGTTACATGGGCTGTGCATGCACTTCTACACTTAGTATGGAAGGAAACTAGCTACTTCTGAGTGGTGCTGGCCAGGGTCGGTTTATGTAGCCGATAAATAGGCTTGTATGACATCGTTGTAAAGATAACACAACAAAAAAAAGACATCCATGGCATTTTGTATCGAACGAAAATATGATATCCGTGACATTTTTTCTCAAACGAAAATATCATACCCGTGAAATTTTGGCTCGAACGAAAATATTTTCTCAAACGAAAATATTTTCTATCATGGAAATGTTCTGTTTCTTTCCTCTTTGAATTTAAATAAAACGCACAAAATCCTATCTCCAGATGTCCAACCTATTGTGTATGCTCTACTTTTATGTGAATGAATGAGAAATACATGACTAATATCAGCACCGAGAAGCACATTTTTTAATCTTGGATGACAAAGTATGTACTTGGGCACCACAAGTGTGATTGATAAACGAAGTCTGACCAGCTAGGGAACCCCCATGCTTGGATGGATCTTCGGAAAGTGCCATCAGAGTAATTGATAAGTTACCACCACCTTCCTTGCCTAATGACACACAAGGCAGATCAATTGATTAACGCCGCATGAGAAGAACCTGCATACTCAAAATTAGCAGATGTTGGTTGATACGTTGAAGATTATGGTTCGTACGATCATGAAGGGGTAATATACAGCGCAATATAGTGGTGCAACAAACTCAAAAAGACAAAATATATTTGAAAGGAAGAGGGCGCTATTGTAATATGTTAATATAACATTTGTGTCCTTTTGTGAGTAGCACTACTATGTTTTCAAATGATCTACCAATCATCTTTAAAGATGGTACTCATTTCTCTCATAGAAAAACTAAATAAGCTAAGTAATATTACTTTCAATTTTACATGCTCTATCAAAGTCATCTTAGTATGCTACTTGTTTATAATGTTTGTAATAAATCAAAAGATATGTGCATCATATTTGCACTGTTTGTCTGATTGTAATAAATTTGAAGATATGTGTAACATAGTGGTACTCATTTGTAATGAATGTAAAACATTTGACGATATGTCCAACATATGAAGGAAATATATATCATCCATTAGATTATCTCCATGTGAAGCAAATTAGGCTCCGAGTTCCACTATCCAACGGAATGAAAAGTAAGTTTGCCAAAAGTAGTCCATTTACACTAGTAGAAAACAAGGCTATCGTTCGAGCCTGGCCAGCCCATTAGTCCCGGTTCCTCACGACCCGGGACCCATGGGGGGTATTAGTCCCGGTTCATGAGCCCAGGGGGCGGGCCGGGGCCTCGAGGGCATTGGTCCCGGTTCGTCTGGATCCATTTGTCTCGGTTTTAGGCACGAACCAGGACCAATGGGCTGCGCTCCTGGCCCACAGCCATTGGTACCAGTTCATGCCTTGAACCGGTATAGAAGGGGTGGCTTTAGTTCCGGTTAGTGCCACGAACCAAGACGAATAATTTGCCTATATATACCCATCGCCACGGCAGAGCACTCCACAGTACTCTGTTTTTTCAAGCCGGCGAGGGGAGGGCATTTGGGTGCTCTAGTTCACCTCCTATGCACATGAGGTGTTCGATGAAATGCCCCAGCCACACTAGTTAATCTTTCTCCTCTCGAAACTCGACCTCCGAGCTCCATTTTCCCCGAGATTTGTCTAGGTTTAGCGGTCCGTCACGTCCTATCCCCGTCTTCATTGCCGTCGATCGCCCGCGCCGATCTCGTCACCGGCACCATCGTGGTGAGCCTCTTGTTCTTATCTTCTTTCTGAAAGAAAAAAAATTCTTACTTCAGATAGATACTTGTCTAATTTTCTTACTTTTATTATTCCTTGTTATTATATAGTGTGATGGTTTTGGTATCCGCCCCCGCCGGCCCTCGTCCTGTCTATGATTCAGATGTGGTATATATTATCTTTTCATAACTATTTGGTTCAATTATTGTTTATGACAATTATGCCGACCAATGTGACATAGATTTTATTTATGTAGGAGGTTGTTGAACCGGAAATTCCAACCGACCCTATTGTCGAGAGGTTAAATTTAGTTGAACAAGAAAACAATTACTTGAAGAAAAAATAAGAAATATTGAGGAGGAGAAGATGATATTGGAGTTGCATGTTGCGGATGTCGTCGATGATCACAAGATCAAGATGGATGCAATGCGGTTGAAGATTAAAAAGATTAGAAAATATGCCATTCATACCGAGGCTTGGTATCTTTATGCAGTTGGATCAGTTGTTACCTTGGTTGCGATTATGATCGCATTTTTTGTTGCATTGAAATGTTTTACATAATTTCAATGTATGGTTTAATAAGATGCTCTGGAGAGCTATATGTTGTTCAATGAGAACTATGTATGTACTTTGGTTTTAAAGTGATGATGAACTTCTATTAATGATGATATGTGGGTGAAATAATGATACCATGCCTACTTGGAACCTTTTCAGAGTTCATTTCAAATGCTTTTCAATTTCATGGTCTTATAGTTCAAAATAATCAGTAAATGCATGAAAAATAACAAATGTAGTCAGAAAGGGCTGTAAATTGATGATGTGGCTTTAAATGGTGCATTTTGAACACAGAAAAACAATGGAGTTCAAATAAGTTCAAAAAAATGAAATCCCTTTGTAACAGACGAGTTTCCGTATGAAACTCTGATACTTCCAAAGAGATTGTCCGTTTTGTACACGAAGTGCATCCAGTTTTTGCCTAACCCTCTCTACTTTCTCGCACATGCTATGTGGGTGAAATGATGATACCATGCCAACTTGGAACCTTTTCAGAGTTCATTTCAAATGCTTTTCAATTTCATGGTCGTATAGCTCAAAATAATCAGTAAATGCATGAAAATGACAAATGTAGTCAGAAAGGGTTGTAAATTGATGATGTGGCTACGAATGGTGCATTTTGAACACAAAAAAACTATGGAGTTCAAATAAGTTCAAAAAATGAAATCCTTTGGTAATGACGAGTTTCCGTATGAAACACCGATACTTCGAAAGAGATTGTCCGTTTTGTACACGAAGTTTATCCAGTTTTTGCCGTAACCCTGTCTATTTTCTCGCGCATGCTATGTGGGTGAAATGATGATACCATGCCAACTTGGAACCTTTTCAGAGTTCATTTCATATGCTTTTCAATTTCATGGTCTTATAGCTCAAAATAATCAAGAAATGCATGAAAAATAACAAATGAAGTCAGAAAGGGTTGTAAATTGATAATGTGGCTTTGAATGGTGCATTTTGAACACAGAAAAACTATGGAGTTCAAATAAGTTCAAAAAAATGAAATCCCTTTGTAACAGACGAGTTTCCGTATGAATCAGTGATACTTCGAAAGAGATTGTCCGTTTTGTAAACGAAGTGCATCCAGTTTTTGCCGTAACCCTCTCTACTTTCTCGCACATGCCATGTGGGTGAAATGATGATACCATGCCAACTTGGAACCTTTTCAGAGTTTATTTCAAATGCTTTTCAAATTCATGGTCTTATAACTCAAAATAATCAGTAAATGCATGAAAAATAACAAATGAAGTCAGAAACAGTTGTAAATTGATGATGTGGCTTTGAATGGTGCATTTTGAACACAGAAAAACTATGGAGTTCAAATAAGTTTAAAAAAATGAAATCCCTTTGTAACAGACGAGTTTCCGTTAGAAACCCTGATACTTTGAAAGAGATTGTCCGTTTTGCACACGAAATGCATCCAGTTTATGTAGGAGGTTGTTGAACCGGAAATTCCAACCGACCCTATTGTCGAGAGGTTAAATTTAGTTGAAGGAGAACACAATTACTTGAAGGAAAAAATAAGAAATATTGAGGAGGAGAAGATGATATTGGAGTTGCATGTTGCGGATGTGGTCGATGATCACAAGATCAAGATGGATGCAATGCGGTTGAAGATTAAAAAGATTAGAAAATATGCCATTCATACCGAGGCTTGGTATCGTTATGCAGTTGGATCAGTTGTTACCTTGGTTGCGATTATGATCGCATTTTTTGTTGCATTGAAATGTTTTACATAATTTCAATGTATGGTTTAATTAGATGCTCTGGAGAGCTATATGTTGTTCAATGAGAACTATGTATGTACTTTAGTTTAATGTGATGATGAACTTCTATTAATGATGATATGTGGGTGAAATAATGATACCATGCCAACTTGGAACCTTTTCAGAGTTCATTTCAAATGCTTTTCAATTTCATGGTCTTATATCAAAATAATCAGTAAATGCATGAAAAATAACAAATGTAGTCAGAAAGGGCTGTAAATTGATGATGTGGCTTTAAATGGTGCATTTTGAACACAGAAAAACTATGGAGTTCAAATAAGTTCAAAAAAATTAAATCCCTTTGTAACAGACGAGTTTCCGTATGAAACTCTGATACTTCGAAAGAGATTGTCCGTTTTGTACACGAAGTGCATCCAGATTTTGCCTAACCCTCTCTACTTTCTCGCACATGCTATGTTGGTGAAATGATGATACCATGCCAACTTGGAACCTTTTCAGAGTTCATTTCAAATGCTTTTCAATTTCATGGTCGTATAGCTCAAAATAATCAGTAAATGCATGAAAATGACAAATGTAGTCAGAAAGGGTTGTAAATTGATGATGTGGCTATCAATGGTGCATTTTGAACACAGAAAAACAATGGAGTTCAAATAAGTTCAAAAAAATGAAATCCCTTTGTAACAGACGAGTTTCCGTATGAAACTCTGATACTTCCAAAGAGATTGTCCGTTTTGTACACGAAGTGCATCCAGTTTTTGCCTAACCCTCTCTACTTTCTCGCACATGCTATGTGGGTGAAATGATGATACCATGCCAACTTGGAACCTTTTCAGAGTTCATTTCAAATGCTTTTCAATTTCATGGTCGTATAGCTCAAAATAATCAGTAAATGCATGAAAATGACAAATGTAGTCAGAAAGGGTTGTAAATTGATGATGTGGCTACGAATGGTGCATTTTGAACACAAAAAAACTATGGAGTTCAAATAAGTTCAAAAAAATGAAATCCCTTTGGTAACAGACGAGTTTCCGTATGAAACACTGATACTTCGAAAGAGATTGTCCGTTTTGTACACGAAGTTTATCCAGTTTTTGCCGTAACCCTGTCTATTTTCTCGCGCATGCTATGTGGGTGAAATGATGATACCATGCCAACTTGGAACCTTTTCAGAGTTCATTTCATATGCTTTTCAATTTCATGGTCTTATAGCTCAAAATAATCAGTAAATGCATGAAAAATAACAAATGAAGTCAGAAAGGGTTGTAAATTGATAATGTGGCTTTGAATGGTGCATTTTGAACACAGAAAAACTATGGAGTTCAAATAAGTTCAAAAAAATGAAATCCCTTTGTAACAGACGAGTTTCCGTATGAATCAGTGATACTTCGAAAGAGATTGTCCGTTTTGTAAACGAAGTGCATCCAGTTTTTGCCGTAACCCTCTCTACTTTCTCGCACATGCCATGTGGGTGAAATGATGATACCATGCCAACTTGGAACCTTTTCAGAGTTTATTTCAAATGCTTTTCAAATTCATGGTCTTATAACTCAAAATAATCAGTAAATGCATGAAAAATAACAAATGAAGTCAGAAACAGTTGTAAATTGATGATGTGGCTTTGAATGGTGCATTTTGAACACAGAAAAACTATGGAGTTCAAATAAGTTTAAAAAAATGAAATCCCTTTGTAATAGACGAGTTTCCGTTAGAAACCCTGATACTTTGAAAGAGATTGTCCGTTTTGCACACGAAATGCATCCAGTTTATGTAGGAGGTTGTTGAACCGGAAATTCCAACCGACCCTATTGTCGAGAGGTTAAATTTAGTTGAAGGAGAACACAATTACTTGAAGGAAAAAATAAGAAATATTGAGGAGGAGAAGATGATATTGGAGTTGCATGTTGCGGATGTGGTCGATGATCACAAGATCAAGATGGATGCAATGCGGTTGAAGATTAAAAAGATTAGAAAATATGCCATTCATACCGAGGCTTGGTATCGTTATGCAGTTGGATCAGTTGTTACCTTGGTTGCGATTATGATCGCATTTTTTGTTGCATTGAAATGTTTTACATAATTTCAATGTATGGTTTAATTAGATGCTCTGGAGAGCTATATGTTGTTCAATGAGAACTATGTATGTACTTTAGTTTAATGTGATGATGAACTTCTATTAATGATGATATGTGGGTGAAATAATGATACCATGCCAACTTGGAACCTTTTCAGAGTTCATTTCAAATGCTTTTCAATTTCATGGTCTTATATCAAAATAATCAAGTAAATGCATGAAAATAACAAATGTAGTCGAAAAGGGCTGTAAATTGATGATGTGGCTTTAAATGGTGCATTTTGAACACAGAAAAACTATGGAGTTCAAATAAGTTCAAAAAATTAAATCCTTTGTAATGCATTTGAGTTCGTATGAAACTCGATACTTCAAAGAGATTGTCCGTTTTGTACACGAAGTGCATCCAGATTTTGCCTAACCCTCTCTACTTTCTCGCACATGCTATGTTGGTGAAATGATGATACCATGCCAACTTGGAACCTTTTCAGAGTTCATTTCAAATGCTTTTCAATTTCATGGTCGTATAGCTCAAAATAATCAGTAAATGCATGAAAATGACAAATGTAGTCAGAAAGGGTTGTAAATTGATGATGTGGCTATCAATGGTGCATTTTGAACACAGAAAAACTATGGAGTTCAAATAAGTTCAACAAAAATGAAATCCCTTTGTAACAGACGAGTTTCCGTATGAAACCCTGATACTTCGAAAGAGATTGTCCGTTTTGTACATGAAATGCATCCAGTTTATGTAGGAGGTTGTTGAACCGGAAATTCCAACCGACCCTATTGTCGAGAGGTTAAATTTAGTTGAAGAAGAAAACAATTACTTGAAGGAAAAAATAAGAAATATTGAGGAGGAGAAGATGATATTGGAGTTGCATGTTGCGGATGTTGTCGATGATCACAAGATCAAGATGGATGCAATGCGGTTGAAGATTAAAAAGATTAGAAAATATGCCATTCATACCGAGGCTTGGTATCATTATGATCGCATTTTTTGTTGCATTGAAATGTTTTACATAATTTCAATGTATGGTTTAATTAGATACACTGGAGAGCTATATGTTGTTCAATGAGAACTATGTATGTACTTTGGTTTTAATGTGATGATGAACTTCTATTAATGATGATATGTGGGTGAAATAATGATACCATGCCAACTTGGAACCTTTTCAGAGTTCATTTCAAATGCTTTTCAATTTCATGGTCTTATAGCTCAAAATAATCAGTAAACGCATGAAAAATAACAAATGTAGTCAGAAAGGGCTGTAAATTGATGAAGTGGCTTTAAATGGTGCATTTTGAACACAGAAAAACTATGGAGTTCAAATAATTTCAAAAAAAATGAAATTCCTTTGTAACAGACGAGTTTCCGTATGAAACTCTAATACTTCGAAAGAGATTGTCCGTTTTGTACACGAAGTGCATCCATTTTTTGACTAACCCTCTCTACATTCTCACACATGCTATGTGGGTGAAATGATGATACCATGCCTACTTGGAACCTTTTCAGAGTTCATTTCAAATGCTTTTCAATTTCATGGTCGTATAGCTCAAAATAATCAGTAAATGCATGAAAATGACAAATGTAGTCAGAAAGGGTTGTCAATTGATGATGTGGCTATGAATGGTGCATTTTGAACACAGAAAAACTATGTCGTTCAAATAAGTTCAAAAAAAATGAAATCCCTTTGTAACAGATGAGTTTCCGTATGAAACCCTGATACTTCGAAAGAGATTGTCCGTTTTGTACACGAAGTGTATCCAGTTTTTGCCGTAACCCTCTCTATTTTCTCGCACATGCTATGTGGGTGAAATGATGATACCATGCCAGCTTGGAACCTTTTCAGAGTTCATTTCATATGCTTTTCAATTTCATGGTCTTATAGCTCAAAATAATCAGTAAATGCATGAAAAATAAAAAATGAAGTCAGAAAGGGTTGTAAATTGATAATGTGGCTTTGAATGGTGCATTTTGAACATAGAAAAACTATGGAGTTCAAATAAGTTCAAAAAAATGAAATCCCTTTGTAACAGACGAGTTTCCGTATGAAACCGTGATACTTCGAAAGAGATTGTCCGTTTTGTACACGAAGTGCATCCAGTTTCTGCCATAACCCTCTCTACTTTCTCGCACATGCTATGTGGGTGAAATGATGATACCATGCCAACTTGGAACCTTTTCAGAGTTCATTTCAAATGCTTTTCAAATTCATGCTCTTATAACTCAAAATAATCAGTAAATGCATGAAACATAACAAATGAAGTCAGAAACAATTGTAAATTGATGATGTGGCTTTGAATGGTGCATTTTGAACACAAAAAACTATGGAGTTCAAATAAGTTCAAAAAAATGAAATCCCTTTGTAACAGACGAGTTTCCGTAAGAAACCCTGATACTTCGAAAGAGATTGTCTGTTTTGTACACGAAATGCATCGAGTTTTTGCCGTAACCCTCTCTACTTTCTCGCACATGCTATGTGGGTGAAATTATGATACCATGCCAACTTGGAACCTTTTCAGAGTTCATTTCAATTGCTTTTCAATTTCATGCTCTTATAGCTCAAAATAATCAGTAAATGCAAGAAAAATATACAAATGTAGTCATAAAGGGTTGTAAATTGATGATGTGGCTCTGAATGGTGCATTTTGAACATAGAAAAACTAAGGAGTTCAAATAAGTTCAAAAAAAATGAAATCCCTTTATAACAGACGAGTTTCCGTATGAAACCCTGATACTTCGAAAGAGATTGTCCGTTTTGTACATGAAGTGCATCCAAGTTTTGTCGTAACCCTCTCTACTTTCTCGCACATGCTATGTGGGTGAAATGATGATACCATGCCAACTTGGAACCTTTTCAGAGTTCATTTCAAATGCTTTTCAACTTCATGGTCTTATAGTTCAAAATAATCAGTAAATGCATGAAAAATAACAAATGAAGTCAGAAAGGGTTGTAAATTGATGATGTGGCTTTGAATGGTGAATTTTGAACATAGAAAAACCATGGAGTTCAAATAAGTTCAACATAATGAAATCCCTTTGTAACAGACGAGTTTCCGTATGAAACCCTGATACTTCGAAAGAGATTGTCCGTTTTGTACACGAAGTGCATCCAGTTTTTGCCTTAACCCTCTCTACTTTCTCGCACATGCTATGTGGGTGAAATGATGATACCATGCCAACTTGCAACCTTTTCAGAGTTCATTTCAAATGCTTTTCAATTCCATGGTCTTATAACTCAAAATAATCAGTAAATGCATGAAAAATAACAAATGAAGCCAGAAATGGTTGTAAATTGATGATGTGGCTTTGAATGGTGCATTTTGAACACAGAAAAACTATGGAGTTCAAATAAGTTCAAATAAGTTCAAAAAAATGAAATCCCTTTGTAACAGATGAGTTTCCGTATGAAACCCTGATACTTCGAAAGAGATTGTCCGTTTTGTACACGAAGTGCATCTAGTTTTTGCCGTAACCCTCTCTGCTTTCTCGCACATGCTATGTGGGTGAAATGATGATACCATGCCAACTTGGAACCTTTTTAGAGTTCATTTCAAATGCTTTTCAATTTCATGGTCTTATAGCTCAAAATAATCAGTAAATGCATGAAAAATAACAAATGAAGTCCGAAATGGTTGTAAATTGATGATGTGGCTTTGAATGATGCATTTTGAACACAGAAAAACTATGGAGTTCAAATAAGTTCAAAAAAAATGAAATGATGATACCATGTAAACTTTCAACCTTTTGAGAGTTCATTTGAAATGCTTTTCAATTTCAAGGTCTTATAGCTCAAAAAACTAGTAAATGCTTTTATAAAACTCTAATAGCAAAAGGAATCAACTAAAAAGCTTTTATAAACCTCTAGTATTTTTTAAACTAAAATTATATAAAATTTATGCAACTAAAATTATCAAAGTATTTTCTGTTCAAAGCATTAAAAGCAGAAAGAATTATCATAAATAATTTTTGTTAGAAATTTTAGTAGCAAAAAGAATTTTCATAAAGATTTTGATAGAAACTAAAATAACAAAATATTTTTTTGAATATAATGATAAAACACATTAATATTAAATAGCAGGAAAAATAATCACTCAAAATATATTTTTATAGTGAAGTTATTCACAAACTAGTGATTCACACAAATTTCAAAGAATTAAAATTTAAACTATTCAATTTGGAAACTAATGGAGTAACAAAAAGATTATAATTATTCTGAGCTAAAAGCAAAAATAATTTAAAAAATAAAGCAAAAATCAAAAGAAAATAAATAATTCAAAAAACAAAAGATAATACTGGAAAAAAAAGCCGCCTAATGGGCCACACGGCCTGCATATTGTTGGGGAACGTAGTAATTTCAAAACATTTCCTACGCACACGCAAGATCATGGTGATGCATAGCAACGAGAGGGGAGAGTGTTGTCCACGTACCCTTGTAGACCGTAAGCGGAAGCGTTATGACAACACGGTTGTTGTAGTCGTACGTTTTCACAATCCGACCGATCTAAGCACCGAACGTACAGCACCTCCGAGTTCAGCACACGTTCAGCTCGATGACGATCCCCGGACTCCGATCCAGTAGGGTGTCGGGGATGAGTTCCGTCAGCACGACGGCGTGGTGACGATGATGATGTTCTACCGACGCAGGGCCTCGCCTAAGCACCGCAACGATATGACCGAGGTGGAATATGGTGGAGGGGGGGCACCGCACACGGCTAAGGAACGATCACGTAGATCAACTTGTGTGTCATAGGGTGCCCCCTGCCCCCGTATATAAAGGAGCCAAGGGGGAGGGGTTGGCCGGCCAAGGAGGGCGCGCCAAGGGGAGTCCTACTCCCACAGGGAGTAGGACTCCTTCTTTCGTAGTCCAACTAGGAGAAGAGGGGAAAGGAGGGGAGTGGAGAAGGAAGGGAGAGGGGGGCCGCGCCCCAAACCCTTTGTCCAATTCGGACTGGGCTTCGGAGGGGCGCGCGCCACCTCCTGGCTCCTTCCCACTAAGGCCCATTAAGGCCCAATACTCTTCCCCGTATTCCCGTAACTCCCCGGTACTTCGAAAAATACCCGAATCACTCGGAACCTTTCCGATGTCCGAATATAGTCGTCCAATATATCGATCTTTACGTCTCGACCATTTCGAGACTCCTCGTCATGTCCCCGATCTCATCCGGGACTCCGAACTCCGTCGGTACATCAAAACTCATAAACTCATAATAAAACTGTCATTGAAACCTTAAGCGTGCGGACCCTACGGGTTCGAGAACTATGTAGACATGACCGAGACACGTCTCCCGTCAATAACCAATAGCGGAACCTGGATGCTCATATTGGCTCCCACATATTCTACGAAGATCTTTATCGGTCAAACCGCATAACAACATACGTTGTTCCTTTTGTCATCGGCATGTTACTTGCCCGAGATTCAATCGTCGGTATCTCAATACCTAGTTCAATCTCATTACCGGCAAGTCTCTTTACTCGTTCCGTAATGCATCATCCCACAACTAACTCATTAGTCACATTGCTTGCAAGGCTTATAGTGATGTGCATTACCGAGTGGGCCAGAGATACCTCTTAGACAATCGGAGTGACAAATCCTAATCTCGAAATGCGCCATCTCAACATGTACCTTCGGAGACACATGTAGAGCTCCTTTATAATCAACCAGTTACGTTGTGACGTTTGGTAGAACACAAAGTGTTCCTCCAGTAAACGGGAGTTGCATAATCTCATAGTCATAGGAACATGTATAAGTCATGAAGAAAGCAATAGCAACATACTAAACGATCAAGTGCTAAGCTAACTGAATGGGTCAAGTCAATCACATCATTCTCCTAATGATGTGATCCCGTTAATCAAATGACAACTCATGTCTATGGCTAGGAAACTTAACCATCTTTGATTCAACGAGCTAATCAAGTAGAAGCATACTAGTGACACTATGTTTGTCTATGTATTCACACATGTATTATGTTTCCGGTTAATACAATTCTACATGAATAATAAACATAATGATATAAGGAAATAAATAATAACTTTATTATTGCCTCTAGGGCATATTTCCTTCACATACGACTAGAAACCCATCTGTACATGGCCCAAGATGCAGGCCCGCAGACCCAATAGGCCGAACACGACAGTGACAAGGGTAGGCAACTAATCTCTGCATATTAGAGAGGAGCTCAGCACCTGAGCTGCAACGCAGCTTATAAAAAGGTGTTGAGCTCTCACAGCTAGCGAGGTGGGACTAAACTTCCCACCGCACCACGCCAGCACAAGGCCTTTGGTCCCGGTTGGTGCCACCAACCGGAACTAAAGGTCTGCATTGGTCCCGGTTTGTGGCACCAACCGGTACCAATGACCCCCCCTTTAGTCCCGGTTGGTGCCACCAACCGGGACTAAAGGCCTCTACTTCCCGCCCTTTGGGCTGCTGAAAAGAGGCCATTGGTCCTGGTTGGTGCCACCAACCGGGACTAATGCCACCTTTAGTCCCGGTTTCTGGCACCAACCGGGACTAAAGACTTTCCTATATAAGTTCACACTTAGGAAATTTTCACTCTCACCTCGCGATTGCCACCCGACGACGCCGACGACATCGACGCTGCCAGGCTGCCCGACACCGCCGCCCTGCCGTCGCCGTCGCCCGCGCCCTCAGCATTGCCCGCACCCTCGCCTCGTCCGCTCCCCTGCCCTCGCCTTGCGCCGCCCGCCCGCCCGTCGTCGGCGTCGCCGTCTCCCCTACACCGAGCACGCCCCACTGCCCCATCACCATCCTCGCCGCCGACCCCGCGCTCCTCCTCACCTTGGTCCAGCCGGCGCCATCTAGCATTTTTTTCATATATATATATATATGCTAGTTTTTTATGTATATGCTTGTTTTTTCATATATATGATGATATATATGCTTGTTATCATAATTGTTTTTGTTCATATATATATGATGATTTTTTTTATATAATATGATGTTTATTTTCATAGATGATCACATATATCATGTATGCATGGATGTGGATGAAATATGATATTTTTTGTTCATAGAACATGATGTTTTTTTATTCATAGATTTTTTTTGTTCATGAGACAGGCGGGAACATCGAGGGATCATAGATGTAATTTTTTCAGAATTTTCTATCGTGCATAGACCGATTTTAGACCACGGGAGCACCCCCCCCCCCATCGTTGCAAAAATTGCTAAGTGATATTAAGAAGGAAGAAGAAGAAAAAGAAGGATAGGAACAAAGAAAATAAGAAGAGGAAGAAAGAAGAAGAGGAGAGGAAGAATTAGAGAAATAAATAAGAAGAGGAAAAAAGAAGAAAAAGAAGAGGAGAAGAAAAAAAGAATAGAGGAGAAGAAGAAGAAAATAGAAAATTTTCTATTTTTTTCTCCTTCTCCTCTATTCCTTTCTTCTTCTCCTTTTTTTCTTATTTTTTTGTTAGATTGCTTCTCTTCTATTCCTTTCTTCTTCTCCTCTTTTTATTTCCTGTTTTGTCTTCTTATTTTTTATCGGGTACGTCGTTGTCGATATACCCCTCCCGATAACTTCAACACGAGGGGGGGGGGGTCGATATACCTCCTCCCCGATAACATTATTTTCCCATGTATGTATGTCGCGTCGTTGTCGATATAACCCCCTCCCGTATAACTTCGACATGAGGGACGGTCGATATATATACCCCCTCCAGACCGTGATAACTTATACCACGGGAGCACCCCCTCGGCCCTCTCGCTCGACCAAAACTCTCGAGGACACCGAAACCCTAGAAAACAACGATGTTGGTCTCCTGCCCCCTCCCGTCACGCCCCTACCCGACAAACTCTCTCGAGGCCACCCAAATTTACCAAGTTAAAAGAGTGTTGTCGTCGAGGCCACCCCAAACACTTGAAGCGTTGTCGAGGCCACCCCAAACCCTTGAAGCGTTGCCGAGTCCACCCCAAACCCTAGAGAAGCAGCGTCGAGGCCACTAATATGATTCCTTATTGTGATTATATTAGCTAGCTAGTTCTACGTTTGCCTCATATATATCCAGCTGTCATGTTTGAATAATAATTGCCATGTTGTAAATATTTGAAGAAACTATGGAGCACCCCCGAGACGAAGAAACATAAGAGATGTTGGGGGACATAATCGCAAAAGGAAGTGATGTCATTGCGTCGTTTCTCAATGACACCGATGGTCTGGAAGGACAGGGTAGTGAAGAAGAAGGTTATGATTATGATGGCTCCGGTGACCCAATGCCGGTACAAGAAGTAGACCATCATGACGGCTTCGGTGACCGAACCGGGTCCGGCCAGGTATATATATTAGTTAAGCATGTGCTGACTAGCTAATTGATGCATTCATTTTTTTCGTATGTACACATATTAATTAACTCTCGTCTTTCTTCTTTTGTCTATCCCTCCGGATCGAGCACAACTTCGGTAAAGAAACAAGGCCCAAAGAAAAAGTTGCGCTTGGATGAAAGGTTTGAGATCACAGCAATCGCGCGCGATGGCAAGCCGATTGAACCCATCCGGACAAGGGATGCATTTCGTGCTCAGTGCGGGGTTCTTGTTAGGGACAAGATCCCGATCAGTATCCAGCAATGGTTAAAGCCTAAGAAGGAAGACCCTAAGGTGCACTACAAGAAATATGTCAACTTATGACCTTTTGTTAGTGACCCTGGAAGAATTGGTCATAAATCTATGACCATTTCAGACCAATTGGTCAAAAGCTATTCGGGGGGCTCCAAACCCTAAACCATTGCGACCATTTTGGTCAGAAAGGTCATAATTTCCTTACACGAAATGGTCATAAAGCAAACAGCGCTAGTCCGCTGCCTTATTTCTAGTTGTTAACGACCAATATAGATGGTCATAGCCTTGTAAATTGTGGTGGGTTGCTATGACTAGGCGCCACCTCATCAGTTTTGCCTATGTGTCATGTCCATGTGGCAGTTTTTGCCCTAGGTTGTGAAGCAACCTATATTTCTGTCATTCCCAAAATTCCCCAAAAAATCTCATAAATTCTTTGGGTCATATATTAAATCAAATATGTAAAAAAATCTTCCTTGCCTAGTTCAAAAATAATTCAAAAATATTCATTTTCCTATTCTGTTCATAAAAACACTTTGTGAAGGAAGTACCACTTTGGCATGTCCAAATGGTATCCATTTTCTACAGTGCTTTCCTATGCCCAAATAACTATCCTCCACCAAATGCCAGCTCAATCCATTCATTATTTTGAGCCCATCTTCAACATTCGTATTTATGTCCAGTGTGGTACTTTGCAAAGCAAGTACCACCTAGACTCCTCCTTTTGAGCTGAAACTTTGTGAAGACGGTCTTCTTAGTAACTGATCATCCTCAACCAAAACTCATGCCCATTAGCCATGTGCATTTTCCGTACCGCTAATCAAACACTTGGCTGCTAATTCATGTTTGAGCATCGATCGGTCTCCTCGTGAGAATCTTATGTTGTAATTTTCTTCCTAGCACCTACCTGGGGAGTGGCCAACCCACTAGACATGCCTAGGCCGCCCAGAACACATGGCAACGCCACAGTCACGCGGTGACCACGCAGCGGGCATGCGAGTTTACGCGCTCTAGAGTTGGGGCCCTCGACCACCGCCCAAACCTCGACGTATCGCCACCAAACCATGTATTTATGATTAAATAGGTACTTATGTACCTAGAAATGATTTTTGGAAAAAATAAATAGCAAACTATGAGGCAGCCACAGTTCAAATTTGACCCGCTCCAACCGAATCGTGGAAATTTGTCTTTTTCACGAGAGGTGGATCAAAACTTTTTACACCCAACCATTTTGTCAACTGTGCATTAAATATGTCCTAGTATTTTAGAAAATTGATTTGGTCAAATTTTGCAACAATTATTTGGGAGGTCCTTCACAAAAAAACCTCCTTTTGGGCACTCGAAAAATGGAAAATGATTTTTTCGTCCAAAGAAAATGAAAACTTCCTTAAGCAATATTGTTTGCCATTCCAAGATGCACCCTTGTGCACAATATGAGATCATTTGAACAAACTATGCTATGAATGTGGCCATAGGATTGATCATTTGGCTTGAAAGCCATGAATCTTCACGCATGGTAGCTCATTTCTGAGAACACTTTTTTAAAAGAATGAATGTATTACAAGTTTATATTTTTTTCTGGTAACTTGGTCATATATAATGACACAATGCGAAGGTTTTCCTATTTTTTGAATTTTTTTGAATTTTTTATGCCCGTTTCAAAATGCGGTCAAAACTGCGGGAATGACCGTTCCTAGCTAGTGTTTGAATCTTGGAATTTTTTTGGTGTTTCTCTGATTAAATAGATACTTAAGTACCTAGAAATGATTTTTGTAAAAAATAAAGGGCAAACTACAAGGCAGCTACAGTTCAAATTTGACCCACTTCCAACTGAATCGGCAGAAATTTGTCTTTCTCACGAGAGGTGGATCAAAACTTTTTGCACCCAACCGTTTGGTCAATTGTGCATTAAATATGTCCTATTATTTTAGAAAAATGATTTGCTCCAATTTTGTAACAATTATTTGGGAGGTCCTTCACAAAAAAACCTCCTTTTGGGCACTCGAAAAATGGAAAATGAATTTTTCGTCCAAAGAAAGTGAAAACTCCCTTAAACAACATTGTTTGCCATTCCAAGATGCACCCTTGTGCACAATATGAGATCATTTGAACAAACTATGCCATGAATGTGGCCATAGGATTGATCATTTGGCTTGAAAGCTATGAATCTTCATGCATGATAGCTCATTTCTGAGAACACTTTTTTAAAAGAATTGCCGTATTACAAGTTTATTATTTTTTCTGGTAACTTGGTCATATATAATGACACCATGCGAAGGTGTTCCAATTTTTTGTTTTTTTTTTGAATTTTTTATGCCCGTTTCAAAATGTGGTCAATACGGCGGGCTTGACCGCTCCTAGCTAGTGGTTGAATCTTGGAAAAATTTTGGTGTTTCTCTGATTAAATAGATACTTTTGTACCTAAAAATCATTTTTGAGAAAAATAAAGGGCAAACTACGAGGTAGCTACAGTTCAAATTTGACCCGCTTCCAACTGAATCTGCGGAAATTTGTCTTTTTCACGAGAGGTGGATCAAAACATTTTACACCCAACCATTTTGGTCAATTGTGCATTAAATATGTCCTAGTATTTTAGAAAATTGATTTGGTACAATTTTGCAACAAATATATTTTAGGTCCTTCACAAAAAAACTCATTTTGGGCACTCGAAAAATGGAAAATGAATTTTTCGTCCAAAGAAAATGAAAACTTCCTTAGGCAACATTGTCTGCCATTCCAAGATGCATTCTTGTGCATAATATGAGATCATTTGAACAAACTATGTCATGAATGTGGCCATAAGATTGATCATTTGGCTTGAAAGCCATGAATCTTCACACTTGATAGCTCGTTTCTGAGAACATTTTTTAAAAATAATTGTCGTATTACAAGTTTATAATTTTTTTGGTAACTTGGCCACATAAAATGAAACTATGCGAAGGTTTTCTAATTTTTTGATTTTATTTTATTTTTTATGCCCGTTTCAAAATGCGGTCAAAACGGCGGGAATAACTTTTCCTAGTTAGTGGTTGAATCTTGGAATTTTTTTGGCGTTTCTCTGAGTAAATAGATAATTATGTACCTAGAAATAATTTTTGGAAAAATTAAAGAGCAAACTCCGAGGTAGCTACTGTTCAAATTTAACCCGCTTCCAGCTGAATAGGCGAAAATTTGTCTTTTTCACGAGAGGTAGATCAAAACTTTTTACACCCAACCATTTGGTCAATTGTGCAATAAATATGTTCTAGTATTTTAGAAAATTAATTTGGTACAAATTTGTAATAAATATATGATTGGTCCTTCACAAAAGAACTTATTTTGGACACACGATAAATGAAAAAATGAATTAAAAAAAGTCATTTCTCATAAGTCTTTATAAAAATATTTGTCTTATTTCAATTTGTGATTATTCTTGAAAACTAAATTCAAATTTGCTGACACAATGCGAAGTTTTTTTTCCAATTTTTCAGGTCATGATAAAATAGCTAACATGATTTAGCACCTTACTTTTAGTCGATTACGACCAATTTAAATGGTCAAAATATCATTCCTGTATACTGCGTTTTGATAGGTCCAGAGGCCTCTCACGCGGATCGTGGATAATCACCGTCGGATGCTCCTGGATCCAATGGCTGGCACGTCGCCCGTCTCACCCACGTCCCGCACTCCTCCTCTCGCACCCTTCTCTCCCTCGCACTGACGCCCCTCTCTCCTCTCCCTCACTCCGATCTGATCTGAATCCACCGCCGCCCACCGTCGCCCACCCCCACCGCCGCCCACTGTCCCACCCCCTCCGCCGCCCACCCCCACCGTCGACGACCCTCACCATCGAGCCCACGCCTCGACCCGCGCCCTCTAGTACTCGCCCGCAACCCTCACTCGTGGCTAGGGTTTCGGTCGCCACCCCTAACTTCGTCGGGATCTGCCAAATCCGGTGATGGCGAGGCCAGAGGTGGCCGGATCTGGCGCCGGTAAGCCCCTCCCCTCCTTATTCGTGCACTATCTCCTCCTCACCTCACCTCGTCTTGTGTTCCCTTTCGGAAGGTCAACATGGTTGTGGATGGGACGACGACGATGGCAGGAGGGGCGAACCTCCATGGGACGGGTCGCCACCAAGGAGATGGAGCTCCTTCTCCATCCAATTTGGCCATCTCCGGCCGCCTCCTCCAGATCCTCACCGAACACGGGCCCCTCACCGTCGGCAACACCTGGAACCACGCCAAGGTACCCTCCTCGACCCACTCGGCTGTCCGTGCGTGTGTCAACGAACCCTAGCTCTTGAGCTCCATGTATTGCTGCGACTTTGTT
Source organism: Aegilops speltoides (assembly GCA_021437245.1). Taxonomy (NCBI): domain Eukaryota; kingdom Viridiplantae; phylum Streptophyta; class Magnoliopsida; order Poales; family Poaceae; genus Aegilops; species Aegilops speltoides. The sequence goes on from CM038147.1 coordinate 37,081,435, forward strand.
CATCCATGGCCGGCCAGTAGATGCGGTGGTATTAAGAGCTGATGGAACTGGTGCCCGGAAGCGAGTAGTACAGCTTGGCCTCTGCCTGTACTTCCTTCTTTGATCAGATGATGCTTAGACCAGGAAGATTGTAGCTTCTGCCCTCTTTTTAGTGCCTTAGCTTCTTGCATTTGGGGAGCAAATAAAGTGATAGTTTTACCCTTCTTCGCGCCTAGCCGTACTCTTGTATGTCAATACCAGGTAGTCTGTTACAGACTTGTGTCCTGTGATTAGATGCAATATGGTGTATGTTCAACTCAGTGATTTCAGCCTGAGTATTTTGGTGCTAGTAGGAATTTTCTGCAATTAGGATTGTATATCAGGCATCTTTTAGTCCGTTGTCACCGAATAAGCTGAATGTGTATGCTATGACAGACACCTGGTGGTGAGGTAAACAATTGATTCTTGTTCATGCCACTTCTTTTTTAGATGCTCAATGTGGTCACTACATCACTTTGTTATGCTATTTATTCAAAGTGTATGTATTCAATGTCTTCCTGGACATGCAGTTAGTCTGTATCTGTCTTAGCGAAGACACAAGAGAAGACTGTTACAATGATAGTATGTGCTACATTTGATCCCGGGCTGTATAACATATCTGTTACTGCAGGTCACCCATCCTCGAGGAGCAGAAGGAGGGACGCATCTAGCTGGCCATCAAGGGCCTGCTCTGCTCCTCTTCTTCCTTGACCATCGGTACCACCACGTTCTCGGGCTTCCAAGGCGCGCCAGCACACCGCCGCCATGCCTCGTCTTCTCTCCGGGCTCGGACCAATCGCTCGACCCTTCAGGTACGCACGTCTCCTGCTATTATCTCAACCCTGTGAGTGCCAACTTGCCTCTTGCCTGCCAAGAGTGTTGACTGAATTGCTTCTAATACATGTATGTGTGTGTTTGTGTGCAGCACAAGCCCTGCAGCAGCCGACGTGGGTTCAGGTGTCCCCTCCCCTGATGGCTATAAATTTACCATGCTCTGCTAATTTCTATGCGAGCACTGTTAGGCGTTCGTTTGTATTTGCAAATTAGCAGCAGCTTGCAGAATATGTGTCGTCCAAAGCGTTGCCTTAATACAATCTGCGTATCATTAGCTGGTATCCATATGGAGATAGTTTAGCAGAGGAAGAAATAAACACCTATGTTTCTTGGTCCGTGAAATTGCATTGGAGAGATGGGTCTATTATATATAGGCGATACATTACACTAGTTGAATTTGACCACGCACCAACTCCAACAAGTGATACGTGCATGCTAATTGTTATTAGCTTCAAAACCTAGTAAATGCCTTCTTGCACTAGGTACACCCCTGAATTTTTGTCCTTTACAACCCGATCAATGTACAACCTGTTTGCTTGAAAGTAATTTTAGTTGATTCTTTGATGGAGCGCTAAGACTGCGTGGAACAGTAGTTTTTATTATCTAAAACTACCGCCGTGTGATTATGCAGGTGCCTAGTTTGTTTTTATTAGTTTTTATTATATAAAGTACCTCCCTGGAACATTAGTTTGTCACCTTGTTTCCACTGATACGCAGGATATTGTTTGCTGCTTATGCTTTTCGATCGCCATGATCGTGCAAGAACACATTAATTAGTCTCGGTTACTTGAAATCAAATCCATGATTTTGTTATGTGCTGTTTGCTCACAGTTAAGTATAAGTTAACCTTTCATGTTCAGGAAAACCTGAGAACACTTGCTTGTGAGAACCAACTGGACTTCTTAGATATATCCAAGTGAAGATGTACTGTTACCCATGGTCTTGTTCCTTTACCCATGGTCTTGTTTGTCCTGCAGGTTAGTGAGCAACATCAGGAGGAGGAGCTCAAGCACGACCACCAAGAGGCACCACCGCAGCAGCAGGTAGCACGTCCATCTCCACCTCCCTCTCCCTCTGCTCCCAAACCTTTTTATTAGAATATATTGAGTACATTCTGTCAACTTGTGTGTCAGTAAGAACAAAAACTAATTATCTAAGGTCCTGTTATTATTACCTATATATCACATTGCTACGGGATTGCCTAGTGCCCCTGTTCATGGTGGGCTAAACTTGTATTTGCTCCTGCTGCTGCATTTTGATGATCATGAGTGTGATGCATTTTGATGATCTCCTTGTACCAGATGAGTCCGTCGATGAAGCAACAGCGTCTCCTCTAGAGGGTGACGGTGGTGGCGGCGCCTGTGTGCGGCTTCAACTACAACCTCCTCTCCGGTGAGTCCTTCTCCTACCTCTAGCTCCATCTCTGAGCTGTAATACCATGCTCTGTTTCATGGCCGTGGCTTATTTAGTCTGTGCTTGCTATGCCTTGTGTATTGGAGCCTAATTAGCTTCTATTAGGGGATAATCTACTGGTTATACCAAGATTTTACATGAAATTTTGTTCTGCTTATTCTGCTAAGGTTGTTTGCAATGGTTATACATATGTTACACAATTTTTGCTGCTGGCTAATGAGCTTTAGAGATGGTAACATGGTGCTGCACTCTCAGGAACATCTTATGACACACAATCAATTTTTGGTGTGCTCAAATTTTTAATTTTAGTGATAAGGAAATATCCCACCTAGTTTGTTGGCTCTCTCACTTGAGTTGGTTTAATAGTAGTGGCCTCCTGACTTGTACTTAGTTGGGTAGGTGCTGGCTGGGAGCAAAAGTTTATATGCATGGATAATGGACTTGCACTAAATGGACACAAATAAAGGAGTTGAGTATTAAGTGAACTTGTTCTAACTGGAAACAATTTCTGTATGGTATACATAAATATCGAGTTGATAGCTGATCTGTATAACAAATGTACTGCTATCTATCTCATGGTGATCACTAAACTAAGGAGGCTTAACCTGATAATAACTTATTTTATGTTAATAGCCTACAATGTTGTCTTGGAGCTTATTGTCCAAAATAATACCTCTACTTTTTGAGTCCTTCAGGAAAGCGTACGCTTCAGGACAACTCAAGCCCCTCCTCCTCTCCTGTACATGAATGTGAGATGCTGCGCATGCAAGATCTGAGCCAAATGGCATATTGTAATCTTTTTATTGCTGGTTTTTATGTACGATGTCTTGAAGATGTACGTTTGAAATGTTGCTTTGATAGCAAAATTGTATTCCTGTGTACAAGCTGCTTTGACAGCAAAATTATGAAAATTTCTCAACAATATATCTGTGTAAAATTGTATTCCTGTGTACTGCGCCTGAAAAGGCTACAACTAACTGATGATGACAACTGGGACCCATCTGACTAGTGGACCCTTCTTTTGGGAAAAAAAAGAAAAACTAAATTCGTTTAGACAAAAAGGCCACAACCCAACAATAAAAAGGCTGCAATATTGGGCTTGGCCCATGTACCCAACCAAAAATTGACAGACAAAAAAAACACAAATAGGTTGAATTGTTGGGCTAGGCCCATGTAGAAAACCGAATTGGACCGGTCTGAATCTTGTGCCATATCAGCTTGCCACGCTGGATGCCTACGTGGCCTGGGGAGGTTGCTAGTGACCAAAACGCCACAGTAGGAATATTTTGGTCGTAAACGTCTTTGACCATTCGAGAAGAAAGGTCACTATAGTCAGTTTATGACGGCCAGCTTTTGACCTTCTGTTTTTGGTCACAAAAAGGTCGCAAATGGAAATTTGTGACCTTTCAGTGACCAATAGTGGTGGTCACAAGTTGACATATTTCTTGTAGTGGTGTCTTATGTGTCCGATATGCAGAAAGAAGATCTTTGGACATCGCTTAAGGAAAATTTCACCCTACCGCCAGAGGAGGATCCGGAGAAGCCTGTTAAAGAGCAATTGATCAAGTCTCATGCTCTTAAGAAGATGGCAGAACTATTCAGGAGGTGGAAGAATGAGTTGAAAACAGAGTTTGTCGACGAAGATTTGACACCGGAATTCTCCGGAAAGTATGAGAAGATCAGAGATCACTGGCCCGCATTTGTGGCCCACAAGACATCGGAAAAGAGTAAGAAGATGTCAGCGATAAACAAGAAAAATGTTGCGAAGCAGAAGCATCACCATCGCATGGGGTCAGGTGGCTACCTCAAAGCCCGACCTTTGTGGGACAAGGCTGCGAGTGACCTGTTTGCTAAAGGGGTCGAACCAGAGACATTGAACTGGCCAGACCGTTGCCGGACTTGGTTCTTCGGGGTTGGCGGATCCTTGGACCTTGTAACAGGGAAGTGCGTTTGGACGGAAGAGCAACTGCGAATACCCGTCATAAGGCTTTAGGAGTATATCGAGAAAGCGCAGTAAGGGACGTTCGTCCCAGACAGAGAGAAGGACGAGCTCACAATGGCCCTCGAGAATCCTGAGCACCCTGGACGGACACGAGGCACGCCAGGCTCCGTTCCGTGGAAGGCTGGCTTTCCGGACGCAGGGGGTTACAAAACCCAGGAGAGGAAGAAGAAAGTGGAGCATAGCCAACTGCAGGCGCTGCACGAAAGGGTACAAGGGCTAGAGGAACGAGAAGCAGATCGCAGCAAACGACCTGCCGAATCTTCCCCTGAAGCTACCCCGCCATCTCAGCGGAGAAGCAGCGTGGCTTCCACCGAGCTGACTCAGCAGCTGGAGCTTGTCTTCACGGCTCTTGCTAGCTACCTCGTGGATACTATCATGAAGTCTCAACATTGCCACCTTATGACGTGATGGATGACATTGAAAGTCAAGGCGGCTGTTGGCTCTGTTATACCTAATGAACCTGGCGCAACCTACCACGGCCAGCCGATTCCAGAAGGATATGCTAGGGTGATGTTGGATCTAATAACGGATGGATTTGAGGACCCTCAGCTTGACCACCCTACGGGTGAAGGGGAGATTCGGCTGGGTTCTTCTCTGAAGACTCCATGCATATGGCGGAAGGAGCTCATCAACCTTCCGAACTGGACGCCTCCTCCTCATCCTCCGGCTAGTCAGGGCAATCCGCCTCCTCCTCCGCCTCCTCCTCCGGCGAGTGATCAGGGCACTCGGCCTCCTTCTCCGGCGCGTGGCGGCACTCCGCCTCCTTCTCTGCCTGCGCCGGCTTGCCCGAGCAGCCAGCCTCCTCCTTCTCCGCCTCGTCAACAAGGGCGGATCAAGAGACCCGCTGCCGCTCCGGCTGCTCCAGTGCGTCGTAGTCCTTCTCCTCTGCCTCGTAAGAAAGGAAAGAAAGCGACAACCGCTCCATCTGCTCCGGCGTCTAGCAGCACAGCTAGAGCCGGGAGGCAGTACAAATTCGGTCCTTCTCTGAAGACTCCAGAGAAGTTACCATACGAGAGGATCATATGGAGGAAAACACGCAGATCTTGCAAGCCAAGGCGAAGAACTTCTTTGAAGGGGTGAAAGCAAAGAAACATCCACCTCCGGAGGAGAAGATAGATCTGGTAAAAGTGAAGAGTACTCTGGCTTCCCTGAAGAAACCGCCAAAGTCTCCGGCGAAAGGAAACTATGAGCGCATTCTTACAAAGTCATTTGTGGAAGCGTCGCGGTCGGGAAGTACTATCAGTTGTCAACGACGAGCTGGGAAAAAAGTTGCCCAGCTCAGCGAACAAGCGAACCAATCATTCCCCCTGCTCCAGGTGTCTAGCGATATCGTCGCTAATGTTCCGAGTGGGATGGTGCCCGGTTATAACAATCTTGAAGATTACCTGCCCGACGATGTACATTATGAATTCTTGGAGGTGGACGAACACAAATATGTGTACGGGAAGCCTCTCGTCAAAGATGAAAGATCTCTACCAACATGATGTTCAGATTCCATGATTGGTACATGAAAACCTGCAGAGAGTCTGAGGGAACGAATATTTTGACGCTGAGAGTCAGAGAGGAGCATGCCCTCGTTGGAATTGAATGGTTGAATGTTTCATTTGAGGAGTTCTTCGCGTTTTTCAATCTAAAGGCCCTCGATAAATTAATGATCACTTGCTACTGCCTGTAAGTACAGTACTACTTCTTTCATTAAGTCTCTATATATAGGTTAGCTCTTTCATTGCATGTATTTTTAATCATCCTCACTATATTATGCAGATTGAAGATCGCCGAATTCAAGAAATGACAAATCGGTGATATTGGGTTCATTAACACAAATCTCATAGATGCATATATGGTTAAATTTTAGGGCAAAGATACCGAGGCGAAGCTGCTACAACCGTTTGTGTTAAATCAAAACAAAGTTATAATACTCTTCCCTTACGAATTCAAGTGAGTGTTACTGTCTTGTCCATATTCGGTTTCCCTTATAAGTTATGCATGCGTGCACAGCTTCCACTATATTCTCCTAGAGATTAAGCTTGAGCAGGTACTAGTAACCGTCTTAGACTCGAGACGAAAAGATCCCAAGGAGTATCCGAACATGACTTAAATTCTAGAGAAGTAAGTTAAATCGATCATCATTATCGCACCATATCGGCAACTTTGTTCATTTCCTGATATCAAGTAATTGTTTTCTTTGTCTGGCAGGGTTTGGAAAAAATTCACCACAAAAACTCCGGGACTGCCGAAGAAGCTGCAATTTAGACACCCGAAAGTAAGTACTATAGTAGCATGCTGCATGCATCTCCTAGTGATTCAAGCGCTAGTTTCATCAATACCATTTAACATGCTTGCTAATTATCAGTTTGATTGACCTCTATTTTTTGTAAAGTGGTTCTGGCAGGAACAAGGGAATGATTACTGTGGGTACTACATTTGCGAGTCCATCCGCCACACGACCTGTGAGCGGGGCTACTCTGACAAACAATATGAAGTGCGTAAATAATAATATTGACAATTTTATTTTATTACCATCATTTGTGTTCAGTTTCATTTATTCATATATATGTATTGACCCCCTTCTTCAAATTAGATATTTCGGATGCGGGATGAACTCCTACCACCAGATCGTATGCGAGGAATTCAAGAGGAATTGGCGCCATTCTTTCTTGACCACGTGATCGCTAAAGACGAAGAATACCATGTGGACCCTAATCAACTCATTTTTAATTAGGAGATTATATTGTAAGAGATACTTATGTTGTATATATGTAGCCAGTACGTAGCGTCAGATAGATATACGAGAACTTGTTGTTCGACAAATCTCTCGGAGAAGGAGAGGTGGTCGATATCACTTCTCTCTATATGCATATGTTCATGACGATCTTCTGTTTCCTTCATTTGCTTACTAGCTAGCGTGTTTAGTCCTCTATACGTATAGTACGTAGCGTCGACCAAGCACGGAGATAAGAGATGACACTTCTCTCTATTAATTAGCTAGCTAACACAATATATGAAACACCTAAATTAACCCCCCCCCCAAAGACCCTACCCCCCCCCTTCAAAAAAAACCCCCAGCACCTGAAATGCTTACGCGTGGATGCCTATTGGTCCCGGTTGGTGCCACCAACCGGGACCAAAGGGCCTCCTGCCTGGGCTCGCCGCACCGGCCACGTAGAGGCCCATCTGTCCCGGTTTATGCAAGAACCGGGACTAAAGGTACAGGGCATTAGTACCGACACTTTAGTCCCGGTTCAAAACCGGGACAAATGGCCCTTACGAACCAGGACTATAGGTCCTTTTTCTACTAGCGTTAGGACACACACCACACACACATATGCACGCGCACACACACACACACATAGAGAGATAGAGAGAGAGAGGGGGGGGGGAGAGGTCTTCTAAAACAAAAGAGCTAGCACCAGGGAGCACATAATTTGGCAAAATATTACAGTTACCAACACAACATTGCATAAACCTAGAGCAAGACAACCAACATCCTGACTACCGAATGTGTGAAAGGCGAGTGCAGCCAACATAACCCATCCTGGCATCTGGGTGGCAGATTTTTGTTCCATTATGTAAAACAAATGAGCTCCTCGATCACTTTGATAAGCTTCAAACAAATAGTTGTTAGTTATTTCAAATATTTTACATGTGAACAATTTCACTGACTCGGGTCCTACATTTCACAGTGTCGTACAAAAGTTACCTGAGTTGATCCAAGGAACATGTATTTGATGGGGGTTTCTATGCCTTACTCTTTACTGGGTCGATATATTCCTAACATCACTTATTCCTACGTAAATGTATCATAGGTGAATGACAATCCATATGGTAGAGCATGGTATAATCTTAATCTTAGCTGGCTAGGCCTACGGTAGACAACATACATGAGGGGACAAACTGGTGCGATCAAAGATAATGTTTTGTGATATGTAATATGTGTTTAGTTCAATAAGTTGGTTAAAATATAATCCAAACTCTTTAATGGAACATCTTCATAAGGTGTGAATCTAGGTGATCCCATGAAAATTTGTTGCATACCATAGAGATCGAACTACATATTGTAATTGGTTTAAGGAAGTTTGCATAGGCATAACAAAAATGCGAAAACAAGCTATCGATAGATGGTCGAATTGTCTATGATTTTCATCTTGACCTATAGATAACAATGGAAATTCCATCTATAAATTTCTTTCTTGTATTGAAATGATTGGGCCTTATCTGCTTGAAGATATGCTCATTTGTAATTTCTTATGTATCCCAAATATTCGTGAAAATAATATCCCTATAGAAAGTCTCACTTAGGATAGTTTAGGGAATTCGGATTATCTTCCATAATATCCCTATATAAATTCGGATGTCTTCCATAATAAGGTACAAGTAATTGAGAAGAGATTACTCCGATTACTGGTGCAGGATCTTTGCTGCCACCCCACATCACATTCTAAATTTCCCATCCCTTCATATGTTAATTCAACATTATAGTAAAACATTTAATATATGTCTCCAGTTCTTAAAATATTTTGATCACATTGAGGGTAGACGTTTGTCCTGGAGTACGATATAAATTCTGGAACTAATATTTTTTTAGAAGCAGGCCTAAATCGCTCGTTTGCATTGAGTTTGTTTGTTTAACTAATTATAACACTGGCCCAGCGAGCATGCTTTTTTCCACCTCACACATCATGTAGAATACCCATCTGATGCCGCAAACAACAAATGATAAGTGGAAGCTTTGGTTGTGATATATTTTCTCAGATTTATTCGCCAACACAGAAACAGAAGTGATGAGTCATGACCAAATCAGGCTAACTAGCATTTATATGCTAGCATTCACTCTATTTCCTTGTGACGTTGACATACATGTTGGTAATATATGTGCAAGCAACATCGAAGATGCTGAAGTTGGTGTTGCCGAGCAGAAATAACTTAATTATGCCCCCGGCTACCACCACCTCCTTTTAGTCCAAGTTGCAAGATTATGGCTCCTAGCATATTGAATGGTGAGGTGTGCACAGCCAAGTAAAAAGGCGAAAATCGCAACACTCACATGCAACCTCTCATTCCTTGTTGTGAGCATGACACTATAACTGATGATAAAAAAATAGCGGAGCTAAGAGAGACATAGTTGAGAAAGAAGTCTTACGTTTCATGATCAACGTGGACAACATGAGATTGCAGAGGATGCTAAATAGATGGTAGAAAGATGATTTTCTAGAGATACATATATTAAGTGTGGAAGGTAGTAGGAGGGGGCGTAAATAGACATATTTCTTTCTTTTCGGATGACATTGAGATTTTCCTTTTTAGTATAAGACGATTTGTGCAGTTGTGCTTCTAGATCTTGATTCACGTTATTAAAAAAAATCAATGAAATAGAGATGCGTGAATCAACCACAACTCATCATGCATGTCGCTGGAAGATAATTTGACCATCTTGGAAGATACGAGAGGATATAACAACAGACATGCATACAATTCTTCTTTATCAAGTATCTATTGAAATTTTGCCTCTCCCCACCTCCTTGAGCATCACAACCTCTTCACACCAAGTTTCTCTATGTTGTGTAAGAAGAAACTATGGTGCAGTATAGTATACCTTTTACTCCTACATAGGAGATTGCAGAGCAAGAAAGATCCTAGATTTTATTTTGCTAACTAGACTCTTGTGAAGGTAGAGTATGGTAGAAGTTAGACTGATGGGTGGTTGAATTTCTTTCTGATATATAATTTTGGATGGAGATATTACTCATTCATGAAAGGGCACGATGGTCCTTATAGCTATGATACAATCGACCACAATGCTGGAACCGCCAAGGGGAGACAACCTATGCTGCCAGCGTCTTCATGTCAAGTGCATTTGTGTACAATAATTGGCCATTAGTGCAATTCAACTCGGCACCTGCAGCAAGCTTAGGAAAAATGGCTGCCGGATATACCTGTTAGAATCATTTTTCGATTAAGTTCCAATTGCTATATATGCTTAAATATACATGTATGGACGTGGTGATTGTAACAACATCCTAGAGAAATAAAGTAAGAGAAAAAAGTCAAGTTAAGTGCCTTTGGCAATACCATATCAGACCCAGTGTGCATATGTGCCCAGGCGCCACCGGCGGGCTTTGTGTGACTTCACATTTGAAGATACCAAGCCAGCGTTGCAAGTGCCGCCTGAGGTCGAGCTTGGACCAGCAATTCCTTGACGTCTCTGTGGGTAGCTTGATAATAAGACGGCCACCGATGGACAGTAACTACTCCCATTAGATAAAACTGGCAGCCATGAAACTATTCCTGGTGCCATGGTTAAAGGATCAGTTGACCCAATAGTCGAGCAGACGTTTGATGAAACAAGAGCATACTTTTCGTCCATTGAGCCTTGACATATAGAGACAATATTGCAGCGTTGTCTGTTTGGGTAGGAAGGCAAACAGAAAAGGGGGAGGAAATATGCATGGGAGTTAATAGTACGCACCACTTCTATTATAAGGTAACACACTAAAGTAGGCGAGCAGTGTGATCTATCATTAAAAAAATGTGGCGGAATTATGAAATTTCAGTCAATATGGTAGCTACCAAAATAATTTTCTATTGGTCATTTTCTTTAACTATTACAGTATTACACAAAAAAACACAAAAACTTGAATCGCCTATATATTCCCATGTGTGATTGCTACCTTGGTCTTCGGCAACTAGTTCTTTGGTGGGTGTGTTTCCCCTTCCAACTTCTGCAGAATATGGAAATATTTCTAATATTGTATTTGTACATATGTAGTCTGCTCCATGCCTCTCTACAGTACTAACAAAGATTTGGAGCTCTAGGACCTGCTAGTGGTTGGTTTCTGCCTGTGTAGTATTGGACACGAGACCTAGGTGTTGCTCGAATGTGCACATAAGGTCTCTATCTAACTGGCTTCGAAGAGACAGTACTCTAGCAGCTGCCGGTTTTTGATACATAAACTTTTGCATGCTAGTATGTTCCCATAATTCCTATTGGTCTCTATCATCCATAGACATCATGTTTGATATCTGATTTGAGACGTTCAAGGAAACAACTCATGAGAAAATTCTCATGATGAACAGGGTGAGATCTTTTAACCAAAAAACACAATGTTCAAATTCCCCTGCAGAAAAGGGTGAGCTCTTTTAACCAAAAAACACAATGTCGAAATTCCTGTATTCAGCCACCGAGGTTTGCTGTACTAAATAGAAGTGTTTTTCCTAACCTCGTATAGACTATCTAGCACACAGAAGATTCAGTAAAACTTAATGTATTAATAGGAACAAGTAGAGTGAAAATGCATTTGGTAAATGCAAATAGACATCGATGCAAATTACACATCAGAATGAGAAAGCGAATTGAAAAATTATGAAGCCTAGAAAAATACTTTTCACCCTAATAGACTTCAATGCGTCGTCGGAAGGCGTTTGGTGGTGTGTCTCCGTCGGATCTCTCGGGATTCTGTCGGTGTTGGTCTTAGATGGTTCCATTCGTCGTTCATCTTCGTTTGCATGTTTACATGTTTGATCCTTTTGATCTTTCGCTTTCTTCATCAGTGATGGTAGTTATTCTGGTGCGTTGGTCTTACAGGCCTTATCACGGTGATTTTCCGACCGTTTAATTCAATAAGGTTTGACTGGCTCCAGTAAGGGAAGGGCGACCATGGCTCCGGTGCTTGTACTACATGATTAAGGTCGAATAGATTGGAAGTTTTCGACGCGCAAAAAAAGTAAATAGAATCACACAACGGTATAAAAATAAAGATTTTTAAAGGCACTTTTGTTTTCCAGATATGGATAGACCGGGCGTAGCAATTTCTAGTTGGTAAGGTTGCCTGAGCTTTTGGGACCATAATATCTAGAATTGCACATTTCTTTTGTACTACTGTACCAATACGTGAGTGGGGTGTCTGGACGCCACCCCAGGCACGCAGCTCAAGGATAAGGCTTAGAGCATCTACAACCAGACTTGGCAAATCCGGCACCTCAAATGCCCGCGGACACGCCCGCGTCCGCGGGCGCGACTGAGCACATCTCAAATTACACACTATACATCCACCTATATCATATTTCATACTCTAAATACATACAAAGCATGCAAAAGAAATCATACGCACTACATCTTTGTACTACCCTAGCTACTCTTCGTCGTTGGAGATGTACATGACGACGGTGCCGGGCGCCGGCTGGACGGGCGGGTAGGAGGGCTCCAGCTCATCCTCCTCCTACTCGACCTCATCCATGTAGGCGAGCATCTCCGCTTCCTCCACGGCCTCTTGCACCTCCATCTCCTGCCAGCAACGGCGTCTTGCCTCCACAGCCGACTTGGACCAAATGGAATCGAGGATGGCCTGCTGCTCCGCCTGCAGATCCCCGTCGCTAGCGTCCCCCACATCCTCCGCCCCCGGCTCATCCCGCTCCTCCTGAAAGTCCTCCTGGTCATCCTTCTCCTCATCCTCCTCCACCACCTCTTCCTTCTCCTCCTCCTCCAAATCCACTGCATCCGGAGGTAGCCCCGCGGCGATCCGGGGTTCACGCCTAGACTGGATCAGCTCAAGGAGCTTGAGCCGTCGCTCCGGCATCAGAAATGGCTCACTCCTCACCCTGCGACATGGGGGCATGGCAACTAGGCGTACGGGTGGAGTGGAAAATGGCGGCGGCGATCGACATGAGGAGAAAAATGTGGATGGATGGTAGGGTTTCGGTGCCACTGGTCAACTTAAATAGCTGGGCAATGCACTATGTGGCCCGCCAGTGCTGCGCCACGCGACGCCACCAGTCCAACGGAGGAGAGGAGCTTCGGACCGCCGGGTTTGAGGGCGTTTCCAGCTGGGCCCCCATCAATAGTCCGACGTGGCGGGCGTGCCCGTGCGCGTCTAGGCGCCCCCATATCCGCCTAATATGCACTACTGGAATTTGCTAATTTGCCGTCTGCCAACTCTTTGCCGTCAGCTGGCGGACGACAAAGAGAGGCTTTGCCATCAGCACATCTTTGCCGTCCACCAGTCGATGACAAAGAAGCTTTGCCGTCCGCCCGCTAGCGGACGACAAAGATCGTGGGTGGCGGGCGTACGGGGACGACCTAACGGCTGTTTTCTTTGCCGTCTGCTGGCTGACGGCAAAACTTCATTGCCGTCAGCCAGCAGACGGCAAAGAAAACGGCCGTTAGGTTGTCCGTTTCCCCCGGGCCCACCATGCTAGGTACGTTCTTTGTCGTCTGCTAACAGACGACAAAGAAACTGACGTACTATAGAAAAGGGGCCGCGCCCGCGGGCCTTTCCCCCGTCTCTCTCTCGATCTCCTCTTCACCATTCGTGCCGCCGCCCTCGACTGCCGCTCCGCCCCGTCGCCCCGTCCCATCGCCCCATCGCGCCCGCCACGCCACCCCGCCCGGCTGGCCTCGCCGCCCGCCAGACCACCCCACCGTGGCGCTCGGCTCACCGCCCGCCCGCACCACCCCGCCAGGCGCCCGACCCCCGGCTCGCCGCTCCGCCCGCACCACCTGGCCCGTGGCGGCGCCCGCCCTGCCGCCCGGCGCTGCCGCCTCCTCCACCACCGCTGAGCCGCCCAAGGCTTGCCCCAGCGATGCCCCGCCCCCGCCACCCAAGGTGATTTTTTTACTGTTTTTTGTGTTTAGGTTTTGGTTTTAGTCATAGGATTAGGTTACCGCCAGATTTAGGTTCAGATAATTAGAAGAAGAAAATATTGAAAAAAGAAGAATAAGTAGAAGAAGAGGAAAATGGGAAAAAGGAAGAGGGTTGCCGAGGGGATATATGGTGGAGCCTGTGGGTCCTGCCTGTCCCGACGCCCATGCCGAGAAATCCCGGTCCGAGTGCTGACCCGTCGACCGTGCGTCGCCATACCTGAGGAAAAAAGAGAAAGAAGAAGAAGAAGAACAAGAAAAAGACACCCCGACACACACCCCGACCCACACCCCGACACTACATCCTTGTTCCACAAGTGACGCCGACGTCTGGCGTCCCAAAGTAACTTTTCTCGGCGTCCCTATATAGCAAGTATCGTCAGTGCGAGGTACATGTGGCCGCCGGTGTCGAATACTACATCCACGTCCCACAGGTGACATAGGGGTCCTACGTCCAGCAGCAACAATTCTCGGCATCAATGGCGGTCGAACAACATTGCGAATTTGTCAGGCAGCTTCAGAGATGACGATTGAAAGCTAAGTGTTGAAACTTGAAACACCCAAACTAACTCAAGTCGGTTTGGTTGTTTGAAATTTCAAAACTTGGCTTTGATCCACATCGCAGAGGCTGCCAAACAGATTCGCAAAGGTGTTCGACCATCATCGGCCACCAGAACTATTGTTGCGGGACGCCGGGTGCCGGCTTTGCTTGTGGGATGTGGATCTAGTGTTCAACACCGACCGCCTCATGCACCTTGCACCGATGGTAGTTCCTATTTTGTTTACCCGTGGAAGCGCTTCGATGCATTACATAAGGAAAAACAGGAAGATCCAAGGCATCCTCGAGTCGCCGTCAGTACAGATGGGTTCAGTGTGTTTTGTCAGATGGCAGCCTCATATAGCTGTTGGCCCATGTTTGTCATTCCACTCAATCTCCCACCCCCCCAGGAAAATTATGCAAAGAAAGAACATTTTCCTGACATTGATAATTCCAGGGCCCAACTATCCGGGGAAGAATATGAATGTGTATATGCAGCCGCTTAAGGACGAATTGCAAGAAGCTTGGGATAATGGGTTCAAGACATACGACGCCTTTAGCAAAGAGAACTTCATAATGCGTGCCTGGTACATGTACTCGACGCATGATCTGCCGGCGTATGCGCTATTTGTTGGCTGGTGTGTGCATGGAAGGTTCTCGTGCCCCACATGCAAGGGAGCTCTTGAGTTTCGTTGGCTGACGGCAGGGCACAAGTATAGTTGCTTCGACTTGCATACAAGGTTTCTAGATCCTCGCCATAAGTTCAGGAAAGAGAAGAAGAACTTCATGAAAGGTAGAGTAGTCAAACACTCTGCACCACCTGCGTTGACAGGCCAACAGACCATAGATCAGTTAAACACTCTCGAGCCAGATCCAGAGCGTCCAGGGTATTTCAAAGGGGTATAATAATTAAGGAACACGCCTGGACTCACAAGACATGCTTCTGGGATGTTCCTTACTTCAAATATCTCCTTTGCCCACACAACATCGACGTGATGCACACTGAAAAGAATATCGCCGAAGCCATTTTTGGTACATTGTTCGGCATAGAGGGGAAATCAAAGGATAATACTAAGGCTAGAGACGATCAAGAGGAGCTCTGTGATAAACCGTTACAAAACATGCAAGATCTGAAAGGAAAGCGGAATTGGAAGAAGCCAAAGGCATGGTTCAATCTTGGAAGGCCAGTGAAGAAAATTATTTTGTGGGTGAAAATGCAGTTGATGTTCCCCGACGGGTATGCGGTAAATCTAAAGAGGGGAGCGAGTCTTGATAAATTGAAAATATTTGGTCTAAAAAGTCATGATTGGCACATATGGATAGAGCAGATAATGACGGAGATGTTGCGTGGCTTCATCCCCGGGGATGAATGGCTAGTACTGGCAGAGCCGAGCTATTTCTTCGATGTTCTTTGTGCGAAATAACTATTGCCTGGCCTCCTAGAAGAAATGGAACAGTTGGCGCCGGAGTTGATCTGCAAGTTAGAGATGATCTTTCCGCCAAGCTTCTTTAATCCAATGCAACACTTCATTTTGCATCTCCCGGCCGAGGCACGATTGGGGAGGCCCGTGCAAAATTGTTGGTGCTACTCAACTAAGAGGATGCAAAAGACGCTTCGAGCAAAATGTAAAAATAAACGTAGAATAGAAGCATCGATGGCCAAGGCATTCATCACGGAGGAGGCGTCAAACTTCGTGACTGCACACTACGAAGCTAAAAATTGTCATTTGCATAATCCGAAGCCTCGGTACAATGCTGACGAGCCTAAAAAGGGTCAATCCAACCTCAGCCTATTCAAAGGGAATCTCGCACCATCCAGTGTTTGGAAACCAGTATCGTTGGATGTTGTAGAATGGCGGACCATTTCGCTGTATCTCTTTAACAACCTAACAGAAGTTCGGCCGTACATCGAGTAAGATCTCGTTACATTTTTTCGCAACTTCTAATTTCTCTGAACTGCTCTTATTCCTGGATATTTGATGCAGTCGATACGTCGCCATATTCTCGTATGGAGCGGTGAGCCAAAAGGATTCCATCGAAGAGTATGAGCTTCTGGCAAAGCAAGGAGGCGAATATCCTGGATTCATCTCTTGGTTCAAAAAACGGTAATTTCCATTAGACCCTTTCATTTCTTTGGCTAATTTGCGACTAATGCAACAATCCTTTCTTATTAAACTTGTAGGCTAATTCAAAGATTATGGGTGCCGAATTGAGACAAGTAGCTAATGGTTTTGACTATAAGGTCCGTTCATTTGACAATTACGACATCAACGGGTATCGCTTTCTTACCTATGGCGAAGAGCTATCTATGGCCGACCGAAAGTCTAGAAATTGTTGTGTCTCTGCTATCGGCGAAGGAGGTGTCAAGTATTACGAAAGAGTTGAAGCAATTTATGAACTTCACTTCTATGGTTACAAGCCACGAAACGTCGTTGTCTTCAGATGTTATTGGTTCCAGCCCAGGGAGACTAGAAGGACTCATGAACATATAGGGCTAGTCGAAATCAAACAAAGCACCCATTTGGATGTTCCCGATGTCTATATTACGGCTCAACAGGCAACCCAAGTTTTCTATCTACCGTGGGCCTGTCAAAGTGATCCAAATCTCAGTGGTTGGGATGTCGTTTATAAAGTGCCGCCACGTGTTAGGGCCAGTTCTTTTGGGCGATTCTACCAGAATCGCCCCCCTCCCTAGCTTCTCCCAGAATCACTACTCCATATGTTTTTTACAATCCTAACTAATTAGACCTTAACTAGATAGGATTGTAAAAAAAATACGGAGTGGCGATTCTGGGAGAAGCTGGGGAGGGGGGCGATTCTGGGAGAATCGCCGAAAAGAACTGGCCCTTAGACCACCTCCCCCCCAATAAAGAGGATTATGAACATCACATTAACCAAGACACATATGATGAAGGAGAATTCTTCCAAGAAACACGTCTTGCCAAAAAACATTTCAAAAAACGCTCTACTCCACCCCAGAACATTGAAGTAGACAACGATAGTGAATCCGACCCTGAGCCGGAACAAGAAGAGCCGGAAGAAGAAGAAGTTACTACTGCAGATGACCTGTCAATGCTTGAACGATTACGTAAAGGTGGCCTTCCACATGATGATGCATTTATTAATGATGACGATGAGCACGTCATTACCGATAGTGATGATGATGATACATTTATTAATGATGATGATGAGCACGTCATTACCGATAGTGATTCTTAGGTATTCAATTTTTTATGTTGTACTTTGTATGATTTATATAGTTGGTATGTATAATTTTCTTACTTTGTATGATTGTTTCTTATACATAGTGCCATGTTCTTGATTTCCGTTCCCATCGGTTGTCGCCCACTTTATGATTCGGATGTGGTAAATTCTCTTTCATAACTATTTGTTGCATTTCGCATTTATGACAATTATGGCCATCAAGTTGACATAGAGATATTTTTATCTAGGAGGTATGTGAACCAGAATTTGAAACCGACCCTCTTGTCGAGAAGTTAAATTTAATTGAAGAAGAGAAGATGACATTGGAGTTGTATGTTGCTGATGTCATCGATGATCACAATATGAAGATGAATGCAATGCGCTTGAAGATGGATGCAATGCGCCTAAAGCTTAAGAAGATTAGAAAATATGCCATTGATAATGAGGCTTGGTATTATTATACCGCTGGATCAATTGTTACCTTAGATGCGATCTTCATCATATTTGTTGTGACGAGGGTAAGTTTTCTCTAATGTTTTGCTTTACAAATGGATACTTAGCTTATTTTCCTTCTAAATGGCACAATTACCTAAGTTATATAAATGAATGAGCTATACTTAGCTTATTAACTTCACTTATGACATACTTAGCATACTTAGGTCAAAAATGGCATGATGATATTTGTTTTGTACAAAATGATATAGACTTTGCTTATTTTCCTCAAAAATGACATAATAAGCTTGCTAAGCTCCAAAGTGACCTGTTTACCTAGCTTAGCTCTAAAATGACCTAAACATAACATTTTTACCTAGCTTAGCTCTAAGAAGAGGAGAGGAGAAAAAGAAAGAGAAGAAAAAAAATCTTCTTCTTCTTCTTCTTCTTCTTCTTCTTCTTCTTCTTCTTCTTCTAACTAGTCTTCTTCCTCTTCAATTTGCAGATTTGTTTTACATGAGGAAGGCTTGGATTCATGGAGTGTACTATTCTTCTAGTGCCTCCTTGTTGTTTATGAAAACTTGTTCTGTATGTCTATATGGATATGTTGTTGGAAACTTGTTTGCGGTTATGTATATATGGATATGTTGGACTTTGTTAAACTATGTTGTTGGATTTGATCAAATATGTTGTCGGACATGCTGTTGGATATGTATGCATGTATATCTGTGTTTGAAACCATGTCTAATTAATTGGATTTAAATAAAAATAAGGGATGTGTAGCCTCTTTGCCGTCTGCTAGCGGACGACAAAGCTCTTTGCCGTCAGCTAGCGGGCGGCAAAAAGGACACGTGGCAGTCACCTGTGCAAACTGGCAACACTGGCTGCCTATTTGGTCATTTTGCCGTCTGCAAGCGGACGGCAAAGTGACCAAATAGGCTTGGCAAACAGGGCCATCTATGTCGTCTGCTGGCCGCGGCATAGCTGGCCACGTGGCAACATCCCAGTGCTGCCCTAGCTAAGCTCTTTGTCGTCCGTCAGCGGAAGGCAAAGAGCTTTGCCTCTTTGCCGTTGGCCAGCGGACGGCAAAGAACGCTGTTAACCCCCTAACGGCTTTCACCTTACACCGCTGTCGTCCGTCGTCGTTGTCGTCTGCTGGCCTCGGTTGGCTGACGGCACAATCCTTTGCCATCCGTTTCTACGAAGCGGACGACAAAGAAGGTCTTTGCTGGCACGTGTTTAGTCGAATGGTTCACCGTCCGCTGGCTGACGACAAAGGACTTTGCCGTCCGGGATCCGTGCCTTTGCTGTCCGCCATGGCGGACGGCAAAGAAGCTGATTCGAGTAGTGATTAGGGCTGGATATGGGGGTGCCGGTCAGCTGAACGTTTGAGGTCCGTTTGAGGGGCCGCTTGGGTCAAAAAATGGTGACCGGTCAGTGATCGAGCGTCCCGAGTGACCGGTCAGTGACTGGCGGCCCGCCCGGACGTGTAAGGCGGGCTTGAGAGGTCCGGCTGTAGATACTCTTAGTCACCTAAGGGCATGGCAAAGTGCTCTTGGTTCCATCAAGCACTTCAATATTCAGACAAAAGTTGGGATCTATGGTCCCATGACGACAATATGAACCATTGACATACGAAATGTTGCATTCTGACTTCAATTGTGAATTCTTCACTTGAACATCAGAATTCTTTGTTATAATTAATTAGAGGCGCACAGTCGATCTACCAAAGACCATGCAATCACACGAGCACGACACCGAGGTTCGTTAATGACATTTAACGACATGGCTACATCTTCGGACCTGACTATGGGTGCTCCTCCCCGTGACACCGTCACAATACTGCACCCCGGCCGCTCGGGTGCCGGCACACGGTGTCGACTTCCCCGCGTGCCTGTGCTATTATGTTGGCATAGGTTGCATCGTGTGTCTATCCTCTCATTATATAAGAGATCTAGGATACAAGTGTCCTATTAGGATACGACTGCATAATCCTATCTACACACCATATGACTCAGAGTTAAACTCTAACCCATATTGTACCATAATATTCGACACAGCTCTAACATTCTTCAGTTGATACAATATCACATTCATACTGAGGGCACGCAACCCAACCGTCTCCCTGAATATTTGTAACCAAATTTGATTTGTACAATCGTGGAACTAATGTACCAATATCTTACCAACATGTTTTTTGTTCCGTTTTGAGAAAAAAAATTGTTTTTGCTGGATGCTCATAACTGGCGAACGATCGCGAGGGAGGGTGGCACACGCGAATATTATAAGCGGCATTTTTAGTTCTGAAGGGGTGGCAGTCTCTTCAGTGTGACATGTCAGTTCCTTCCGAGAAGACATTTTTCGTTTTAAAACTGTCGTCGATTGATTTTCCTTCACAACTAAAACGGTCATCAAATGGCGTTTGCTTCCCACCCCTCTCGCAGCGAACGTCAGCTTGGTAACATTACTGTTTTTGGTTTGCCAGACACACAAGAAAGAATAGGTGGAAGTTTTCAGCCGGGATTTGTTTCACTTATACACAGCAGATGACTAGTCAAGACAGAACTGCGCTAACTATCACTCATATTTTAGGTAACATATTCCATTTTCAATTTAGTGGCTCATGGTGAGGTCCACACCATGTGTAATTTTGTGGTGCATGCTGCTGCTGTCGGATCAGGCAACGTCGACGATATCAAAATTGTCGGCACATCCCAAGTGAAAACAAGCTAGCTTTGTCCCTGGCTGTTGCAACCTCTGGCGCTGCAACGATGAAGGATGCTCTCGGCATGTTGTACAAAGACATGCCCGGCCTCCCACCAAATGGCAAATCACAAAATACTCTACACGGCTATAAATATTATTTCCTCTACCTCTCATTCCTAGATGCGAGTCGAGTATAAATAATGACAGCTAGTGCAGATGAAATAGACGTGGTACAGAAATGAACCTTATAGGTTTCACTCAATAGGTAGAAAGATAGCAACAGATCAAGCTGAACAACATTGTGACTGTAAGGATAAATCTACGGGCGAAAGATGCTTTCGTAGAGAGAGAGAGAGAGAGAGAGAGAGAGAGAGAGAGAGATATTATGAGATAGAAGGCATTGGGTGGGGGCCGACATGTTAAACTCATCATGAATGAAACATGTACTCACATGGGAGTTGAGATGGTCCAGTAATGTTAATAGCACAAGTACGTATATACTAGAGTAAAATGCAAAAGGCGTTTCGTCATATAACTTCAAAACTGCAGCCTTGGGTCCCAAAACTAAGTTTGTTCATCTCATGTCCTAAGCTCTCGAAGCGGCTGCATACCCATTCGCTCTCGTACGCGAAGGCACACCAAGCGCTAGGGTTTGATGTGTCTCCTGTTGGCGCCACTGCTATTCTACCTCGTCGGCTTGGTGGATCCTGGACCTTGCCGGCAGGAGGGTTTTGTTTTAGATGGTTTTTTGAGCTTTGTTAGGGTTCATGTCGTGCTCATAGAGGCGAGGTGGTGGCCGCTCTCTAGAGATGGAATAAGGTTCTCCCTGCCTAGCCCCCATGCCGGTGGTGCTTCTAGCATCACTGGAGGGCATGTGGAGATTTCTCTCATACGGATCTCGCAGGATTCGGTCGGCATTTGACTTCATGGATCCACGTGAATCCAATTTTCGTTTGTCCGTGTTCATGTGTCTACATGGTCGCTCTTCATCAGTGACGTTTGTTGATTGTTGTTCTGGTGCGTTGGTGCTATGGAGCCTTAAGAATACGACTTCCCAATTTTTACTACAACGATGTTTGTCCAGCACCGATGAGGGATGGGGGATGATGGCTGCGCACCTTTGGCTCACTCCTGTGCTTGTACTCGTGGCTCGGTGGTCTACGGTCCTGAATGTATTTTTTACTTTTGATGTTCTTTGTACTACCTTGAGAGTTGATGAGTAGGTTGAAAGATTTCCTTGCAAAATGGTCATAAGCTTGCATGACCAGTGTTTGACCGTGTGACGTGTCAGTAGGAAATGCCTGGATCACTACCAAATTCACTCAATGGACCCACCATGTTAACGAATGAAAGGTAAATATGCAAGAAAACCCCTAGAGCATTGTCTTGCCTCATTCTCACACCCTTGTTTTCCCCACGCACATAACACCCAGAGTCGAGGCAATCAGTGGCATGATAGCTTCAGCTTGGGCCAGAAGAATAGACCGGTTATCTCTTCCTCACCATGCAGTAGAAGAATGACACGTCGCACAACGTCCAATCGCTACCCATTTGTGGCTGCTGTTGGGGCACTATCTCTGACCATTGCGCATGCTCCATAATGTCTGTGCTCTCCTTCGTGTCGTCCGGCAGTAGCGCAAGAGTCCCCATCTGTGGTCGTTCTAATTCCCAAACAACAATCTTTACGACCATTGATAGCAAAGTACCAACACGTCCGTACTTAGTATGATTTGAACAAGGTTCATAGATCTCCGATAACGTAGGGATTAATGCCGCGAGAGAAGTTGCATACTCAAAAATAGGAGATGTTGGTTTTCGACCGAACGTGATGTTGAGATTTGGAAGGAGATATACATATATAGCGGAAGATAGTGGCACAATGATGCTACAAGGATGAAATGCATGGCAAAGGAAGCGGGTCCTAGTGTGTAAGACGTTAATTAAATAATCATATATTTTGATGAACCACACTACATATTGCTTTTAAACGTTCAATAAATCATCTAAAAAAATTGATGACACAGATACAATAATTAAGCTATGTGATATATCTTTTCAATTTTACATGCCAAATCACGTTTTTTTAGTTTGGCACTCGTTGTTAAGGATTGTAATAAATTTTAAGATATGTGCATGAGTGCTCATAATGGCACTCATTTTATATGATTGTACAAAATGTGAAAATATTTGAACCACCTTGGTACTCATTTGTAATGATTGTACCATGTTTAAAGAAATATGCATCAAATGCGGTAGATATATCTCATCAATTATATAGTTCCATATATAAGCTCAGCAGGGCATCGGGTTCCACTATCCAAGGTTAATAGAATAGCAGTTCACTAGAAGCAATCTATACAGGTTGCCATACACACACTTGTAACACTTTGAAAATAAAAATGAACTGCCTACAAGCACCGAACTTGGTCCAAACTTAAGTTACCAATGCAACATTACATAACCAACAAAAAGACAATTAGTCCTGACCATCAAGAGCGTGATGAGCGAGTGCAGCTAACCTAACCTACTCTCGCATCTAGGAGGGAGAATTCTCTTGCATTATCCAAAAATAAATTAGTTCCACGATCCTTTTGATAAGGTTGAAACAAATACTTGTTAATTAAATCAAGCATTGTACACTTACACAATTTTCATCCGGGTCCTGCATTTTCAGACTGTTGTGTGGAAGTCGGTTAGTTTATCTACGGAACACATATAATAAGGGTCTTATATCGTTTGATGTTTACCGGATGGATATATTCCTAACGTAATCTATTCCTAGGTATATGTGGCATAGAAGGATAAACCAGATGGTGGAGCAATCTATAAACTTAATCCTACGTAGCTAGTCCTATAGAAGATGACGTACATGGGAGGAGAGATTCGTGTGATCAATGAAAATGTTTGGTGATATGTGATGTATGTGAAGGATAATCCAAACTCCCTCATGGAACCAGCACACGGTATGCATTGAGTTGAGCGCATGACATCTCTTAGCAAAAATAGAGATCCAACCATACCTTTTTAATGGGTTTAAAGGAATCCTTAATAGGTAAAGACATAAAATACTACAATAAAGAATCCATGTGTTGTTGAATTAACTATAAGGTTTTCATCTTGTAGTATATATGGGCATGGAAACTACCAACTTAACAAGTCTTCCTGTAGCAAAATGATTGGTCCTAATCTCCTAGAAGATATAGGCTTTTCTTGCAGGTTGCCCAAGAGCCACCATGAGAAGAAAGGTTTAATTGGAATTTAGGGCATTGTACATATCTTCGATACTATTGTACAGGTATATTAGTAGAGATCATTCTGATAGCTATTAGGGATGTTGGCTCCACCTCTAGTTGAAGAACCTTATGAACAAGCCTTAGGCACATTGGCAACAAGATAAAGTGCCATTTAGTCAAACATGCAAAAAACTGTTCACAAAAAGTTGGCATTATAAGAAGCACCAAACATACCAATTGTATCATTAAGATCGACTTGCCCCTTCTCATATTCTTTAATTCAACATTATAGTAAAACATAAAACACAAACAATATCTAGTTTAATCTATCCTTTATGTTGATGTAGTAATTCAAGCACATGAAGGGTTCCTAAAATTTTGTTTTGGAGTGTGATGTACAATTTGGGAGCTAATTTTTTTAAGGAGGCATTTCCCCACATTCGACATCAATAAATTCAGTTGTGAAACTATTGAAAAAGGCTAGATCTGCAAGGCCTTTCTTGCCTTGCCCCCAATGTAGCATATGATACCTCCAAACAAGAAGCGGTAAGTGACTGTCGCCCAAGACGAGGGGTCTCTTAACACTTCGGCCCCGGCCGGATGGGCAGGCCTGAGGACCCCTTTGGTTAGTTCCGTCCTAGGCCACGTTGGGCGGCCCATGGCAGATTATGTCAAGTCTCCGAAAGACTTGGCGTACAATCCAAAGATACTGGAGCCATAGAGGACTCAACCAGCATTGACGTAGCTGACTAGGATTTGTAACCCTAGGACCACTGGTATGCTATATAAGCCAAGGGTCGGTCTCGTCGATGTAAATATTCCAAGCATATATATATAGTGACTCTTCATCAAAGTTTCAATTGTTGTCTCTATTATTTATGAAATATAGACCCAACGTAATTTCAAAATGTTAATGATTTTGGAACCACCAATGCACTTTTGTTGAGGTAAAGTACTAGTTAGTTGCGTACCTCCCTCTCTTCCACCTCGTCGTCCCCGGAGACATGCGCCGGCTAAGCCCGGGCGCCGCGAGCGATGGGGACGGCGGGGATCTAGGTTGCAGCCCCGCGGTCTGGAGGGATTGGCGGTGCAAGAGGTCGCTATCGATCTTCGTCGTCTGGGGGTTCTGCGCTGCTTCGGTGGCTTCATAGAGGGGCGGGTCGGGAGGGAACGTAGCCAAGTGGTGGTGTGGCGGCGTCCCCCGCCGGAGATGACATGTCAGGCGGTGTGTCCTTGTGGCCGCACCGGTGGCGGTAGATCTTAGGATCCGAATCATGGGGACGTCGTAGGACGCGCGTGGCTGCCGGAGTTTCCTTCGGTGTCGACGTGGTTGGATGCAGGATCACGGCAGTTGTTGCCGTTCTATGGCCGACGACAACGACATGCACGACGGTGGGTGCTCCCTGTGGTGCCCGAAATCGGGGCGGCAGCCCCTCTTCATCAACGGCGGCAGACTCCAGGATCGTGTGGGCGATTCGGAGTCTTGATCTCGAGGTGGTGACGGCCTTTCTGAGGCTAGTGGCAGTGTGGGACGTCCCTTCCATCAATAGATTGGGTTCGATGCGGCTCGGCAGGTGGAACATGTGCCTCTTTTGGAGTTTTAGGGCGGCGCATGTCGCCCGACGGTGAACCCACCGGTGGATGTGCTACCGGCGGATGCTACGCACGACCTCTTATATGGAGACGTCAAGTCATGCCTGCTACCGGCATGTAATGCACGATGGCTCTAGCGGAGGTGCGCTTAGCCTGTTGATGTCGGATCTAAGGTGGTGCTACAGTAGTGGTAGGCAAGTAGTATGGGACGTCTTTTGTCTTCTGTTGTTTCCTCTAGAGGTATCCGGCTATCGAGGTGTCAGTAAGTTGGATAAGGGCGGATGGTATTGACGGCTCCATCGACGAGTTTATGCACTCCGGTGGAAACACAAGAGCTCTTATCAGTCTATGTCGTCGCACGCCTGTGTCATGTTCTTAATGAAGGTGGTGGATTGAAGCTTTGCTTTGGGGATGAGAATCCGGAGTTCAACCTTGTGGTGTACTGCCATCATCGGCGCACATGCGGCGATTCCTTCTTGAAGGCGTCGCCTAGGAGTTGTGTATTTTTAGTTTATGTTTTCTCTTGTATCGTAAGGAATTGTAGCTACCTGTGGGAGGTACTATCGCGAGGTATACGGCCTCAGGGTTTGTTTCCCGCTTTATTTCCGGGTCCATAGTGTTCGGCTGCTGGATTTTGCACTTTTAATAATATATGTCTGCATGCATTGTCCAGATGCAGAGGCCGGGGGTTATCCTCCTTTTAAAAAAAAACTACTAGATAGCTTTTGTGTTGTTGGGATGTCATGAAAGGCACCAAACTACTATTAGGAATTTGTTCTCTCACGGGAATTCGTTTCCTTGTTTTTAGTTGTTTGCATCATCTTTTTAATTGCAAGTTGCAAGGGTCCCAATTTCTACAATTTTTTTTGTTAATGACATGGTGTGCCCTCTA
Source organism: Aegilops speltoides (assembly GCA_021437245.1). Lineage (NCBI taxonomy): Eukaryota > Viridiplantae > Streptophyta > Magnoliopsida > Poales > Poaceae > Aegilops > Aegilops speltoides. Next base: position 37,107,934 of record CM038147.1, read on the forward strand.
CTGCACGAACTGAAAGCAGTAAACAATGCTATGCAGCCTGCTCTTAGTGTAGTGTTAGGGGATGTGTGATATTGTCTCTGTGTGGGTGTGTTTCCTCTTCCCGACTCCTGCAAAATATGAAAATATTTCTACTATTCCATCTATGTTGTCTGCTCCAAGGCCTTCTGCAGTACTAACAAAGATTTGGAGCTCTAGGACCTGCTAGTGGTTGGTTTCTGCCAGTGTTGTGTTGGACACAACCTGCATCTACGTGTCCAGGTGCACATAAGGTCTCTGTCTAACTGGGTGGGAAGAGCCAGTGCTCTAGCAGCATTTCATACATAAACTTCTGCATCCTAGTATGTTTGCACAATTCCTGTTGGTCTCTATCCATAGACATTATGTTTGATATCAGATCTGAGACCTCCATGGAAACAACTCATGAGAAAATTCTAGTGCAGAAAAGGGGGATTTCTTTTAACCAAAGAAATGTTCAAACCTTGTTCTGCATTCAGCCACGGAAGAGGTTTGCGGTACTAAACAATAGTGTTTTTGCTAACCCCTAGTACACTAGTGGAAAAACAGGCTTTCCGTCCAGCCCCATAAGTCGCGAAGCTGTAGGAACCGCGACCAATGGGACCTTTAGTCATGATTACGGAGGTGAACCGCGACCAAAGGCTGGGCCCGAGGAGCTCGGTGGCCAGTGGTGTGCGTGAGGGGCTTTAGTCGCGATTGGCAGGACAACCGCGACTAAAGGTTTCGGCACCTTTAGTCACGGTTTGCCGTGCCAACCGCGACTAAAGCCCTCCCTATATATACCCATCCAGCAGCCAACACTTAGCCATTTTGGAGCCATTCTCTTCACAAGTGGGTGTAGGTTTGCTTTTGGTTCCTCTTATGCACATAAGGTGTTTGATGAAATGCCCCAAGAGCATGAAACAAACATGACATGAAGTGTTGGAGCCATACTCTTGATCATGGTTAGCAACTTGATGAACCTTTGATGTGTCAATATGCATGTGTGTAGTTCATAACAAATGCATGATGGTTAATTATATATTTTATATTATAATAATGCAGATGAATCGGCAATGGATGTCTGGTAACCGACTCTCCGCGAGTTCACTACGGATTTGAAAGATTTCCTCGTAGTGGCTAATGCGAACAAGCGGGGGTTTTGTTATCTGTCCATGTGTTATCTGTAAGAATGAGAAGGGTTACTCTTCCTCAAGAGTTGTTCACATGCATCTGCTTGAAGGGTTTCATGCCAAGCTATAAATGTTGGACCAAGCATGGAGAAAGAGGGGTTATAATGGAAGAAGATGAAGAAGGGATGATTTCATCGATGAAAGCTATCTTGCTCATTTCGGTGATACTTTCATGGAGGATGCTGAAGGTGAAGGGAAGGTGAAGAAGAGGCACGTGATGATCCGTTGATGATCTTGGTCGGACCATTGCTGATGCACGGAGACGCTGCTGAAACTGAAAAGGAGAGGAGAATTTGGATCGCATGTTAGAGGATCACGAAAGGCGCTGTACCCGGATGCGATGATGGTCGAAAAAGCTGGGCTGCACATGGATTTGCTGAAATGGAAGGCGAGGCAGTGTAGCTGACTCGGCATTTGAAAACTTGCTGAAAATGTTGAAGAATATGTTTCCAAAGGATAACGAGTTGCCCTTGATGACGTCTGAAGCAAAGAAGGTTATCCGCCCTCTAGGTTTAGAGGTTACGAAGATACATGCATGCATCAACGATCGCATCCTCTACCGCGTGAATACGAGAATTTGAATGAATGCCCGGTATGCACTTGCATTGCGTTATAAGATCGAGGCGATGACCTGGTGACGATGTTGAGGGCGAAACCGGAAGAGGGTTCCGCCAAGGTGATGTGGTATGCTCCTATAATACCACGGTTGAAACGTCTGTTCATGAACAAAGAGCATGCCAAGTTGTTGCGATGGCACAAAGAGGAACGTAAGTCGGACGGGAGTTGAGACACACCGCAGATGGAGCGCAATGGAGAAAGATCGACGGATGGTTCGAGATTTTGCAGTGACGCAAGGAACATAAGATTTGCTCTAAATACGGATGGCATGAATCCTTTTGGCGAGCGAGCTCCAGCCATAGCACTGGCCCGTGACTCTATGCATCTACAACCTTCCTCCTTGGTTGTGCATGAAGCGGAAGTTCATTATGATGCCGTGCTCATCCAAGGTCCGAAGCAACCCGACAACGACATCGATGTGTACCTAAGGCCATTAGTTGATGAACTTTTACAGCTGTGGGGTGGTGTCCGTGTGTGGGATGAGCACAAACAAGAGGAATTTGACCTCTGACGTTGCTTTTCGTAACCATCAACGATTGGCCTGCTCTTAGTAACCTTCGGGACTGTCAAATAAGGGATACAATGCATGCACGCACTGCTTACATGAGACCGAAAGTGTACATTTGCCAAATTGTAAGAAGAACGTGTACCTTGGGCATCGTCGATTTCTTCCAAAATTCATCTAGTAAGAAAGAAAGGCAAGCATTACAACGGCAAGGCAGATCACCGGCGAAGCTGCGGAACGACCGGTGCCGAGGTATTTGATATGGTCAAGGATTTGAAAGTCATCTTTGGAAAGGGTCTGGCGGACAATCAGTTCGAAGGGAGCCGACGGGCACGCAGCCATGTGGAAGAAGAAATCTATATTCGGGAGCTAGAATATTGGAAAGTCCTAGATGTCCGCTCTGCAATCGGCGTGATGCACGTTCTGAAGAATATTTGCGTGAACCTCCTAAGCTTCTTGGGCGTGTATGGGAAGACAAATGATACAAAGGAAGCACGGCAGGACCAGCAACGTTTGAAAGACCACGATGACCGGCATCCGGAATGGTTTCAAGGTCGTGCCAGCTACGCTCGACCAAAGAAGAGAAGGTCATCTTTTTGAATGCCCGAGCAGTATGAAGGTCCCGTCTGGATTCTCGTCCAATATAAAGGGAATAATAAACATGGCGGAGAAAAGTTCCAAAACCTGAAGTCTCACGACCGCCACGTGATTATGACGCAATTGCTTCCGATTGCTTTGAGGGGCTCTGCGGAAAATGTTCGATTAGCCATTGTGAAGCTATGTGCATTCCTCAATGCAATCTCTCGAAGGTAATCAATCCAAAGTTCTACCACGGTTCTGAGCGATGTGATCCAATGTCTTGTCGGTTTGAGTTGGTGTTCCGCCATCCTTCTTCAATATTATGACGCACCTCCTGGTTCACCTAGTCGAAGAGATTTCCGTTCTCGGTCCTGTATTTCTACACAATATGTTCCCCTTGAGAGGTTCATGGGAGTATTAAAGAAATATGTTCGTAACCGTGCTAGGCGAGAAGGAAGCATCGCCAAGGGCTATGGAAATGAGGAGGTAATTGAGTTTTGTGTTGACTTTGTTCCGACCTTAAGCCGATTGGTCTTCCTCGATCGCTGCACGAGGGGAGACTAAGTGGAAAAGGCACGATCGGAAGGAAATCAACAATATGTATGGACGGCCATTCTCTGATGAAGCACACCACCTTTGTCTTGACCAATTCCAACTTGGTGGCTCCGTGCTTTGAGAAACACAAGAATATTTTACGCTTCGGACAACCCGGGAAGCTGAATCTGGATTAGGAAGGCCCACATGGAGACTTTCGGCGGTTGGTTGAGAAAACATTTAATGAATGACAATGATGTTGTAGATCAGCTGTACATGTTGGCCAAGACACCATCTTCGACTATAACGACTTTCCAAGGGTACGAGATAAATGGGAATACATTTTACACGATCGCCCAAGATAAAAGAGCACCAACCAAAACAGTGGTGTCCGCTTTGATGCAGCAACCGAGAATGGGCAAAAGGTCACATATTATGGTTACATAGAGGAGATATGGGAACTTGACTATGGACCCTCCTTTAAGGTCCCTTTGTTCCGGTGCAAATGGTTCAAGCTAACAGGAGGTGGGGTAAAGGTGGACCAGCAATACGGAATGACAATGGTGGATTTCAACAATCTTGGTTACCTTGACGAACCATTCGTCCTAGCGAAAGATGTCGCTCAGGTTTTCTATGTGAAGGACATGAGTAGCAAACCGAGGAAGCGGAAAGATAAGAAAACGATCAAGACATCATGCGATGATCCAAAGCGCCACATTGTTCTTTCGGGAAAAGAAACATCGTGGGAGTGGAGGACAAGACAGACATGTCGAAGATTATAATATGTTTGCTGAAATTCCGCCCTTCAAAGTGAACACCGACCCAAGCATTAAGTTAAATGATGAGGATGCTCCATGGATACGGCACAATCGTAAGCAAGCGAGGGACACAAGGGAAGAATTGATGTGTAATAATTTATTGTACCAAACTTTGTATTTGGTCGATGAACTGAATGATGTATCAAACCTTTGTCAAACCTTCAAGGGATTAGTTTTATTTTTCTGATTTTTTGATATATAATTGTATTTTTAAGATTTTAAAATGAATTAGTTTTATTTTTCTGATTTTAAAAGGAAAAAGGAAGAAGAAGAAAGAAGGAAAAGGAAAAAAACAGAAGAAAAAACAGAAGAAAAAAGGAAAAACAGAAGAAAAAAACAAATGTAAGAAACAAGGAAAAGCAGAAGAAAAAAACAAACAGAAGAAAAACATAAGAAAAAAACAAATGGAAGAAAAACAGAAGAAAAAAGGAAAAAGGAAGAAAGGAAGAAAAAAAAGAAGAAAAACAAGAAAAAGGAAGAAACAAACAGAAGAAAAAAAGAAGAAAAAAGGAAGAAAAAAACAGAAGAAAAACAAGAATTTAAAATGAATTAGTTTTATTTTCTGATTTTTTGATATATAATTGTATTTTTAAGATTTTAATAACATAAATAAATAAGTAATTAGAAACTTTAATAGCAAAAATAATTATCATAAAGTAAAATAAATAAGTAATTAGAAACAAAATAAAATAAAATAAATAAGTTTTTTGTTGTAAGTAGAAACAAAACAAAATAAATAAAGCAAAAATGAAAACAATACAAATTAAACAGAAAACAATACAAATTAAACAGAAAACAATACAAATTAAACAGAAAACAGGTTTGGGGGGCTAAAACCCTAAACTGCATGGCCTTTTAGTCGCGGTCGGCGACGAGAACCGCGACTAAAGGTACCCTTTAATCGCGGTGGCTGCACCAACCGCGACTAAAGGTGGGGCGCGAGAACATAAAAACCCTTTAGTCGCGGCTGGGCAGGCAACCCGCGACTAAAGGGTACCCTTTAGTCGCGGTTCTCGTCGCCAACCGCGACTAAAGTGGGGGGCTATAAATACATCTTCTCCGATTCCCGTCTGTTCGTCGCCCTCGCGACGCGGCCTTGACGCGCCCGACGCCGATCGACGCCTTGACGCCTTGACGCTTGAGCGCTGCCCCGACGCCGATCGACGCTGAAGCCCTGCGCGCCGCCGCCCGTCCCGATGGCGCCGCCTCCGCCCGTGCCTGCCCTTGCCGCCGCCCGTGCCCTAACGCCCTTGCCGCCGCCGCCCGCCCACGCCCATCGGCGCCCGCCGCCCGTGCCCTGCGCCCTGCCCGCCGCCCGCCGCCCCCGCCGCCGCCTGCCCGCCGCCCGCCGGCCCTGCCTGCCGTCCTCCCAGCGTGGCATCCAAAGAAGAAGAAAAGAAGAAGAAAAGGAAGAAGAAGAAGAAAGAAAAGGAAAAGGAAGAAGTAGAAAGAAGAAGAAAAGGAAGAAGAAGAAGAAAGAAAAGGAAAAGGAAGAAGAAGAAAGAACAAGAAAAGGAAGAAGAAGAAGAAAGAAAAGGAAAAGGAAGAAGAAGAAAGAAGGAAGAAGAAAAAAAACAGATGAAAAACAAAAAAAGGAAGAAAAAAGGCCACGGAATTTTTTTTTTTTTCTTTATTTGTTCTTTTAATTTTAACTAGTTAATTAGTTTAACAAAAGCGGTAAATAACTTAAAACTTGATAATTATTTAGTAAAAGAAAGAACAAGAAAAGGAACAAGAAGAAGAAAGAAAAGGAAAAGGAAGAAGAAGAAAGAAGGAAGAAGAAAAAAAACAGATGAAAAACAAAAAAAGGAAAAAAAAAAGCCACCGAATTTTTCTTTTTTTCTTTTATTTGTTCTTTTAATTTTAACTAGTTAATTAGTTTAACAAAAGCGGTAAATAACTTAAAACTTGATAATTATTTAGTAAAAGAAAGAACAAGAAAAGGAAGAAGAAGAAGAAAGAAAAGGAAAAGGAAGAAGAAGAAAGAAGGAAGAAGAAAAAAACAGATGAAAAACAAAAAAAGGAAGAAAAAAGGCCACCGAATTTTTCTTTTTTTTTTATTTGTTCTTTTAATTTTAACTAGTTAATTAGTTTAACAAAAGCGGTAAATAACTTAAAACTTGATAATTAACAAAAAAACCGTAAAATTTGATAATTAACAAAAAAACGATATATCTGGAGAGGGGCGGCGAGGCGGCGATCGCGCGTGTTTTTTAGGGATCGAGAGCGACGGCGAGGTTATAAATGTGTTGTCCTCGCCTCCCTCTCCGTGACGCCGTCGTCTGCCGCCCGTCTCGCTCTCTGCGACACCTCTCCCACCCCTTCTCGCCCCTCTTTTGCCACCGCCCTTCGCCACCGCCACCGCCACCGCCCCTTCTTCACTTAATTAATTTGTTTTACTACATGTTTTCAGGGTGACATAATGGCGGACGATAGAGCTGACCCGATTATGGACAACTATGATCCGGACGGTGAAGCACATATGTTCGGCATCATAAACGGCGATTTTCAATATGTGCCGACCGGAGAAGAAGAAGATGATATCTCTTCTTATCTGAACCTTGACGGTGAAGATGAAGGCGCCGTCGACAAGATGATGTCAAGAAAGCGTCGATAAACGCATTTATCTTCAAATGGAAGTAGCAACCACCTCCGGCGCCGAGGTATATATATACATTGAGCCTCTGGTGATACAAACTAACTGATTTGAATAAATATGTGTGTACTAACGCGCGCGACTCTCTTTCTTATTTTAGCCCTCGGCCGGATCGTCGAAACAATCGAGTACGTCGTCAAAGCGTGGCGCAACCAAGAAGATGAAACAAGGAGAAACATGCACCATCGCGGTTGTCGACATTGCAACCGGCAGGTCACTGGAGCCCCGCAAGAACGCCACCAAGTTTGTCACCAATGCGGAGCCATTGTTAGAGACAACGTCTCGATCACCGTCGAGAGTGGAATGAGCCAAAGAAGGCACGAATTGATGGTTTCACTTTTGTCGATAAGAGAACAAAAAAGATTGCTTCAAGAAGCTTATGGAACATTTCGTTCTACCTCCGAATACAACAAATTCGATGAGGAGGGTAACAAGATTGAGGAAAACAAGGAGAGGAGGAGGCTAGTCAAACAGTTCGCTCTTCATAAGATGGCCGACGCATTCGGAAATTCAAGCAAAATCTAGCCCGTGACTTTGTCAAGCGTAACAAGACTCGGATTTCAAAGGACAATATGAGAAACGAAAGATGATTGGCCAGAATTTGTGAAGCAAAAGAAATCGGAGCAGTTCATTCAAATATCGAAACAAAATAAGGAAAATGCGGCTAAGAAGGAGTACAATCATGTTATGGGGCCAGGAGGGTATCGCATTTGGGTGCCTAGGTTCGAGAAGATGGAGAACGAGCTGAGGGCGCGAGAATCCGTCCCAGTGCGGAGGATGGGACCCAAGGGCCAAAAGCTGGTGGTACGGGCATGGGGAACGCTGAACCCGGAGACAGGGGAGTGTGTTTACCAGGGCAAATTAATTAAACCCACCCAAGCCCTTATTGGCGCAATGAAGGATGCTCAACAGGGAAGATCAAGTTCAACAGAGAGAACGACGCGACAAAAGCCCTCGGGAATCCTGAACACGGAGGGCGTGTCACGAGGCATGGGGCACATTCCGTGGAAAATAGGGTTCCCCGAGCGATGACCCGTCTGATTCTGAAGCCGTAAGAGAAAGATGGATCGGGAAGCAGATGTTGTGGCGCGGTTGGCATCGAAATGGAAGTGATGAAGAAAACCATGAGTGTACTAGTAGCGAAAGAGATTCAGCTCGGTGCAGCATGAAGATCATCCAGCGGATCTCGGAAGCCAGCAGCGGAGAAGCAGCGTGGCTTCCACGGAGGCCCCACCGGCTGGTGCGGATGCACCGACGATCGAAATTACTGCACGGAGCCTCGGTGATCGAAATTACTGCACCGGAGCCTCCTCGCTACCCGTGGGCGATATAAAGGAGATGAAAGAATGTCATCTGTATTATCCTATCGGGAACATGTCCATGAAGGTAGCCATCGGCGGTGCTTTACCATGTTTACAGGAGCACTCCACCACAACAACCCCATTCAATATGGCTATGCTCGTGTCACGGTGGAGGACATAGTCCAAGGGTTTGAGGACACGGAGATTGACATTGCTACACCCAGGGAGAAAAGACTTGGAGATGTCAAGCGCCATTACATTCTATGGCAAAAGAAGTTTATCAAGTTTCGAGCGAGGCGCCAAGGACAACAAGTCCACCCCCTACGGTGGTGGTGGTGGCGGTTCACCTACACCTCCGTCACATCAGCCGACGCCGCCCCAGTCCTAGCGTCCAGCGGTGATCATCCGCCGCCCCAGTCCTCGTCCGGCGGGTGATCGACGCCGCCCCAATCCACCTCGGCAAAGAAGCGAAGCAGTCTGGATTATTAACCCGGACCCTTATGTACCTAAGACCACAAAGGTACGGAGCCATCATCAAGCCTCTCCCCACAAGGCCTTGGGAGCGTAGTGCCGAGCAAGTCGACGCGCTGCTGCTGATTTGGAGAAATGGAAGGCGGACTGCAAGAAGAAAAGAGAGCCCGAGCCCAAGCCAGTATTTTCGATGAGCAAAAGAAGTGGGCTAAGTCATTTTGAGCACACCGTCCCAAGCCGAAGAATCTGCCTAACGACTATGAGCGTGAACTTGCGGCAGGCACTCATGTTCAAGGAGAACAAAGAGCGGAGAAGGCCGAAAGTAAAAAAGCGGAAACAAGTTGCCTAGCTCGGGAACAAAGTAAACAATCGATTGCCCGCTTATAGTGGAAGCCTTCATGTCGGATGCCCCGAGATCATACAAGCTGCGGCAGCACGAGGATTAGTAACGAAGTGCGGAGAACAAGCGGCCAACTTAGGTATTACTCTTCGTGAACTATTAGACCTTGATGAGTTGCCAGTGAAGGAGGTAGTAATTACATATGTCAAGAATGGGCCTCTCGTCGAGCTGCGCGAGAAAAGGATCTACGACCAAATGAAACGTCTGCTGAATTGGTACAAGGGTTACATAAAAATAAAAGCGCCAAAGAATATATTTATGCGGAAGTTAGACATGAGCATCACTTCAAACATTACTATGTACAAATTGAACTGAGTGAATTGTTCCAGCTTTTCAATCTGCTTGAGCTCGACAAATCTATCATCGGTTGCTACGTTACGTAAGTGATTTATTAATTTCTACCCCATCTCGTTCATATTGCCTGCACTATATATATGTCCTAACTATATTGTTGTGTCCTCTATTATACATGCAGAATGAAGATTAAGGAATGCGAGTAAGGAACATCCATGATGTTGGGTTCATTGACCCACACATCGTTAATGATATTGTGTTGCAGCATTACCCCGCCGACGTGGAGGCGGACACTGTGGCGTTTCTTACAAAGCAGGAACTCAAAAGTGATATTCTATTTCCTTACCATTTTGGGTGAGTGTTTCTGTCTTGAGCACATTCTCTTTTGTTTACTCCATGCATGGTATGTGGCCGGCTAATCGATGAGTTATGCATGACGTACTGTGCATGTATCGTGTTCGCAGTTCCACCGGATTCGCTAGTAATTAAAGTTAACACCTCAGAATGTCTCGTCCACGACTCTCTGAATAAGGATCCAAAGCTTTGGGCCGACATGAGAAAAATGCTGCAGAAGTAATTATTTTCATTCATTTGCGCTCTATATCGATCGGCCTATTTGGTTCATTTCCTAATATCAAGTAACTAATAACTCTCTTGTTCATTTAATTTTCTTTGCCTCGTAGGGTTTGGAGACGGTTCGTAGATACAAAGGTCGGTGAATTCAAAAAAGAGCTAGAATTCAAATTGTTAAAGCCTAAGAATCTTTGGGGATATTCAGCCACCGTTGACCAATCAATGTGCATACTATATGCGTGAGAGGATCCGAGATACACCTCTGGCGGGTTGATCCGAGTGATACCAATGCTCAGAGGAATAACCTCCGTGGATGCTTAGTCCGAAGCTCGCTTCCGACCACTTCAAGAGGAACTAGCTGGATGGTTCGAAGGAAGTCCTCCATCCTAAAGGAGAACACTATTACAAGGACGTAGAAATTTATATGGATTAAATCATGTATGGAAACTTGTTCAAAATTGTATATGGTCATCCGATGATATTGAATATATATTGTATATTCCTCTTGAATTCTTTTGGTTCTAATTTCAAATTTATTTGAAATTGTACATTCATATGCATGTATGTAGTACCGTAGAATATATGAAACTCCTTCAAAATTAAAATAAAGCACAAAAGAAATAAAACAATACAAATTAAACAGAAAACAGGTTTGGGGGGGGGGGGGGCTAAAACCCTAAACCTGCGGCGGCCTTTAGTCGCGGTTGGCCAGAAGAACCGCGACTAAAGGTCCTCCGCCCCGACGGCCGCCTGGCGCCCACGTGGATGGGCCGTTAGTCGCGGTTCTTAAGCAGCCGCGACTAAAGGGGGGGGGGGCTTTAGTCGCGCATAGTTAGTCGCGGTTGCGCAGCCGCGACTAAAGGCCTTTGCGAACCGCGACTAAAGACCTTTTTTCTACCAGTGGTATAGACTATCTACACACAGAAGTTAATGTGTGAATATGAACAAGTAGCTGCGAAAATGCATTTGGTAATTACAAATAGACCTCAATGGAAATTACACATAAAAATAGAAAGAAGATCAATCCTAGGAAAATAAGTTTCACCCTAACCTTTTTTTTTATTTTTTGAAAAAATAGGCTTAGTTGGATTGTGGTTGAGGATGGTAGACCAGGTCACCGGCCCGCAGAAGGTCGAATGGGGTTCAGGCTAGAGCACAGCGTCGCCACATCAGGCTTCGGTTTGTTGGCTTCGGTTGGTCGATTGAGGGAGACGTCACATCTCGCGTGTGTCCTGCTATAAGCAGCCATCCATGCAAGTACCTTATCAATACAAAACCGTCCGAGACGATCATCTTGGGCAGATCGCTGATAAAAAGCTCTTCTATACATAGCCTGACATATGTGCTCCACATGTCAGAGCCCAATATCTCTCCGGCTCTCGCTCTCATGCAGGGGCGGATCCAGCCCACCAGGCCGCCCCGGTCCGCCTTCGTATAATGTAGCCCTGGGGGTATGTGTCCAAGAGCCGCTGCCGTTCTGATGTGCACGGAAGACATCGATGGAGCAACCCGCAGTGCATGTAGGTGGATGGCTGTGTTGTTGTTCTAGATGGCCGGAGCCGAGAACGAGAGCGCGAGAGAGACAAGAATTTTGTGCTGCGAACTGTCAAGCAGCTTTTTTTGTTTTTGATCCTTTTATTCAGTGATCGATCTATCGTGCAGCGAGACTCGCTCAGGCTACTAGATCGTGCCAACCCACGACCTCGAGCGTGTTCCTGGCACTCCTATGCCGTCGCCACAGATCCAACAAAATGCGTCTTGCGGCGCTAACTAACTGAAACAGCGAAAACAATGCTAACTGAACCTAGTTACGGCTGCTAGTACAGCGTTATTCTCTGAAGCCGAAGCTAACTGAAGAAATGACTGCATGCAGCAGGATCAGGCTAACAATTTACCCCCTTAAGCCTGCTGCACCGCGATGACACCAAGCTTCTCCCGCATCAGGATTAGGCTAATAGGTTGTGCGGTTGGGTGGTGACCCGGTGCGGGTGGTACGGCGAAATGGGTGGTAGGCGGCATGCTACTAGCGTGTGACACGACGGTGCAGGCAAAAATTCTGCACCCTGGTGCACAAGAATTAACGCAACATGGTGCACGTGCATGCTATAGATGCCAATCACTGTTGAGGGAAATTCAAGCCTGGTGTCTGTGCACCAGCTGGGAACGAGCTTCGGTGGCACCTACCCCCTTCGAGGCTGAAGGCCGAATCTTCTATCACCACAAAATTCAAAGCCGAGACAATCAGTACACAGCAGCGAAGGAATATCTAATACAACGGTGATGTGCTTCTCAACGTCGCGTGACTCAACGGATCGGATTAGGTCAAACCCAGGTGTCCTGGTCTGCACGCGTAGGCATGGAGACAGAGTAGACTCCTCTAACCCCACACGACACAGTCGCAATCCTTTGAAGTCCGGTCGTGCACGTGCGTACTCAGCTTCCGCGTGGCCTCCGAGTTCCAACCGGAGACGGGCACACAGTCGCAACTCTATAAAATCCACACCGCCCATGTCCAGCTCGATGAGCAAACAAACGAGAATTTCGTTCGACGAGCAGCAGCAAGGAATCCTTCGTGCCAGACTGCCTGATCAAAGCATCCGTCAGAGGATCCATGGCCATGGAGAGGTTCTTCACGGCGCTCGTCTTCTGCGAGGCGCCCCTTGACGGCTATGGCATGTCGGTGTTTACCGCCCGCACGGTCAAGAGACTGGTCTCTGGCGGCGGTGACGCGACGAAGCCGGCGGTGGCTAACAAGCCGGACGCTGAGAAGGAGCAGGGTTTCTTCTCTGGCAAGCTGTCGGCACAGCAGCGTGCCGGGTTCGAGCTCGCGTTCGACGGACTCAATTGCTTCGACACCGTCGTCATGCATTAAGCATTTCATATTCTTGAATTTGATCTGTATGTATAGAGCTCGGATCAGTTAGAAATTAGAATACTTGACGCGAACCTGGGCTTGTGTTATTTTTTTTGTTCATTCGAATCGATTGTATCAGTTTATGTCTTCGGTTGCAGGTTCATGTAGATCATTTGGTCAGTCTGCCTTTCTGACTATATCTTGCACACGCTTGTCGTAGGAGCAATGCACTTAAGAGGTGTGGCTCTACTTAACACGACGTTGAAATTTTGTCTTCCGGCTCTGCTTTCCGGTGCGTGTTCAGTCTCTGCCAGAAAACTAGTATAAGAGGAAGAGAAAGATAGCGATGAGAGAACGAAATTACCATCTCTGCACGTGTGCAGAATTGTAGTAGGAGTTGGATTTTACATGCTGCCATTTGGCAAAAGAATAGCCCGACCGAACTTAGCAATGTTGGACCAAAACAAACTGTAAATTAGAGCTAATTCTATCTTGATTTCAGATATCACCTTGTCAGAATTCACGCGCTCATCGTGGGAAAAATGAGTGTAGATCATTTAGTGAGCCTGTGCTTCTGACTATATCTTGCACGCACCCATCGTAGGAAAAATTGTTAAAAATAATCTTGAGTTGTAATCTGGTAGGATAGGTTAGTGTCCTAGAGTCCACGTGAGAGGAGTTAGTAATAGTCCTAGTTAGGAGTCGGGGCAGCAGTCCGGTTTGGAGTAAGTCATGTCCAGGTCCGGCTAGGATTAGCACGTGGCCGTGTAGGTCTAGGTTTGCTGTAGGTCGGTTCAGGTCATGTATATATATGTGACCAGGGCTGCGTCATGATGTATCAACCGTGACAGAGAAAAACGAAAAAGAAATAAAAAGAAGAAGGGCACGACAAGAGCCCTTGGCTATAAAAGTTTTTGTGCGTGTGTTCGTCGTACTATGATGTGATCGATCCTGTGGGCGAAGTTCCAACAATTGGTATCAGAGCAAGGTTCAGGAGTCAAGCGCTTGCCCCGGGGTGGCGACCCGACTAGCGCCTCGGGGCGGGCCATGAAGTCGCTGGTGGTTTTGCAGCGACGAGGAGGCATCAAGCGATCGTCGTTCAGCGGAGCGACATGGAGGGAGACGGCGGGCTGTCGTCGGGAAGGCGGTGGAAGAAGATCGTTGACAGGAGCGATGGTGCCGTGGTGCGGTGCCGGAAAGTCGTCAAGATCGTCGTCCGCGGGAGTTAGATGAGTCAAGGAGTCGTGCGGGTTAGCACGGTCGGTCGGTCGGTCAGTTGGTTATCAGTCGTCGTCATGTCCAAGTGCTCGTCTTTGTGAGGAGGCGTTGAAGATGAAGCCCAGGTCGTCTATATGTCTCGACGAGAGGATCAAGTTCAAATATGTGGGGGCGGTAAACCAGTGAAGGTGAGTCTCTTCAGTGAGGCCATGTCTCTACATGAGGCTGGAGTGGGCGGTGTAGTCCACAGGGTGGTGTGATCCACAAGGAGTCGGCATGTATCTCGCTAGGGTGGATGGTGTAGTCCACCGGGTGGTGTTTTCCACAGGTTACTGGCGAGGCTGGGTAGTCCAAGGCATATTTGAGGTGGTCCGTAAATTCGCCAAGTCAAAATTGGAGGGGAGATTGTTGCAATCAATGGATCCTATCAATTTAACTTGTCGTGGTGCGAGCGGATGAGTTGACATGGGATGGATCTACAACGAGTCAAGATCAGAGAAGCATGAAGACAAAGTGAGTCAAGATTAGGGAGAGAATGTTAAAAATAATCTTGAGTTGTAATCTGGTAGGATAGGTTAGTGTCCTAGAGTCCACGTGAGAGGAGTTAGTAATAGTCCTAGTTAGGAGTCGGGGCAGCAGTCCGGTTTGGAGTAAGTCATGTCCAGGTCCGGCTAGGATTAGCACGTGGCCGTGTAGGTCTAGGTTTGCTGTAGGTCGGTTCAGGTCATGTATATATATGTGACCAGGGCTGCGTCATGATGTATCAACCGTGACAGAGAAAAAGGAAAAAGAAATAAAAAGAAGAAGGGCACGACAAGAGCCCTTGGCTATAAAAGTTTTTGTGCGTGTGTTCGTCGTACTATGATGTGATCGATCCTGTGGGCGAAGTTCCAACAAAAATGAGTGCAGAACATCTTCTGGCTCTGCTTCGGTTAGTCTCTGCCTGAAAAGTACAAGAGAAAGAAAATGGTAGCTAGGAGAGCGAAATTAAGGACTCTGTACGTGTGCCAAACATGCCATTTGGCAAAAGAATAGCCCGACCTTGCTTTGCAATATTTTTTTTAGCTTTTGCTTAGCAATGTTGCACAAAAACAGAGTGTGGATCTCAACCATTCAACTTTGATTCCAGATATCACTATGTCTGTTAGAATTGATGAGTGTTCTTTCATTACGGGTAAAACCACGTGAGAACTAGCTCGGGTGCGAGAACAAAGACGGACACCTTCTTTTCTTGATTATTTCTACAGGCAGAAATAATCCCTTTTCTTTGACGTGGAGACCATGTAACCCCACATGGCATGGTCGCGATCCTTTGGACTTCAACTCCTCAATGTGCGTACTCTGCTTCCGCGTGCTCTCCCAGTTCGAACCCCAGACCAGCAAGCACAGGGCTATGCCGCAACGCTATTAAATTCTGGGCACCGACATGCAGTTGGGTGACCAAACAAGAATCCAGTGGCGAAGTAGACGTTATTGATGAAACCAAGAAGATGCTACTCGTAGCTTGATCTTAGTTTGATGTTGTCGAATTTGTTCCCAATGCCTTCCATTTCCATGAGTATTTTTTAAGGAAGGCATACAAAGACAAAATGAACGGTAATGGATCACATGGTTAGCCACACACGAGGATGAAGGTATATATCAAGTTATCAACTCGAGGTCTCCAGCACGGTAGGCGAGCAGTATATATAAAATAAAATGGCAGAATTGATGGTTTGATTGTATTGGTACGTAGCCACAAACCAGCTTACTATTAGAAATCAGGCGCCTGGCATGTGTGGACGTTATTAGAAAAGGCAAGTTAAATTACGTGAAACACAAATTGCGAAGAAAATAGACTATTATATGTGTAATGCCAATTTCAGCTAAGTGTGACTCTTTTTGAAAGTAGTGTCACATATGAAGTATTATATATTTAAACTAATTTAGCTAATAACCAGAAAAAAACAAATATGCTAGAAATTATCACAAAAGTCGGAACCATCAGAACGGTTTACAAAAAAAGCATGCATCATGATTGCAACCTACACTCCGAACATGCACATATGCCGCCTCACAACATATGTCACCGCGTCTCCCCCACTAATTATTACTCTTAACGTTGCATGGAAATGGCTATTTATACTTTCTCAATATGCACGCATCCCAACTTAAATTATTTGAATTAATATTTCTCTGAACATGCATAAGGAACACTACTTATATATATATAAGTAAAACTGTGTCTATCATAGCTTGCCACAGAACTAGTTAAGGCATGGCAATTTTTTCATGTAACTTGCTTTCAAATATCTTAGATATAGTATATGAACATTAAAATAATAAAGTAGTATATATAGTATCACATGGTAGTATATGAGATATGTGGGTAACTACCACGGGTGGTAGGATGGATTTTTCTATATATATATATATATATATATATATATATATATATATATATATATATATATATATATATATAGGAAAATGCATCCTACTACAGTGTAGTTACTCCACTTTTGTTTCATACATTCTAGGTAGTATTTATCATATCGGAGAGTATGTACGCGTAGTATGTAGTATACAAGAATGTTTAGGTAGTATATATACTACTTTGTTGGTAATATGTATCATATTTTTTGCATACTTTATTTAGCGTACAAATATGTAGGTATTTCACAAATACAATAAAACCATGAGCTCACTTGCAATTTTTTCATATAACTCACTTTGGAGTATCTTATATATAGTATATTAACATATTAAAAATAATAAAATAGAGTATATACTACCACATGGTAGTATATGAGAAATGGGTGTAGCTACACCGGTAGTAGGATGCATTTTCCTATATATATATATATATATATATATATATATATATATATATATATATATATATATATATATATATATATAGTGTTACTATTCATCACCCAGGGTGCAGAATAAGTTATTTTTCACCGAGGTAATCTTACGATCATTTCATAATTAAATTACGTTTGGAATTCAAATAGTTACATTCCTATCGATTCACGACGTAAAATTTGACATAAGAAAATAAAAATATAGGTCATAAGACAAGAAAATTTACAGTTTATGTGTATTTTACACTATGTTTTTAAATTTGTAATTTTACATAACATAAAATATTTTTCCGAGGATTATATATTTTCTTACGGTCTCTTTTACTTCAGAAATAAGGCAAAATTTACGGAACGTAAAATTACGGTCCATTGATAGTAAAATAGAGGTGAAGAATAACTATTCCTCACCCAGGGTGACGAATAGTCAATCCTATATATATATATATATATATATATATATATATATATATATATATATATATATATATATATATATATATATATATATATATAATTTTTTCCTACTACGGTGTAGTTACTCCCACTTTTGTTTCAACGCGTTTTAGGTAGTATCTATTATATCGGAGAGTATGTACGTGTAGTATGTAGTATATAAGAATGTTTAGGTAGTATATATACTACTTTTTGGTAGTATGTACCATATTTTGTGCATACTTCATTTCAAGTACAAATATGTACGTATTTCACAAATACAATAAAACTATGAGCTCACTTGCAATTTTTTCATATAACTCACTTTGGAGTATCTTAGATATAGTATCTGAACGTAATAAAAATAATAAAGTAGAGTATATACTATCACATGATAGTATATAAAAATGGGTGTAGTTACACCGGTAGTAGGATGCATTTTCTATATATATATATATATATATATATATATATATATATATATATATATATAATGAAATACAATATTTTATATTAATTTTAATTTCATTTAAATTTTGTCAAAAAATATTGCAATCAATTCCCGCAACAGTGTGCAGGATATTATCTAGTTCTGGCTAATCATTCCTGTCCATCAAGCCGTAGGCGGCTAGTCCTAGCCTTATAGATACTGTCTCCAATCCATGGCTGATCTCTTGCCTTCGATGGAGGTAAAGGACATGAGTGTCCGTTCATTGTTCGGCTCCAAGATTCCTGAAGCAAAGCCACATATACGAGGCGGGCCATGCCCTAGGCTGTACTGCTGGCATGCAAAAGGTACTCTGGATTGCAGTTGTTACATTATGATCCAAATTCATGTATAAAGATAAAGACTAACTTCTAACGAGCGGAGCTCCAGTCCATCGTCGGGAGGCTTTGGCTAGATCGAAGCTCCCCTGCAGTACGGATCAGTATTGGCCTGGATTACCTCTACTATATGTCCACTGCAAACCGTTGCATGGGATAAATTGATCAGCTTTAAATCCTGAAGCTTGTAACCTGTTCTGTGGTGAAATTCGCTGGTTGTCGCCCGTGGTTTCTCCCCTTCTTGTTACAGGGGTTTCCACATTAAAATCTGTGTCTACTTGTGTTGATTTCGTTCTTCGTCGTTTGATTCACCTTCATTTCTCTAACAGCAGGTGTCGCCGTCAATCCGAAAACTAGATAGCTAAAACGTGGCGTCCTCCGACTCTTGGATCCATTCTGTGTAGCTGCAGCTGCGTACGAGCAAACAGAGGGGATCGACTAATCATGGGATGATAGGAGCTAGCGATAACTGGTGTGCTTGTGGTGGATCCCCTTAGGAGAATATATGGCTAATTTTCATGGCCAATCTTGACCCTTGAGAAGGCACTGCGACAGTAGACGCCGGCTAATACATGTTCCCAGGTGAGATCGGTTAAATTAGGATTAGATATGTTTGCTCTATTCGTGCGCCTGGGATGGCGACCCGGTGTGACGCCATTGCACGCCTACCTCACGTCCGGCCATCCGCGAGACCGCCACATCGAGCTCGTCATGTCTTTCACATGTATGTATCCATCTAATCCCCAATTTCAGTGACATGACAAGGTAGTGGTATACAAATTTTTAATATGTAATGTTGTTTCTTCATAATTTTAGGACGGTAGTCTTCCGGTCATAATATGGCATTGTCCTATAATTATTCTGGACATCTCAAACTGAAGATGTATGGTTGAAAGTTTATTCTTTTATGCAGATGAAGTTATATACACTTGGTCATGTGTCATGCACATTAATACACATATATAGTCTTAGGACATAAAGGCCCGATGTTGCTGGGTTCGCCCTAGGGCCTTCGGAAACATAGGGCCAGCCCTAACCGTTCTCCTCGACCGTGCCCAGATGTAGTTCACCGTTCTCCATCACCAAGACATAGTGCTGCAGGTGAGAGTTTTGCTGGACGATGCCCTCACGTGTCGACAGGTAGGAACAATGCAATTAAGAGGTGTGGCTCTGCTTGACGTTGAAAATCTTCTTCCGGCTCTGCTTTTCCGCCGGTCTCTAAAAGTAGTATTATGAGAGAAGAGAATGACAGCGAGGAGAGAACAAAATTAGGGGAAAAGACTGACAGAGGCACTGATTTTACATGCCAAGATTGCCATTTCGCAAAAGAATATCCCGACCTTGCTTTGCAACGTTGCACAGAAACAGAGTGTGGATTACAACTAACTCGATCTTGATTTGAGAGAGATATATGCCAGAATAATTGTTACTAGAAGTAGGCGTGGAAACACCTGAGAATGAGCTCGCGTACGAAAACAAAGACGAACACCTTTTCTTCTTGATTAGGAGAGAAGCGTGCTCTGATTCAGCCACATTATTGCAGATAAGCATGAGTAGTTGAGTACGTTCACCAATAGAAAGGAACTCATTTCTTTGACGTGGAGACCGGCAGGCACAGGGCTAGACCATGTAACCCCACATGACACGGTCGCAATCCTCTGCAATCCCGCTTCATCACATGCTTACTCAGCTTCCACGTGCCCTCCAAGTTAGAACCGGAGACCGGCAGGCACAGGGCTAGGCCGCTGCTATACCAAATCCCGGGCCCCAACTTGCAGTTTGGTCACCAAACAAGAATCAAGTGGCCAAGCAGACGTGCTTGATGGAACTAATAAGCTGACTCTCGTAGGTTGAGCTTAGCTTGACGTTGTCGAATTTGTTCCCAATACCTTCCATTTCCATGAGTATTTTTCAAGCAAGACATACAAATACAAAATACACAGTAATGGATCACATGGTTAGTGATACACGAGGAAGAAGGTATATATGGGCATCTTCCATCACATGGACTCCAGGTCTCCAGGACGGTAGGTTAGCAGTATCTAAAATAAATGGCGGGATTGATGATCTGATGGTACATAGCCACAAACTACCTTATTGTTATAAATCGGGCGCCTGATATGTGCGGATGTTTTTGGAAAACCTTGTGAAATTATGTGAGACAAAGAGTGCCAAGAAAATAAATGAAGATATGTTTAATGCTAATTTCTGCTAAATGTGACTTTTTTTGAAGGCATAACAAATTTAAGTTAATAGCATCAGCAAATTTCGGCATAGGTGGCATATCTCCTGAGAAATGCAGAGAGATAGCACACCAAGAAAAATTACTGGAAACACCCCCAACAAAGAAAATTGTAGAAAACTCCTTGGTCCCTGGAACCACCAACATAATGACCAAATGCTTCACTTACCACCGTGGCTGGTCGAGAAAGTTGTGTTTTGTGCCGCTGTGTCGCTCATGAACGGCATCACACTAGGTATTGTGGATTGTCGGGCGGTGAAAATCTCACCAAATTATAAAACAGGTGGCATCTCCATGAAGGAATTGAGAGAGAACGCACACCACGAGAAAATACAGGATACATCCTCAACATAGGAAATTGTAGAAAACTGTAAGAAAACGAGTTGACGATGACGATGTGTTTGCCTTGCTGCCAAATGTTTCGTTTGATCAGGAACGTAAGGCTGAGATGAGTTCTCCATGAGGGCACTTGCACTTTTGCAAAAAAAAAAACACGGGGCAGACATCTGGACACAGAGTTCTTGTTTCTCCTCGTGGGAGTCTTCAAGAGCCCTTCCAGTCTCGTCCCTAGAAGCCCCTTCCCACTCTTCCCTTGCAAAAACCTTCCATATTCCTTCGCAACAACTCGTCCCCTCGACCTCTCCCTTTACTGGCGACCGCCGTAGTTTGGAAAGGGTACCTCCCTTTTATAGTTGCAGTTGTAGTTTGGGTCTTAATAAATCAGATTTGACTTTGAGCTCTCAAAATAGGCTTTCGCACCACTACATTAATATAGCAACGACCCGATATATCAGAGAGTTCCACGCTGGGGCAGATAGCACAATCATGCCCAAAAGAAAAACAAGAGAAAAAATGCGAGCAACATCGGCTGAACGAAAGCTGTAGTATCCTGCAACCGTTGCACCCACCGGAGAGTTCCACCACACTCCAATGCCATGGAATCACCACGTACCAAGCAACACCTTCAAGAAGGACTGCGACAACGACGATTCCGTTGCCCGGACGAGTCCTAGGATTTCTGCCGGTACACGAAGGGGAGTGGGGGAGTGGTAGAACCGACGCCCTTCAAAAAGGGTGGCGGCGCCCACAGGCATCACCACTTCGGAGCTGGCCAGGCCCGACAGAGATTTCTCCCTACCACACATGCACACCCACCACCAAGGACCAATTGTCGCCTCCACCCTGCCTACCGCCCACCAACATGCGCCACCACAACCACGAGGACACCACCATCGTCTCACCACGACAAATGCTATGAGGCCGACCGGGCCGAACGAAGCTACCATAGACAGGGGTCGGCAATACCGCAGCCACGTGGGAGGGGACAACCTCCACCGGCTCAGGCGGTAGCAGACCGGACGAAAAGCAGGAGCACGCCGGGCCAACCACCCAGCTAGGCCTAGATCGGGCCCGCTAAACTCTGGGCACTGCCACCCTCGCCCGTGGCTGCCGGACCAGCCAGAGGCGATCCGCTGGAGGCCATGCTGGCACGCCCTGACCCAGCTCGGTCCCAAAGGGCCCATATATGGGCCTAGAGGGCATCATCGGCCAAACCCCGCAGCCAGCCGCCACAACCGCCAAGGAGCCGTGCAGCCGCCACTCCGCTGCCTGATCTTCACCAGAGCGCCACTCGCCCAGGAGCACCACCGCAGGATCACGCCGCCCGAGCCGGGATCTGCGTCGGGAGAAGGAGAGAGGCCGCCACCGCTGGCCAAGAATGGTGCCGCACGGTCAAGCGCCCGGCCATGTCGGCCGATGGCAGCGGCTGGAGGGAACGAGGGGGGGAGGGCTAGTCGGCGGGGGAAGGGAGGGCCGCCCCAGTCGCTTCGCTCTAGGGTCAGGCGACGTGGGGGGTACGTGGGGCGACGTTTTCTTGCGTTTGAATTTCAATGTGCTCCTTTTAGATTTGACTTTGAGCTTTCACCTATATTTCTCCTTTCAGATTTGGTCGTACAGGGCCATCGGAGATGGAGATGGAGACCATAGCGAAGGTCAATAACATGTCTAAGTTTGTTCTATGTAGTTCTTTTAGAGGAAAGTTTGTTCTATGTAGTTAGTTACTTAGTTTTCCCTTTGTGGCTGTTGAGACTGATACCCTTTTGTGCTGGGTCTGGTTCTCAACCGCCACTATCCAGCCCTTTCTTCCGCGCTAGGCATGTAGGCTACCAGTGGCAGGACTGCCATGAGTGTATGTCTGGGCGTTTCACGTGCGGAGGTTTTTTGCCCGGCTCATTCCGGGCGGTGTTGATGTCAAACTGCCAATATATATAGGACGAGAAGTATGTGTGTATTTTATGTCTTCCAATTATCTTCATGTTCGATTAGGCGTGTATTGATATGAGCCCGACCTTGTCTCTGATTTTGATTGTTTTTCCCGAGAATTTCAGGATAGAAAGGACAAGCAAGGTGGTTATTGTGTCTACTCTGATGTACTTTGTTTCATAGAAGTCACACTAATTTCTCACGAAATATGTCTATTTGTAGAGAAATTAGTCATGGAGCATTCTTCGGTCAAGATTGATCTAGAACTAGGGTTTATGACCATTATGCAATTTTTTGGTGTAACTGAACGGGTCGTTTCTGAAACATAGCCAAAAACCATGTCACTGCCACTACTAGGAAAAGGGCTATAGATATAATTGATTCTAATGGCGCACCGTGGAGGCAGCGCGCCACTACTATATACTAATGGCGCACCTGTTCCTGATACGCCATTAGAGTGGAAGACACTAATGGCGCACCGTGGACAGGGTGCGCCACTAGTATGTTTTTTTTTTCCATTTTCCCATACATACTAATGGCGCATGAGGTCTACAATGCGCCATTACTATATATAACTTCTAATGGCGCACCAGTCAGGCTGTGCGCCATTACTGTAAATTTTGTTTTATTCTTTTTTTTGCAAAACTACTAATGGCACACCCTCTGCTAATGCGCCATTAGTAACCAGGGTTACTAATGGCGCATCAGCAGAGGGTGCGCCATTAGTAATCTGGGACCAACAAGATATTTTGGACAGCCCACACCTACCCACTCACTTTCCCCACTTCATTCCATCCACCTCCTTCTCCAAGATTTCGGCCATCTCCTCCTCCTCACCTCATTTCCACCATAGATTCAACAAAATTAAGTGGTGAAATTACCTTTTTTTTACAGGTAAGTAAGGGAAAGCTATCTTCATGATATAGATCTACTTTTTTTTCTCCCTAGCTTGCTCCAACAACGTGCACATGCACTTTTTGTGGCCTAGCTAGATCTATGTATGTTTGTGGTGTTGCAAATGTTTGTGGTGTTGCATATATGTTTGTGTTTGAAGGTACCGGTATTTGAAATATGCGATAGTTGCCAATATTTTGCCGGAATGTTTTGATTCATTTCCGTTTCGGCGAGAATTTTGGCACTATGCATTCTTTTGGTCCTATTTTAGGGAAGGTCATGCCAAATTTTTTCTTGGTTCTAACATATCGTTTTGCTCTACCCCGCAGGCGACCATGGTCCGCATGATGACTGAAGGCACCGTGAATAGGTTTTTGAGCTCCGCGAAGGCCGAGATGCTTCAAAAGAACGAGACGGAGATAAGATGTCCATGTCGAAGATGCAAGCTGAAGAGCCTTATTGCGGACCCGGATTCCGGGCAGGTGCGGGACCACCTGCTCTTGCGTGGTTTCATGGATGGCTATCGGTGGCAAGGTGATGAAGATGACTATCAAGTCGTCCATGGCGGGGCGGGCAAGAAATGAGGAAGGGCAACAAGACAAGTACCACCGCGGCGGTAGGGCGGGCGAGAAGACGAAGAATCTCCGGACATGATCACGACGGTGATGTTGTACACGATCATCATGTAGAAGATGTCGTACATGATGATGAGGAAGATCAAGGCGAAGGGCATGATCATGAAGATGAAGATGCCGGAGCAGACGGCGATGGAGGCTGGGTGCAGGACCCTCATATTCAAGAGCTGCTTCTCAAGCGGACGGATAACGCAAGAGCTGCCGCCCGAGAAAGCCAAACTGGATCAACCGGAGATAGACGCGTTACTCCATTGTATGAAGGATGCAGGCCGAGGATACCCGCTTTGAAAGTAACGCTCATGGCTCGGAGATGAAGTTAAAACACAAAATGACCGGCGCGTGCCGGCGAGAACATGTCATTCGCACGAACGTCTTCCCAAGGGGAACAAGTGCCCGACCAGTTTCGAGGCGAAGAAAATCGTGTGTCCTCTGGATTTACCGCATGTGAAATACCATGTGTGCATGAATAATTGCATCATTTATCGGGACGAGCACGCGAGTCTACCATATGTCCGGTGTCGGCGTCACTCGATACAAGAAGAGGAAGAAAGCTCCTCGAAAATCGGTGTGGTACTTTCCGATCACTCCTCGTGCAGCGGTATTTCGCGGACCCTAAGGTAGCAAAGCTCCTGCGTTGGCACGCGGATAGGGAGGAGAAGAAGCGAAGATGACGCAAATGATCCGGAGATAGATAAAAAGACAAGATGCTGAGTCACCCTAAGGATGCGAGCGATGTAAGCGTTGAACTTCAAGACCCAGAATTTGGGAAGGATTCAAGGGACATCGTGCTAGGCGCGAGCACCGATGGAGTCAATCCGTTTGGCAGCCAGAGAAGCACACATAGCACCTGGCCTGTGTTTGTGTGGATGTACAACCTTCCCCTGGTTGTGCATGAAGAGGAAGTACATTCACATGAGTATGCTAATTGAAGGGCGAAACAACCAGGGAACGACATCAATCAGTATCAGGGGCTGCTGAAGGAGGAGCTAGACACGCTGTGGAAAACGCCAGCCAATACGTGGGACGCCGCAGAGAAAGAATATTTCCCTATGAGAGCCGCACTGCTCACAACGGTACACGACTATCTCGGTTACGGATATCTCGCGGGGCAGGTAGGCCACGGATTTTCTGGATGCGTAAGGTGCATGGATGACACAACGTATCGCCAGCTAGATAGAGATCCCGGGTCTTCGAAAACCGTGTTCATGGGACATCGAAGGTGGCTTCGCGACGATGACCTGTGGAGGAAACGCAAGGATCTGTTCGATGGTGAAACCGAACCCAAAACGCCGTGTGTCGAGGAGCGGCGAGAAATAGACAAGCTGTTGAAAAATTGGAAAGACTGCCCACTGCCGGGAAAGATGCGAAAGGCGCCAGAGCCGCTGCTGAAGGTATGGAAAACGAGGTCTGTTTTCTAGGACTTGCCGTACTGGAAGATCCACCGTGTGCCTCACAGCCTTGATGTCATGCATATCACGAAGAACGTGTGCGAGAGTCTACTTGGTACCCTGCTCAACATGCCAGAGAGGACCAAAGATGGGCCGAAAGCAAGGGCATACTTGAAATCAATTTGCATCAGGCAGGAGCTTCACGCTAATGATGATGATGATGATGATGATGATGAGGCGAAGCAGGACACGGAAAGTCGTCGCAAAGGCAAAAAGGCCAAGAAGACCGGAAATGACTACCCTCCGCGTGCTTCACTCTAAGTCGAGGAGATCGAGCAGTTTTCACCGCCTCCTAGGAGTAAAACTTCCTTCTGATTCTGCTGGGAAGATAAGCGGATACCTAGACCCAGTGAAGCGAAGTTCAGCG
Source organism: Aegilops speltoides (assembly GCA_021437245.1). NCBI lineage: Eukaryota > Viridiplantae > Streptophyta > Magnoliopsida > Poales > Poaceae > Aegilops > Aegilops speltoides. Next base: position 37,133,896 of record CM038147.1, read on the forward strand.
GGATGAAGTCTCACGATCGTCACGTCGCGATGACGCAGATACTTCCAGTTGCAATCCGTGGGATCATGGGCGCGCACGTCCGTGAAACGCTATTTGGCCTGTGCAACTTTTTTCGACGCCATCTCTCGGAAGTCGATTGGCGTGAGGCAACTCGAAGGCTACAGGAAGAGATCGTGGTGATACTATGCGAGCTTGAGATGTACTTCCGCCCGCATTCTTGACGTTATGGTGCATCTGCTGGTCCATATAGTGGAGGATATCATCCAACTCGGGCGGCGTTCCTGCACAGCATGATGCCGTTCGAAAGGATGAATGGTGTCATCAAAGGATACGTTCGCAACATGTCACGTCGAGAGGAAGCATAGCCGGGGCTTTCGACCAAGAGTGCATCTCCTCTCGCACGAATTATCTAGGCATCGAGAACCCGTTGGTCTGCCCGTCAGCAGCACCTCGGCAGGCTCGCTGGATGGGGTCACCATGAGGGTCGCCAAAATGCATGTCGACTTCGAGGGTCGACTCGCCGACTTTGAAAGAGCAAACCTAGTCGCGCTACAACACATAGGCGTGGTCGATCCTTGGGTGGTAGAGCACAAAACCTTTATTAAGAAGGCGTACAATGACCGAGGCCAACAGAGGACGGACGGAGATATACTCAAAGAGCACAACTCATGTTTCACGCGTTGGTTCAAGCGAAGCTTCGCAGTACCCTTTACGTGAGGATTCTTCCATGGAAGAACAACTCATATTCGCCTTGTCACGAGGCCGAGCACAACGATGACCTATGAGGCGTCACGATATCAACGACTACACATTCTACACAGAGGACAAGGACATGAAGAGCGATGGTTATCGAACTCCGGGTAACGATGGAATCCTACACCGTAACGACAAGGACAGATACTACGGAAGGATCGAGGAGATCTGGGAGCTGAGCTACTGTTGGAGAGAAGGTCCGATGTTCCGTGTCGATGGGCCAAAACGTCATAAAAGAAGACCGTATTTCACCACCATGGTTATACCCGGCCAAATCAAGATCATGGGCGCAAACGTCACCGCGAAAAATGAGCCATGGGTACTGGCTTCCCAAGTGGACCAATGCTTCTTCATTACCGACCCGCCAAAGCCCAGTCGTGTTGTCGTGAGGAGAGGCAAAAGGAAGATCATCGGAATGGATGGAGTAGCCAATGAGCAAGACTTCGACAAGTACGGCGACCCGAAGATCGAACATGACGACGACGATGAAGTAGCAGCACACACCACAAGAAGAAGCAGGACCACCCTACCTAAAGGACGTCCGTTCCATAGAAGAACTCCGTTTGCGAAAAAGAAGGGCAAGAAAATTGTGAACATATAGCTAGCTAAGACCGATTGTATTTAAATCGTAGTCTTCATTTCTCGATTGTATTTCATGGGCACTTTTTGATATCATGAATATTTTTAAATTTCATGGGCACTTTTGAATTCATGAGGACACTTGATCTCGATTCCCCTCCATCTCGATCTCGATCCCCCTCCATCTCGATCGCACCGCACCTCCCTCTAGCTCCACCCATCGCAACCTCCCGCTCCACCGTGAGCACCGGCCCGCCCCCGACCAAGCACTTTTGAACATATTTTTAATTTTTTTACTATTTTTATAAAAAATATTACACTGTTATAATTTAAACAAGTTTGAACATATTTAAACACAAATAAATATAAAAACAGCATTTAAAATGCATAAAAAATATTACTGTTATGATTTAAACAAGTTTGAACATATTTAAACACAAATAAATATAAAAAACACCATTTAAAATGCATAAAAAAATATTGGGGATCCTGGGAATCGAACCGAGGACCTCCTGGTGTGTGTGCTGCGTGCTGACCAGTCGGGCTAGTGGCTGGGTTCTGTTCTAGATAGGGTTGGGCTGTAGATATGGCTACTAGGCAAGGTTAAAACAAAATTCTAATGGCGCACCGAGGGATGGTGCGCCATTAGAATAGTTGTACTTATGGCGCACCTGGGTGTGGTGCGCCATTAGAAAGCTTCCCTCCCTCCACCTATTCCCCTCTGGCCTCTCTCCCTCCCTCGCCAGATCCCCCACTCGACCTAACAATGCCTTGCCGCCCGCCTTGACCCACGACGCCCCCCCGACCCCGCGGACTCCACCCCGCCCCGCCCCACGCCCCCCGCCCACGCCCCCCAGCCCGCCCCCACCTGCCGACTCCACCCCGCCGCCCCCACGCCCCACCCCCTGCCCGCGTCCCGCGCCCCACCTCGCGGACTCCACCCCGCCGCCTCCACTTGCCCCCACCCCGCCGCCCGACCCTCAACGCCTTGCCTTCCTCCTCGTCGTCGGCGCCGAGCAGCAACGCAGCACCGTACGCGCCCCGACCATCCTCCTCCCTTCCCCCTCCTCCTCCTCCCTTGCCCCTCACCTCGCCCGGCCGACGGCCCTTCTCTCTCGCAGGCAAGGTCTCTGGCGCTCTCTGACACCGACGCCTCACCGTCGACCCGCGTCACCTCGTCAACCCCGGCCCTGCACGAGCTCGCCATCGTCTTCCTCTCGGTGAGATGCACCGGTTCCCCTCCCTCCTTTCTATTAACTGAACATTTTCAGGTTTAGGTTCTGTTAACTGAAAAAGTTTAGATTCAGAAACATTGGTGGACTGATAGGAAGTTTGTTGAACAGAGCAATCTACACCTGTAATTTCTACTGTTATGTCTTGGTCCTTTTCATTTTGTCATGGCATTCTTGAGGTCTTGGCGTGTCCGAGGGCATGAACCATGATCAGGATATTTGAGTAATCTTGTCAACAAGAATAACTTTTACATGTTTGCATTACTTCCAAGAGTAACAAGAGGTGCTTAGGACACCTTTAGGAGATTTCTCTGTTTCGCTTGCTGCATTTGACAAGATCATGTTCTTTCGGATCAAAAGTTCATAGTATCATTAGTTGAATCTGCAGATTTATTTTCTCTCTAAAAAACTGACCTCCTTTTTCAGTTCAAAAGAAAAGATTACAAAGAACAATGATCCAATTGGTATCACACTTGTTTTAGTAAGTGTATAAAAAGATATCATCAAACAAATCCTATAGTTATTGTCTCTGTTCATGCTTATCTCTGCACAAATAGTTGTTGCAACGGGCTATTGGAACTTTCGATGCTCAAAACTTGCTTCCATGCTCTGCTTCAGATAGCACACATACAAGATACTACTCCATATACTACTAATACTACTACTGTATTTCATTTCAAAGTTCAAAATGCTGGTACTGAGATTTTCATTTCCAATGAGTGATGTTTTTCCTAGCAGCAGAAAAATAGTAGTAGCCATGTACTAGGAGTGCATTTTTATTCTAGGGTGATGGATAGATCTAGTGAGTACTGCATTTCAGTTAATTGTTATGGACAATTGTCCATTTTCTGTAATGATGATGGAACATTATAAAGCATTAATTGTACTCCAGTGTATATGAAGGATGATGATCATCTTGCTAGTTTGCTGGGTTTTGTCTCCAACCATTGTGTCGTGATGAATTTGCAGGTACCCCGAGAGGCCCTTGAGTTTGCCGGAATGTCGATTAACTTCCGTTCCGGCAAATTCGGGTACTCCATATGTCCTATTTTCAGCAAAGGTCATGCTGAAATTTTCCGTGAATTTTAGCATGACTTTGCTAAAAATAGGACATATGGGGTACTGCGACTAATGCATGGGCAGGGCTATCTTAGTACTTAGTTAAGTAGGATCAACTGCCCGCCATTCTTGCTGCATTAAATCATAGGTGGCAATAGTGCCAAGTGATTAGGCCCAACTTAGAATTATCCTTAGCATCGATAAACCCTAGATGATAAACCCAACATAGGTGGCAATAGAGCCAAGTGATTAGGCCCAACCTAGGGTGCCTCGGCATCGATAAACCCTAAATGATGAAAACTTAACTTGGCTGCCCCGGATGCCTCGGTGTCGATGAGAACCTAAATGATGAAAGCTTAGGCTTTTAGGGTGCCTCGGTGTCGACAAACCCTAAATCATGAGACCATGATCTTGTTCCTTGACAATAACCATCTTTTTGACCAAACTTTTTTCCTATTTAGAGAGAAACATGGCCCACAACGATGAGGCCGGTGGTTCGGGCGGCAAGCAATTCTGGAAGCTGTCCCAAGAGATGGAGCAACAACCTCACCGCTATGATGACGCCGCGGAAGACACCGATCCTGATTACACAACCCCTAGTGGCGTCGGGGATGACACCACTGATGGTGCCGCCGAGGATGCCACCACTGATGATGGCGGCGCACACACAGATGGCAGCCAACCGAAGAAGCAAAGGAAGGACCGGCGCCCGAATGCGCTCCGCACCGTCAAGGATGAATTCACTCAAGTGGACTCCGACGGGAATCCAGCGGAGCCCAAACATATAGTCAAGGGCAGCGGTTCAGCTCGGTGCATTCTCCGAACACCGTCTCGATCAACACCGAGAACCTTAGGCATAAGGACCGAGGAATTTGCGCAGCCTCCTCTTCCGGCTGCACGAGCGATACAAGTTCCCGCCAATTTGAAAACACACGCCTCTCGTGGAATAGAGTGAACAATGCCGCCCTCACGAAGATGAGCACGGCCTGTCTACTTGGATAAGCACGGTGAAGAGAATGATTGATAAAGGTGATAGTTATGACAAGATCAAGGCGAAATATCATCGATGAGTGAAGATGAGTACAAGGAGTTCAAGATCAAGTGCGAGCCCATAAGCTCGAATCAAGTCGATGGGGAAAGAAATGCGGAGTTGAACTTAGGGAACACAAACTCGGTCCGGCGGTTATGGAGTGGCGGAGCCTATATGGGACAAGGAGGACGCGGGCGTGCCGAGCAAGGCCTACCGCCCGCTTCGAGAAATACAGCGGTGACAAGCAGACCAGGAACTATGTCGGGGCCGGTACAAGGAGGACCCGATAACAAAGGAGCTTACCACGGATCCGAAGACCAGGCGCTTGAGCTTGTTCGTAAGGAATACACCCCGTAATTAGCTCCATATGGTTGCACTCTAATTAATCCCCAATATTTCTAAATGGCTCATGTTCCTTTCGCAGACAATGAAAGCGATGGCGGGGTCGTCTAAGAGCTCCCCTTCGACACCCCTTTAAATAGGGCGTTGAGCGTAATGAAAAAGAAGGATAAGCTCGATAAGCCGACGTCAGCTGGTCGTGTGGCCGGTAAAGGCTTGTCCACAAAATGGGGTCATACTATACCGCTGGTGTGCGGAAGGAGAAAAAGGCCAGCTCGGAAAGCCGACGCGAGGTTGAAGCACTCAAGGCACAAATGGCGCGGATTCGGAGCTTGTCAAAGAGCAAGTGGAACAACAGCTGGGAACGGCTCGAAGCCATGGTGCCTACGTTGATTCATGGGCTGACGACGCGGATTGCGGGCGGCCAAAGGGCCTCCCGGTTCCCGGCTTCACGCCAAGAACTTCGCCTGCAATGGCGGCGGCACCATTGGTGTCTCCGGCGGCGGCGCCATTGGTGTCTCCGACGGCGGCGCCATTGGTGTCTCCGGCGGCGGCACCATTGGTGTCTCCAGCGGCGGCGCCATTGGTGTCTCCGGCGGAGGCGGTATTCGTGTCTCCGGCACCGGCACGGGTATTGGAGCTTAATGCACCCGGGTGTACGCCGATCGGCACCTCGCCAGCAAGCGGCCCCTCCGTTAGTTGCACGCCCGCCGTTGGCGGTGCCTCGACATTAGCCGAGCTCGACGGCATCACGGTAACTAAGCCTCTCGGCCGATGACTTCATCTCCTTGCCTTTGATCGGGCATCCTCGACGCCCTACACATGTTTCGCAGGCACCGCCGACGTTCCTTGCACTCTTCGCGCCGTGGGTGCCGAGTTGGTCGATGTCGCCAAGGGGAAAATCGTTCAACCGGGCAACCCCATGTTCCACGGTAATCCGATGCCAACCACAATGTATAGGGTTGAAGTGGTCCGGGTGCTGCCAGGCTGCGACGAGCTGTTACCTCCGATTCGACCCGCTGGGGCCGACGAAGAAGATGAGATGACCCTCGGCACCTGCGTAAACTGGCCCCTGCTATGGCCGAAGAGCCAAATTCGTTTGGGGGCGGGGGACACCACCCCACAGACAAGACCTCCAGTCGTGCCGGCGCCAAGCCATGGCAAGAACGCAGCAACGCTATCGGACCTGCCGGAGATCCCTATGGCACAGGATCCGGACAGCCCTATGGCACAGGATCCGGACGGCGACGACAACGACGACGGTACATTTACCAAAGTTGACAAGTACTTTGCCGAACATGGGTACGCTGACGAGTTCTGCGGGCCTCTTTCTCAGAACCCAGCCAAGACCACCGCGATCTGGCTGGTACGGCGGAGAAATCCAATTGCAACAAGCGTCGTCGGCGTTCAGTTCTCGAGACACGCCTCAGCTCCCGTCTTCACCGAGCCTCGAGATAGCTGAGGCGCGAATATTATCAGCCCCAACACGCTGAAGAAGGCGGTGCTGTGAGCAAAACTCGGTCCCATTACAAGAGATCAAGAAGAAGGGCGGAAGCGAAAAGACTAACAAGGGCGCCGGTGCGAGCCAGCCGGCACCGAAGTTCGATCCGTGCTCGGGGCGGGCCACCTTCACCTAAGTATATCTCGAGGAGGGTGCATGTGGCGGGTAGGGCGATGCTACCGCCAAATATGTTGAATGCTGCAACCGGTGCTATCACGGAGTCTGCACGACGTTGTTCTGATTTTGGAGAAGCGGCGACTCGAGAGAAGGATGTGGCATACCCGGTTTTCGTGGCCAAGGTGCCAGACAGCAAGGGCTTTGTGGATGGCGACATCGGGGATATGATCGTCCTGCGGTTTGATGACATCTTTGCTATGTTTAACCTTCATCCGTTGCACTACACCTTCGTTCGGCTGTTTTCGCTGAGCATGCAGATGCGGATCATTAGAGACAATACCCCGGACATCGTGATAGTCGACCCATTCTACATGCGTGCCAAGCACTTATGCAGCGCTGGGGACCGCCAAGTTGCGAGTTCACACCTCGAAGGCGTCATTCTGGCAAACGCAGATAAGGATAACTTCCTTGTGCCTTACTTTCCCGAGTAAGTCATCCCTTAACCGCCCCGTAACATATGATTTCTTAGATTTCGATCGTTCTTTTTTTCTAACATTCCGTGTTCGTGCAAAGACACACATTGCACACTCATCCTCTTAAGCCCGAAATATTCCATGGCCACGTATTTCGACCCGAACCGTAACTCCATGATAGACTACACAAATGTGAAGAAAGTTCTTGATGATGTTCTCCCCGGCTACGCCAAATCTGGAGGCACCTTCACCAGGACAGTTCAATGAAATCGGCAAGCACATCTTCTCACACAATACGAAGTTCTGCTGCATCAAGCAGCCGCCTGGCGGTCAGAAGGATGCCTACTACGCCCTCCATCACATGCGGGCGATCGTAAGGGACCATCATCACCTTCTGCTACCAGATAATCTCAAAGATTGGGCCGCGAGCTTGTCGGCAGTCCAGGACGCGGACCTGTCGCAGTTAGCGGACATCATCCATCAAGATGTCCTTCATACGTCGGGGCAGTTCTTCCTCAGAAATCAACCGTCCAACAGTGAGATAGATGGAATGCTACAAATGCAGGGTGACAGCGACCGCGATTTCATGACCATCGCGAGAGACGGCGGCTTCATCCACGCTCATGTCTGATGAGTCGAGTCGAAAGTAGTGATGTGTAGTTCTGAAACATTGATTGGCTCATGTTGTAATTAAACTTTTTAATTAATTCGTATGTCTCTTTGGTTTGGACGGTTGTTCAACTTAGATGTAATCGATGCTATTTATTAGTAGGACCATGAATCGTGCTATTAATGTCTTGCTTTTCTCTTCCGATCCTTTTGTTGCATACTTACACATTGCTTATGTATTGTCTGTTGTTTGGCTTGTGCATAGAGATGCCGTCGTATGTCGTGTACAAGGGTAAGGTTCCCGGAGTCTACGATGACTGGGAGGAGTGACGGAGACAGGTTCACCGCTTCAGCGGTAATAGTTACAAAGGGTACACCACTAGGGCGGAGGCGAATCTAGATCGCCCGCTATGTAGCAGGAGAGAGGAGGGCGTTGGAGGAACCGGATGAAGACCAGTTTGATCGCGATGATGCTCATCGTGATGACCACAGCTCTCTTCTATGTGATGGTAGTTTAGATGATCGATATCGACTTGTAATGTGAAGGCAAACTCGATACTCGCGGTCTTGAGACTTGTAATGTTTTATCTTTGTCCGGTCTTTTGAATCCGAAGACTAATATGATGAATTGTATTCGGAGACTAATCTTCTATTGTATTTGATGAATCTGATGTTGCTGTGTGCTGCTGTCTATATTCTATGCAATAATATATTTTGTAACCTGTGCAAAAATCAGAAAAGCAAAAAAAAAAATAAAACCTAATATTCATACTAATGGCGCACCACAAAAGACACTAATGGCGCACTGTGATCATCACACTAATGGCGCATTAGCATCTGATGCGCCATTTGAATGCCATAGCACATTTGTGCATATGGCCCCTGGGAGGCATTCTAATGGCGCACTGCAGGCTATACTAATGGCGCACTACGTGGTGCGCCATTAGAACACCAGATACTAATGGCGCACCAGTGGTGCGCCATTAGAATTTAATTCTAATGGCGTGATGCCAGTGGCGCACTGGTAGTGCGCCATTAGAAGGCAAAACCAGTGCGCCACTAGCATGCCTTTTCCTAGTAGTGTGCCAGTACTGTTTTTGCACAGAATTCTTGTTTGTTTAGGTGATGAGTTGTCTTCTGGTAATACAATACCAAATTTGCATAGGTGTATGTTATTTAGGGTCCCTATTGCATATGGCGTGGCAATGCAGATTCAACTTAATCAAGCAGCATACCATTTGATTCCCTACCAGTGAGGTGGTATATAAATAATCTAACTATGAGGTGGTAAGTATATTAAAATAGCAGTACCATAAATTATACTACCTCATCTTCGAGTACATGGATATACGGGCCTTGAGAAGTTCATCCATGGCCACCACACAAACCATGATAAGATCCCCGACCACAATCAAGTATCCACTTCATACTGTAAACAATCATGGTCCTTTGTTTTTCATTGTCCTAATTTTGAACGCAAGGATTTTGGTTGAAAAATTGCCAATCGTGGTCGATTCGTTGATTGTGAACTCGTCATGTCGTGCGTGTACATCCTGATGTACCAGCTCTGTAGGGGCATGGTAGAGAAGCAGTGCCCTGCACCATGACCTCGAGCTCTGAAGTAAAGTCACTTGTTCTGGAAGCCAGATTAAAAAAATTTGTCGGACTTTAGTTTTAGAACCATTTTCCATGAAGAAGATTTTGCGGGATCAGTGTTACAGTTAAACCAGAGTCAAGCTCTAGATATTATGGGGTAAGGTTACATTTGATAATCATTTTCAGTTATAACAATGCCTCACAATCAAAGATTAGGCATGAGTTTTTGTAACCATGTGAGATGCACTTTTAAGTCTTATGACTATGGCCTCAATTTGGACTTTGTACTTCTACTACACAGAATTTTAGCGCGTGCGTTCGTGGTAGCTACTAATCACCCAGCTTCACTCCTTACGTAAATAATCCGCCAAATGAATGCTTAATAAGTGCAGATTGAGTCGTACGTGCGCTCTTCACCCGGCTAATTCGCACATCAAGGGAAGTGAGCGAGTTTTGCAAGCAGCACCTTGCCGGGATGTCTTGGGCGGATCGGGCCTATGTCCGTGCTAGCTACTAATCTAGCAGCTTCTCTTCGTACGTGAGTCGGCCACTTCGTAGATTACTAGAATCATGCCAGCTTTCATTTCCAGAAAAAAATCATGCCAGCTTTGCATGTTGCACCTTACTGGTAAGCAGGGGTCAGCTCGGGACTGCGACAACGATGCCTTGAATCCTCTGCCGGCGGCTTGAAAACAACAAGGCAGAAGGCAAGTGACTACCCCCCGGAGATGAAACAGGCCGCGGCGAAGCTATTCGAGGCGCCACAGGAGATGGATTCACAGATCTAGAGGCCTAGCAGGTGTACTTGATGAAACCAATAGGATGATCGTTCTAGCCCGACTTTGACTATACGTTTTCAAAGAAGTCCCTGATATCTTCCATTTCTATGAGTATAATTTATGAGAATCAAACATAAGTATGAGGCATTGCCTGTTTATGTGAAAAGGTGGAAGCTAGGTTAGTGGCATGCTCGAAAGAGGAACATATATATAGGCTATTTTTTAGTCGACGTATGTATGTCAGTTAATGATACCTACCTACATCTTTAATTATAAGGTAGCACCATAAGAGTGAATTCCTTTTTATCCCCTAGTTTCCTTTTGTGACAAAAATAATCCCATTCAGTACGTTTTCTAAACTTTTACTCCATTTAAGCTAACTTGTGCCGCTAATTACTTTCCTATGTTTTTCCTCATCGGTTTTCTTGGACCCATGTTTCTGTCATGACCCTACATGCCACTCGGCTTGTTTTTCAGTTTAGTTTAGTTTTTTCTTTATTTAGGATGATCCACACCGTGCCGGAACAACAACCATCGGCCATCCTCTCCATCCAAAGTCCCGTGAGCGAGGGAGTGTAGTGTAAAGTCTGAGAAAAAACCTTTAACTCATACAGTATGTCGAAATCGAGCCCTGGCCTTCAAATTCCTTTAATTAGCACCCTATACTTGTTGATCCCAGTCAACACTGACCCTCAAGACACTTCAAATATAATAAAAATACATCGAGATTCCAAGATCACCGAGCGACCACATTAGACGCCAGTATGAGCCGTCGACATGCCCATGTCGCCTCTCCCCTACCGGAGGCGGCTTGACCGTGTTGATCACAGCTGAAAAGTGTCCGTGCACGTGCTCCTAAGGATCAGCGCCCTGGAGCCGCAGTCATGGCCAGTGAACCCTAGATTAGATCTGAAGCACCTGATGCCAAATGTCATCACAAAAAAAGAAATCCCATCCTCACCACTTCAAGGAGACGGCAGGAATCCATGCCAGAGCTCCGTCGACTATGTCCAGATGGACGAACTCGAGGAGGATTGGAGTACGAAAGACAAACACGAAGAAGAAGTGTCGTCATTCACCCGAGCACCGCATCTACGAGAATAAAAATCTCTAACCTAAACTACTAATCGGAGCGGAGGAACTGTGATTATCCTCACCGCCATCGGTAGTCTGAGCGGTAGGCAAAGAGGAGGGAACAGTAGTTTGCCTGAGCCGTCAAAGGATAGGGGAGGGAATTCACATTAGTTATTTAATTTTTATTTGTGTTTGTAAGGGCTGTTTATGTTGTAATTTTTAGTTTTCAAACTTCTCTGAACTCGAGCGATGAACTTCGAAATATTTGATAAAAGAATGTGCGCATCATTGGATGTAGAAGCCAAAGACATTCAACTTTTCAGAAAATGAATACGACGCAGTCTTCTCTCATGTTTTTTTCCCAAGGGCAAAATTGAAGTGAGCACGGCCCACAGCTTCAGTCTCACTTCCTAGGTAAAGCCGACCAGAGAAGGGTCAATCAGTCCAGATGTGCTAATCAGCTAGCTCTCTATACTCTCGGCAACCTCACATCACAAGGCAATCAAGCCAGTTTTGCAATATGCATCACATTGTAAACTACTCGGCCAGCACGGCCCATGCTAACAATGTCTTTCATTTCTCTGCCGGCAGCTGGACAACAAAAATGCAGAAAGCCTGTGGCTTCTCCCCTCAGATAGAAAATGGCACTCACGAGTGACGAAGCTATCTAGGGTTCCACGGTAGAAGGATGAATGGATCTAATGGCCGCACAGGCGTGATCTTTGCACCTTGTGGTTGGCTAGATATTGTCAAAAAAATTACCTATACCTTCCATTTCTATGGGTTATTTATCACAACCAAATATACCGTATAATGTGGCCATATGTTGCATTGCCTGTTTGGGTGAAAAGGTGGAACACTATGTTAGTGGCAAGCTGAGGAGGTGGATGACATCTATAGGAGTTAATGATACAAACATCTTCCATCGTAAGGTAGAACGGTAAAGTAGGTGAGCTGAATTCTGAAATTTCAGCCTTTATGGTAGATACTGAATCAATTGTCTTTAAGTCCAAATATTTTCAGGTATTACAATAAGAGACAAAGACTGAAATAAATTTCAAATATATCATCAAGATTTCAAAAATAAAAGTTGGATTTCAAATATTGAACACAGATTGTACACTTTTTTTTCATCCCGGGGCATCCTAAAAATTAATTATGAAGGTGGTTTCCATCCTGAGAATCCCTATGGAAGGCCTTACTTGAGTACACCTTGGAATAGGGATCGTGACCACCGTTTAGTACAAGACTAGCTTAGCCGGCACGGTGACACGCCGCGCCCGTGGGTAAGTCATGACTATGTAAACTATGGTCCAATCAATAGGACAATACATAGTTACAAATTTTAAAAATATATGTATCTTTTGCAATATTTATAAAAAATGTTGAAGACAAAGAAGTAGATTTATTACAACCATGTAAATGCATGGTCACAAACAGAGAGGTAAACATTGGCACACCTCTAACAAGAACTAATGATTAAAACCATATGCAGTCCACCCTAAATAGTGGGCTGTATACGGAGATACAAACGTACTGCAATAAGAAGTTGCAAACGTTTTTCAATGGATTAGATCATTCTGGTATAACCTCCTGCAGGATTAGTGCCTATTATGAAGTGGTATACAGAGCTTTTGCAAATTCTTGGACATGTTCGACAGGTGGTTTTGCTCTTGTATACGTGATAATAGGATCCTCGCTATGTGGACATTGAGGATACATGTGAAGTGGCAACACATCAGAGAAGTTGTTGCCTATTTTTGCTAAAATCATTGTTTGTCTTGTGAATTCATTCATTCTGCTGAGTAGCTACTTGCTGAGGGGCCATGTTAAATTGCCATTCCTTTGGTTTGCGCCTTCCCTTGTGCCATAAATTGTCTCTCCTTTGTGACTTAGAGCATCTCCAGCCGCGCCCCCAGAATGGCCTCCCCAGACGTTTTTTTGCGCCAACGCTGAAAAAAACGGCCGAGTCGCGCCCCAGGAGCACGTTTTTAGCCGGCTTGGGCCGAAATCCGCGCCAGCGGATCCGGGCCGAACCCGAAGCGCCGGGGGGCGCCCGGGGGCGCCGGGGCGAGCGTTTGGCGCGAAACAACCGCGGGCCTGCCAAGTCAGCGAGATGGGCGCTTCGCCGACCTCATCGCCTCGGTTCCCGCGGGAATTAATGCGAAGCCTGCCGCGCTGCCGTGCCGGTCAGCCTCCATTGATACCTCACGGGTGGCGCAGTGAAGACGCCGCCGACGCGCGTCGCGCCCGCTCCCGTCACGCGTCCGCTCGCATGCCCCCCGACCGCCTCGCTTTGGCTATAAAAGGTGCCCACTCCCCGCAGGTGAGTGCCACAGCCTCCCCCTCTCCCTCCTGCAAAAGCCTTCTCCCCGCCTGCGAGCTTCCCAACCACTCCCCTCCCCGCCGACGAGCGAAACCGTGGACGAGAGATACCCAGGCGACGGCGCAGCGGCGAACGGCTTCGGCCGCCGACACCTCTAAGAGCCGGAGGCACGCCTTCTGTACGAGGCCGAGTACCCGGCGCCCCCCGACATGCACGTGCCGAGGTCGTGGAGACTGAGCGCCGGCGGCGTCCCGGTGCCGCTGGTACCCGAAGGGGCGGCACGGCGGGTGGAGATCGCCTGCAGCCGCTCCTCGCTGACGGAGGAGCAGCGAAACGAGCCGAGGTACGCGCCCGACAGTGAAACGCTGTGAACGATGTACTTCGAGCGCCGCCGCGAGGAGCAGATCGCCTCCGTCAACGGCATCATCCCCCACAGTCGCCTCAACTCCGAAGGACGGCGTGAGTGGTGTGGCGTCCCCGGCCGTACACCCGACGCCGTCCTCGACCACATCGAGACCGGAAATGTGCCGCGGCTAGAGTACCCGACGCGGCCCTCCTTCTCTCGCTGCCGCGGCAGTTCCTGGATGCCGCGGCGAATGGAGCCGGGGTCGTCCTCGTCATCGGGCTCCGGCTCGCCGGCCCTCCGCCCCGTCAAGCCTGAGCCGGAGGGGACACCGTTCGGGCGTCGCGCTCGCAGCGGCGCCCTCATCATCAACGAGTCCTCGCATGCGACGGCACCGACAAGGTGCTCCCTCCGCCTGGTCCGGCCGAAGCCCGAGCCGGACATGCCCCCCGTGAAGCCTTAGCACTCCGGCATGGTGGCCCCCGACGATGAGTCCGCCCTCAAATGGGCGAAGGAGGACTACGTCCGCGAGCAGGTGCGCTGCCTGCGTCGGGCATACCTGGAGACCCAGGCATGTAGCCGCGCCGAGGCCCATCACCGCACCGAGGAGCGTCGCCGCGCCGAGAAGGGCGGCGTTATCGTCATCGACAGCGACGACGAGGGCGAGGCCGGGCCGTCAAGTGCCCCACCACGTGTCGGCGACCCCGGCGAGGGCTGCAGCAGGGACGCCGTAGGCGAGGCGCGCGGCGATGATGACGACGATGGCGGCGACTACACCCGCTTCTACAGGCTTCTTGGCATGTAGACGACAGCGGCGGCGAGGGCGGCGGCAGCGACTAGGCTTTTTTTAGTTTGCTCTTTAAGTTATTAGGCGTAATTCTTGCATATTTTTAAGTGTTTGTACAAATTTCAATGAAGTATGGCCGAGTTTCTGCAAAGGTCGCCGAGTTTGCAAAAAAATGAAACAAACTTCACCGAACCCGCAGCGACCGTGGGCCTGTGACTGGGAGCGAACCGAATCCCAGTGGCCAATCTAGCGCCGGTTCGCCCCCAGGCCGCTCCTTTTCGGCGCCCTGGGGGCCGAACAGCTGGAGATGCTCTTAAAGCGTGTAGTAGTTGTGGTCGTTGATGAAAATGTTGTAATCTGTACAGATGCATTCCAGAGCAGACTTTTCTTTGGATTCATCTTCTATCTCAGCTGGTTCTTTTTCAAAGGCCAATCAATACAGAAACCTGCTGCTTCAAAAATTATACGTCTTAAAATATATAATATGAAGCTTTCCTGTTGTATATAAAGATATTAAACGGAATATCTCGTTTGGCAACAAGAGAAGAAAGAACTTAAAATATTGGGTAAGAGTGAGGGCTTACCAATCGAACTGGCTTGCATTGGTGCGATTGAAGTGAGGATGATGGGTTGCCCACAGCCAGGTATGCACTGTGTCATCAGCAAGGGACAAATTTTGTCCGGTTTCATAAGTCTAGGATGCCCTCTGTCTTGTTTTAGAGTTGAGGGACGAAAAGTAAACTCAGCGAAGGGTTGAGAGACGAAAAGTATACTTTTCTCTAAACTTAATTATGAAAAAAATACGTGCATGTGTAGTCGTGGTCATCACCATATGGACATGCGTCACTCCTTCCATCAGCGCTGCCTCTAACTACACTAATTCCTGAACAACAATACATGAAGGCAGCTGGATAATAAACAGTTGAGGACACTAAGACCACCACATGGCAACCTGCAGTAACTAGCATCCAAGATCGCGGTACCGGGGGTGCCCGGGGACGGGGCAGATCTAAGCGATGCAGCTCCAACGGCGTGAGTCGAGACCTCAGAGTTGGCATGCGACATGCGATAGTGCGGCTGGTGGTGTCGATCTGGACAACATCATCGGCGACGAAGGAGCAGATAATAATGGCGGCGGCGGCGGCGATGGCCTCCGCTGGTCATTGTGGCTGGGGCGGGGGAGGCTGCCCTCAACGACCATGGCAAGAAGATCAAGGGGTGCAACAACACATTTGCAGGCGTGCCAGGGTATTTGCAGGCACGACGGCCATGGTCACGTGCGGCATTTACTAGCGGCGCATAGGAGATTTTCATCCGGTGCGAGGGCAACGGCCATCGCATGCGGAGGCTTGACGCGTCAGCGGCAGAGTTTGACATTGATGCGCAAGCACATTGATGGTTCCTTGCCGGCTTCTGGCACCAAAGCAGTGGCTCCAACGGTATGGTGGATACCAAACTGTAACTAGTGTGAGTGTGGAGTGGCAGAGGCTATTTCCGCGCCGAGATATGGGCGTCCACCTGACGTCCATGATGATGGTTTAAGGTGGGAAGACATCCCATCAATCTGCTTGTGCCTTTTGGCCCTTGCTTGGAGTACTTTGGGAGTCAACTATCAAACGATCCGTCTTCAAGATGCTGACTGGAACACCGCTTCATGTCCAGAGTGAAAACTCTTGTTCCCACCTTTTTTTGTTGGGCACAGCAATGACGAACTGGCGTCATTGCCTTTTTGAAGGCGTTATCTACTACTTTTTTTGTACTGGTCTTCATTGACTTCTCTTAGCAACCGGGATGAAAATCCTTGTCTAGGCCGTCTATGGTCGGACGTGACGACGATGGCACATGAATGTTTATTCCTTCTTGAAGGTGTTGATGCGGAAGAAGTCGACTTAGTTGTAGGCGTTTCTTTCAAATCTTGTAATGGTTCAGGCACTGGTAGCCTTTACTCTGTACTCTGCTTAATATCGAATAAAAGTGGTTGTATGCATCGCTCGCTGCAGAGGCCGGGGGCTATCCTCCTTTTCGAAAAAAAAACATGGCAACCTGGACCAGCTGGATCGATGAATACCATTTTCACGTTAATATAAAAAATAAAAAATAAAAGATAACCACGCACGTTCCAAATGTGTTGATGACACAAACAAGAATCATCTGGATCCGTTCCTTTGTTAATCTAACAATATTGAGATCGGATGAGAGTGGCATAATATTGGGCCTGTTGAGAACAACTGGTAGTTGACTTTAGGGTCAGTTCGTCAATTAGTACTTGTGTAAATTATCATTTCCACGTTGAAGTGTCAGATTTTTTTTCCTTTTGGTGTTGTTTGTGACCAATCTATGCAGTTGGATTGGATGTTGTTCACACTGCGAGCTACATCACCGACGCCTCTCTCCAGCAAGTGGCGTACGTTGATGCTGTCGTCCATCTCCTCTCTGAACCAACTCACTTTTGCGTTGCATGGGACAGGCGGCATGTCACGACACATAGGTTAGGCCGTGATGTCCTCTCTGAGTTAACCAAACGACCGCCGTGTAAAGCTTGAATGCTTCACGAACAAGCGCGTGCTCCACGACGAAGATTCATAGTCATTTCTATTTATTCGCCATGCACACCTACACCTGAGTTGAAGGCGCACGGTGAACGCACTAGAAAGAATCGATCAGTTGACAACAGAAAGAACATGGTATGGAATCATTCTGCATCAGGTATATTTTGATTAATGTATATGTGCCTCTCTGAACATCAGGAGTCAGGTCCATCTCCGGCGGCCAACAAGGAACACACATGTGATCTTATTGCGTCGGTCCGCTTCAAGTTTTCACTGCTAAAACTCGCATCTTTCTGTGAGGTTGCACCGACCATGTTTAGAGAAAAGGTGTTTACAGGTTGCACTCAGCATTTTTTGAGAAAAGGCTTTTACAGGTTGCCCTAGTATATACTCCTAGCTAGTCCCTGCCTCCAAGGCGGTTGAGATCGAACCAGGCCACATATCTCTGGCTCATGACGATCAATGTGCTGACACAGTACTTAATTGGTAATCACGATCTGTCCAGATAAGTCTCCGCCATTAAGTATCCTACTCACGGCCGGTGTGGCCGTCTATAAATGATGGCAAGCTGAAGAGAGATTTCTCTCACACACACACACAACTAATTAAGCCTGAAGCCACCGACCTGCATCGTGTTACTGCATAGCCGCGGGCTTGACGGTGATGGCCACGGAAGCAACGAGGCTGGCGCTGATGCTGTTGGTGGTTGCGGCGGCTGCGTCTTCGGTGGCGGTAGTTAGGGCTGGACGTGCCAGCGGGCTTTTTGGCCCGCTCGTGGACCGCTCTGGACTGGACCGATCGGTCCTAGCCCGCTGGAAAAACTGGCCGGTCCGAGCTGGGAATATCGGCCCGAAAATCCACCGATCCGGTCCGGTCTTAGCTCGGTTAACTCGAATGGACCGAACAAACACGGCTGTTTCTTACGCAGGAGTAAACCGCGATGCATTCTGTGGCTCGAGGTAGGAGAAGAGACGGTTATCTCCATGATTTACTGCACGTTATCAGAGAGACAGTTATCTCCACGATTTACTTCGTAGGAATAGGAATCTGTTGCCTAAAACCGCACAGTTTTCCTTTTATTCTACGGAGCAGAAACAGAAAGAACGAGAAAGATGGGCGCGATCGGATACGTTCCTGCCATCTTACACCTCCCCACGATCCTATTAACCCATGCAATCGAACGGAAGATCAGAATTTGTACGACTGAATGTAAATTTGTACGTGGGCATACACACGTTACGGGTCCTACTTATTTGCGACATGCAAACTGTAAAAAGGATAGTTATGGCACATGCAGCGGTCCTACAACCTATCGACTCAACAGAGTTAACGTGATACTTTCAAAAAAACAAGCAGAATTTTTTCTTGAGGTTCAAAGCATAGCTTTATTACGTGAACTCCAGGCAGAGATGGCGGAACATCCCAGATACGAGGTTCATTAGCATTACAACTATAACCAACCTTTGCAAGCTCATGCGCAGCACCATTAACCTCCCTCCTACACGCATTAACATCACTTTTGGATCTTCAGGTCCTCCAGGGCTGAAGCGTAGGCAGAGAAGCTTGGTGCCATTTGTGGTAGGGCCGCTTGCAGGAGCCGGGAATCCGTCTCGATACAAATTCGGATCGCCCCAAGATTTGAAGCTAGCTCCACTGCTCCCGCTGCCGCTTGTAGCTCTGCCGCGAACGCATCAGATATATGCTCAGATTTGCCAGCCATGCATGCTAATACCTCTCCGGTATGGTCTCGTGCAACAAGCCCCCAGGCAGACTCCAAGCTCCCTGGCACATGAGCCCCATCAATATTAAACTTCAGCACATCTCCTCCAGGTGGCCTCCATTTTTCCCTTCTCCTTTGGCGGATTTTGCTTATGTTTTCCGACAACTTCCCAATATTCCATGGTGGCCACATATGTCCTGTGCGCGATCTCCTCTGGTTGTACTCTTCCTTCATTCTTTCTGATGCGGTTCCTCTCATTCCACCACTCCCACCAGAAGTACAAAATCTGCACACGGTCCTCCATCTTTAGTGACCAAAAATGATCCATGACAGGTTCCACTGAATTATAGGCCGCTAGCTTCATTTTGACAGCTTCCATTCCCATGACTGCCACACTGCCTTCACTTCCTTGCATCGTACAAATAAATGTCCTCCGTCTTCCACATTCCACCCAGAAAATAGGCATCCCGAGTCCTCGATTTCCATCCTCTCTCGAAACTAAGTTGGCCCGTGTAGCTAGTGAATTGTGAGCCACTCGCCAAGTGAACATTCTAATTTTGTTCTGGCAAGGCATCTTCCATATGCGGCTCCAGTACGTGCTTTCACATGCGTTGAGAGATCCCTGGATATCCCCACTCTGCCCTGCATCCAGCCCACTCGCTATCTCCTGCAATTTCACTTTCAGCTTGTATGCTTGTTTCACTGAATGCTCCCCTTTGTCATCAAAGTGCCAAGCAATAAAATCTTGCATACCATCACGCAGCGGGATCCCAAGGATCAAGCTGGCTTCCTCCAGGATAAAGATGTCCCGTACTAGCTGCTCGTCCCATTGTCCGGTTACAGGATTTATCAGTTCATGCACTTTGTTGATCAGAACCCCATTTTGTTGTGTCTGCACTTTCCTTGACCAAGCTTTAGGCAACCAGGGATCCTCCCAGATGTTAACTTTCTGACCATCACTAATGCGCCGTATGTACCCCTGCTTGACAAGGTCCATCCCATTCAGTAGGCTCCTCCAAATGTACGAGATACGCTCTTTTAGTTCAGCTCCGAAAATATTGCCGTCTGGGTAATACTTGGCAGTATTTGCGCACACAGACTGCCAGGACGTTGAATCAACCTCCAGACTTTCCGTGATAACATAGCAATGTTGAAGCAGCATATATCCCGAAATCCTAGGCCCCCGTGCGCTTTCGCCTTAGTTAGTTTCAGCCATCCAATCCAGTGAATCTTGGATTCATTGTTCTGTTGGCTCCACCAAAACCTGCCAATAAGCATGCTAATTTCCTCACAGAGGGTTTTAGTAAGGTAAAAGCACGACATGGCATAGGTTGGAATGGCTTGTGCAACAGCCTTAACTAGCACTTCCTTCCCAACTTTGTCCAAGAGCCTCTCCTTCCAGCCCTGTACACAGCGCCATATAGCATCCTTAATGTATGCAAAGACCTGTTTCCTGGACCGGCCCACATACACAGGCAGGCCGAGATAGCGCTCATTCCAAGTTTCAGATGAAATGCCAACACACCTGTTCACACTCTCTTTTTGTTCTGCCGGGGTATTAGCACTAAACATGATTGCACTCTTCTCCTTATTTATGCACTGCACTAGGGTACTCCAGTACGGACTCGACCCTCACTTCCTCCGTGGCTGTTGTGCGGATATTGCTCGGGACTGCGTGTGTGAGCTCCTCGGCAGCGGCCGCCATTGGGGCACCATCCCTGATGCCATCTACACCCACTGCCGCCATGTCGGCCACTAAGATATCCAGCGAGCCCAGGCCGGCCAGGACTTAAAAATAAGCTGCCTCTCCCTAGCTTAAAAAATAAGCCACTTCTCAAATTTGTTGTGACTTTTAAATTAGTTATTCCATAACTAATTTAGAAGCCTCAGTAAATAAGAAAGGCAGTTTATGGGATTAGCTGGGGAGGAGGCGGCTTATATTTTAAGCTACCAAAAGAACTGGCCCTTACGCGGCTAGCCTACAGCTGCTGTACGTGCTCCCGTGCCGGTCTTCCCGATGGTTAATTTCTCTACGTTTCTTGTAATTTGGATTGTGCTGTGTTGAGTGCTCCTTTGGTTTTTACTTCCACTGAACCGGTGTACTCACTACTCAATCGTGTGCGTGCGTGCGTGTGTGGTGCAAGCGCGGCTACGTGTGCGTATGCGCCGAATAAAATTTGTTCATCTGGGCAGAGTTCACATTTTGTTCACTACTCATATTGTCGGTGTAATGGGCCATGGGTAGGCTGACCCAGGACCCAAAATCTTTCAAGACATCGGGGCGGGCCGCGCCCCTCAGCCGAGTCCCAGCTGGCGACCTTCGAGAAGACCGAGTCCCAGCTGGCGACCTTCGAAGAAGCAGAGTCCTCAGGTGGCGACTCTGAAACAAGCCGACTCCGGGCTTGCGACTTCTCAAGGGGCCGACTCTGAGAGTCGGCCCGCGACCTTCCGCGAAGACCGATGCGGGGTACCGCCCCGACGTGGCCGTCCCCTCAGGATCCACGGGAGGAAGGCATGGCTACAGTGAGCCGCGTCGCCAGGAGATCTCCGGTGAGGCGCGCATGTTGCCATGCTCTCCTCGACCTCAGCCACAGCACAAGGCATCGTGCCCACGACGGCGGCGCAGACGCCCAGAGATCGCCGGCCCCGTCGTCGAGATAGAAGAAGACGGCCGGAGAGCTCGAAGACGGCCTCGGAGCCGGCCTCCCCGGAGTCGGCCGCCTCCCGGCCAGGGCCCCACAAGCCATAAACCAGATTGGACGGGAGTGGCCACAGTGATCGCCTGACAGACGGCGGCACTGTTCCCACGACCCCATGACCAAGCTCTGGCTATCAAGAGCGCCAGACAAGGTCCTGCTGTCCATGGGCCCGCCAATGGCGGGCCCTAGAAGCCGGGCAGGAGGACGGCTGCAGGAGAGACCGACGGCTGGGGGCCACGCCCAATCGGATTACCATTGTACCCCCGGGGGGTAGGCCTATATAAACCCCCCGGGGCACCCATGCAAAGGGTTCGGCCCTAGACAAGTTTAGACACATAGCAAGAGGGAAAGAGCTAGCCTTGCTCCTCCCTCGCCTCCAAACAGCTCAAGGAGCACTTTGTACTATCACCCCATAGTGATCATGCGGAGACCCCGCAGAGCAGCAGAGAGGTGTTATCTCCTGAGAGCCCCGGCCGGGTAAGATTCGCCGGCGGCATGTTCGCCACCCCCGCTTCTGTGCACCGCGACGCTCTACTCGCCCCACCATGATAAGCCACCCGCTGGCATATGTCGATCCAACCCCGACATTTGGCGCCCACCGTGGGGCGAGGTGCACCGCCGTCCGAGATCTGTTCGACGGAACCTCTTCCTCCTCGGCGAAGCGCAGCCAGCCCGCTCGCCAGACGGAGTCTCAGACGACGATCGCGCGGGCGCCGCCGCCAGGTAGCGAAGCGCTCGCCGAACTCATCGGGCGAGGTGCGCCCGACGAACCTGCGGCTGAAGCGCAGCGCTGGTGGCCCCGAGCCTTCGCGGGCCTCCTCGACCAACTTCAAGTCGCCGCGAGCCCGCCAGACTTGGAGTCCGTAGGCTCTTCCGACCGATGCTGGTCGACCGACGCCAGACGCTTGATGTCTTCCCCACCAACGTGGTGGTTCACGACGAGCCGCCTGCACGAGGAGAGCGATGGAAGCGCCGCCACGGAGGTGCTCGCCATCGCCACGGCGAGCACTCCGTGAAAATGACCAGACCTGCCGCTCGCGGCCTCGCAGACCTGGCCCGCGCGCCATCCTGAGGACGCGGACGCAGATGCTGGAAGAACGCCGCCAGATCATTGAAGGCGCCAAGAAGTTGGCAAGCATGAGACGCCTGTCCGGCGCATACCAGCGAGATGTATCGTCTTTGTGGGCGCTCGCCGGCCCGACCGGGCCGAGCCGCCTCGGCGCGTCCGAGAGCGCGCGCAGCTATCGCCGATCTGTTTGGAGCGGCGCCTGTGTACGCCACCCTGCGGAGAACATCCGTACGCCTAAGCGGCGCATCAAGAGCCGAGGAACTCGGGCGAAGAGCGCCGTAATAACGGAGCGAGTCTAGCAGCTCCTCGATGCGGTTGCTGCGCAGAACGCGGCAGGCGGCCGCACCGACGCGCAGCAGCAGCAGCAGAATGACGACTTACCCCCTCGCCGAGATCAAGGCGCGACCTCCCGGACGCCGACTGGCGGCGTCCGCGGGAGAAAAGAGAAGGAGCCGGCTGCGAGCCACAGCCGGACTCACATCACCATCGAGCGCGACCAAGATGGCCGCCCCCGAGCAGTGGAGCGGCGAGATGATTACCTGCCTCCCCTGCCCCGGAGGGAGCGGCGAGTCTCCCCGCCGCCTGTTGAGCATCCGACTCTCGGAGGTCGCCTTGGCCGCCGAGAGGGAGTCAGAGAGAACGACGCCCGCCACCGGATCGACCGACTCCACAGATCCCTGGCGTTAGAAGAAGAAGATGAGCTGGGTCCGCTTTGCTTCGGCCCCAGATCGTAGACGAGCCCTTCCCCAAAGGGTTCACGCCCCCGAGATACGCCAAGTACACCGCCCGTGGAAGCCGGAGGATTGGTTGATAGACTACCCAAAGCCGCTGAACACGCTAACGGCAACAAGCGGGTTGTCAGAAAATATGTTCCTCATGCTCCGTGGCACGGCCCGACATGGCTGAACAGCCCAAGCCCCGCAGCATCAACAGCTGGGTCGACTTCATCAAGCCTTCATTCGCAACTTCACCAAAGACGCATAAGTGACCTCCCAAGCCGCCGCCAGCTCTCCTTGCGTGCAAGGCCCCGAAGAGTCGACGCGACTACCTCACGCTACCGGGCGAACTCCGAAACTCCTGCGAGGGCGCACGAGGTGCAGGCCATTGAGTATTTTACGGCAGGTGCCGAGAGGGCACCTCCTCAAGCACAAGCTCCTCTGCGACGAGCCCGAAACCTCGACGAACCGCTAATCATAGCGGACAAGTACGCCACGGCCGACTCCTCTATGAAGACGGAGATCCAAGTCAACGCGGCCGCAAAGTGACTCCCAGCTCCCGTAACCCCGGCCGAGACGCCAGCGCGACAGCAGCAGAACGACAACAAGCGCCAAAGCCCCCAGCCGACTTCCAACAATGGCGTGTCGCGCAAGAGAAGATCAGCAACCGGAGGGGCAGCCTCCGGCCAAGCGGCAGAAGGGTGGCAAGTCCAATTGGCTGCCAGCTTTCTCCTATGAGCAGACTCTGGATGGTCCTTGCAAGTTTCACAGCCGCGCCGAAGCCGTCAAACCACACCACCGTAGTGCCACCGGCTCGCCGAAATCGCTAAGGGGACGGCCTTGCCCCCGCCGCCGCCAAGCGGGTCGCCGCCGCCGCCGCCGCCTCCGGGCGGCTCGCCAAGAGGCGCAGTCCGTGATGAGTTCCCGTAAGAGCACGGAGCATACGTAGTGTTCACCACCGGCAGATGATCGGCACAAAGAAAGCGCCAACAGCAAAGAAGAAGTCAACGCAGCGGGCGCAGAAGCTCCCGAGTTCATGCATTGGTCCGAGAAGACTATCACCGGAGTCGGGCAGATAACCCGCAGGTGATGCCGAGTCCGGGCTCTACGCCTTGGTTCTCGGCGACCTTGGCCATCGATAGGCGGGCCGCCTCTTTCGCGAGTCCCGATAGACGGAGGCAGCAAGATAAACATCCCGCATAAGGACACCATGGAGAAGCTCGAATCAGCGGAGGCAGCCGCAGAGCAGCCGCACCGTGTTCCATGGAATCGCATCTGCCTCTCCTGTTCGCCGATTGGCAAGATCCTGATAGACGTCCTCTTCGGAGACAAAGATCACTTCTGCCGAGAGCCAATCTGGTTCGAGGTGGTGGACTTGGAGAGCCCGTACCACGCGCTGCTGGGTCGGCCGGCTTTGGCCAAATTCATGGCGGTTCCCCACTACGCCTACCTCAATATGAAGATGCCGAGTTCCAAGGGGATCCTGACCATTGCCGGTGACTACAAGAAGTCGTCCGCCTGTGCGGCGAGAGTAGTCGGCTGGCCGAATCTTTGGTGATCGCGGCCGAGAAGCGGCTCCTTGATCGTGTCGTGGCGATGGCTGGGAAGCAGCCGGAGATGTCGCCCGACCCCAAGGAGTCGAGGCAAAGGATCATTCAAGCCGCTAAGGAAACCAAGAAGATACCCTTGGACCCGGAGCACCCAGAGAGGTACGCTGTCATGGGCACCGCCTCGACAAAGAATAGGAAGGCGAGCTCGCCGATTTCCTCCGTGAGAATCGACATCTTCGCGGTCCCCAAGGACATGCCAGTGTACCGACGGAATTCGCCGAGCACAAGCTACATGTCAGCCGGATGTGAAGCCGCCGACAGCCCTTGCGCCGCCTGTCAGAAGAGAAGAGAAGAGTCGTCGGAGAAGAGATAGCCCGGCTTCTGGCAGCCGGATTCATCATGGAAGTTTTTTTTCTGGAATGGTTGGCCAACCCTGTGCTGGTGTTGAAGAAGAATAAGTAGTGGCGGATGTGCATCGACTACACCAGCCTCAAGTGATAGACTCCACAGCCGGATGCGAGCTGTTGAGTTTCTTGGATGCATACTCAGGATATCATCAGATCAAGCTGAATCCAGCAGACAGACTGAAGACCGCATTCATCACGCCGCTTGGAGCCTTCGCCACCGACGATGACGCTCGCTTGAGGAATGCCGGCGCCACCTTTCAGCGCCAGATGCGTAGTGCCTCCTCAAGCAACTCGGCAGAACGCCCATGTTTATGTAGATGACGGGTGGTAAAGATGAGAAGCGGGACGCTGCTAGAAGATCTCAAAGAGACCTTTGATAATCTGCGCCGATTCCGTATCAAGCTCAATCCAGAGAAATGCGTGTTCGAGTCCCAGCCGCCAGCTCCTTGGTTTTCGGTCTCCGAACGCGCATAGAGTGCAACCTCAGAAGATCAAGGCCATTGAGAGGATGGAGGTACCCAGCCGATCGTTGATGTGCGGTTCACCGCTGCTTGGCTTCAATAAGCCGATTCATCACCGGTCACGAGAAAGCTCGCCATTGTATCAATTGATGAAGAAGACCACTTTTTGAGTGGAACCACAAGGCGACGAGGCATTTCTCCAATCGAAGAAGATGCGGTGACTTCTCTGTGTTGGCGGCTCCGACTCCCAAAGAGCCCATGCTCTTATACATCGCCGCCACCACCGGGTAGTCCGCACAGCTTATTGTAGTCGAACGCAAGGAGGAAGGCAAGGCGCCCCACCCGTAGACCAAGATATTACCCGAGCGAGGTAATCGTCGACCTCCGCAGTAACTACCTCACTACCGAAGATGTGCTACGGCGCGCATTTTGCCGCCAAGAAGTCAAGCCCTACTTTCAAGAGCATCCAATCATCGGGGTTTGCACCGCCCACTCGCCGAGATCATCGAAGTCGAGATGCTTCCGCCGAGTGGCCAAGTGGGCTATCGATCTAGGTCCTTACACCATCTACTACCAACCTCGCACCGCCATCAAGTCGCAGCGCTTAGCCGACTTCCTCGCCGACCGGGCCGAGACTCAATACTTGCCGCTCGCGCCGACTCTACTCATTGGCGATCGCATTTCGACGGCTCCAAGATGCGCCCGCCTCGGAGCCGCGCGCCCTCACCTCCCCAAGGGCGACAAGCTCAAATACGTCGTGCAAATCCACTTCGCCGCTTCCAACAACATCGCCAATATGAAGCGCCATACACGGGCTCCGCTTGCCAAAGAACTCGGCATTCGCCGGATCCCGCTATGGCGATTCGACTTGGTGGTTCAGAATCATCCGCGATCGACGCCAAATACGCAAATATGGCGAAGCTACCGCTTCTTGGTGCAGCAACTCAGCGGATATTCTGAAGGATGCGAGTTCCTCCACGTACAAGAAACGACAACGATCAAGCAGACGATTGGCGCGAAGTCGGCTCCACTCGCCAGCGATACCTTCGGCGCCGCCTTCGCCGCCTCAAACCGCTCTATCAAGCCTTCACCGAATCCGACTCCATTTTCGTGCGGCCCGCCAGAGATAGTCGGATCCGACTCCAAGACCCCAGCAAGCGACTCAAGAAAGCCATAGCTGCCCGGGATCTGTGCTACTGCCCGGGATCGCGCCAGCCGCCCGAGGATCGCGCCATTCGCCCGGAGATCGCGCTGGCTGCCCGGGATCATGCTGGGCGGCCGGGACTTCAGAGTCTCACCCGGGACTGTGTCGGCCGGCCCGGAGCTGCCCTGGGCCGCCCAGAGATTCCTCAATTCAGCAAGCGGCAGCAGATCCAACCCGCCGCCTCCCAGCCGAGCCGCCTTGTCCAAGTCACTGGTGGCGCTTGAAGAGATAGCAGACCTTCATGGGCGCAGCCCATCCTCAAGTTCCTAGTAAACAAGGAGTTACCTGCAGACGAGACTCTGGCTCGGCAAGTACAACGCCGAGCGGCAGCCTACACCATAGTCAACAGAGAGTTAGTCAAACGCAGCGTCACTAGTGTCCACCAGCGCTGCGTAGAATCAGAACAAGGCCAAGCGATCCTCAGAGACATCCATCAGGGCGAGTGTGGCCACCATGCTGCCTCGAGGGCGCTCGTGGCCAAAGCCTTTCGTCACGGTTTCTTTTGGCCAACTGCCCTGGAAGAAGCTAAAGAACTAGTCAAGAAGTGCAAGGTGCCAGTGTTCCGCTTCAAGCCCCTTCACCGCTTCCGCATGAAGACAATCCCCATCTTCCGCCCTTCGCAGCTTTGGGGCCCGGATATGGTGGGATTTTTCAAGACGGCCCGAGGCGGTTTAACTCATTTGCTTGTCGCAGTGGACAAGTTCACCAAGTGGGTAGAAGCAAAGCCCATCAAGAAATTAAACGGGCCCACAGCAGTGACCTTCATTGCCGACATCACAAAGGCGGTACGGCATACCACACAAAGATCATCACGCATAACGGCACCAACTTCGCCAAAGGCGCTTTGGCTCGCTTCGCGACGCAGGCATCCGACCGACCTAGCGCCCGCCGCCCATCCGCAGTCCAACGGCCGTGGAACGAGCCAACGGCTCATCCTCGTCCGCATCAAGCCTCGATTGGTCGAACCACTCGAGCGCCGGCCGCTGTTGTGGAAGAGCTGCTCGCCGCCCTCTCGAGTCCGCGACAACCCCGAACAGGTCAACCGCTTCACGCTGTTCTTTCGCGCTACGGTGCCGGTTGCCATCCCAACGGACATACAATTCGACTCTCCGCGAAGTCTCTATGTACACCAAGAGGAGGTCAAGAAGACGCTAAGACGACGCCGACCTGCTGGAAGAGGGCCGATCGTTGGCACTCGCCGGTCCAGCATCTACCAGCAGAGTCTCGCGCCGATACTACAACCGCAAGGTCAAGCCAAGATCATTCCAAGAGGGCGATTTGTGCTCCGCTGATTCGAGAACAGCCGCTAGCACAAGTTGTCGCCGCTTTGGGAAGGTCCTTCATCATCAGAAGGTGCTAGGGAACGACGCTTACTATTTGATCGACGCCGTAAGCCTCGAGCACGCAAGAGGGACGACTCGCAAAGAAACAGAGCCCAGGAACGCAAATCTTCTTCAAGATTTTACAGCTGATGCAGATGTATCACGCCCCCTTTTGTATTAAGTACTAAGACCTTAGGCCCCGGACGATCTCGACTGCCTTTTTGATTATCTCAGATGATATGGATCACGCTCAAATGCTTTCTCCTGTCTCATCATACCGTTCGCACTGGTCCGACTAGTCGCCCGGGACTCGCCGCCTTTGTGCTATGAAATGCTCCTCAAGTCGACAAGTAATGTGTTGCGCCAAAGCCGCTCTCTCGCGAAAGCCGCAGCTCGCAGAGCGACTGCCGGTAAGCGGGGACGGAAAGAGCGAGCGCACACATGAAAAACGGCTAAGGACTTAAGAGCTACGCATAGCCCAAGCCGGCTCCCAGCTTCCCCCTACTGAGCCGACTCGCGGGCAGTCGGCTCATAGTTTCAACTTTTATCAAAGACGGCCGACTTTCGAGAATCGACCTGTCGATTTTTCAGCCAAACATGCTAGGATATTCTAAACGACTAAGTACTTGCTTCCCTAAAGTAGCTGACCACTTGACCCGGTGGCAGTCCGCAGAGCGGCTGCCCAGTCGGCAAGGCGGCAACCAAAGGAAGGCGGCAAAGGAAAAAAGTCTAAAGAACCAAAGCAAGGAAAGGAGGAAATTTGATAAATATTTACATAAGGCCCTTGGCCGAATACACCCCGCGGGTGGAATTGTTTGAAACTGACAAGTTTGCAAGGAACAAAAGATACAGGTAGAGCCGAAGCATTCTAGGGGGCGGCCTCCAGAGCCGGAGGGCCGGAGGTGGCGGCGGTGTCGGACGTCGGGGCAGTCGGCTGGGCGGTCTCGGCTTGGTCGCCTTCAGCGACGGTCGCCTTGTCCTTCTGAGGCTCGTTGCTGGAAGCACGATCAGGCTGAGGCTGGCCACCGCTTGTGTTCTCGCGCCTCCTCCTCCCTCCGCTCCTCCGACTCGCCCTCTTCTCGGCGCTGAGCCGATCACCTCCGCCGAAGTCCTCTCGCACTTCGGTGCATCCCAACCAGTCCGGCGGAACCTCCTCGCCGCCGCCGGTCCGCCGCACAAAGACACTGGTGTCCGTGGTACTCGGCGATGGCCGCCAAGCCGCCGACAAGGGTGCCTTCCACGACCTTCAGCTCGCTCGCTTCGACCGAACGCTGCCAGCGGTCCAGTCCAGCCTGTGGTACCACCTTTGATTTAACTCCAAGGCCGGGCGTGTTCGCACGGGCCGAGGAGCCCTCCAGCCTCAAAGCGACCAACAGCGACTTCCACCTGGCCGGTTGCTCGACCGGCGGTGCGCAGAGACGCACCTCCGCCACGAGCGGCAACGACTTGGGCGCCGGCGCGTTGAAGACGGCGCAGCAGACGATGAGCAGGACGGAGGCGAGCCCCGATACTCAGAAGCTGCTCATCGATGGTTCGGGGGGCGTTGGCGGCAATTACTTCTCCCTTCGCCTCGATGGCCAGAGGGACGGCCTGCGAATGGCCGGGAAAGAAGTCTGCCAAAGACAGGAAAAGAAGACATTCAGAAAAACCCAAAATCAGCTCGGCGCAGAGTCTGAAGACCAAAGAGGAGAAAAAAGAATTACCGTCGACGATGTCCTCAAGCTCGTGGTAGCCGGATGTCAGCATCGCCTCCCGGTCGGTCCAGGCGGCCCGCTCCATTCCAAACTCAGCTAGGAGGATCTCTTCCCGCGACTTGGCGTCCTCCTGCGCCTTCCGGAGCAGGTCCTTCGCTGCCAATCGCGCCGCCAAGTCGTCGCGCTTGATGAGTTTGTCGACTCTCCTCCTTAGCGCGACCGGGCGTGTTGGCCTCGCCAGTTGCTCTCAAGGGCGGCATTGGCGCTCAAGCTCAAGAAAGACAAAGCGCCGCCAACAAGAAAGGTTGCTGGAGATCCGCCCGATCGCCAGCACGGCCCAATCTCGGGATTACAGCCATGCGAAGGCCGCCAGCTGCCGCGAGAGAAGAAAGAAGGAAGAATGCTGGGAGATCCGCCCGATCGCTCAGCAGCTTGGCCCGAATCTCGGGATTACAGCCAGCAGTGCGCCAGCGCTTCCAAGAAGGAAGAATTGGCTTACTCGACTGTCCGCCAGATCGGCGGTCCGCTTCTAAGCTCCTCAACATTGCGGTTGAAGGCAGTAGCGCGGAGGTTGTGGTACTCCGCAAGGCCGCAAAGCAAAGTCAGCCTCGAGTCAAGAAGGAGTTCCGAGCCGCCTGCCAGCAGCCGACTCAACTCGGGATTACACCCAGCAGGAGGCGCCGCCCCCACCGAAAAAAGGCAAGAGAGCAAAAAGAAAAATGAAGCATACCCGGACGGAGGTACGCAGGCCGATGCGCCTTGGTGTAAAGTTGAGGGCCTCGCTTTTTGCGCAACTTTGACTGAACGCTCAAGAGCTCGGTTCAGCGGGCCGGTGCCGCCAGCGCACACCCAGCCGGTGGGCGCGCACCGAGGCCTCAAGATCTGTGTTCGCCATGCCGGGCGACGCCGCCTCCCGAGCTCGCCGCGCCGAGCTCGCCCTCTCAATCCGGCGCGCTGGCACGGCGACTTGGAGAAGCAGCCGCTGCCGGTATCGCCCGCAGCCGGGCGGATCTCGCGGGTCCACCGGCTGCTTGTCGTGCGGCCTCTAAGACGGAGACGGCGGAGGCGGCGGAGGCGGCGCGTTTGTATCCGAGCCTGAGGCGTCACCGCCCCCCTCCATGAGAGGGTTTGCGGTGCCGACCTCCCCGGTCTGCCCCGTGAACTCAGGGGGCGGCGCGCAGACGACAGCGGAGGGACGAGCATCGCCGCTGGCGATTTAACGGCCTCCTCAAAGATCTCCCGCTGCCGCGCCATGGCCTCCTCCAGTGCCGCTGGCGCTGGCGGCCGCCTTCTCGGCTTGCGCCTTTTCCAGCGGTCGGCCTCCTCCTCCTTGCGATCTCCCGCTGCTGCGTGTCGCCGCCTCGGAGGTCGGCGGCAGGGTCAATCCGCCACAGATATGGGCGTCGCCCCCGACCCCATGACGGAGGGAACGACGGCTCTCTCAAGGGAAAGGGGGGCGCTGGAGAAGAGGGGGGGAAAGTCAGAAAGATTCAAGCAAAATCCAGAAAAGAAACAAGGGGTAAGAGACTTACGAAGAAACAAGTGGCGGCCTTTTCACTTCCTTCCGGAAGCGGTTGGCCTTCGCGGCCGCCTCCTCCCGCTTGGTTGCGGCGGCGTTCCTTTGGGCTTTTCGACCTGCCGCCGGCGCGCTGCCCGGCGTGACGCTTCTTTACGCCGCCTGGTTGAGGGGCTGCGGCTCGGCGGCGGCGCGACGACTTCAGCCGACGCCGCCTCGAAGCCTGGCGAGGTCGCCGACGGTCCGAGGCCGCTGTCTTCTTCTTCTCCGCCGCCTTGGCGTCGGCCTCCAGCGCCGTGCGGGCCCCAAAGTCGGGTCGTTGGCGCCACCGACCTCGCGGTCGAGGGACGATTTCACGCTGCTCTCTCAAGGCGCCACCAAGGGTGCCATGAGAGGGTTCTGCTCGCCAGATGTCAACAAGATCAGAGCTTGAAGTCGGGGGCAAGCGAGATCGGAATACAGACGGAAGCAACTTTCCTCTGGAGGGGGGTTGTCACGCGAGTACGGCTCCTTGCCGAACTGCCACTCGTCCGTGAACCTGCAGTGGGCGATGAGGTTCACCATGTTCGCCACTTCTCCGCGCGGCATGTCCTTGGTCCGCAGCCGCTTGATCGTGGTCGGCCGCCATCCGATAGATGAGGTGGGGCCGCCTTGAGCGAAGTACCCGCGCGCCCACGGCGCGCGAGAGATCGGAGGCGACGAGCCCCTCCGATCGCGCCATGACTCGGAGGCGCGCCACGGCGCCGACCCAGAGGTCGAAGCGACTTCGACCGATGGGACCAGCTAGGCGGCCGCCGCCAGCGGCTCAGGGTCGGCGGCGGCAAGTTGACCCGCCGCCGCCGGTGGAGACGTTCTTCACGAGAAGTACGCCTTCGCCACATCTTCACCGATTTTACCAGCGGATGGGCGGAAAGGGGTTGTCGGCCGTCGTGCGCCAAGGTCGCGATGTAGGTGCCGCACTGCGCCGGCGTGCCGGCAGCCTGAGTGCCGAGCTTCGAGGAGAAGAACTCCCCCCACAGCTCGAGGGTGGGGAGAACGCCGATGTAGCCCTCGCACAGGGTAGCGAAGGCGGAGAGAAGCACCACCGCATTGGGGGTGAGATGAGCGGCTGCAAGCTATGGAACTCGAGGAAGGAACGGAGGAACCCGCCGCCGGAGCCCCATCCCGCGCATGAGATGCGGGCGGAAGATGACCCGCCGCCCTCCCGGGCGCTGGGCCGGATCTCTCCCGCCGGCGCAGACGGGCTGCACCAAATCAAGGCCGAGGCGGCGGGTTCGGCGAAGGAACTCGATGTCCTCCGCGTCCACGTCCGAGCCATCCCATTCGCCGGAGCGCGAGGCGGGGGGCATGGCGGAAGAAGAGCTCATCGTCGGCGAGGAGGAGCACCTGCGCTCACCGCGAGGAAGAAAGCAACGGTGCGGGGCGAAGGAAGAAGAAGGGCCAGAGAGCGGGGGAGGGAATGCGCGTGCTGTGCCGCCGCTCCCCCTCTGCCTACTTATAGCCCTACGGACTGAGAAGCCGAGGGGGCGACGTGGGGATTAACTGCGCCCACGACCCCACGACGCCCCACGATTAACCCCAAATGAAGTTACTACCCGCAGTAACTGCGTGGGGATGCCAACCGCCCTCGGCCGCAGCGGATCCGCTCGGGAGCCGAGGCGCGGTAATGGCGGGCCCCACCTGGTAGCCCATCCCGTCATGCGCGTGGGCAGGCAGGCTATCGCCTCCACGTGGCGCCACGTGATAGGACCGTCTCATAGATGGCAGGGAGGCGTATTCGATACGCCGCCGGGTTCCCGCCACGACTTGCGAATGGCGGCCCTTCAAGGGCCAGCCGACTCGCAAGGCGGCCCAAAGATGCGATACCAATCTCGTAGTCGGCACCGCAACAATCGAATCGCCGAAGCCCCACGAGGCGGCGCCGCCGGCTTCGCCAGCTTCGGGACTATCGTCGGTGTAATGGGCCATGGGTAGGCTGACCCAGACCCAAGATCTTTCAAGACGCCGGGCGGGCCGCGCCCACCGAGTCCCACCGGCGACCTTCGAGAAGGCCGAGTCCCAAAGAAAGCGACCTTCGAGAAGGCCGAGTCCCACCGGCGACCTTCAAGAAGCAGAGTCCTCGTGGCGACTCAAACAGCCGACCTGTGCTTGCGACCTCTCAAGGGGCCGACTCTGAGAGTCGGCCCGCGACCTTCCGCGAAGACCGACGCGGGGTACCGCCCCGACGTGGCCGTCCCCTCAGGATCCACGGGAGGAAGGCATGGCTACAGCGAGCCGCTGCCGCCAGAGATCTCCGTGAGGCGCGCATCGTTGCCATGCCTCCTCGACCTCAGCCACAGTGCACAAGGCACTGTGCCCACGACGGCGGCACGTACGGCCCAGAGATCGCCGGGCCCCCTGTCAGCGAGATAGAAGAAGACGGCCGAGAGTTCAAGACGGCCTGCGGGAGCCGGCCTCCCTGCAGTCGGCCGCCTCGCCGTGGCCCCACAAGCCATAAACCAGATTGACGGGAGTGGCCACAAGGATCGCTCGACAGACGGCGGCACTGCTCCCACGACCCCATGACAAAGCTCGGCGTATCAAGAGCGCCTGCATGTTGTCCTGCTGTCCGTGGGGCCCGCCAATGGCGGGCCCTGGCCGCAGGAGGACGGCCGCAGAGAGACCGGCGGCTGGGGCCACGCCCGGTCGGATTACTGCCAGACCTGGGTAGGCCTATATAAACCCCCCGGGGCACCCATGCAAAGGGTTCGGCCCTAGACAGGTTTAGACACATAGCAAGAGGGGAAAGAGCTAGCCTTGCTCCTCCCTGCCTCCAAACAGCTCAAGGAGCACCTTTGTACATCACCCCATAGTGATCATGCGGAGACCCCGCAGAGCAGCAGTAGGGGTGTTATCTCCTCGGAGAGCCCCGAAGCTGGGTAAGATTCGCCGGCGTGCATGTCTTCGCCTCATCCCGTTTCCAGGCACCGGCGACGTTCTACTCGCCCCCACCATGATAAGCCACCCGTTGGCATATGTCGCATCCAACCCCCGACACATAACCGTCCGTCTATCTATATACTACTCCCTCTATTCCATAATATAGTGCAGATAATTTTTTTACAAGTCAAACCTCATAAATTTTGATCAAATTTGTGGAGAGAAACATTTACATCTAGCAGAAAGGCCCTTCCTGGCTCAAACTCCACGCACTACAACGCGGTTGTATGGCAAGGCGTTGTAAAACGCCTTCTAACCATTTTTGCATCATATCCTTAAAACGCTAGAGATGGTCGCGAGGGGAATGTCAGCCAAGGCGTTCCTCGATAATGCCTCGAATCTGTGGCGTTCTACAATATGACTCATGTTTGACCTTTTGGAATTTATGTTCCAAGGCCATGTCTGTACATGCTAGACTCGTCAAGCTTAATTGTATTCTGCATGTGTAAAACTGGCTTACATCAATTGTATGTGAATGAAGAGTCTATCACACCCGATCATCATGAGGTGCTTCAAAATGATGAACTTTCGCAATGGTGCATACTTAGGGAGACCATCTTTTATATTAAAAAGTTAAGTTAAGAGATTACATTATAATGCTACCGTCGTCCTAGGAAAAATAGGAATGCATAAAGTATAAACATCACATGCAACCAATATGTGACATGATATGTCCATTATCATCTCGTGCTTTTGATCTTCATCTCCAAAGCACCGACACAATGTTCATTATCACCGGCATGACACCATGATCCCCATCATCGTGTCGTCATGTGGTTGTCTCTCCCAACTATTTCTTTTAGACTATCACTAGCTCGTAGCGATCAAGTAAAATTATTACATGGCGTTTAATGATTGACACGCAAGTCATACAATAAAAATTAAAGATAACACTATGGCTCTTGCTTGTTGCCGTACTCATCGACATGCAAGTCGTGAACTATTACAAAACATGATCATCTCATACATCAACATATATCAAGTAACATCTTGGTCATACCACACCACATCACATGCCCTGCAAATACAAGTTAGACGTCATCTACTTTGTTATTGCAGTTTTTATGTGGCTGCTAGGGTATTATACAAGAACAATTCCTCCCTACGCAAAGCCACAACGGTAATATACAAATTGCCTTTCAACCTTCTACAAGGACCGTCGTTGTCAAATCAGATTCAATTAAAATGGGAGAGACAGACTCACGCCAGCCACTTTTACGCAATACAAGTTGCATGTCAATCAGTGTAACCGGTCTCTAGTGCGAGGACAAGTAAAGTTGGTCCGGGCCACTTCATCAATGCCCACAACTTCTTTGTGTTCAACTCATGCATAACATCTATGCAAAGACCTAGCTCTGATACCACTGTAGGGTGATACCTCTAACGTATTGATGTCGCTTGAAGCTACGTCGGTATTTCCCCAAAGAGGAAGGGATGATGCACCACAGCGGCGGTAGATATTTCTCTCAGATATGAAACCAAGGTTATCGAACCAGTAGGAGAACCAAGCAACACAACGTAAACAGCCCCTGCACACAAATAACAACACCTCGCAACCCGACGTGTTAAGGGGTTGTCAATCCCTTTCGGGGTACGATGCCTCAAGATAGGCAAAGGGCATGAGGTAAATTTGTAGATGAGATAAATAGATCGCGGAACAAATAAATAGCAGCCAGGTATTTTTGTATTTTTTGGTTTAATAGATCTGAAAATAAACGCAACAAAAAAGTTGATCACAAGGCAAATATATGAGAAAGAAGACCCGGGGGCCGTAGGTTTCACTAGAGGCTTCTCTCGAGAAAAGATAGCAAACGGTGGGTGAACAAATTAGTGTTGGGCAATTGATAGAAATTCAAATAATCATGACAATATCCAGGCAATGATCATTACATAGTCTATCATGTCCAACATTAGTAGACCGACTCCTGCCATCATCTACTACTATTACTCCACACATCGACCGCTATCCAGCATGCATCTATTGTATTAAGTTTATGAAAACACAGAGTAATGCAATAAGAATGATGACATTGTCAGGACCCCGACTCAATGCCACATCGATCTAGCATGTAACACCTCATATCACTTTGCGGCCTCACGCACGGTATTCCCACGGGTGTCGCCTTACCTTTGCCCGGGACCGCTTAGCCTTTTGGCACACGATATGATAGTGTCGCTAGCATCCATATGATAAGGAGCCCGGCTGACATGGCTAGTCGTAAACCCAAAGTGGCACAAACTTACGAGGACAGCATCCATGACCCAAAGATCGAACGTGTCGGTCATCGCGAGTGAATCCAGTGCTGTAGCACTGGCTAGCAGACTCGTGAACCGGGCTGTAGCGGGCTAACAGACTCCGGTACTCATCGCGTGACATTTCCCGAAGGGATGCATACAGAACGAAGAAGGACACATGCCGCCAGCCTAAGTGTTTGAGAGCAGTAGCAAGCTACCATGGCTCGGTGGAAACACTAGGAGACATTTCCCGGTAAGAGAGGCTACTAAGGATAAACAACTAGATAGTCAGATCCCACACATACCAAGCATTTCAATATCATACACACAATATGCTCGATATGTGCAAATACAACATGGCATCACAACATGACTCTACGACTCAAGTATTTATTTATTAGGCTCCGAGGAGCGAGATATTACAAACATAGGTCTCATGACCCAACATTCAGAGAATAGAAATCAAAGCACATGCGGAAGCTTAACATGTCTGAGTACAGACATCTACAAATGAAAAAGGCTTAGAAGCCTGACTATCTACCAGATCCTGGCGAGGGCACAAGATCGTAGCTGAGGTAACAAGCTAAACGTCGAAGTCCACGCGGAACTACTAGCGAGACCGAGGTCTCTCTGCAAAAACATAAAATAGGCAAACGTGAGTACAAATATACCCAGCAAGACTTACATCAGAACTAACTACATATGCATCATTATCAACAAAGGGGTGGTGGAGTTTAACTGCAGCAAGCCAGCTTTGACTCGATGGCTATCCTGAACTACGACTGCAATGTAACTCTTTTGAGGTGGCGCACACGAGTCCACATATTCACCATATCAATACACCACTATGGATCCGTTCCCGTCTCCCTACGAGAACGCCATCCATAGCACTCACTCTTATCTTGCGCATTTTAGGGTATCCACTTTCACTTGTCTATGAACTATGCAAGGGTCCAAGTTTCCATATCCGAGGAATCCGCTATTCAATAGATAATGATAACCCCGCAGGGTGTACTTCTTCACACACGCTCGCCACTTATCGCCTCAGACACGCCATGTATCTCGGCAACCTTCAAGCGGAAGCGGGCGAGGGAGTCGGCCACGACCTACCTAAACACTCAAGTCTCTCGTCCAGTTTATCGCCTATTCGGGTTCCATCCGCAAGGAGATCCGCCGGGTGTCGCCACGGCCCCAAACGATGTGAGCAGGTTCCCAAGCCCACCATCCGGTGCCACTTGGTACACCGCGCCATCAGGCCTAGTCTGTCCCAAGCCCACCTGCACGGGTGCCACTTGGTAGACTACTAACACTACCTACAAACACCGAAACTAGTTGCAACTCCCCGGACAGAGAACAAGGGTGATTAAGAAGCGCGAGGGGCCGAAAGTTACGGAACCCAATGTGTGGTAGTAACTGTTCATGGATCACAAACACAGAATTCAGTTCCTGAGGACGGCTGCAATGAGACAACCCACCATGTACTCCTACATGGCCTCTCACCGCTACCTTTACCAAATCGTGTTCACACATTTAGCTCTCAACAGTAGGACATGTTCACACACCTCCGATTCATTCCCG
Source organism: Aegilops speltoides (assembly GCA_021437245.1). Lineage (NCBI taxonomy): Eukaryota > Viridiplantae > Streptophyta > Magnoliopsida > Poales > Poaceae > Aegilops > Aegilops speltoides. Next base: position 37,172,192 of record CM038147.1, read on the forward strand.
ATGAATCAGACCTGACACAACTCTAAGCAATAGCAGGCATGACAAACAAGCATGAATGAGTAGGCACATCAGGGTCCAAGCAACTCCTACTCATGCTAGTGGGTTTCATCTATTTACTGTGGAATGACAGGTCATGCAGAGGATAAAGGGGTTCAACTACCGCAACATGTAACAGTTGAAACGTTGTTGTCCTAATGCAGTAAAATAGAGCAGGAGCGAGAGAGTGGGATTGTATCGGAATGAACAAGGGGGTTTTGCTTGCCTGGCACTTCTGAAGATAATATAGTTTCTTCATCGGTGTCATCGAACTCATCGTCGGAACACGTCTATCGAGAGGGAACAACCACCGACAAACAAAGAAGCAAAACAATCAATGCAATGCACAATATGATGCATGAACATGGCATGTATATGTGATGTTGTTTGTGCTAATGCAAACAGCAACAAGTTCAATGGATCGCATTTGAATGAAGGATTCAAATGCAACTCCAAACTTAAGCATTTTAAATGCCCTTTATGTGTTTTCATCTATACAGCAGGTTTAACTTGCTTTAACATGCATGAAACCTGTACAGGTGGATAGATTGGATTTTTCTGATCATTTTTCATATATAACTTATTTCATTTGGAGTTACGGTTTAATTACTATGAATTTTAGAAGTTTTAGGCATTTTCTGGAATTTCCTGGTTTATTTTAAAACCAGAAAATGATTTATTGCGTCAGCACTAGGTCATGCTGACCTCAGTAGGTCAACAGGCGTCGACCAGGTCAAACCTTGCGCGTGGGACCCACATGTCAGCTGCACGGTGGCTAAACCAATTACTAAACCTAAACTAAAACTGCCCAGGTTTAATTAGCATGCGGGGCCCACTGTCAGTGACACGGGGTTGTGGTTAGTGCTAACTTAACCCGCGCCACGTCAGCGAACAGCGTTCAGCCGTCGGTGACCACATCCCGCGGCGGTGGCTCGCCGGCGTTGCTCGGGACGGTGCTACAGAGCATCGTTTCGCTCGTGTTTTGCGGCTACGGCGAGCTAGGAGACTCGCGCATCCAGCGGTGGCAACACCTCGCGCCGGGGTTGACTAAATCGACGGCGGCGGCAACTTTTGCGGCGGCCGGAGTTCGGGAACATGCGGGAAACGAGGCTGCGATGCACTAGGGGGACGGCTAGCGGCTGCGTTGGCCTCCTGGGGGCACCATGAGCACGTTTGAGTGCACAGCGGGTGGTTCGCGCCAGCCCACGACGGCGAGGAGGCATGGCGGCGGCGAGCTTCGGTCGTCTTCGAATCGGCGTCTACGGAGAGAGATAGACCACGGGGTAAGGGGGAAGGTGACCGGAAGCTCACAGGGAGGTCGTAGATCAGCTCAGTGGCCTCGGCGAGGTGGCGGAGACGGCGAATCGGACGGCGGCATCCGGTGGCCGTGGGCGGGGAAGAAAGGTCGGGGAAGCTGCTGCAGGCCGCATCTGCTCGCTTGACTCGACGGAGATGGCATAGAGGTCGACGGCGGAGCTTCTTTGCTCGTCGGAGAGACGTGTGGAGGCCGGTGGCTGCGCGATTGGTGGACGGCGGCGACGGCAGCTGTCGGGCGCGAGAGAGAGAGATCCAGGGGAGAGGGTGAGGACGGGGGAGAGAGTGGCGGGGCGGTCGGAGCGATCCAGACGGCTCTCGCGGGTCTGTCCACGGCGCCACGCAAGCTAGCAGGCAGGAGGTGGCACGGGCGCGTGTGTGCGCACGGCGAGCACACGCTCGGCGCCTTCTGGCGCGGTGGAGACGACGACTGGCAGCGCCAGTCAGCTAGGCCAGTGCAGATGGGCCGCCAGGTAAGTGGCCTAGGTGACCCTCTCTCTCTCTCTCTCTCTCTCTCTGTTTACTAATTTGTTTTCTGTTTTCTAATTTTCCTGCAACTGTTGGGCTTTATTAAAAATACCAAAACGTTTTCAAAAATCCTGAAAATAAGTGTGGGCTCTTTTGGGATTATTCCTAACAACCCAAAACTAGTTTCACAATTATTAGAGCATTTAAATTTTTTATAGTATTTAAATGCCCCAATTCAAATACAATATGAGTTAATTCAGTAATCCAAATATCATGGAAAAATGTGCAATATCTCTGTTATCAAGTTTCAGCATTTCCCAAAAATGGTGAACATTTTTGAAGGCCATTTGGATTCATTGAAAAATATTTTCTTAGTTGAACCTATTTGAATTCCTTTAGTGCTAGGGCTTGGTCATCCCCACTTCAAATTTCCCTTGAAATCAAACATGATGCATGGATGCAGATGCCACTAACTACAAACAACTCTGGGGCTGTGACAACTCACCCCCACTAAACAAAAATCTCGTCCCGAGATTCAAGACGTGAGGTAAGAAGACAGAGGGGGCACAAGCTAACACGGTCTTCGCGATCCAAGTTGCACTTCATAAGCACATTGATTCAATCACGATCTTTGTCTCGATGTCATGCTCCGAGAACTTCAACTATCAGGACAATGAGAGGAAAGGGAAAACTCTAGAAGGATCGATCTTCTCGAAGAGCGAACAACCGACGATCAACTCGCGGAATGAGATATTGAACATCTTTCGGGCTGAGACACGAAGCATACATTTAGAGAGATGGAGTGGAACAGATGGCGAGGGTTCACTAGGTAGACAACAATCCCGCCTTAAGAGGGTGGTGAACGTATGTCCACGTAACGAGGAGTTGAGTTGCCATGATACCATAACGAGACATCTTAAGGAAGGTGACCCGCAGAAATATTCCCTTAAGTGGCAAAAAGAATTACTTTTGATATAGAGATCATTGAGATTCTTTATACCAGCCTAAGGCAAATCACAATCGATCATTGGAAGGTGTTCGAAGGAATGACATACTCGGACTAGGATGGATGATGTGGACTACCTTGTTGAAGACAACGCAATGGATGATTTTTGCTTATCACCGGAAATGGATGGGACTCATGGCGGTCCACTTTTGAGGATGATCCTAGACATCGATTCATCGAGAGGGCAGTCCATGGAAATTGGCACGATGGGGTGCAAGCTGGGAACAACATGCAAATGTTGGAAGTGTTCCAACCATCATATCTGCCTGAGATTCAGATCTGGTTGGTGTCAGGATATTCCGGGCTCATCAAGTCTAGAAAGAAAATGAAGGTTTGCAACACAAGTCGACGAGATGACATTGCGAGATTCTCGGGGAGTGAACTATGATAGCAAGCTCCAAAACATGAGCTGGTTCTGCTACAACATGTGAACGTGTTGTCCGAGACAAGCATGAACACATGGTAGTCTTATAATAAAACGCTACCGAGTTCAGAAGGGGAACCATCATCGAGGATAACAAAGTCCTAACATAAGTCATGATTAGCTCTTATGAAGGAACTTCTTGTCCTTGAACAAATCAGTTAGTGGCTTGGTGTGCTAGGGATACATATGGAATGAAGGTTGCGAGCCTGTCAAACCATAGCATACTACGCACATGCATGACTGACTTGGGATGGTACCAACGGGAAACAAAAACAATCTTTCTCGAACTTACGGCGGCAACTTGCACCAAATGCACGTGAATCAGAGAAAGTCACTTCTTTCATCCAACATATTCTTCACGGATGGGACATGAAGATAATGCTTATAAAAGTTTCCAACACTAGGTTGATGTTCAACATGAGTCATGGGGGAGACAAAATGCTGCTGATGGGCTCAACAACAACTCATCGGAAATTCCATATCACTGGACTTCCGCCATCATGTGAACACGGTGATAGTATTGGTCAGACCAAAAGATGTAATGGTGTATGCTCGAGGGATCAACCACGAGTAAGACAACATTACGAACATCGTTGGTTCTGATTCGACTTGACGATAGCCCATACTCAAATCAAAGGTTCGGGTAAGACAATAGATCCAACAATTGACCACGAGGATCAACCAATGAAGATATCATCTTTCTTCAACACACGCACAAGGATAACCCTTTGGAATGAACTGATTCGGACAAGCTTTTATCTTCCAACTCTCCAAGTTGTTGTTTAGCTTAACCAACCAGCTCAGGGGTATCCAACACGGATTCTTGGAGAAAAGGTGGTTTCAAAAACCAACTTGATCACGAGCTCAACATAGCGGTCAGGTGACAACCTGGTAATACTCCCGAGAAGATATTCGGAAAATCACGAACCACCGATATGTTACTAAGCTCGAGAACAATCTTGCTTCTCAGGGCAAGATGATGTGATCAAATAAGCAAGGGGTTGGTACAATCCTAACTCATGGATCGAAGAGTGCACCAGGAAATAAGGACTAGGTAGCACAATCAGTCTTAGAATGATGATTCAAGAACCAACACACTAAGAATGAAATTATTGTCCATTAACTACCAAGCAACACAGTTGCTAGGAGTATTGAGTTCACACATCATGAGTCACCTGTCCGCATTCCGGTTGCAACAACACAGAACCGAGAAATGAAAATGATGGCGAGAAGTATCACTGCGTCAAGAATTCATAAGAGGTGGTGCAATTCTCATGACAATCCTGACATAAAGAAGGTAATACTTCAAGGTAGAACAGACCAGAAGCTGGATTGGCATTTTGATCTGCGAGGTACAACTACTTTGACCCAATCCTGGATATGGATGAGGTACTGGAGTTTGTTTCTCCTAGTCATTCCGGAATGGAATGGCTTGACGGACCACAAGGGTAATAGGCATCGATGAACGAATGCACGCATACTCTTGACTATCAATTGATAGATGAAGGTCGGAATATAACTTGAGAGGGACAAGTCAAAGGAACATATATCTTTCTGAGTTCTGGATGCATAGATTAGTATGTCGATCAAAGCTCAACATTTCTTCCGGATAACCCATGCAGAAGGTAGAACTGGCAGATTCACAATATAGAATGGAGAACTCATCAGGAGCACTCTGGTTGTGATCTTTGGGTTCAAAAGAACTCCTGCCAAGAATGGTTCATGGTATTTGGAACAACGATATACCACGGACCTCGAGGACTATTGCAAAGGTTACTAATAACCTAAAGGTACTAGCAAATACTAACAACATGAGGTAGGGTGAATCTCGGGTTCAAAACCCAGAAGTAGAATACCTACTACTAAGTGGCATCACGGGATGCTTTCGAGAATGATGGCCAGAATGATCACACTGGAAACACAAAACATGGCCGGGTTACTAGATGATACTCTAGACACCTAGGGTTATAATAATAGCTCCAACATATATGTCGAGGTAATAGAATACCTCAACTCAGCAATTAGTGTGATTAACCTGGCCCAAAGGAACATAAGAGACATGCTACAAAAATGGTGGCATAGCCACTCAGAAGCACAATATCAAGGTTTCGAGATCAACAGTTAACATACAGAAGTAGTAGGAACTGAACTGAAGCTTAAATCCATCAATCCTATAAGTCTATGGATTAGTAACACGTGATCCTAATAGATAGATGAGAAGGCCTAGTTCCTTAACCCCGTAGGGAAGATAAGATGACTCAGATCAGAAGGGCATGAGGTAAAGGAGTAAAAAGAGCCTTACGTTCCATCCCACAATCAATTCCCCTACATATAACTAAAGCATCTCTAGACTCAACTTCGACCAGTTTGGCTTGGTAATCCTACATGCAGTCAAGCTCTGATACCAAAGCTGTCAGGACCCCGACTCAATGCCACATCGATCTAGCATGTAACACCTCATATCACTTTGCGGCCTCACGCACGGTATTCCCACGGTGTCGCCTTACCTTTGCCGGGACCGCTTATGCTTTTGGCACACGATATGATAGTGTCGCTAGCATCCATATGATAAGGAGCCCGGCTGACATGGCTAGTCGTAAACCCAAAGTGGCACAAACTTACAGGACAGCATCCATGACCCAAAGATCGAACGTGTCGGTCATCACGAAAGTGAATCCAGGCTGTAGCACTGGGCTAGCAGACTCCGGTGAACCGGGCTGTAGCGGCTAACAGACTCGGTACTCATCGCGTGACATTTCCCGAAGGACGTACACAGAACGAAGAAGGACACATGCCGGCCAGCCTAAGTGTTTCGGAGCAGTAGCAAGCTACCATGGCTCGGTGGAAACACTAGGAGACATTTCCCGGTAAGAGAGGCTACTAAGGATAAACAACTAGATAGTCAGATCTCACACATACCAAGCATTTCAATATCATACACACAATATGCTCGATATGTGCAAATACAACATGGCATCACAACATGACTCTACGACTCAAGTATTTATTTATTAGGCTCCGAGGAGCGAGATATTACAAACATAGGTCTCATGACCCAACATTCAGAGCATACAAATCAAAGCACATGCGGAAGCTTAACATGTCTGAGTACAGACATCTACAAATGAAAAAGGCTTAGAAGCCTGACTATCTACCAGGTCCTGGCGAGGGCACAAGATCGTAGCTGAGGTAACAAGCTAAACGTCGAAGTCCACACGGAACTACTAGCGAGACCGAGGTCTCTCTGCAAAAACATAAAATAGGCAAACGTGAGTACAAATGTACCCAGCAAGACTTACATCAGAACTAACTACATATGCATCATTATCAACAAAGGGGTGGTGGAGTTTAACCGCAGCAAGCCAGCTTTGACTCGGTGGCTATCCTGAACTACGACTGCAATGTAACTCTTTTGAGGTGGCGCACACGAGTCCACATATTCACCATATCAATACACCACTATGGATCCGTTCCCGTCTCCCTACGAGAACGCCATCCATAGCACTCACTCTTATCTTGCGCATTTTAGGGTATCCACTTTCACTTGTCTATGAACTATGCAAGGGGTCCAAGTTTCCATATCCGAGGAATCCGGCTATTCGAATAGATAATGATAACCCAGCAGGGGTGTACTTCTTCACACACGCTCTCGCCACTTATCGCCTCAGACACGCCATGTATCTCGGCAACCTTCAAGCGGAAGCCGGGCGAGGGAGTCGGCCACGACCTACCTAAACACTCAAGTCTCTCGTCCAGTGTTTATCGCCTATTCGGGTTCCATCCGCAAGGAGATCCGCCAGGTGTCGCCACGGCCCCAAACGATGTGAGCAGGGTTCCCAAGCCCACCATCCGGTGCCACTTGGTACACCGCTACCATCAGGCCTAGTCTGTCCCAAGCCCACCTGCATCGGTGCCACTTGGTAGACTACTAACACTACCTACAAACACCGAAACTAGTTGCAACTCCCGGACAGAGAACAAGGGTGATTAAGAAGCCGCGAGGGCCGAGTTACGGAACCCAATGTGTGGTAGTAACTGTTCATGGATCACAAACACAGAACTCGGTTCCTGAGGACGGCTGCAATGAGACAACCCACCATGTACTCCTACATGGCCTCTCACCGCTACCTTTACCAAATCGTGTTCACACATTTAGCTCTCAACAGTAGGACATGTTCACACACCTCCGATTCATTCCCGATGAATCAGACCTGACACAACTCTAAGCAATAGCAGGCATGACAAACAAGCATGAATGAGTAGGCACATCAGGGCTCAAGCAACTCCTACTCATGCTAGTGGGTTTCATCTATTTACTGTGGAATGACAGGTCATGTAGAGGATAAAGGGGTTCAACTACCGCAACATGTAACAGTTGAAACGTTGTTGTCCTAATGCAGTAAAATAGAGCAGGAGCGAGAGAGTGGGATTGTATCGGAATGAACAAGGGGGTTTTGCTTGCCTGGCACTTCTGAAGATAATATAGTTTCTTCATCGGTGTCATCGAACTCATCGTCGGAACACGTCTATCGAGAGGGAACAACCACCGACAAACAAAGAAGAAACACAATCAATGCAATGCACAATATGATGCATGAACATGGCATGTATATGTGATGTTGTTTGTGCTAATGCAAACAGCAACAAGTTCAATGGAGCTCATTTGAATGAAGGATTCAAATGCAACTCCAAACATAAGCATTTTAAATGCCCTTTATGTGTTTTCATCTATACAGCAGGTTTAACTTGCTTTAACATGCATGAAACCTGTACAGGTGGATAGATTGGATTTTTCTGATCATTTTTCATATATAACTTATTTCATTTGGAGTTACGGTTTAATTACTATGAATTTTAGAAGTTTTAGGCATTTTCTGGAATTTCCTGGTTTATTTTAAAACCAGAAAATGATTTATTGCGTCAGCACTAGGTCATGCTGACCTCAGTAGGTCAACAGGCGTCGACCAGGTCAAACCTTGTGCGTGGGACCCACATGTCAGCTGCACAGTGGCTAAACCAATTACTAAACCTAAACTAAAACTGCCCAGGTTTAATTAGCATGCGGGGCCCACTGTCAGTGACACGGGGTTGTGGTTAGTGCTAACCTAACCCGCGCCACGTCAGCGAACGGCGTTCAGCCGTCGGTGACCACATCCCGCGGCGGTGGCTCGCCGGCGTTGGTCGGGACGGTGCTACAGAGCATCGTTTCGCTCGTGTTTTGCGGCTATGGCGAGCTGGGAGACTCGCGCATCCAGCGGTGGCAACACCTCGCGCCGGGGTTGACTAAATCGACGGCGGCGGCAACTTTTGCGGCGGCCGGAGTTCGGGAACATGCGGGAAACGAGGCTGCGATGCACTAGGGGGACGGCTAGCGGCTGCGTTGGCCTCCTGGGGGCACCATGAGCACGTTTGAGTGCACAGGCGTGGGTGCTTCGCGCTCAGCCCACGACGGCGAGGAGGCATGGTAGCGGCGAGCTTCGGTCGTCTTCGAATCGGCGTCTACGGAGAGAGATAGACCACGGGGTAAGGGGGAAGGTGACCGGAAGCTCACAGGGAGGTCGTAGATCAGCTCAGTGGCCTCGGCGAGGCGGCGGAGACGGCGAATCGGACGGCGGCATCCGGTGGCCGTGGGCGGGGAAGAAAGGTCGGGGAAGCTGTTGCAGGCCGCATCTGCTCGCTTGACTCGACGGAGACGGCATAGAGGTCGACGGCGGAGCTTCTTTGCTCGTCGGAGAGACGTGTGGAGGCCGGTGGCTGCGCGATTGGTGGACGGCGGCGACGGCAGCTGTCGGGCGCGAGAGAGAGAGATCTAGGGGAGAGGGTGAGGACAGGGGAGAGAGTGGCGGGGCGGTCGGAGCGATCCAGACGGCTCTCGCGGGTCTGTCCACGGCGCCACGCAAGCTAGCAGGCAGGAGGTGGCACGGGCGCGTGTGTGCGCACGGCGAGCACACGCTCGGCGCCTTCTGGCGCGGTGGAGACGACGACTGGCAGCGCCAGTCAGCTGGGCCAGTGCAGATGGGCCGCCAGGTAAGTGGCCCAGGTGACCCTCTCTCTCTCTCTCTGTTTACTAATTTGTTTTCTGTTTTCTAATTTTCCTGCAACTGTTGGGCTTTATTAAAAATACCAAAACGTTTTCAAAAATCCTGAAAATAAGTGTGGGCTCTTTTGGGATTATTCCTAACAACCCAAAACTAGTTTCAGAATTATTAGAGCATTTAAATTTTTTATAGGATTTAAATGCCCCAATTCAAATACAATATGAGTTAATTCAGTAATCCAAATGTCATGGAAAAATGTGCAATATCTCTGGTTACTGTTTCCAGCATTTCCCAAAAATGGTGAACATTTTTGAAGGCCATTTGGATTCATTGAAAAATATTTTCTTAATTGAACCTATTTGAATTCCTTTAGTGCTAGGGCTTGGTCATCCCCACTTCAAATTTCCCTTGAAATCAAACATGATGCATGGATGCAGATGCCACTAACTACAAACAACTCTGGGGCTGTGACAGACATGATGTAGGCAAGATCCATTTATCTATTGCGGTAGATATGGATCCCGTCTTTTTATCCTTAGTAGCAATGATATATACATGTCGGTTCCCTTTCTGTCACTGGGATCAAGCACCGTAAGATTGAACCCACTACCGGGCACCTCTTCCCATTGCAAGATAAATAGATCAAGTTGGACAAACAAAACCCAAATATCGGAGAAGAAATACGAGGCTATAATAGATCACGCATATAAGAGATCAAATAACTCAAATAACTTTCGTGGATATAAAAAGATATAACTGATCATAAACTCGAAGTTCATCAGATACCAACAAACACGCTGCCAAAAGACTTACATCATATAGTTCTCCAAGAGACCATTTTATTGATAATCAAGAGAGAGAGATGAACCAATCTAGCTACTAACTACAGACCCGAAGGTCTACAAAGGACTACTCACGCATCATCGGAGAGGCACCAATGGAAGTGGTAAACCCCTCCGTGATGGTGTCTAGATTGGATCCCGTGGTTCTAGACTCTGCGGCAGCTGGATGAAAGTTTCATCGACTCCTCTAGGGTTTCTGGAATATTGGGGTATTAATAGAGCAAAGAGTCGGTCCAGGGGGCACCCGAGGTGGGCACAACCCACCAGGGCACGCCTCGGCCTCCTGGCACGCCCTGGTGGGATGTCTCCCTCTGCGGCACTCGCCCCAGGTGCAACCAGGGCCCAACTTCTTCCTTCTGGTCCATAAAAAATCATCATAAATTGGCGTGGCATTTGGACTCCGTCTGATATTGATTTCCTGCGATGTAAAAAACATGCAGAAAACAACAACTGGCACTTGGCACTATGTCAATAGGTTAGTACGAAAAAATGATATAAAATGACCATATAATGATTATAAAACATCCAAGATTTACAATAAGATAGCATGGAATAATCAAAAATTATAGATACGTTGGAGATGTATCAGCATCCCAAGCTTCACTCCAACTCGTTCTCGAGTAGGTAAGTGATAAAATAGAATTTTTGATGTGGAGTGTTGTTTATCATGTCATATCATCTTTTTTCTTTATAGCATGGATATTTGGACTTTTATGTGATTCAAAGCAATAGTCTAATTTTGACATAATAATTTAGATACTCAAACATATCAACAAGCAACCATTTCTTTCAAAATATCAATGCTAAAACAAGTTATCCCTAGCCCATCATGCTCAAACATTGATCCATTCATGAAAAACACTCGAATATTAGCTACACCCAATACTTAAGTAGGATCATATTGTACCCTAGTTGGTGCTCCTATAAGAGAGCATGGAGACTCAATTTCAAAAAATAAAAATTGCATAAAGTAAAAGAAAGGCCCTTCACGGAGGGAAGTAGTGCTTTGTAGAGGTGCCAGAGCTCAAAGCGAAAATTTAGAGATAAAAACATTTTGGGAGGTGTATCCATCCCACCAACGAAAATGACTTGGAGCATCCCAACACTTTCCATGCTAGATATATCATAGGTGGTTCCAAACAGAAAATAAAGTTTTATTCCTTTTCCCCCCCATAACTTTCCCTTTCCATGGCTAGTCGTATCCACGGGTGCCATCCATACCAACACTTTCCAAAGAATTTATTATTTGACAACATAAAGTAAATTCATTCTCGCATTTCAGGAGGCATCCCCTAAACCTTTGCCTTACTCTCGTGCAATGACAAGTGAATTAACACACATTGTGAGAATAACACATCTAGAATGGAAAATATTAGCTACCCGTTACCGTTCCGCGAGCGAAACAAACACACAAAAGAGAAGTTCATTTTGAAAATTAGAGATGGAACATGCAAATTTGCTTAGAACGGCAAAACAATACCGCATATAGGTAGATTCAGTGGTCTCATGTGGCATAACTGGTTTAAAGGATTTTGGATGCACAAATAGAGGTCATACTTGGTGCAAAATTAAGGCTAGCAAAAAGATTGAGAAGCGACCAACCCAGAAACGAATAATCTCATAAGCAAGCATTAAGCATAATTAACACCGAATAATGCACCACAAGTAGGATATAATTTTCATTGCATGATTGACTTTCGTTCATGCATAGGGAATCACAAACCATAACACAAATATTCTTACTAGAGCACAATTACTCATCAACATAACTCAAATATCACATCATCATGTCTCAAAACTATTACTAAGAATCAAGTTTATTTTGTCCAATGATCTTCATAAAAAAAATTCTTTCTTTATCCTTCTTGGATATCTGTCACTTTGGGACTAATTTTCATGTGTTGCTTTTCATAAGCTCAAAGAAATATATATAAGTAAAGATCATGACATAACATATTTTCTCTCAAATTAATCACACAAAACTCAACAAAACCCTTGTGAGATCCGTTAGTAAAAGAAAGCAAACCACTACAATATGTTCTGTGTAAAACAAATTCTTATTTTGTTTTTGTATTACATCTACTGTATTGCAACTTTTCTATGGAAAAAACTCATCAAAGAAAACGATAGAGCCATCAAAATAAGCACATAACACAAAGAAAACAGAATCTGTCAAAATAGAACAGTCTGTAGTAATCTGGAACTTTCGAATACTTCAGTACCTCCAAACATTCTACCAAATTAGGAAGACCAGAATAATTTTTATATTAATCTTCTGCAAAAAGAATCAGGGAAAAATCTCTTTTCTGTGATTTATGATAATTATTTTCGTGAGCGCACAGTTTTTGTCTTTTTCAGCAAGATCAAACAACTATCACCGCAGAAGATCCTAAAGGATTTACTTGCAACAACACTAATTAAAACACAAAAAATACAATCATACAAGTAGCATAATTATGCTAACACTCAAGAACGGAAAGCAAAAAGAAAAAATAAATTTTATTCGGTGGGTTGCCTGCCAACAAGCGCTATAGTTTTACGCCCTTGGCTAGGCGTAAAGCAAGGATCTACATTTTGTCATCCTTCTCCAACTCTTCAGTCAAACACTTAGAATCCTTCAGAGATTTAGCATAAAGACCTTCAATAGCAATACTCCTCGGAGTAAATTTAAATATTTCATTCTTACAAAAAGGATCTCTTATCACTTCAACAAAATCCGGATGGATGCTAATCATCTTAAGGTCTCCTTTATTGTTATTGCTAGAAGATGCACCCTTGTTCCTAGATTTCTTACTCTTTACGGGAGTTTCCTCAGCAATTTTAGTGGTAGTAAAAGCCGTGCTTAGATTACTAAAGATTTCTTCCAATTTATCGATCCGAGACTGACTTTCTTATATTCTTTCATGGATTAAGGTACCCCTCTCTTTTAACAACTTAACAATATCGCCCGCTTTTGACCCAAGATTAGTAGAAAAATTATTCATCTTTTTCTATATAATTTCCATATGATCTTCGGTGAGCATTTTCTTTTCAATAGCATCTAGTCTTTCCATAACATGCTCAAGAGTCAAAATTGTTTCATTAACCAGAAGAGGTGGTAAGCCTACTAAATTTCCCATAGCATTAAGAGCATCAAAAGGAGGACTCATTAAGAAATTTCCACCTGTAGTCGTATCAAGGACGAATCTATACCAATTGGTGATGCCAACAAACAATGCAGAAGCACAGCGATAGATTGCTTACGGATAGGTCTATTATGACCATTGCAAATTCTATACCAAGCATCTTTTAAATTTTCTCCTCCCCTTTGTTTAAAGTTGAGGACCTCGCCCTCAGGAGTGCAAGCAATAGAGGAAGAACTATCCATATCGGCAAGCAAGGAAGCATGCAAAAACAGATCCGACAAAAAAACGGGGAACAGAAAAAGAGAGGCGAATAAAACGGCAAATTTTTGTGAAGTGGGGGAGAGGAAAACGAGAGGCAAATAACGTAAATTGCAAGGAGATGAGATTTGTGATTAGGAACTTGGTTCTGTTGAAGATCCTTCCCGGCAACGGCGCCAGAAATTCCTTTTGATGTCGCTTGAAGCTACGTCGGTATTTCCCCAAAGAGGAAGGGATGATGCAACACAACAGCAGTAGGTATTTTCCTCAGATATAAAACCAAGGTTATCGAACCAGTAGGAGAACCAAGCAACACAACGTAAACAGCCCCTGCACACAAATAACAACACATCGCAACCCGACATGTTAAAGGGGTTGTCAATCCCTTTCGGGGTACGGCGCCTGAAGATAGGCAAAGGACGTGAGGTAAATTTGTAGATGGGATAAATAGATCGGGGGACAAATAAATTGCAGCAAGGTATTTTTGTATTTTTTGGTTTAATAAATCTTAAAATAAACGGAACGAAATAGTAGATCGCAAGGCAAATATATGGGGAAGAAGACCCGGGGCACGTAGGTTTCACTAGAGGCTTCTCTCGAGAAAAGATAGCAAATGGTGGGTGAACAAATTACTGTTGGTCAATTGATAGAATTTCAAATAATCATGATGCTATCCAGGCAATGATCATTACATAGGCATCACTTCCAAGATTAGTAGACCGACACCTACCTGCATCTACTACTATTACAGCACAAATCGACCGCTATCCAGCATGCATCTAGTGTATTAAGTTCATGGAAAATGGAGTAATGCAATAAGAACGATAACATGATCTAGACAACATCCATTTATCTATTGCGGCAGATATGGATCCCATCTTTTTATCCTTAGTAGCAGCTATACATACGTGTCGGTTCCCTTTGTGGTACTGGGATCTAGCACCGTAAGATCGAACCCACTACCGGGCACCTCTTCCCATTGCAAGATAAATAGATCAAGTTGGCCAAACAAAACCCAAATTTCGGAGAAGAAATACGAGGCTATAAGAGATCAAAGAACTCAAATAACTTTCATGGATATAAAAAGATATAACTGATCATAAACTCGAAGTTCATCATATCCCAACAAACAGACCACCGAAAGACTTACATCATATGGATCTCCAAGAGACCATTGTATTGATAATCAAAAGAGAGAGAGAGGAAGCCATCTAGCTACTAAGTATGGACCCGAAGGTCTACAAAGAACTACTCACGAACATCGGAGAGGCACCAATGGAAGTGGTGAACCCCTCTGTGATGGTGTCTAGATTGGATCTCGTGGTTCTAGACTCTGCGGTGGCTGGATGAAAATTTCGTCGACTCCTCTAGGGTTTATGGAATATTGGGGTATTTATAGAGCAAAGATTCCGTCCAGGGGGAACTCGAGGTGGGCACAACCCACCAGGGTGCGCCTGGGCCTCCTGGCACGGCCGGGTGGGTTGTCCCCTCCTCGGGACTCCCACTAGGTGCAACCGGGGCCCTACATCTTCTTTCTGGTCCATAAAAAATCATCGTAAATTGGCGTGACATTTGGGCTCCGTCTGATATTGATTTCCTGTGATGTAAAAAACATGAAAAAAACATCAACTGGCACTTGGCATTATGTCAATGGGTTAGTACCAAAAATGATATAAAATGTCTATATAATGATTATAAAACATCCATGATTGATAATAAGACAACATGGAATAATCAAAAATTACAGATACGTTGGAGACGTATCACGTATCTATAATTTTTATTATTTCATGCTATTATATTATCCATCTTGGAGGTTTAATATGCATTATTATGCTACTCCCTCCGTTCACTTTTGTAAGGCGCGGAGCGAAATCATGTGCAACTCGCTCGGCCGCGCAAGAAAATGGTGTTTTCTATTCTTACCCCCATGTTGGCCATAGACACGGTAGCGAAAGATTCGTATCCCCTCCCTCACACGCTCACTCGCATCCCTCCCTCTCCGACGCATGCTCGCCCGCATCACCGACACCGCCTCTCCTCCAGCTTCTCCCTCACCCTCTTTCGCCCGCGCTGCCTCTTCCCGAGCTTCTCCCTCGCTCGCGTCATCAACGTCCTCTCCCTCGCGCGCATCACCGGCGCTCTACAGCACCAGCTCCATCATTAAAAATGCGATTTTCCCCCTCCGGCTCTCAGATCTGCAGTGGCGGTGCTCGATCTGCGGCGGGGACTGGTGCTGCCGGTTGCCTGCCCGGAGCTGCTGCTGGAGGTCGTCCGCCCGGATCTGCTGGTTTAGGCCACGCCCACATCGCCGTCACCCACCCGCTCCTCTTCCTCATCCTCGTCAGTTACTTCACTACCTCAGCATCAACAGCGGGGGTGCTGGGAGGGGGAGGGGTGGATGGGCCATTCCTCGAGCAGTACAACCATCACAGAGCAGAGCAGGAAGCTCGTCTCCGAGGTGAGGATATACCGCGGCCGCTTCAGTTAAAAGCATCGGGTTCATCCTCTGTCGTCTGTATTCTGCTCTTCTCACCTCACCTTCAGTTTTATGCATCTGGTCATGGATATGCTTCAGAGCATCAGATTCACAAGCATGATGGATGGAGGGATCTCTCAATTGTTGCGGCTCCTTGTTCTATAGCAAAAGTGCATGTCGGTCTCCCACACACGCATAGCATGCACTGATTGACACCTCAGTAATCAAATGCAGGGGAGTAGCTAGCTTTGCTTGTGTGTGTGTGTACTAAGACGAGTCAGTTATCAAATTAAGTGCCTTCTGAAAGCAACAAATATGATGATGGTACAATACAAACTTGTAAGTCATATCAAACTTTGCTTCCGCAAAAAGGAAAAACAATGTTGCCTCTGTTTTGGAGAAGAAAAAGTGAAGGAGAAAGATTGTGTGTGTGTGGATGAAAATCAAGCAGAGACAAATAATGTCCAGGCCATTTTAGTGTTCACCACTTGATCCTATCCACCTAATTTGCCTTACAGCTTAACAAATGTGGTGCAGATGTGGTGGAGTATATCTTCTTGAATGGGTATGGACTGGCCAAAGTTCAGGTAATCTACTTACTGCAGATGGAGTAGTTGCCCCCTCTATTTACTCAACTAAAAGAAATACTCCATAATTTAAATATCCTGTGCCAAATATGCGATCTCAACTGAAAGAGATGATCTACATGAATTTTTCTAGAGTAGTTCGTCAAAAGTACATTGAATCTTAAAAATCCAGTTAAGCAAGCATGATACTCCTATATTTGGAGTAAAAATTCAGTTAAATATTTAGTAAAGAGCTTGGCATCTCTGTTTGCATCTCTTTGCATCTCAGTTTGCATCTAGGAGTACATGCGGAACTTCCTATGAGTGTATATTCTTTGCTGCAGAGAATATATACTCCTATCAAACAAGTACAGAATATACTCCTAGTTGGAGTGTTTTGCAACTTGCTAGGAGTAGTGGAGTATAAATCTATCTATAACAAGTGATTTAGTTCTCTACTTTTCCAACCATAAATACTGGAGTATATATTCCAATATATAGGAAGTACTCCAAGTATAAGCTGGAGTATATAGCAATATATAACACAATATAGTCTGTGGCAACAATAAATATAGACTCCAAGTTCACACATAAACACATACTCCTTTGCTTGTAAACACGGAATACACAAGCACTCAAACAAACTGGAGTAGAATACACAACAAGTACACACAGAATACACAACAAACTGGAGTAGGATCAGCGTCCAAGCATCTCTAGTGCCATTGCATACACTTCAGGAGGAACAGAGATCATGCGCGGTAGCAGTTGTAGCCTTTCTAGCCTATCATTGTTCATGTGCGGGATTTTGTATTTATTGGCTCCACCATTCTTCATTACTTTGTTAAGTTTTGAAACTTCATATCCATCAAACTCCTCTTGAACACCTTTAATTAGCTCTGGAATAGTTTTCGCACTTTTGCAGTCTGTTAGCGACTAAATTGAGCTGAAGAACCCAAGGTCCGGGGCGTTCATGTCCAGAGAATTTGGAGGCTGATACATTATTCTAATGTCCTGGCCACTTTCATCCAGAACTTCTGTGAATGCTTGATCATTAGGTAGTATATGTGTTCTCGCCTTATCTTACTGGATAAAAATGGGTTTTTCATCATCATCTCCAGGCCACAATGCTTGAATCGCTGGCACAACCTTCTGTATAATGTACTCTCTCATCACATCCCTCGTCACTATGACAGGTTTAGTTTCGAATGTCCATTTTTCCCTGTTCTTGCTTCTTTTTGTTGCTGCAGCGACTCTCACGAATGGCCATACCCCAATTTTTTCGGAGAATGTCATGTTCCCATCTTCATCAAACCAAGATCTTGCCACCACTATGAGAAACATCACTTTTCCTATAGAGTTTTTGACAGGTGTTTCTGGGTCCTCTTCGTCAGGCAGCAGACAGTTGTTCCTTTTTTTCTTGGTTATCGAGAACCATTTCTCGTTTAATTGACAAATATAATGCATAATACTCCTGAAACTTGGGCTTACATCTCCTAATGTTGCCTCATCTAGCATAGAGAGGCAAAAATCCACCCTATCTCTCTTATTTTTCTCTGTCACTACCGACTTTACCCTGTTGGAGTGTCTCTTTATCTTATTCAACTTGAACTTCGTGTATAGTGTAGTACGGCTTACACCCAGTGCCTTGGCTAGAGATCGAATAGTTGACCTCTTGTTTAAGGGAATTGTCGGAATGAGAGATAGGATATCATCATAAGATTTCCTTCCACAATTTTCCTTTCTTCTGTTTGAAACATCCACCTCCTGACCAAGGCCTTTCTGTTTCATTGCTGTCTCCCATATTCTTTGAATAACTCGAACATGTGCTCCAAATATTGCAGCCACGTCCTTCTTATCAGTTCTCTTGAACTTGCCTCCTCTACTCTTATGGAGGGTTTCCTAGGACATGTAAGCGGCATATCACTCTGCATCAGTGAGCCAATTCCTTTGCCTTTGTACTTCTACAATAGCAATAGAATAATTAAATTAATTGTTGCAAGAATATTACAAATTGATTGCTGGAAATGTAAACAAGAGGTCAACAATAGCAACAACAATTCCATAGGATAGGAGTATTGCTTGCTTTGCTTGTTGTAAATATAAACATAAATGTTGCTTGCTGAAAATATAAATGTAAACTAACACTACTAGGGAAAAGGCTAGCAGCAGCGCGGGTTTTAGATGTATCGATGGCGGGTACCAGCGCTACTATCTGGCGCTACAGCTAACTCATAGCAGTAGCGCGTGCATACCAGCTACTGCTACACAAATGTAGCAGCAGCGCTGTTATGGGAAGCTTCGCTATCGCTAGTAGCGCTAAGCGCTCTTTGGCAGACAGCCATCGCTATTGAGGCGCTGCTGCGAACTTTTGTACACTCGCTACTGCTAATTTAAGTAGTTTTTTTTGGCATACTTGTTTTGTATTTGAACCGGCTTTGTAGAAGAATCTTTAGCTCATAGAAATGTCATCATGATACACATACAAATGCCTGCGAGACCACAAATGTAATCATAGCATGTACATACAAATAGTCTCTTCATAATCATCATCCAACACAAAGTGATATCTTGTCATCATCTCGAAAATAGCAATACATGCAAGTCTCGAATACTTGCAACTACAACAACGTCATCCATCTAAACAAAGGTATACGCAAGAAGTGCTATCACTATGAGTGAGAGCGGAACCATGCAAGACATGAGGTGGCGATTCTGAGTCCTCTCTCGCTAGCGTGAACCTCAAGTAACTAGCTTGTCCTTCTTGTCTGCTTTTGAAGCCTTTATGGCTGGCGCCGTGAACCCATTCACTTGCGCCGACACTCATGCTACTCGTTGTACACCCGGAACCTTCCCTTTGTACACGACATAGCATTTCCATCTCGCCATCAAGAAACTAGGTACCGTTAGAGATGCATGTTCATGAAGAGGATGTACAATCATATATATGCAACAAAATATACTAGAGCAACACCAAAAAAGAAAGGTTAGCAACTAGATGCAACATATACAGACGCAAATTAATTAACTAGAGGTGCGCAGGTCATCGTGCATAAAGTAACAAAGTAGCGTTACGCAAGTTCGGCAGGACCATGGACATCACAAAGTTTCATCGCTACAAAAGTATACAAGTTCAACCGACACATATCATCATCATCGGCATCATAAATCACTAGAAGTTCCATCCTTCCATATCATCGAGGACGAACCCTAGCTGCTTGAGCGGCGTGAGGTCTAGGCGTTGCATGCCTATGCGAGTTCGGACGTCATTTCGCGATATAGGGCCGTGGTGGAACATCCCTTCTCATCGGCGACTTCTTTCATGATGATCGTCGTAATGTCGCTTTGGATGCGAAAGAAGTCATCTCTAAGTTTATAATTCACTTCTCCATGAGATTCTAGCCACTTGTGGATATGATCATCATTTCATTGTTAATCTGAAGCTTTGGTGATCCGTGTTGAACTGAATCATGAGATGGATGATGTAGAATCCATCCTTCTTGCTTGGTTTTGGGACATGGATGCAGGAGAACTTAGTTTTATGCGCGAAACCCATCTTATTGTTCCTTTGTTTCCTGATATGCACGTGGCCACCTCTAAAGCTGAAGCCTTGGAGAGCATCATCTAGAAAATTCATTATGTGGGTGTAGTCCTTTTTCTCGTAGTCTCTGGAAGGGTCAAAATACACGGCGTGGGAGACTTGCGGGTAAAGAACGATAAGGACGGCGCGCCCGTTGCTGCGGGGAAAAGACACCTCAAATTATTCCCCATATGAGAGAGAAGGAATGATTGAAATGTACGAAAGGGTTGTCCGGAACTGACTTACTTTGGAAGATAAGGCACGAGGACAATTTCCCGGTCCTTATTCTGTACCATGAAGTTTTGGAGGTACTCCCTAGCAGTTTCACGCTCAAAGTCGCCAAGACTCAAGAAAGGCTCGTGCATGTAGTACGGATCCGCCACACAGATTTGCGAGACTTCTTCACTCTTCATGACGGAGCTCATATGTAGCGCAAAAAGGCGGACGATAGTAAAATCAAGCCGCCTTGTTAGAAACATCTCAAAGATATGGTCAAACCGCAGGAAGAACACCTCCGCGGGCCGTGTGTCGACGTAGCACTTCCCCTCAGGCACACGAGCCGCGTATGTCGGATATCCTGGATCCTTTGAGGCTAGTAGGCTTTTCTCAGTCGATAGCACATGGTCGTGCAGTCTCCTGAGATCCCGTGATAGTGCCTCCAGCGGTTTTGGCGGTAGCATCGGCTCGCCCGTGAGATGGAACATGACCGCACCTTTCACGGGTACACGCTCTTCAGAATGCATCGTCTGGCTGCTGTGTGCTCTGGCTTGTTTGGAGGCGATTACCTTCCCTATCTCTTCCTCTCCTTTTCTTGGGCACACCTTCCAGACCCTTCCTTAACCCCTGCCCAAGTGTTCCCGGGCTAAATCTTTATCGACCCTCGTGCCCGGCTAGTTGAGCTTGTGTTGGGCGGCATCTTGAGCGTGTCTGTGAGGATTTCATGAAGAGAGACTTTTGCAATCCATGGTGCGGCCCTGCCCGCATATCATCCATATCCTCATTAGCAAGTCTGATAGCCCGATTCGTCATATGGTTGACTCATCATATCTATGTCACATCATACAGCGTTTGTATTGAGGTAATCCATAGGGTCGACCTCCGTCTCATCATCCATTCTCTGTTCTCTACAGAGAAATTACATCAGCCAAGACTATTGCACCCCCTTCATCATGTCGTCCGCCGCTCTCACCCGACACTACTACAGGAGCTGGTAATTGCGTAGGTGGGGTGGTGGTCTCCGCACATGCTTGTTGATGTGTGGTAGTTATTGGTGTGCTCTCCGCACATGCTCCCCGCCGGTACCTTCCCCGCCGGTACCTTCCCCACCGGTCTCGGCGCCGCCATCGGTGCCGGCGCCGTCGGTGTTGATGTCGGCATCAGTACCATCATCGAGGCCGACCTGCAAACCTTGCTTAGCAGTCAAATAGTCGAGGTACTCTTGTTCACCCTCATAATCCTTCTCGTCTGCATCTTGGTCAGAAGGCCCAGTTTCTTCGTTGTTCGACATGTTTCCTATGATTAAGTGGCCTCATTTATTTCTAAAAGTATGAATAAATGAGAAATGACATAAAAAGAAATCTATGTGCCAGCACTCGATATGCCAACTATGTAGCACAAATCATGCCTTTATTCACGGGAAATTTCGGCATGACCTTTGCTAAAAATGGACATATCGGCGCTGAAATTCACCGAAACGGAAATGAATCAACATTCCGGCGTAACATAGGCCACTCGGATCATTTTCCAAACATGACATGTCCAAAACATGACATATGCACATATCACATGTCCAGTTCAAATTTCCATATAAATTCAGCTAATTTTGAAACCTAGCTAAATTCATAACTAAATAGATAACCTAATTAATTAACATGAAGAACCCTAGCAGAGAGGGGGGGTTCAGAGAGTGCAGGCGAGGAGGCAGGCCCAACAACGGCCGGCAGGGGAGAGGAGGAGGCGAGGGCCGACGGGTCGGGGCGAGCCTTGAGGTCGGGACGAGCGCCGGGCGCCGAGTCGGGGCGAGCGGCTGGGTCGGGCGAGCGGCGTGGTCGAGGCTAGCGCCGGCCGGAGTCGGGTCGAGGCCGACGACGAAGCGGCCTTGAGGCTAAGCGCCGCCGCCCGTCGGTCGAAGCGGCCGGGCAGGTCGGGCGCGGCGGGCGCGGGGAGAGAGTGGGGATTTGGGGGAAATGGCGGGATGAAGCTGGGCGAGTGAGAATTTTGGGTTAAGTGGGCGTAGCGATGGCGTTATGTCAAAACGCGCTGCTACTAAATTCTGTAGCTGCAGCGGTTTTGGAGAAACGCGCTACTATTATGATGCGTAGCTGCAGCGGTTTATGAGAAACTCGCTACTACTATGATGCGTAGCTGCAGCGGTTTATTAGAAAGACGCTACTACTAAGATCTAGCTGCAGCGGTTTTGTAGAAACGCTCTGCTACTGCCGTCGCTACTGCCAGTTTTCCTTTTTCTTTTCCTTTATTTTATCCCACTTTTATTTCCCGAGGGCAGTGAACGAAGGGAGGGCGATATATATTGCATCATTTGACGGTTAAATATGTATGCAAAATGGGAACATATATATTACACATCATTGGACCCATGCATAATAATGGCTAAGTGTGTATACAAAATAGGAACATATATATATTACACATCATTGGACCCATAACATACGTTTCCTCAGTGCTAACGTTTTCGTTTTTGAGTCAGCTTCTTTCCCTTCTTGTTCGTCGAAGAATAATTGAGCCCTTCATTGTGACTTTGCCTTTTCCATGGAGTACGATTTTTCTTAGGTAATGTAGTATTGATTCTTCTTTTGACGTATACTTCATCATCATCGTCATCTTCCCTCATTGGGTTGCCGTCGATCATAGTCTTCCTCGTTGGCGACTCCATCCATTCCAATGATGTTCCTTTTGCCTCTCCTCGGGACAACACGGCTGGGATTGCGGGTCGATTATGAAGAAGCATTGTGTCATGTGCTTAGCGTGTACCCATGGCTCGTTTTTTGCGATAGCGTTCACGGTGGCGCTCTTGGCGTCGGGTATAGTCATGGTAGTGAACATCCGGCTTTCTCTTCGACATTCTTAGCCCATCGACACGGAACATCGTCGTGTTGTGCAGTCGAGTAGTCAAGCTCCCAGATCTCCTCGACCCTTCCATAAAATCGTTCGGTTGTGCCGTTGTCGCTGCGGTCATGCATTCCATCGTCACCCCGAGTTACGATCATCACTGTCCATATCTTTTGCCTCCGTGTAGAACGTGTATCCGTTGATATCATATGCACGATAGGTTACGAGGTTGGGCGAGGGCCATGTGCTAAAGCGTATATGAGCAATCCATCCTTAGAGCCCTCCTCCGGAGATTAGCAATAATATGCTCTTTGAACCAATGCAGGAAAGTGGAGTTGTGCTCTAGTAACTAACCGGCGTCCGTCCCGCATACCCCCGGTCACGATACTTCTTTGCGATAATTTCTTTGTGCGATGCCACGAAAGGATCTACCTCGTCTAGGTGTTGTAGCACTACCAAGTTTGCTCACAAAGTCGCTGCGTCGATCTGAGTATGCCACGTGCAGTTCCTGCGACCGTTGCGTGACCATCTCCTTGAGCCTCCCATCGTGCTTGTTAGCGGCAAACCAACACTAACACCGGCGGCTGGTCTGCGCCATATAGAAAATTCTCACGAAAGAGATGCACTCTTGTGCCAAATAGCCCTGGCGATGCTTCCATCCGGACGGGACATATTCTGAACAAATCCTTTGATGATCCCATTCATCCTCTCAAACGGCATCATGTTGTGCAGGAATGACGGCCCCAGGTCTATTATGTCATCCACAATATGGACACACAGATGCACCATCACGTCGAAGAACGCGGGCAGGAAGTACATCTCAAGCTCATTCAGTATCACAACGATCTCTTCCTGTAGCCTTTGGAGCTGCTTCACACTGATCGACTTTCGAGAGATGACGTCGAAAAAGTTGCAGAGACCAATAAGCGTGTCACGGACATGCTTGTCCATTATCCCTCTAAGGGCAACAGGTAGTATCTGCGTCATCATCACATGACAGTCATGAGACTTCATCATGCTGAACCTTTTCTTGTCCGTGTCTAGATATCTGCTTATCTTGCCACAGTAACCGGAACTAACTTTCACTCCGGTAAGGCACTTAAAGAATTGATTGATCTCAGCCTGACTTAAGGTGAAGCAAGAGGGGGGGCAATAATCCTCTTTCTTTAATTTCTTGCCCTTCTTCTCCCGTGCCTCTGTCTTTATCTCTGTCTCGTCTGACATTTTACGGGGCGGCATGTGCAGATCTTCCCTGATTTTCAAATCTTGCAAGTCTTTTCTTGCCTTCGGCCCATCGTTGGTCTTATCCGGCATGTTCATCAGTGTTGCGAGCAAGCTCTCAAGGACATTCTTACAGATATGCATTTGATCAAGGCAATGAGGTGTATCGAGTTTGTGCCAGTACTCCAAGTCCTAGAACACAGACCTCGTCTTCCATACCTTCAGCAGCGGCTCCGGCGCCTTTCTCATCGTCTTTCCTGGCGCGGGGCACTCCTTCCAGTTTTTCAACAGCTCATCGATTTCGGCACCGCTCCGCTTACATGGAGGTCCTCGATGCTCAGCGTGACCATTGAATAGATCTCCACGGTTTCTCCATGGGTCGTCCTGTTCAAGCCATCTTTGAAGCCCCATGTACACGATTTTCCCAGACCCGCCATCTTTCCTTGACGTTAGCTGCTGAGACGTTGTATCATCCATGCACCGCGTGCATCCGCAATATCCATGGCACACCTGACCTGCCACATATCCGTAATCGAGAACGTGTATCTAACGTGTGGCAGATCAAGAGGGCACACGATCTTCTTGGCCTCATCAACACTAGTAGGACATAGATTACCCGCGGGAAGAACATCCTTTAGGTACTTGAGATGCTCATCGAGGCTAGTGTCGGTCCATTTGTTTTTAGCCTTCGTGTTCAGGAGTTGGAGCGTGAAACTCAACCGGGTCACCTCAGGATTGCAACCATCATACAATGGAGTGTTCGAGTCTACCACCAGTTGCTCCAGCTTAGCCTCCTCTCTAGAAGCCGCTCTCTCAGTACTCGTCTCCTTGCAAAGCAATGCTTGAACATGAGGGTCCCGCACAATTGAACTTAGTACCGACGAACTCTGCTGCGTGGAGTCCATGTCGTTCTCTCCGCCGCCATGTCCGGCCCCTTCTCCTCCGCCATGTCCGGCCCCTTCTCCGCCGCCATGTCCGGCCTCTTCCCCGCCGCCATTATCGATCATCTCTTCGTCTTGCCCCGTGTCATCATTGCCTGCCCCGTCGGCATCCTCATCAACATTGTCATCCTCATCTTCAATTATCCACCGAGTATAGCCATCCATGAAACCAGTCATGAGCAGGTGCGCTTCGACACGACCATCGTCATGGGGGTCGAGCCAAACTATTCCTTTGCATTTTCGACACGGACATAAAACCTCTGTCCGGTTATTTTCTTTCATGTCTTGCACCGCCGACCGCAACCACCTGTCCACCATCGTTCCACTGACCATCGTCAACTCTGCACGGTAATAATAAAAAAATTGATTGTAAATGCATGCATGCATCAAAGTCATAAAAAAATTTGGCATGACCTTCCCTAAAAATAGGACATATATGGATCTAGAGTTTGCGGAATTAGCGAAACGAAATAAATCGACATTTCGCAAAACATAGGCCACTCAAAAGCACAATTTGGCGGCGTCAACTCATGCCACACACACAATTTCCACAAACATATCACACACACATAAACACATTTCCATTTTGCAAAAGCATGAAATTTTCATCACCTCTATCTTGATGTCCGGAGATGATGTTGTAGGGAGATCAAAAGTGCACAAAGCTCTTCTTGACAAAGATAGATCTAGTTAGGGGGCAAATAGGTCACTTAACTAAATCCTACATCTACCTAGCTACCTAATTTGGAAGGAGACAACTTCAACTAGTGGAGGGGGAAGGAAAAAGAGAAAGGAGATGCATTAATGGAGGTGGTGTAGTTATGTAGGAGTAATGAAGAGAGAGAAGGTGGATAGAGAAGAGAGAGAGTAATGGGGGAGAAGTATTGAGAAGAAGAAGAGTGAGAGTGGCAGCATGTGGTGGAGGGAAGAGAGGAGAGGGGGAGGTAGGGGGAAGGGAAAAGAGGCGGGGAGGGAGGGACGGGTGGGGAAAGGTGTTGGGTTGGTGGGGTTAGCGATGGCGGGAGAGAAAACGCGCTGCTGCTAAGTACTTAGCAGCAGCGCTTTTGTAAGGCGCTACTGCTAACTGGGACAAAAAATTGTGGCAATTTGAAACTTACCAGCAGCGATCTCGAGGAAAGCGCGCTACTACTACCTACTTAGCAGTAGCGCTGTTTTTGCGACCGCGCTACTGCTACTTAGAGTTAGGGGAACACCGCCGGTCGATATTTGTAGCAGCGCGTTTCTTGTCGAGCGCGCTACTGCTAAATACTTATCAGCAGCGAGTTTACGTAACACGCGCTACAACTACTTAGCAGCAGCGCTCTATTTTGAACCGCGCTGCTGCTAAGATTCTGTGTATAGGCTTTTCCCTAGTAGTGTAAATTTATAAATATAAACTAAACTTTATACTCCGTGATTGACCTCTGTTGCAAGCAAGCAAGCAAATTATACTCCATGATTTGTTTTTTGCATTAATTTTTCTTTTTAATTTGGAGTAGTATGAAAATATTTTGAGGTACACTGATGTTCTTGCAGCAATTTCTTTGCCGTTCGTAGCTGAGTATATGTTTATTTACACACACATACATGCTGTCAGAGTATATGTTGTTTGAGGTACACCAAGGATCTTGTGGAGTTTGTTAAGTTTCCCAATAAGCAAATGAGACAAAAATTGATATACCCCTACAATGTCCAGGAGATCTCTGTTGCTTGTTGAAAATGTAAATGTTGCTTGCTGAAACTAATGTTACTCCATAAAGAAGGAAAGAAAGTTAACAATAAATTTGATTACTCCACAAAAATGTTAATTACTCCATTCTAGTGGAGTAATCTTTTTCAGCCTTCCACAGAGAAGATTGTGATATCCATCTGTTACTTCCGAGGCATAATTTGATGCAAAATTACAAGAAGTTATTCTTAAATTTTAACCAACATTGTGGCCTTCTTCTTTGGGTTCTTCGTTTCCTTCTTCAGGTGGAGTGAAATTGAGATCTGGGACTACCATGCTTGCAATTGGGCTGACGATCTGCTGCTGTCGATGTTGAGGATCTGCTTCTACATTGTTGTTGAAGATCTGCTGATGTCGCTGGTGAGGAGCTGGACCATCAAGGTGCTGGGCCGGCTGTCAGCGAGAAGCCAACAAGGATCACCGAGCCTGGAGGTTGTGGAGTACGCAGATCCTGGGCAAGGAGCAGCGAGGTGCTGGGCGAGAAGTTAGGTCGGCTTCCGAGCTCAACTTCTCCTGGCCTTCTCCCCTCGCTCAGGGCTAGCTGTAGTTTGCCGATGACACGGGGAAGAAGGGAGGCAGTGCTCGCGAGGTGCTGCTGGGGCTGGTGGCTGGCAGCCGGCAAGGTGTGATCCTGGGGCCAGCGGTGACCAGGAATCTGGGCGGTGATGAGGAGGAGATCCTAGGCAGCGATGAGCAGGAGATCCTGGGTGGAGAAGTCGGGCGCCAGGTTAGTAGCAAGGAGATTGTGGGCGCGAGGTGGGCAGCGACGCGCTGGGAGAGGAGAAGCTGGGCACGAGGCGGGCGACGACGCGCTGGGCAAGGCAATTCCAATTTATTTTTTTTGAATTTCAAATTGATCGATTGGAAGGTGTATAGTTGTCCATTGCCGATTTTTTGGGGCTGTCGGAAATTTTCTTCCGCGCCTTACAAAAGAGAACGGATGGAGTATTTTATATCATTTTGGGACTAACCTATTAACCTAGTGCCCCGTGCTAGTTGATGTTTTTTCCTTATTTTTGCTTTTACAGAAAATCAATACCAAACGGAGGCCAGAAGGGCCACAAGATAACGACAAGCTCAGGGGGCACGCCCTCCAAGCATGTGGGCCCATCATGACTCCTCTAACCCTAATCTTTCTTCTATAAATATCCAAATATTCCCCACAAATACTTTTTCGCCGCCTCAACCTTATTTCACATGAGATCCCATCTTGAGCTTTTCATGTACTCCGTCGGAGGAGGATTCGATCACGGAGGGCATGTATATTAACCTTGTTGCACTTTTGATGATGTGTGAGTAGTTTACCACGGACCTATGGGTCCATAGCTAGTAGTTAGATGGATTCTTCTCTCTCATTGATCTTCAATGCAATGTTTTCGTCGATGCTCTTGGAGATATATTCGTTGTTTATAAGCAAAGCCGGATGAAAAACCATACAGTAATTGAGAAAACACAAGAAATGCAAGTACAGAGTACAAGAGGGTGCAAGGATCAATCACGAAAACGTAGCGGTGGTTAGGGGATGCAACACCGGTTAAGTTATAGGCATATACATGGCTCACAGAAACAGCGAGGTGAGCCCGGTGATCGCCGGAAGGAAACAACAATGACGTGGCGGACGGGTGCCACCATAGGCTAGGTTTAGTTCCGGTTGTGTTTTGTTAATGAAATATGTCAAAATTGTAATGAATGCCCTTCAGTTTATATGAAAATCATCCGGTTTGCACGCTTTCGAATGTATGCGGCTAGCCTTAGATGACCGGCTCTTGTATCAGTGTCCCGGGCCTGAAGAACCAGTCCGCAAATGGACACAGTGTCTGCTTTTTTTGGAAGATCCAGCATCGCTGGCATCTATCTATTATATATATATTACAGAAGTCAAACAAGCCACCGCGTTCATCCACATAGATTAAATTATCTTGACCATCAATTTTATATATTGACGGTTAAGATTTAATACATGTAGCGTTACATACAAATATAGGTGTGTCCAAACAGTTTGGAATGACACGTACAGATAATTCAGCACAACTTTCGTGCAAGTCATATGTTTTTCTATTATAAAAATATCTCCTAAACAATTGAGAGTATACGTTCACTGGGACGTAAACCAACGCTGCTAGCTGCCATAAAAGAGCACGACTCCTAAACAACTAAAAAAGGAACTGACAACCATAAAGAGTCCAAGCGCCACTCCGAAAAACAAGAGTCCAATCAGAACTTCCGTCCAAGTCATATTTTTTTATTGAAAAACTCTGTCCTGGAGAATTAGAAGTGAACATGTGTTAGTTGCCAAAAAAGAAAAAGAAGAAGTGAGCGTGTGTTGGGGATTTTAAAGCAAGGCAGCCCGCTCCCGTAAAAACAGCATGACTACCCAACAGCTAAAATAGGTACGGCTTCCAACTATAACAAGTCAACAGTGCCCCACAAAAAAACAAGAATGTTCTTTTTTCTTTCCTTTTTTCTGCTTTTGAGGGTAAAAGCATCAGATCACAATACTACATTTAGTGACTTCATTTATGATCTCAGCCAAAAAATAGGATATTATTTTATGAAAGTATTCAATCTGGACGGCTACATTAGTGCTTCACGTGGGATAACAAACTTTCTCTAAGTCTCAAAAAAAAAAACTTTGTCTACTCATGGGCAATAACAAGCTTTCTGTACCCAGATAAATAAAAGTGCATGTTTATGTACATAGCATAGAGTTCCGGGCAAACTAATTCTCAATATACTTTTGTTTAATAATGAAATATTTTCTACAATAGGATGCTAGCAGCAACAAAATTTGTATGGACAGCTGATATTCAAAATATGGGAACATCTAAATAAGAGCCAAAATTAATATTCTTATTTCAAAACTATAAATAATTATGTGATGTTCTATAGCCAGAAAGACACGTCATGAGGCATATCCACGGGAGCCAAGTATATCATGTTGATTCGGAGTGTTGACCTCATGAAGATATGGTATTAAGGAGCTGCTGGGGCAGATGACTAGGGAATAGAGAGAACATAAAAAATACTAGAAAATACATTGGTCCACATGGGCTAAATAATTCTTGATGTTTATTATATGATGGGTCCTAATTTCGATAATTGAGATTAAAAACTGGAAAAGTTATATGTCTATTAGTAGCCAAATCAGCTATGATGGAAATCAATCTGAAGCAATTCGTATTGCATGAAGTGCATGCAATACCATAATTGCAGATACCACCCGGTAACCAATTAATCATTCTAATCGGTTTTATATAGATTATGAGAATCAATCTTATTTGATAGCCATAAAATAATATCTGAAGATGGTTTTCCCCGCAAGCAAGAATGCAAAAGAAAAAGTTACTTATATGGTATCTTGCGATTTTTTCATACGACAAAAAGACACTACTAACTGAAAGGCAGATGTGGTAGTAAATATTTAGTAGAGGCTCAATAGAAATATAAGTATGATTTTGATATGGATATTAAAATAGTAGTGCCATGAACAGAAGCCTAAAAATATTTTTTTTATCAAGCTAAGTAACACGTCTCCTTGGAATTCAATTTTTGTAGAACTTCCCTAAGGACAATGTATATGTGAATATAGTCTAACACAAATAAGCATTGCAGGAAACGTTATTGACAAAAAACTACGTACAACAATATGTAATAAATTTACGGCCACAAATGCACGAGCCACCACACCGGTAATGTTGAGTCCCATGGAGGACGAAAACCCATGATAGGATGTAAGACATTCATATTTTTATTTATTCCAATGTTGGAGTTTATTTATATATTGAAAGTACCAAAAAAGACTTATGCCTCCTTTTATGTCATTGCAAGTGGACGATGAATGTAAAATAGACCGACAGCGAGAATAATGTGTATTGCGTATCTTTCTAATATTAGCTGCTAATATATTCATGATATTTTGATTGTCAATGAAAATAGTGTCCATTTATCATTTATTTACTTAATGTACCAACATCCTATATGGCATATTCATATGAAAGTAATGAACAAATTAGTTACAAGTTAAAAATCTAGCCGTGCGAATGCGCGGGTCACTCTGCTAGTTTCATTGATAATAGCAGGAAGCGGCGGAAAACAACAAGATGGTGAAGGTCCTAGGACCAGATCCGGAGATCGAAGAAAGAGAAAAGAAAATAATAAAACAACAACAGCTGAGGGAGTCCTGGATTAGGGGGTGTCCGGATAGCCGAACTATCACCTTTGGCCGGACTCCTGGACTATGAAGATACAAGATTGAAGACTTCGTCCCGTGTCCGGATGGGACTTTCCTTGGCATGGAAGGCAAGCTTGGCGACGCGGATATGTAGATCTCCTACCATTGTAATCGACTCTGTGTAACCCTAACCCTCTTCGGTGCCTATATAAACCGGAGGGTTTTTAGTCCGTAGGACGAACAACAATCATACCATAGGCTAGCTTCTAGGTTTAGCCTCTCCGATCTCGTGGTAGATGTACTCTTGTACTACCCATATCATCAATATTAATCAAGCAGGAGTAGCGTTTTACGTCCATCGAGAGGGCCCGAACCTGGGTAAAAACATCGTATCCCTTGTCTCCTGTTACCATCCGCCTAGACGCACAGTTCGGGACCCCCTACCCGAGATCCGGCGGTTTTGACACCGACATTGGTGCTTCCATTGAGAGTTCCTCTGTGTCGTCATCTTTACGCCCGATGGCTCCTCCGATCATCAACAACGATGCAGTCCAGGGTGAGACTTTTCTCCCCAGACAGATCTTCGTATTCGGTGGCTTTGCACTACGGGCCAATTCGCTTGACCATCTGGAGCAGATTGAAAGCTACGCCCCTGGCCATCGGGTCAAATTTGGAAGTTTGAACTACATGGCTGACACCCGCGGAGACTTGATCTTCAACGGGTTCGAGCCGCAGCCAAGCACGCCGCACTGTCACTGTCGGTGTCAAAACCGACGGATCTCGGGTAGGGGGTCCCGAACTGTGCGTCTAGGCGGATGGTAACAGGAGACAAGGGACACGATGTTTTTACCCAGGTTCGGGCCCTCTCGATGGAGGTAAAACCCTACTCCTGCTTGATTGATATTGATGATATGGGTAGTACAAGAGTGGATCTACCACGAGATAAAGGAGGCTAAACCCTAGAAGCTAGCCTATGGTATGATTGTTGTAATGGTTGTTGTGTCCTACGGACTAAAACCCTCCGGTTTCTATAGACACCGGAGAGGGCTAGAGTTACACAGAGTCGTTTACAATGGTTGGAGATCTACATATCCGTATCGCCAAGCTTGCCTTCCACGCCAAGGAAAGTCCCATTCGGACATGGGACGGAGTCTTCAATCTTGTATCTTCGTAGTCTTGGAGTCCGGCGGACGATGATAGTCTAGCTGTCCGGACACCCCCTAGTCCAGGACTCCCTTAGTAGCCCCTGAACCTGGCTTCAATAACGATGAGTCCGGTGCGCATAATGTTCGGCATTGCAAGGCAGGTTCCTCCTCCGAATAATTCATAGAAGATTGTGAACACCAGGATAGTGTCCGGCTCTGCAAAATAAATTCCACATTCCACCGTAGAGAGAATATTATGTACACAAGTTCAATCTGCTGACGTGTCTTGTAGCATGAAGTCACGCCACTACCAAGCCTTTACTTGAATCGTTTTTTATTATACCACCTCAGCGCGTTTAGCGAAGCGGTTTCCTTGGCACGTCTTGTCGAAGCAGAGATCGTGTTCCCCTTATTCCGGGATTCTCATCAATACGGACGTGGGTAACCCAACCGCGCCCGTCGCCACGCCTCCTCTATCGAAGGCGAGCCCCGAACGGTCACGGAGACGGCTCTTGGTATTCTGCCTCTTTATAATAGGGCAAAGGCTCGTTTCCTTTCTTCAATCATCCATCGAATCTCCTCCTTGCCCAGAGTTCCAACACCCAGAGCCCCAGATTCGAGTGCCTCGGACCTTCAACAATGTCCGGCTCCGACCTTCAAGGCCGGTGGATGCTCTCCTCCGTCACGGAGGAGGACGTGCTAAAGCTGCGAGAAGCCAAGTACCTGTCTTACGAGATTTCGCACAGGTTGCCCGCCGAAGGGCAGGCCATCCCCACCCCCGAGCCCGGCGAGTACGTCGTCTTTGTGTCTCACCTCTGTCGGGGTTTAGGCTTCCCGATGGATCCGTTTGTGAGTGGGCTCATTTTTTATTATGGGTTGGAATTCCATGACTTGGCTCCGGAGTCCATCCTCCATATTTCCGCATTTATTGTCGTCTGCGAAGCCTTCCTTCGCGTCACCCCCCACTTCGGCCTGTGGCTGAAGACCTTTAATGTGGAGCCGAAGATGATCGGGGGGCGTCAAGCAGAGTGCGGCGGGGCGGCCGTAAGTAGGAGGGCCGATGCCCCGTGGCCCGAGGGCACCTTCCAAGAGGAGCGTGGCTTGTGGGAACAGGAGTGGTTCTATATCACCGCTCCGAGGGGTAGCTGGCAGAAGCCGCCGCCCGTATTCCGCTCGGGACCTCCTCGACGCTTGATGTCGTGGGTCAACCGAGGGCTCAACTGGGGGCCGTCAAAAGACGTGCCCCTATTGCAGGGCCGGATTCGAGACCTCCAGGCGAGGGAGATCCATCTGGTCGTGGTAATGCAGGTTATGCTAATTAGGCGTCTCCTGCCCTGCAAACGTCGTCCTCTCCGGCTATGGGAGTTCAATCCGGAGGGACCACGGATTCTCCAACACTTCATGGGTACGACACCCGTGGAGATGTACAAGTTGTTCTTCGGATCACAAGCGGTGTGTCCGGAATTGACCGAGGATGCCGGCCTAAGCTGCAATCGCCCGGATACTCAAGTAAGTAGCTCAGTGTTCGGACATACCGTTTGTTTGCCTTTCTACAATTCGCCTTCTAACCCGTTATCCTTTAACAGGAGTGGATAGCGCAAGCAAAGCTGATACGGTGTCCGGCCCCCCGCCAAGAGACCGCGCCGGATCCCGTGCTAGTCAAGATGTTAAAGGTTGCGCCTTCAGAAGAAAGCGAAGGGGAAAGTAGAGGAGCTACTGCCTCGTCCAAGGAGGCTCTTGAAAGAGGGGGATCGAGAATCCCTCCCTCCAAGGGGAGAAGAGGACCGCATCTGGAGACCCGGAGGCCAAAGCCCCTAAGCGGAGAAAGAAATCTTCACCAGAGGGTCCTGCGTCCGGGGAGGTCCTGGCCGCACAGTCTTCTCTAAAGAATCAGCCCTCCAGCGAGCCGTGAGTAGAAAAGGGGAGTTCATGTCTGAAACATCCCTATTTGTGCTTCGAGGATAACGAAATTTTTACCTTGTAGTTCGGATCTGCGACCTTCTCAGATGAGCTCGTCTTCGGAGGATCTTCGTCCGGAGATGATAGAGAGCGAGACGCCTCTGTCTGCTGCGCCGTCGGATAGAGCGAGCGAGCTGAAGTGTAAATCCACGGAGGGTATCTCGAGCCAGCAGAGCCGAAGAGTTCAGCGCCGATTAGTGTTCGGCCGGGGGAGCTGAAGGATCTGCTTGAGAGGGCGTCCATCTCAGAAGATCACCGTGCAGTGATGAGTGCGGTGATTGGAAGGATTTCGTCCGCCGAAAGTGGATTGCATAATGCCGTCAGGAGTTTGCTGGCGGGGTTTGAGGTACGTAAAAATGACGCACCTTTTTAACAGTTTTGCACATGAAAGTGCGCCCTGTATAGATAGTAGCCCCTGAGACTCGGTAGGTTGTCGAAAGTGACAGCGTGCCGAGGTTCAAAATCGCAGGTATTAGTGTCGCCTTTCCTATGTAGGTGGCGGATAGTCCAGGGGCTGGCCGGACTGATGGAGTTGCTGAATTAATGCGGCAACTCGATGTTGCGGATGCAGACATCGCGCTAGTCAACAAGCGACTTGACGAGTCGCAAGGTAAGTTGTCTCTCCGCAGTCACCTCTTACAATATTTGTGCTTGACGCAAATGGTGCTGCTGCTGTGGAGAGCCTTCCGGCGGAACTTGCTCAAGCCAAGGAGCAAGCCCAAAGAAGTAATGCGGCTGCCTCGAGGGCGGCCGAGGAGTTAGAAGCCGAAAGGGCTGCACACTGCCGAAGCAGGGAAGAGATGGCCAAACTGGCCGTTAAATTGAAGGATGCTACCGACCGCAATGAGGCTCTTGAAAAGGAGCGCCTTTCGGAGCGATAAGACCTGGGAAGGCCACCGCCGAAGCCAAGGATGCCCGCTCTGCAATGCGGGCTATAAAGGAGGAGCTGCGTCAGGCCGGAGACATTGTGGCTGGCAAGCCTTTTCTGCTATGCCGCAGGTTTACGGATCCAAAGTATGCCCAGCTTGGCCAGCTGTGGGGTCCGGAGGATCCATATATGGACTTAGCGGCGAGTGCGGCGGATGCCGTTGTGCACTTCCGAAGTCAGAAGGATCACAAGACGGAAGAGCTGTTTTGGTCTCAATTCCATAGTCCGGATTGTTCACTTCCGCTGACCGATCGGTTGGCCGAGTGGGCTGAGCTGAATAGGTTGTCCGGACTTGCCATGACGGATATCATGACTCATGTCTGGCCGGAGAGGCCCAAGCCGAAGAGCTATTTTGGCTTGCTGTAGCAGTTTCTTGGGGCGGTGCCGCATATCAAGGCAATGAAGCGGTCGGCCTGCATAGAGGGTGCGCGGATGGCCCTCGCCCGTGTGAAGACACATTGGACAGAGATGGATGCCACCGTTGTTGCAACCCAGGGTTCGGACGAAAGCCGGCTACCCGCCGAGCACTATTTTGGGGAAGTTATGCGCGGTGCTCGTATAATAGAGTCGCAGTGCTCGAAAAATGTCACGTTCGAATGAACGTTTTATTTTGTAAAACAATGGTTATGATGTAATCGCTTGTTATACTTGTGCGCTCAAGTATTGAAATATCTCCTATGCGGCCGTTTATGTATACGTGTGTATAACCTGAAAGATGGCAGTCTTCGGCTTCAGCCCCCACGCACAAGGTGTGGGGGTGTTCGCAAAAAATAGCGCATTTTCACACTTAATCCGACGTCTCGGTCCTGTTAAGGAGGTGGTAGCGTAGCAAACGAGGCAACCGTACTATGATGCTTTATCACTTTCACTTTGCCATTGGAGTTCGAGGGTGGGACTACGATATAGCCCCTGGGGGCACCGCGCTCTCCGAATTCGGGGCGCGTGTGTGCCTGACCGGGAAACGGTCCTTCGTCAACGCGGAGGAATTCTAAACATTCTGGTGGTCGATCGAGTGGTTGACTAGTCTCTCGCTGTATCATGACAGTCAGTTTTCAGCTTTCTCTACTAAGGTGCTCGCCCAGCCGAACTGGGGCACAATCGCAGTAGTTCTCCTGGTGCCGCGTTAGCCGATGATACGGAACGTAAGGCAGCAAAACACAGGAGCCAGGCAAACCCAACATTTGATCAAAGACATGATTCGGAGCTGATGCATATAAGGCCTAACTCGAGACGCCGAACACTCCCTAAGGTGTTCGGTCTTTATAATAATGGGCAGAACAATGCCCTAAGCCCCTAGTGTCCAGGTACGGGCGAGGTCCTCTGACACGGCCGATGCCAAAACGTCAGTCTCCACTATGGTTATAATGAGAAACCAGGGGATTATAGCAACAAGAGACAGTAAAAAAGGTTTACGTAGGGTCTTAATCTGAAGAGAATCCTTGCGACGGGTCCCTACTGCACGTCTGCGCCTGTGTCTCCATTGTGCCGTTATCCTGGACGGGTATGCACGTTGTTCATCTGTAAAAAGGGAGGAACTTAGTTTGAAAAAGTGCGTGAAAAATATTAATAAATGAATAAAGCGGAGTCTATATTAGCTCATTATTATTTATATGCACAGCCCCTTATGAAGGGGCGTGCGGCTAGGGAGCCCCTATCTTATTTATGCCGGACTCGTCTAGCCGTGTCCGGGGTCTCTGAATGACACTCTTAATGAAATGATGCCACGTGGACCGGGCATTT
The DNA here is from genome assembly GCA_021437245.1 of Aegilops speltoides. Lineage (NCBI taxonomy): Eukaryota > Viridiplantae > Streptophyta > Magnoliopsida > Poales > Poaceae > Aegilops > Aegilops speltoides. The sequence goes on from CM038147.1 coordinate 37,209,231, forward strand.
TAAGTGTAAGAGACGCGTAATGTGGTGTGGCGTTAAAGCGGACAAAAGCTTCATGTCCCAATAGTGCTTGATAGCTACTTTTGAATGGGGCGATATGAAAGATTAGTTTTTCACGTCGGAAGTTGTTCGGTGACCCGAACACAACTGATAGTAATAAGGAGCCTGTGCACTTGGCGTAAGGGCCTGGCGTCACTCCTTTAAATGAAGTGCGGCTATGTCGTATTGTAGTGAGGTCTATCCCCAACTTGCGGATTGTGTTCGGATATAGCAGGTTGAAATCGCTGCCGCCGTCCATCAGGACCTGTGTAAATTGTAGTCCGTCGATTGTAGGATCCAATATTAGAGCAGTCCATCCTGCATTTCGAACACTTCTGGAATAATCCAGGCGGTCAAAAGTGATTGGTTTTGACATCCAATCTCGAGGTTACGCTGGGGTGGACCGTGCGAGACCCATCTTAGCGGGTGCCGCATTGTTTTTCCGTATTATCACATGAAGTGAGTTTACTGCTTTGACTTCTTGTGGGAAAGTCTTTTGTTTTCCGGTGCCCTATTGGTGGGGTTCGTCGTCGTCCTCACTTGGTGCGTCAAGCCCCTTGTGTTCGGCGTTGAGTCGGCCGGACTGTTTGAAAACCCAACAATCTCGGTGGGTGTGGTTTGCAGGCCTTCCGGAGGTACTGTGGATATGGCATATCCGATCCAAAATTTTGTTTAAGTTGGATAGCTCATCACTGTTGTCCTTGAGAGGCAGTGTTTTGTTGTTTGGTCGCGAGCTTTTGAATCCGGCGTTGACCGCCGTGTTCTTTGGGCTTTTCTCTTTATTCCGGCGCTGATCTTTTTCGCGCCGTGATTTTCCGTTTCCATCTCTGATCTCGGATGTACTTGGGTCACTGGTGCTGCATCTTGCTAACCAGCTGTCTTCCCCCGCGCAAAAGCGGGTCATGAGGCTTGTTAGCGCGGACATTGTCCTTGGCTTCTCTTGGCCGAGGTGTCTGGCGAGCCATTCGTCTCGGACGTTGTGTTTAAAAGCTGCTAAGGCTTCAGCGTCCGGACAGTCGACTATTTGGTTCTTTTTAGTAAGGAACCTGTTCTAGAATTTGCGCGCTGACTCTCCGGGCTGTTGAGTTATATGACTTAGATCGTCTCATCCGGAGGGCGGACATAAGTCCCTTGAAAATTTGCTCTAAACGCGTCCTCAAGCTCTTCCCAACTTCCAACAGCGTTTTTTGGGAGGCTTTTGAGCCAGTGCCTAGCTGGCCCTTTGAGCTTGAGGGGTAGATATTTTATGGCGTGGAGATCATCTCCTCTAGGCATGTGTATGTGTAGTATATAATCCTCTATCCAGACTCCAGGGTCTGTTGTTCCGTCGTAAGCCTCTATGTTTATGGGTTTGAACCCTGCTGGGAATTCATGATCCAGCACCTCATTGGTGAAACATAGTGGGTGTGCGGCGCCCCTGTATTTGGGTGTACCGCTGTCTTCGAACACTTGATGTGTTTTGTTGCTTCCTGGGGCCCTCTTTTTTGGCCCGTAAATGGACCTGACTAGGCCATCTGTTTTCCCAGGATCACGAGTCGGCTTGTGTGCGGCACCACTTGTAGTTTTTGGCCTGTCATCTGGCCATCTATCCGGCCAGGCGGCCTCTTTGTTTTTTGACTGTGGGGGCTCTATGGCTTCCTCGTCAAATTCTGGTAGCAGCTTGCGCTTCGGGTAGCTCTTTGATTGATGGCCATTGCTGTATTTGTCTGCGGTTTTGAACACTTTGCTCCACCTCATTCTGAGTATGTCTTCCGCTGTTTTGAGCTTCCGTTTTCCTTCTTCAGACTTCTTGCAGTGGCGACGAGTCTTTTGAGAAGGCTCTTATTTTCCGGTGGTGTGTCCGGCGTGAGGTCGTCTGGACTGTTTTCGCCGGGCATGGATTGATTATCCGATTCGTCCTGTTCGGACAGTTTCTTGGCTACATGTTCGTCGTTCACTGGTTTGCCCTGCTCTATTGCTGGGTCATTAGGAGCGCTGTTGTTGTCGAGGCGGGACTTAGGGCGGCGTCTGCGTCGCCGTTTTGGTTGCTTATCGGCGGGATTATCCTTTGCCGCGCCCCGTTGGTCCTCGTTATCGCTTCCTTTTGGGGTATCCACCATATATATATCATAGGTTGGGGTGGCCTTCCAGTGCTCTGTGAGCGCTGGTTCTTGATCGTCTCCTGCATTGTCGTCCATACCATCAATGTCCTCGGAGTCGTAGTCTAGCATGTCTGTTAGATCGTCGACAGTGGCTACAAAGTGGGTGGTGGGCGGGCTTTGAATTTCTTCGTTGTCCGCATCCCAACCATCCTGGCCATAATTCGGCCAGGGCTCTCCGGATAGCGAGAGATGCTTTAGCGAATTTAAGATGTCGCCAAAGGGTGAGTGCTGAAAGATGTCCGCAGCGGTGAACTCCATGATCGGCGCCCAATCGGATTCGATTGGCAGGGGCGCAGGAGGTTCGGAGTCCGGCAGGGAGTCCGGCACCTCGGAGTCACGGGATTTATAAGGGACGGGGTCAGTGTTCGGCTCCATCGTCGTGGAAGTTGCAGCTATCGAGGCGGTGTCCAGCCACCCGTCCTCGATCTGCGCGACTGGCTCCGGACTATGGGTCGGAGCGGATTCGCAGTCGACCTCAAAGGCACCGTCCGTGGCGAGTTAGATCATGCCCATCGTGACAGTGCGGCACGCACGGCTGCGGCTCGGATCCGTCGAAGATCAAGTCTCCGCGGATATCTGCCGTGATGTTTAGGCTTCCAAATCTGACCTGACGGCCAGGGGCGTAGCCTTCGATCTACTCCAGATGGCCAAGTGAATTAGCCTGCAGTGCGAAGCCGCCGAATACGAAGATCTGTCCGGGGAGAAAAGTCTCACCCTGGACGGTGTTGTTGTTGATTGAAGAAGCCATCGAGCCTATCGGTGACGACACAAAGGAACTCTCAATGAAAGCACCAATGTCGGTGTCAAAACTGGCGGATCTCGGGTAGGGGGTCCCGAACTGTGCGTCTAGGCGGATGGTAACATGAGACAAGGGACACGATGTTTTTACCCAGGTTCGGGCCCTCTCGATGGAGGTAAAACCCTACTCCTGCTTGATTGATATTGATGATATGGGTAGTACAAGAGTGGATCTACCACGAGATTAAGGAGGCTAAACCCTAGAAGCTAGCCTATGGTATGATTGTTGTAATGGTTGTTGTGTCCGACGGACTAAAACCCTCCGGTTTGTATAGACACCTGAGAGGGCTAGGGTTACACAGAGTCGGTTACAATGGTAGGAGATCTACATATCTGTATCGCCAAGCTTGCCTTCCACGCCAAGGAAAGTCCCATCCGGACACGGGACGGAGTCTTCAATCTTGTATCTTCGTAGTCTTGGAGTCCGGCGGATGATGATAGTCCGGCTGTCTAGACACCCCCTAGTCCAAGACTCCCTCAGTCACGATGGGCGTGATCTAGCTCTACCGCCGAACGGTGCCCTGGAGGACGCACCAGTATCCGCTCCGACCCTTAGCTCGGAGCCGACTGTGCCGATCGAGGACGGTTGGCTGGACACCACCTCGGGGGCTGCTATCTCTACGGCGATTGAGCCGAACACCAACCCTGTCCTTTGCGAAGCTCGCGACTCCAAGGGGCCGGACTCTTCTCCGGACCCCAAACCTTCCGCGCCCCTGCCAATCGAATCATGAAGCTCGCGAATCCGATTGGGCGCCGATCATGGAGTTCACCACCGCGGACATCTTTCAGCATCGCCCTTTGGCGACATCCTGAATTCTCTAAAGTCTCTCTCTTTATCAGGAGAGCCCTGGCCGGATTATGGTTAGAAAGGTTGGGATGCGGATGACGAAGGAATTCAAAGCCCACCCACCACCCACTTCGTAGCCACTATCAAAAGTTTAAACGACGTGCTCGACTTCGACTCCGAAGACATCGACGGTATGGACGACGATGTAGGATATAAACATGAACCAGCACCTATAAGGCACTGGACAGCCAGCTCAACTCACGATGTATACATGGTGGATACACCTAAAGGAAGCGACGATGAGGAACAACGGGACGCCACGAGGGATCATTCCCTCGAAAAGCAGTCAAAACGGCGATGTAAGCGCCGTTCAAAATCCCGCCTCGACAAAGACAACAGCCATACAGACCAAGCCATAGAGCAGGGCGAACCGGTGGACAACGAACATGCTATCGAGAAACCGTCCCAATAGAACAATATGGATAAACAATCCGTCCCCGGCGAAGATAACAGTCCGGACGATCTCACGCGGGACAAGTTGCTGGAGCAGAAGAACCTCCACAAAAGGTTCGTCGCCACTGCACGTAGCCTAAAAAAGCAGAAGCAGAAGCTCGAAACAGCGGAAGATGCGCTCAGAATCAGATGGAGCAAAGTACTCAACACCGCAGAGAAATACGGCGATAGTCGCCGAACAAAGAACTACCCAAAGCGAAAACTACTGCCCGAATTTGATGAGGAGGCCATAGAGCAAAGAGACCACCTGGTCGGATAGATGACCCCATGGGAAACATAGAGCGGCAAACAGCGCCGCACACAAGCCGGCACGCCATCCGCACACGGATTTGCATCAAAAAGTTGGCCCAATTAGATCTATCTACGGGCCAAGAAAGCAAGCTCTAGTAAGCAATGCAACACATCAGATATCCAAATATTACGGTACACCTAAATATATGGGTGCCGCACACCCCTATGTTTTACCGATGAGGTCCTGGATTATGAATTTCCAGCAGGATTCAAGCCCGTAAACATAGAGGCGTACGACGGAACAACAGACCCTGGAGTCTTGATTGAGGATTACATCCTCCACATACACATGGCCAGAGGAGATGACCTCCACGCCATAAAATACTTACCCCTCAAGCTCAAAGGGCCAGCCCGGCATTGGCTCAAAATCCTCCCTGAAAACACCATTGGAAGTTGGGAAGAGCGCGAGGATGCTTTTCGGTCAAATTTTCAAGGGACCTATGTCCGACCTCCGGATGCAGACGATTTAAGTCACATAACTCAAGAACCCGGAGAGTCAGCCCGAAAATTCTGGAACAGATTCCTTACTAAAAAGAACCAAATAGTCACCTGTCCGGACGCCGAAGCCTTAGTAGCTTTCAAACATAACGTCCGAGACGAATGGCTCGCCAGACACCTCAGCCAAGAAAGGCCAAGAACAATGGCCGCATTAACAAGCCTGATGACCCGCTTTTGCGCGGGAGAGGATAGCTGGCTGGCAAGATGCAGTACCGGCGACCCAAGTACATCCGAAGTCAGGGATGGAAGCGGGAAACCGTGACGAAGCAAGGACCAGCACCGGACCAAGGGAAACAGCCCGAAGAGCACGACAGTCAATGCCGGATTCAAAAGCTCATGCCAGGATCATAAAAAACTGCCCCTGAAGGATAACAAGGACGAGCTATCTAACTTAAACAAAATCTTGGACAAGATATGCCAATACCACAGTACTCCCGGGAAGCCTGCAAACCATACCCACAGAGATTGTTGGGTTTTCAAGAAGTCCGGCAAACTCAACACCGAACACAAGGGGCTCGAGACACCAAGCGAGGGCGATGACGAACCCCACAAGAAGAGCACTGGAAAACAAAAGAATTTCCCACAAGAAGTCAAAACAGTAAACTCACTTTACGTGACAAAAGGGAAAAACAGAACGGCGCCCTTAGATATACCCGCCATACGGCCTATCCCAGAGGAGTCCGCCACTGGTTGTTAAAACCAATCACCTTCGACCATCAGGATTACTCTAGAAGTATCCGGAATGCAGGATGGACTGCCTTGATATTAGATCTGATAATCGACGGACTCCAATTTACACAAGTCCTAATGGACGGCGGCAGTGATCTAAACCTGCTATATAGGACACAATCCGCAAAATGGGAATAGACCCAACCAAAATTCGCCATAGCAACACTTCCTTTCAAGGGGTAATGCCAGGCCCATATGCCCATTGTACGGGCTCTCTATAGCTAGAAGTTGTGCTCGGCTCACCCGACAACTTCCGCCGCGAAAAGTTAACCTTCCACCTCGCCCGTTTACAAGTGGCTACCAAGCACTACTGGGACGCGAAGCTTTCGCCTGCTTTAACGCAATACCGCATTATGCATCCCTTACACTTAAAAGGCCTGGTCGGCGAGGCATCATCTCCTTAAAGGGAAATATCGAGTGTTCCTCGAGCGCGGAAGATTGTGTGTCTGCCTTGACAGCCACACACCAAACCGGTTTCACTAACCAAAGCACCTAAACAGGTCGTCCAGACCCCGGACACGGTTAGACGAGTCCGGCGTAAACATACAAGGGCTTACTAAGCCGCATACCCCCGCACTAGGGGCTCCGCGCATGTACAACAAGAGACATTAAAGCTCAATTTTATTTATTTTTTTGAATTGTACTTTGTTTATTTAGCATAACGTACATTTCCGCACGATCTTTTGAATTGTACTTTTATAGATGAACACTGCTACGTCTCGAGCTTGTGTTGGTTTTCCCCGAAGAGGAGAGGATGATGCAGCACAGTAGCGTAAGTATTTCCCTCGGTTTTTGAGAACCAAGGTATCAATCCAGTAGGAGGTCACGCGCAAGTCCCTCGTACATGCACAACACGATAGCAACTCGCAACCAACGCTCAGGGGTTGTTAATCCCTTCACGGTCACTTACAAGAGTGAGATCTGATGGAGATAATATTTTTGGTATTTTTAATAGATAGATGCAAAGTAAAAAGTAAAGGCAAAGTAAAAACAAAGCAAGTAAATAAAGTGATATAGATTGATATGATGAGAATAGACTCGGGGGCCATAGGTTTCACTAGTGGCTTCTCTCAAGAGCATAAGTATTCTACGGTGGGTGAACAAATTACTGTTGAGCAATTGACAGAATTGAGCATAGTTTTGAGTATATCTAGGCAATGATCATGTATATAGGTATCACGTCCAAAACAAGTAGATCGAAACGATTCTGCATCTACTACTATTACTCCACTCATCGACTGCTATCTAGCATGCATCTAGAGTATTAAGTTAAAACAGAGTAATGCCTTAAGCAAGATGACATGATGTAGAGGGATAAATTCATGCAATATGATAAAAAAAACCCATCTTCTTATCCTCGATGGCAACAATACAATACATGCCTTGCAACTCTTTACATCCTTGAGTAAGGACACATAAGATTGAACCCAAAGCCATGCACTTCTCCCATTGCAAGAACTACCAATCTAGTTGGCCAAACCAAATGGATAATTCGAAGTGACTTGCAAAGATAACTCAATCATACATAAAAGAATTTAGAGAAGAATCAAATATTTTCCATAGATAATCTGGATCATAAACCCACAATTCATCGGTCTCAACAAACACACATAAAAAAGAAGATTACATCGAATAGATCTCCATAAGAGAGGGGAGAACATTGTATTGAGATCCCAAAAGAGAAAGAAGCCATCTAGCTACTAGCTATGGACCGAAGATCTGAAGTAAACTACTCACACTTCATCGGAGGGGCTATGTTGTTGATGTAGAAGCCCTCCGTGGTGGATGCCCCCTCGTGAGCTCAAATAGGCCCCAAGATGGGATCTCGTGGATCTGAAAGGTTGCGGCGGTGGAATTAGGTTTTGGCTCCTCTTCGATCATACGGGGATACGTAGGTATATATAGGAGGAAGGAGTACGCCCGTGGAGCTCCGAGGGGCCCACAAGGTAGGGGGCGCGCCCAGGGGGGAGGGGCGCGCCCTCCACCCTCGTGACCGCCTCGTGGCTTTCTTGACGGAGGGTCCAAGTCTCCTGGGTCTTATCTGATGAGAAAATCACGTTCCCGAAGGTTTCATTCCGTTTGGACTCCGTTTGATATTCTGTTTCTTCGAAATACTGAAAAAGGCAAAAAAACAGCAATTCTGGGTTGGGCCTCCGGTTAATAGGTTAGTCCGAAAAATAATATAAAAGTGGAAAATAAAGCCGAATATAGTCCAAAATAGTAGATAAAGTAGCATGGAGCAATTAAAAATTATAGATACGTTGGAGACGTATCATGCATCCCCAAGCTTAATTCCTGCTCGTCCTCGAGTAGGTAAATGATAAAAAAGAATTTTTGATGCGGAGTGATACTTTGGCATAATTTCAATGTAAATCTTCTTAATCATGGTATGAATATTCAGATCAGATAGACTCAAGACAAAAGTTCATATTGACATAAACATAATAACACTTCAAGCATACTAACAAAGCAATTATGTCTTCTCAAAATAACATGGCCAAAGAAAGTTATCCTACAAAATCATATAGTCTGGCTATGCTCCATATTCCCCACACAAAGTATTTAAATCATGCACAACCCCGATGACAAGCCAAGCAATTGTTTCATACTTTAACATTTTAAAAACTTTTTCAATCTTCACGCAATACATGAGCGTGATCCATAGATATAGCACTATATGTGAAATAGAACGGTGGTTGTGGAGAAGACAAAAAGAGGGAAGATAGTCTCACATCAACTAGGCATATCGACGGGCTATGGAGATGCCCATCAATAGATATCAATGTGAGTGAGTAGGGATTGCCATGCAACGGATGCACTAGAGCTATACGTATATGAAAGCTCAACAAAAGAAACTAAGTGGGTGTGCATCCAACTCGCTTGCTCACGAAGACCTAGGGCATTTTGAGGAAGCCCATCATTGGAATATACAAGCCAAGTTCTATAATGAAAAATTCCCACTAGTATATGAATGTGACGAAATGAGAGACTCTCTATCATGAAGATCATGGTGCTACTTTGAAGCACAAGTGTGGTAAAAGGATAGTAGCATTGTCCCTTCTCTCTTTTTCTCTCGTTTTTTTATTTGGGCCTTTTCTCTTTTTTTTATGGCCTGTTTTTTTCTTTTCATCCGGAGTCTCATCCTGACTTGTGGGGGAATCATAGACTCCATCATCCTTTCCTCACTTGGGACAATGCTCTAATAATGATGATCATCACACTTTTATTTTTCCTTACAACTCAACAATTACAACTCGATACTTAGAACAAAATATGACTCTATATGAATGCCTCCGGCGGTGTAACGGGATATGCAATGAAACATGAGTGACATGTATGGAAGAATTATGAAAGGTGGCTTTTGCCACAAATACGATGTCAACTACATGATCATGCTAGCAATATGATAATGATGGAGCGTGTCATGATAAACGGAATGGTGGAAAGTTGCATGGCAATACATCTCGGAATGGCTATGGAAATGCCATGATAGGCAGGTATGGTTGCTGTTTTGAGGAAGGTTTATGGTGGGTGTATGATACCGGCGAAAGGTGCGCGGTATTAGAGAGGCTAGCAATGGTGGAAGGATGGGAAAAAGTGCGTATAATCCATGGACTCAACATTAGTCATAAAGAACTCATATACTTATTGCAAAAATCTAGAAGTTATCAAAGCAAAGTATTACATGCATGCTCCTAGGGGGATAGATTGGTAGGAAAAGACCATCGCTCGTCCCCGACCGCCACTCATAAGGAAGACAATCAATAAATAAATCATGCTCCGAGTTCATCACATAATGGTTCACCATACGTGCATGCTACGGGAATCACAAACTTCAACACAAGTATTCTTTAAATTCACAACTACTCAACTAGCATGACTCTAATATTATCACCTTCATATCTCAAAACAATTGTCAACCATCAAACTTATCTTTGTATTCAACGCACTCAAAAGAAAGTTTCACATATCTTGAACACCAAGTATATTAACATTAAGCAAATTACCATGCTATTTAAAGACTCTCAAAATAATCTAAGTGAAGCATGAGAGATCAAGTTTCTTTAAAACAAATCCACCACCGTGCTCTAAAATATCTAAGTGAAGCACTAGAGAAAAAATTATCACGCTCAAAAGATATAAGTGAAGCACTATGAGCAAAACTATCAAGCTCAAAAGGTATAAGTGAAGCACATAGAGTATTCTAACAAATTTCAATTCATGTATGGCTCTCTCAAAATGTGTGTACAGCAAGGATGATTGTGGTAGACTAACAAGCAAAGACACAAATAATACAAGACCCTCCAAGCAAAACACATATCATGTTGGTGAATAAAAATATAGCTCCAAGTAAATTACCGATGGAAGTGGACGAAAGAGGGGATGCCTTCCGGGGCATCCCCAAGCTTTGACTTTTTGGTGTCCTTGGATTATCTTGGGGGTGCCATGGGCATCCCCAAGCTTAGGCTCTTGCCACTCCTTGTTCCATAATCCATCAAAAGAATTCACCCAAAACTTGAAAACTTCACAACACAAAACTCAACAGAAATCTCGTGAGCTCCGTTAGAGAAAGAAAACAAAAGACTACTTCAAGGTACTGTAATGAACTCATTCTTTATTTATATTGGTGCTAAACCTACTGTATTCCAACTTCTCTATGGTTTATAAACTAATTTACTAGACATAGATTCATCAAAATAAGCAAACAACACACGAAAAACAGAATCTGTCAAAAACAGAACAGTCTATAGTAATCTGTAACTAACGCAAACTTCTGTAACTCTAAAAATTATACAAAAATAGGAATTCCTGCACAATTTGTTTATTGATCAGCAGAAAAAATAATCAACACAAAGGCACTCTCCAGTAAAACATTACAGCTAATCTCGTGAGCGCTAAAGTTTCTGTTTTTCAGCAGAATCAAATCAACTATCATCGTAGGTTATCCTATAGGTCCTACTTGGCACAAACACTAATTAAAATATAAAACCGCATACAAACAGAAGGTAGATGGATTATTTATTGCTAAACATAAGAAAAAACAAAAAACACAAAATAAAATTGGGTTGCCTCCCAACAAGCGCTATCGTTTAACGCCCCTAGCTAGGCATAAAAGCAAGGATAGATCTAGGTATTGCCATCTTTGGTAGGCAATCCATAAGTGGCTCTCATGATAGATTCATATGGTAATTTTATTTTCTTTCTAGGGAAGTGTTCCATACCCTTCTTTAAGGGAAATTGGAATCTAATATTCCCTTCCTTCATATCAATAATTGCACCAATCGTTCTAAGGAAAGGAATACCAAGAATAATAGGACATGAAGGATTGCAATCTATATCAAGAACGATAAAATCTACGGGCACATAATTTCTATTTGCAACAATTAGAAAATAATTAATCTTCCCATAGGCTTTTTAATAGTGGAATCCGCAAGATGCAAGTTTAGAGAGCAATCATCAAAATCACGGAAATCGAGCAAATCACATAAAGTTTTGGGAATAGCAGAGACACTAGCACCCAAATCACATAAAGCATGAAACTCAAAGTCTTTAATTTTAATTTTAATAGTATGTTCCCACTCATCATAGAGTTTTCTAGGGATAGAAACTTTCAACTCAAGTTTTTCTTCATAAGATTGCATCAAGGCATCAACAATGTGTTCGGTAAAGGCCTTATTTTGACTATAAGCATGAGGAGATTCTAGTACGGATTGCAACAAGGAAATACAACCAATCAAAGAGGAATTTTCATAATCAAATTCCTTGAGATCCAAAATAGTGGGTTTAGCAACATCACGGTTTTTATTTATTTCAATCCCACTTTCATCAATTTCATAATCAAGATCTAGAAACTCCGAATTCATAGAACGCCTTCTAGGTAAAGGAAGATCATATTCAGATTCATCAAGATTCATATTGCAAAACAAAGATTTGATAGGTGACACATCAATAAATTTTAGATCTTCATCTTGATTTTCATAGGGATTAGAAGAACACGCTTTAATAAAGGCATCTTTGGAAGCACGCATCCTACCGGTTCTTTATTTGCACTCATCAATGGAAATTCTCATGGCTTTGAGAGACTCATTGATATCATGCTTAGGAGGAATAGATCTAAGCTTTAAAGAATCAATTTCAAGAGAAATTCTATCAACGTTCCTAGCCAAATCATCAACTTTAAGCAATTTCTCTTCAAGCAAAGCATTAAAATTCTTTTGTGAATTCATAAACTCTTTAACACTACTCTCAAATTCAGAGGGCATCTTATTAAAATTTCCATAAGAGTTGTTGTAGGAACTTCCATAATTGTTAGAAGGATTGCTAGGAATAAGGCCTAGGATTAAAATTCCCTCTATAAGCGTTGTTTCCAAAACTATTCGTACCAACAAAATTCACATTCATAGATTCATTATTATTCTCAAGCAAAGTAGATAAAGGCATATCATTAGGATCAAGAGGAGTATTTTTAGGAGCAAACAGCTTCATATGTTCATCCATCTTTTCACTCAAAACATTGATTTCTTTTATACCATGCACTTTTTTACTAGAAGATCTTTCGGTGTGCCATTGAGAATAATTATCCATAATATTATCAAGCAATTTGGTAGCATCCCCTAACGTAATTTCCATAAGTGCCTCCCGCGGCCGAATCTAAAAGATTTCTAGAAGCAAAATTCAATCCGGCATAAAAAATTTGTATGATCATCCATAAATTCAAACCATGAGTAGGGCAATTGTGAAGCATTAATTTCATTCTTTCCCAAGATTGGGCAACATGTTCATGATCAAGTTGTTTAAAATTCATGATATCGTTCCTAAGAGTGATAATCTTAGCGGGAGGAAAATACTTAGAGATAAAAGCATCTTTGCACTTGCTCCAAGAATCAATACTATTTTTAGGCAAAGACGAAAACCAAACTTTAGCACAATCTCTAAGTGAAAATGGAAATAACTTCAATTTGACTATATTGTTATCCGTATCTTTTTTCTTTTGCATATCACACAAATCAACAAAATTGTTTAGATGAGTAGCGGCATCTTCACTAGGAAGGCCGGCGAATTGATCTTTCATAACAAGATTCAGCAAAGCGGTATTGATTTCACAAGACTCATCATTATTAAGAGGAGCAATCGGAGTACTAAGGAAATCATTATTATTGGTATTCGAGAAATCACACAATTTGGTATTATCTTGCGCCATGGCAACAAGTAATCCAACACACAAGCAAACAGAAAGGCAAAGGGAAAAAGGCAAACGGGAAAGAGAGGAGGAGATTGGGAAGCAGAGGCGAATAAAGCGGCAAGGGTGAAGTGGGGAGAGAAAACGAGAGGCAAATGGCAAATAATGTAATGCGAGAGATAGGGATTGTGATGGGTACTTGGTATGTTGACTTTTGCGTAAGCCTCCCCGGCAACGGCGCCAGAAATTCTTCTTGCTACGTCTCGAGCTTGCGTTAGTTTTCCTCGAAGAGGAGAGGATGATGCAGCACAGTAGCGTAAGTATTTCCCTCAGTTTTTGAGAACCAAGGTATCAATCCAGTAGGAGGTCACGCGCAAGTCCCTCGTACAGGAGGTATTTTAATTCTTGAAGGCACAAGTATAAAAAGCTTTTATATTTCATCGAAACATTGTTTCACAATAATACATGTTATTCGAACATAATATCCTTCGAGCACTGCGTCTCTATTAAACGAGCGCCCTGCAGAACTTCCTGAAAATATTGCTCGACAGGTACTCGGCTTCCGTCCAAATCTGGGGATGCAACATCGGTGGCCTTCATCTCTGCCCAGTATGTCTTGACACGGGCAAGAGCCATCCGCGCACCCTCTATGCATGCCGACCTCCTCATTGCATTGATATGCGGCACCGCACCAAGGAACTGCTGCACCAAACCAAAATAACTCTTTGGCTCGGGCCTTTTCGGCCACAAAAGACTCACGACATCCTTCATGGCAAGTCCAGATAACCTATTCAGATCCGCCCATTTGGCCAAGTGATTGGTTAATGGATGAGGGCGCTCTGGATTATGGAACTGCGACCAAAAATCATTTTCCATTTCGTGATCCTTTTGATCTCGGAAGTGTTCGACCGCGTCCGCGGCACCTGCCGCCAAGTCCAGATAAGCATCCTCCGCACTCCACAGCCGGTCCAACTGAGCACATTTAGGATCCTTGAACTTCCTCCGCAGCAGGAAGGGCTTTCCAGACGCGATATCTCTGGCCTGACGCAGCTCCTCCTTCATAGCTCTCATCGCAGAGCGAGCATCCTTGGCCTCGGTAGTGGCCCTCTTCAGGTCCTCTTGCACCGCTCGATCTTCAATTTCAAGAAGCTTGCAAAGTCGGTAGCATTCTTCAACTTCACGGCTATCTCACTCATTTCCTTCTTGCTTCGGCAGTGAGCAGCCTGTTTAGCTTTTAGCTTTTCGGCCGCCTTTAAGGCAGCTACATCACTTTTTCTGGCCTGCTCCTTGGCTTGGGCGAGCTCCGCCCGAAGGTTCTCCATGGCAGCGGCACCATCTGCATCAAGCATACATGTTGTAAGGCACAGGCATCAAGCTCCCTTACCAGGTGTCCGCGGAGAAATCACATACCTAGTGACTCGTCAAGCCGCTTATTGACAAGCGCGATGTTGGCATCCGCCACGTCAAGTTGCCGCTTTAGTTCGGCAAATTCATCAGTCCGGCTAGCCACCGTACACTTCGCCACCTACATAGGAAGGGCGACATATTATACCTGGGATTATGATCCTCGGCGCGCTGTCATTTTTGACAACACACCGAGCCTCAGGGGCTACTATCTACACAGGGCGCATCTTATATGCGGAACTGTCAGAAGGTACATCATTTTGCGTACCTCAAAGAATGTCAGTAAACTTCTGATGGCTTCATGCAAACCGCTCTCAGCGAATGAAATCCTTTCAATTACCGTACCCGTTAACGCACAGTGATCGTCTGAGATAGACGCTCGCCCGAGCAGATCCTTCAGCCCCTCCGACCGTACACCAGGTGGTGCCGGACTCGTCCGATGGCCTTTTACGAAGGCCGGACGCAGAGGGCTTTGAGGGGACATATGACTGCCTTCCGGCTCCGCCGGACTCGGAGAAACCCTCCGCGACGACACCTCAGGGTCGCCCGCCTCGCATGACGGTACGGCAGGGGGAGGCGTATCGCTCTCTATCATCTCCGGACGAAGATCCCCCGAAGATGAGCTCTGCTGAGAAGGGCTAAGATCCGAACTACAAGGTAAAATTTCGGTTATCTTCATCAGAAGTTGGGCAGGCATATCCTTTATTTTGAAAAAAACTCCCCTTTTTACTTACGGCTCGGTGGAGGGCTGATCCCCTTGGGGGCATAATGGAAGTTAGTCATATTTATCTCACAGAATGGAAGTTGACATATGTCACCCTCCAACTCTTGTACACGATGGATGGAGTGGCTGGGGGGGGGGTTGACAAACCCAATTCCATAGCTTTGAGAGTGTTGCCGAATGACCGTCTCCTCCTCAATGATGGTGATGTCGTTAGTAAGGGGCCCACCAAGGGCAGTTTCAAGGACAATTTGCAATCTAAAGGTAGTAATATCTCTCACTTTGTCAGAATGGGAAAGAGTGGAGTTGGATCTCACTTGTGCTTCTTTTACATCATAATGTTGACTTTTGCATTCACCCTTAGTACCGCTAGTAATCATAATTTTGCATTGACAACTAATGTCGCAACATAAATATGGCCGAATAAGAATTTTGATTGTATACCCTGGTATGACTGAGAACTATTTCATATCATCGCGCGCCTGCACATACCTAGACATACATATTCATGACCACTGTAGCACGCTAGCAATGTCCAAGATCATTTAGCTATGTTAAAAGCCCTACTTGATTGTAGCGTGGCAACCCATTCAATTTTGCATAGTTAGCAAAATTCATGGGCAATAGAGTACCCACAACATTGATTCATGCATCAACGCTCCATGATGTGGCCCAGACCACTACGCTAGCTTGGTACTATAAGTGCCAGTGCTTCTAACCAAGCTTTTCATGCTTCGGCTGCCACTACAGACAATATTGCAAGTATCACCATTTCCCCTTCCTTTATGTACGACTTCAATGATGTGCATGCAAGATTGTGAGTGTTTTGGTAAATATGCTGTGGGATTGGAAGATGTTAGGAACATTGTGTAAGGCATAAACCTTCATGTGTACACGAACTTGAGGGTACCTCCCCCCCCTGCGATCCATTTCACGGGTGGTCGGCCAGCTAAATGATGCATGCCATCTCTAAAGCATCTGCTTTCGTAGCTCATGCAACGACATATGAATGTGAGTGTTGTGGCTAATGGGTAGGCTCATGTTGAGTAACATGTGCTTCAAACTGGCGCCGCCTATGATTTCCTTTTTGGAGTTAATAATTTGTTCAGCTAGATGAATGATTTGGCAATGCAACCAAGTCCCAAAAAGAGCCTTCGTGTTTAAAGGGAAATCAAGTCGAAATAGATAAGTGTGCACTGAATTACCAACTTGTCTCATTTGAAATAAACTCAATTTGAAACACATAATTGTGCAATAATTGTCATGAAATAGCCTACCTCGAAAGTGATTGTACCATTCGAATATTCTTAAATAAATATTTATAGGGCCATTACATGAAAATGTGACGGTTGTATGGTTTAGAAGAGACTAGTGGATGAGATTATGGGAGAATGAGATGAGGAGCGTAACATGCACGTTAAAGTACAATAGTGGCAGGCAGATCTACTCGTCTACGATTTTTGAAACAGAAAGCGTACAACACGAATGTCGTATCAAACAGCAAGGTAAAGCTACTCGTCAAAGGAAAACTGAAACGGTCGACCATGTGCAATGAATTTATTGAATTTCGTTCAAAAAGGCTTCAAATATGGATAGACAATTCAACATTTACAGTGAACGAAACTACAACCCATTCGCCTGAATGGAATCCGAACATCAAGGTGCATTTGTTCATCTACTACTTATCTCGAATCGACGGTTGTGTAGAAGAGAACAAACTAAGTGGAGAAGATTCGGGACGTGATTAAAGCAAAATACCTGGAAAGAACGTACATACACGTCCCGCCAGAGCCACCCATGTGCGCTCTCAGGCCTGACTCTAGAGAACGGCCCATTTTGAGAGTTCATCCTCAGCCAAGCCCAAAGATACTTTGAGCAGCGTGTTGTGTAGGCCCAATGTTTGTTTGTTTGCACACAACCAAACATCCCAAGACCAAACAGAATGCAGTTAGCCAAGGTTCAAGTCATAGACTTGACACCGGTGCTCGTATTTTTTCGGATTTATTTCAGGTCTTCCGCTGATGTGTGTTAAGTGGGAAGAGACGTTCTGTCTACTACAAACGCATCTATGGTGACTTCGTCAATCTCAATATGATGTGCCGGCCTAGGCTATCGAGATGCTCATAGGAGAAAAGTGTGTGTGTATGCGTTCACAATGATGAGTTTTTATAAATATATGACTGTATGTGTCGGTACTGTCTTAAAAAAACGCACGCGCACACACACACTGAGTCGTCTTTTCTTTTTGCGGGTGAAAATTGTATTTATCAAACACCGGGTGCTTCTTGATCGGTAGAAGCAAAGCAAAAAAGCAAAATGGAGCATAACAATGGAAAAGTCACATACCTAAGCGTGCACGGATCAAGTGGTGCAGTCTCCATCTTGCGGATAGGCATGGGTACGTGCCACACTCGATCCATCGGCATGCTCTATCGAGCCGAACAAAAGAGATGGCGTTCGAGCCAACAGCGACAACGGCGGTTCGTATGGCTTCTGCACGCACGGCTTGATCGTAGTTGTTGACCGTGCGCTCTGTTTTCATTCACGACTTCCCTGTGAGCTGCAATATAGGAGTATTTACTTTTCATCGACAGCAACATCTTTCTCTTCCGGGAATATTCGAGCTACTAGTACGCCATGTGCTTGCTTACAATGGATGGAAATGAGGTCTGAGCTATCTTTTTAGAAACAGTATGTCGTTTATTTTGTTGCAATCAACGATCTTGATAGTCTCCAATCCGCGGATGTCAGTGCTCAGCTAGCGGCACGGTTGTGAACCTACTCCGAGTTCGAAGGAGATCCGTTGTTAGGGCATCTCCGGGGTTGGGAGGCTCAGCGGCATAATGATTGTGCTGGATCTCGCCCGTGAGGACCGGATCCTGCGCCAGTGCGGTCGAGGTTGTGGTGGGTGCGCTGAGATTTCTACTTGAATCAGAGAAAAGAAGTATTTCTCGGTTTATCAAGGCTGATGCGGGGTGGTGGCTCCCACGTGTGGTGTTCGATGATGGTGGTTGTTGGCGGCAGTGATTTTGTGAGCAAGCAACCATCTCGGTTCAGGCAGATGGCCGGACTTGATGTAATGTTTTGGGCATGGTGAACTCCAAGTGAATGTCGTGCATCGAATTCGGTCTATGCTGGCGACGACAACATCCTAGGATGTCGCTTCCCTTGTTGGAGGCTTCGTCGTGGAGCTCTTCACTTCCCAAGGCATTTGATCTAGAGCTCTCCAGGTAAAAACTTAAGCTTCAACTTTGGCCGAAGCAGGTGACCGGCGGCGTTTACGCTGCATCCTGCTTGGCTGCGTCGCCTTGGAGATTCGCTCTCCAGTCTCGCATCGGTGGTTGGAGTTGTCCAGCAATTTTGTCATTGGCTAGGCGCGTGCGGCCTTGGGGCCGGTGTGGAGGTCATAGAGGAGGCTTGGAAGAGTACTTCCGTGTTGAGGGGTGCCGACTTTTATCACCTGGGTGACAGAGTCATTGGCTCGTTGGATTCACGGCCACGGGGCCAGCCGGAGCTGCAACTTCGAACAGTGTCTTTTTCATGTATGGTGTCCTTTCTTGTCACCTGGGTGATAGAGTCGTCGACTCTCATCTGGTGCGGGGTCTCGGGACCGAGGTGTGTGCAATGCAGATGTTGTATGTTGGCATTGGTCCAGGTAGTGTTCTAGGGTGCCAACTTCACTCTCTTGGGTGACGGAGTCGTCGGCTCATTTGGGACGCATCCTTGGGGCTGGTGTTGCCACATATATAGTGGTTTTCTGCCAGTTTTCCTTATTAACTTGTCAATTCTCTTCTTCTATATGAAAAGTCAGACCTCCTGCCGGCTCCTAAAAAATATCTCCACCAACCTTTACTTGTGTGTATAATATTTTCCTTATATATATGAGAGTCTATACTCACATGAGTGTATTGCCGGGCCCAAACTTCATCCACAC
This sequence comes from Aegilops speltoides, assembly GCA_021437245.1. Classification (NCBI taxonomy): domain Eukaryota; kingdom Viridiplantae; phylum Streptophyta; class Magnoliopsida; order Poales; family Poaceae; genus Aegilops; species Aegilops speltoides. Next base: position 37,228,263 of record CM038147.1, read on the forward strand.
TTTCATAGTTCTTAATTCTTCTGATTGACATGTTACCAGATAAATGAGTAGCAAATACAGAAATAGAGCAGAGAAGAGGAGAAAAGAAGCACTGAATACATGCACAAACACGTAGGATTTAGAGATATCAGGAGAAACATAATCCATACTTTGCGAACCCAACGTCCTCGAATATTAGCATCAGCTGGTACACATGAGACATGACTCCAGATGCTAATGGGTACTGGTTGACACTCCCCTTCGGTGATAACTCGTAGGAGTTTTGAAATATCGTTGAGCTTAAAATTCATCAGCAGGGAGTTGATGACTACATCTTTGGCGCGTGAACTGGCCGTGTCGTTGCCTTTCTTGTGTGGATTGTGCATGTATTTTAGAAAATTCAATAATTGTGCTGCTGTGAAATTACCAAGTATTTTATAATCTTTAAAAATGCAGATGAATAACAGATATTGTGTAAAACAATGGAACACAGTATATTTCTAGAATACCATGAAATTTAGCAAACATTGGAGGGCCAGTAAATAATCAAACACATCACTCTCACTCATATCGTTCCTCCTTTCCCACTGTGTGCCAGTCGGAGTAGGCCTCCACGGCTCCTTCACCCCTCCTAGTTCACGTACGTGTATATACATTAATCAGCATGTGTGGGGAAGAAGAATGTGCAAAACTTGACCTCAGAGACACAGCCAAGACATAGGAAAGAGAGGAAGAACTGAAAGCATTTTGCTACAGAAGGCCGACGGACCAAGCTTACTAAAAATTTCATTGAGGCTGGCAGCTCGGCTCGTCATCCATGCGCCTCTCCCGGCGGAGTGGAGCCGGCAACCAGGCAATGGAGAAGACACAGCTGGACGGGAAGGTGGAGCAGAGTATGCCCGAGTTTGACAGCCTCAATTGCTTCGAGTCCATAATTTACTTTTGACTTCTGAGCGGCTCGCTGGCTGTCTCCTAGGATTATTATTTTTACACTTCATCATGTGTTAAGATCACCAGGTTCCAGTCACCGTGCCGTACGAAGAAAACTTGCTTGTTTTCAGACACGTTAGCACTCTTGTCGATTGTCATTGGTCATGCGTATGTCACAACCACCGATCGGGTGGGCTTCTAGGGAATCCACATTAGTTATTTAATTTGCATTTGTATTTCGTAAGGGTAATTTTGTTCTTAAACTATTCTGAACCTGGATGATGAACTTTGAGATATTTAATATTCCCTCTGGTCCATATATGAAGTTATACAAAAGTCACTGAAATTAATATGGATCGGATGGAGTAAAAGATTGTGCACATCACTCAATGTATAGGTGCAAGACATTCACCTCTTTTTTTAAAAACCACAACGATCAAAACGAAACTGACCATGTCCCACAAGATCAGTAATTTTACTTCATGGATAAACCGACTAGAGTTTGCATTGTTTGTATATGTTTGTTTGTTTAATGATTCTATTTGAGGATAGGAGTTTAAAAATGCAAAGGTATTTAGAAGGGTCAGGCAGACTCTGCCCAGATGTGCTAATAATCAGCTAGCTCTGTACTCTCGGCGACTTGGCATAAGAAGGGAACCAAACCAGTTTTGTAGTATGCATCATGCCCGAAAGTAATCGTTGACCCGCCCCCCGCTAATAATGTCCTCAGGCCTCTGCCGGCAGCTTGACAACAAAATGGCAGACTGCCAATAACTATTATCCTTAGATTCAGGTGCCATGTCGATCAAGGGATCCAATGGCCGAGCAGGCATTCTAGATGAAACCAAAAATGTGATCGTCCTAGCTGGAGGGATAGATTTTGTCAAGAAAAAAGACAGTACCTCCATTTCTATGAGTAAGTGTATCACAACCAAACACATACTCCCTCTGTTCCTAAATATAGAGTATTAGTTCTCTGAGACAATGCCGTAATGTGGTGCGTAGTTTGACTCCAGCCCAATTCTAGACAAAACTAACGCTCCGCCAACCCACCCAATGCATCGCCTCCTTCCCTTGTTTATTTCCTCTCCTACACATGGGATGGGACAGAGCCAGATAATGGAAGGGAACATTAGTTTTACTCCAATTTGTAGTCTTCTGACGCATTGTGCGCATGGTGTCTGGTATAAATCGATAGGGGGCTTTGTCGTTCAAAATATAACGCCATCACATGCGTTGGTATGTGGGCTTCTCTCTATGCGCATTACACTTAGAAATGGAGGGAGTAGTATAGTATGACAGTATGTTGCATGGCCTGTTTGGGTAGGATGGTGGATCACTAGGTTAGTGGCACGCGAGAAGGAGGAAGACCTATATAGGAGTTAATGGTACATGTATCCATGAATTCTGAAATCTGAGCCTTTATGGTACATACAGAATCATTAGTCTTTGCGTAAAAATATTTCATTTATTACAATAGTAAACACATATTCATATAAGTTACAAATATTTTGTCAAAATTGCAAATAAATTTAAATAACAATTCCGGTCCATTGGTTGGTATAGAAACAGAAACCACTGAAAATCATTAAATTCAACTATATCTCCACTGAATTCAGCTAGTTTCTTGCAAGGATAAACAAGTGGAGAGACACATGGACATACATACATACTTCCATCTGATTATCTGAATGTGGTAGAAGCTCGACTAATGTACAAACATAATAACACACCATTTAGGAATAAAATTAGCTGGTCTTCTTACATAAAAAAAAAAATTGGGGGGGGGGGTGCAACCATTGACCCAATTTATGTTAAATACCGGATAAAAAACCTTGATAAACTGAGCTTGTTTATGAGCAATTTTTCCATACTCATATTTGAAAATACCAAACTTTTATTTCTTAACACCTAAATATATATTAATTAACTTATTTAGGATGTTCCTTCCGCTCTTTGGGAATTTTAATTGTACTTCTATTTCAAATTTAACTACATGAAATATATATATATATATATATATATATATATATATATATATATATATATATATATATATAATGCCTAAATTATAAAAAAATAATGAAACCTCTAAAGTTCAAACCATTTTTCATACAATATCATAAAAACGGCACACTAGAAATATAAGGAAAGACATGAAACAAATTGACCCAATTTATGTTAAATACCGGATAAAAAACCTTGATAAACTGACCCTGTTTATGAGCAACACCGGGTGAAAAACTATACAGTAAAAGAGAAAACACAGAAGATGCAATTACAGAGTACGACAATGCGCAAGGATCAATCACGAAAGCAAATCATTGTTTAGGGGATGCAGCACTGGTTATGTTATAAGCACATACGTGGCCCATGGAAACAGCAAGATGGGCCCGGCGATCGCCGGAAGGACACAAGAATGACGTGCCAGACGGGCGCCGCCATAGGCTAGGTTCAGTTCCGGTTGTTTTTCTTAATGAAAAATGTCAAAAATGTAATGAATGTCTTTCAGTTTATATGAAAATCATCCGGTTTGTTGAAATCTGATTTGAAATATATGCGTCTAGATTAAGATGGCTGGCTCTCGTACGTGTCCATGGACTCGCGGACCAGTCCGCATACGGATACGGTGTTTGGTTTGAGGATCAACATTGGAGATGCCCGTAGTTATCGACAAAGAAACTTGCATCTATAATCCTTCGACCAAAGATTGTCGGGTTCCTCTCACCGGGGTCACACGAGAACCTGCCTGTAGACATGATCGAGTACTAAACGAAGAGCCAAAGACAAGACACGTTAGCGCTCTTGTCGATGGTCATTGGTCATGCGTTTGTCTCACCCCGTGTGTGTACATGTTCATTATTTTCACATGCTACCGTGTGTGTGCCTCGAGACTGTTTGCACTTTGTAAACGACCTACATCGTAGCCTTTGAAAATAATTTTTAAATTTTAACCACATACTCTACAAGTCGTGTAATGACACCATCCAAAGTCATAACCTTTAGAAAATATTAAAATTTTCTAAAAAATCATATTGTTTCATAAGTTTGTCTGTTTCAATTTTTCCATACTCATATTTGAAAATACCAAACTTTTATTTCTTAACACCTAAATATATATTAATTAACTTATTAAGGATGTTCCTTCCGCTCTTTTGGAACTTTTAATTGTACTATATTTCAAATTTAACTACATGAAATAAATAAATAAATAAATATATATTAATAAAATGCCTAAATTATAAAAAAATAATGAAACCTGTAAAGTTGAAACCATTTTTCATACAATATCATAAAAATGGCACACTAGAAATATAAGGGAAGACATGAAACCAAAATACATATATATTTTACCAATGGCGAGCCTCCCTAAGTGCCCGCCACTTGTAAGGCTTTTGCCACGGCTATGGTGGGCCAAATTAGTGGTGGGGATCTCTAGTGGCATGTCACTTTTCTCAAATGACAAGTGGAAGACTTGCTTTGGGGTACCCGCCACTTAGTAATTTTCGCCCAAGGATAATCTGGGCCCAAAGTACCAACGGCAGGTAGAACAGTAGGCCCATCACGGATAACGTAATTCTAGGGGCAGGAGTTGTTTTGCATCCACCAATAGTATTTGGCCAGATTACCAGTGATGGGTCCCTGAACCTTCCCGTCACTTGATTGACATCACCCATAAGAATATTTCAAATAGCGAGTCGACAATGTCAAGGAGGACCATTGTGGCCACCACCCGCGTACCACGCTCCCGACTACTCCCTCTGTTCCGAAATAGATGACCCAACTTTGTACTATCTTTAGTACAAATTTAGTACAAAGTTGGATCATCTATTTTGGAACGGAGGGAGTATATCTGATTCAGCCTTCTTTTTGTAAAAAGTTGACATCCGTCACCGTCCAACTCTTGTACACTAAGAATGGAGTGGCTGGGGCGAAAACCCGTTGCAAAGCTTTGAGAACATTGCCTAATGACCCTCTCCTCCTCAACGATGGTGATGTCGTTAGGAAGGGGGACACCGAGGCTAGTTTCAAAAACAAGTTGCAATGGAAAATTTAGTCATATCTCTCTCACCTTGTGAGAATGGAAAGAGTATAGTTCGATCTCACATTTGCTTCTTTTGCCACATAATGTTGTATTTTGCATTCACCCTTAGTAACGCTAGTAATCACAATTTTGTGTTGAGAACTCATGTCACCACATAAATATGACCTAAGAATTTTGGTTGTATACCCTGGTACGATTGACAACTATTTCACATCATCGCATGCGTGCACACACACACACACACACACACACACACACACACACACACACACACACAGAGAGAGAGAGAGAGAGAGAGAGAGATACGTTTTCATGACCATTTTAGCACATTAGCAATGTCCAAGATCATTTAGTTATGTTAATAAGCCCTAAATGGTTGCCGTGTGGCAACCCATTCAATTTTGCATAGAGTTATTAACATTCATGGGAGTACCACAATAATTGATTTCATACAACAATGCTCCATGATGTTACACTATACCACTACGCTAGTTGGGTACTATAAGTGTCAGTGCTTCTAACCGAGCTTTTCATGCTCGAAGTGCCAATACAAACACTATTGCAAGTTGCACCATTTCCCCTTCCTTTTATATATGACTTCATGATGTGCATGCCATATAGTGAGTGTTTTGGTTGATATGTTGTGGTATTGGAAGATGTTGGGAACATTGTGTTCGGCACAAGCCTTCATGTGTACACGAACTAGAGGGTACCTCCCCCCCGAGATCCATTTCACGGGTGGTCGGGCAGCTAAATGCTCCATCCCATCTCTAAGGCGTCTGCTTAAGCAGCTCATCCAGCGACATGCTAATTTAACTATTGGCTAATGGGCAGGGTTATGTTAAGTAACATGTGCTTCAAACTACCGCCGACTATCATTTCCTTGTTGGAGGTAATAGTTCTGTTCAGCAAGAGGAATGATCTGGCAATGCAACCATGTCCCAGAAAGGGCTTTCTTTTGTTAGAGAGAAATCTTACCAAAATGGATAAGTGTGTAATGAATTACCAACTAGCTAGCCTCATTTGAAAGAAGATCAGTTTGAAACATATAATGATGAAATAATTGTAATGAAATAACCTATTTCGAAAGAATTCTTAGTGACTGTACCATTCAAATATTCTTAATTAAATATGTATAGGCCCATTAAATAAAAATTTGAAGGTTGTGTACATTAGAAAAGACTAGTGAACAAGATTAGGAGTGAAGGAGATTAGGAGCGCGTCACATGCATATTAAAGTACAATAGTGACATGTAGATCTACTCATCTACGATCTGTGAAATAAAAAACATACAACGTGAAAGTCATATAAAACAACGAGGTGAAGCTACTCGTCAAACGGAAATTTGAAACCGTCGACCATGGGCCATGAATTTGTTGAATTTCTTCCAAAAAGGCTTCAAATATGAACATAAAATTCAACATGTACAGTGAACGAAACTACGATTGGATCGCCTATATGGAATTCGAACATCAAGGATCATTTTTTTAGTACAACTTATCTCGAATCGAAGCATAGTAGTGTAGAAGAGAACAGACTAAGTGAAAATGATTCAGGAGGTGATTAACGGAAAATATGTACAAACAATCGTACACACATGTACCGCCAGAGGCAACCATGTGCGCTCTCGGGCCTGGCCCTAGAGAACAGTTGATTTGAGCATTCGTCCTCAGCCAGGCCCAATGGTGCTTTGAGCAGCATGCCATGCAGGACCAACATTTTTTGCGCACAACAAAATGCAGCTAGGCAAACAAGCCATAGATATCGAACCAACTTGTGGTTGGATGGTTAGGAGGATAGTGACACCGGTGATAGTATTTATTGTATTTATTTCACAGCTTACGTCGATGCATGTTTGGCGGGAGGAGACGTTCCGTGTACTATGAAGGCATCTGTGGCCACTTCTTCAATCTCATTATAATGTTGTGGCTCAGTCTATCGAAATGCTCATAGGAGTAGAGTCTATGTATATGCATTTATAGAGATGAGTATCTGTGTGTATGTATGAGCGTATGCGTCAGTACTATGCTAAAACAAAACACGCTCGCACACACACGTGAGGTCGCTCCCGCGGGCGGCCAGGGGGGCGAACCCCAGCCGCCGCCAGCGCAGCTCCACCGCCTCCTCCTCGCCGCCGCCGCAGAGGTCGCCGGGCAAAGCCCGCGCGGCCCGGCGGCGGTGGGGCACTTTCCTCCTCCCGTCTGAGCTTCGGCAGCGCGGGCTGTTCGTCTCGATGGGATCTCCGGTCTTGCTTCCGCGCTGGTGCGTGCTCCGGCTGGGGCGGCCGTGGCTGGGCGCGGGGAGGCGCGCGCAGGGGCGGCGCAGCGTGGCTGCGTCGATCTGGAGCGTGGCTGCGGGTCACCATTCGTCGATCTGCTGCGTCGATCTGGAGCTGCGTCGATCCAGGCAGCACGGATCTGCTGGGTGGCCACCGTGGCAAGGGCGCCGGGCGTGCGAGGGGCTCGGGCAGCGATGGTGGTGGTGCTGCGGCGCGGTTGGTTGACAGGGTGTGCAAGGGGCCCGTGGCGGCGACGGTGAGGAAGTGCGGCTGCGTGCCGCGGGCGTTTCAGATCCGGTCCCCGGCGGGTGCTTGGTGGCGCGCATGGTGCACGTTGCTGCGCTTGTTGCAGGGCTGCGGCCTGGATCCATGGTGGCTCCTGGCCTCGGGCAGCGCTCCTCTACCCCTTGCCGGCATGGTGCTTGGTAGGGCATGGCGGCTTGCGTTGCGTCCGGTGGTCCTTCATCCGGTCTACACTTGATGGATTTGGCGCCTCACGCCGGAGTTTGGCCGCCGGTAGTCTCCGCGTGGTGCGGCTGGCTAAAGTGGTTCTTGGTGCTTCTTCGTCCACGGGTAGGTTCATTGGTGGTGGTGGTGATGGATGGGCTTGTCGGCGTCGGTGCGGATTGATGTGCGGTCGAGGGTGTGCTGGGAGCTTGGGTGAAAACCCTGTCTCGGCCTTGTGCCGTGACTAGTGATGACGATGGCTGCGGCTGTCGTTGACCTTCTTGGAGGCATCACTGCTTTGCTGCCGCACCCCTCTTGCATGGATCCAGTCGACGGTGCAGCTCCGGGGGAAACCCTTGATCCTGGGTGATCGGACGATGGCGGCGCCTTGGTGTCGTTTTCCCTCTAGGGGGCTTCGTCTTTGGAGCTGGACATCGGCATGCGGGACTTGTGGATGGCGTCGGTTCGCGTCGAGGCTTCTGTGGCGACAATGATGGGGGTGAGCGAGGTCGGAGACGTGGCGCTGGTTGAGGTAGTCGGCTCTTCTCCGACGTGTCCGTGGGATTGCCTCGGCTGTTTGTCGTAGTGAAGTCGAAGCTGCTGTGGCGGGGCCCAGTGGTATACGATGACGTGTGAGGGGTGGTCCGTTCGGTGATCCTCCATGGCGCCAACCTTGCCTAGTTCTCCTTCGTAGTTCTTCATCAGAGTTGGAGTTGCGCTGTCTTGCCGCAGGTGGCTGAGTTCCGGCATGGGTCTTCATGTAGCTCCTCATGGCCTCTTCAGTATGGGTTGGGTCGATGATCGTCTACGGCAAAGTCGGAGTCGTTTGCTCGGTGTTTAAGGGTTGGCGATGAGGCCACTAGGGGAGAAGTGATGACGATGACGCCCGCGTACTGTCTCGATGATGCCCTTGTTGGAGTGTGTGTGTGTGGGGGGGTATCCAGTGTGTGCTGCTCAGCGGTTTGTGATGGTTTTCGCCCGGTTTTCCAGTAATTAACCGAGCAACTCTCTTCTGCTTAATTAATGGATGAGGCAAAACTTTTGCCTCCGTTTCGAAAAAAAAAAAAGACGATGGCCGAGTCCTTGATCGGTAGAAGCAAAGCAGAAGCAAAAGGGAGTCACAATGGAAAAGTCACATCCTTAAGCGATGCACGGATCAAGTTCTGCAGTCTCCATCTTCCGGATAGGCATGGGTACGTGCCACCCTCGATCCATCGGCGAGTCAAACACAAGCGAGGGCGTCAGAGTCAACAGCGGCAACGGCGGCCGGTATGGCCTCTGCACGCACGGCTTGATCGTGGTAGTTGACCATGAGCTATGTTTCGTTCGCACCTTCCCTTGGAGCTGTAATATAGGAGTATTTACTACTTTTTGTCGACAGCAACATCTTTCTCTTCTGGGAATATTCGAGCTACTAGTACGCAGTGTGCTTGCTACCGATGGATGGAAATGAGGTCTGAGCTATCTTTTTAGAAACACTATGCCGTTTATTTTGCTGCAATCAACGATCTTGACCGTTTCCAATCCGTGGATGTCAGCAGTCAACTAGCGGAACGGTCGCGATCCTACTCTGGCTTTGGGGCACTCAGTGTTAACATGGTTGTGCTGGATCTCGGCCGTGAGGGCCGGATCATGTGCCAGTGCAGAGAAAAAGTATTTCTCGGTTTATCAAGCCTGATGCGAGGTGATGGCTTCCACGTGTGGTGTTCGGCGGTCGTGGTTGATGGCGGCGGCGATTTGTGTGGGCACGCGACCTTCTCGGTTGGGGTGGATGGCTTGACTTGATGTAATGTTTTGGGCATGGTGAACTCCAAGTCAATGCCTTGCACCGAATTCGGTCGATGCCGGCAACTATAGCATCCTTTTATGTCGTCCCCTTGTTGGGGGCTTCGTCGTGGAGCTCCTGACTTCCCAAGGCATTTGACATAGAGCTCTCCGGGGTGAAAACTTAAGCTTCAGCTTTGGAAGAAGCAGGCGGCGGAGGCTTTCACGCCGCATTGCCTTTGGGGGCGTCGCTTTGGAGATTCGGTCTCCTGTCTCGCATCAGTGGTTGGAGTTTTCCAGCAATTTTATCATTGGCTAGACGCAAAGCGGCCTTGGGGCCAGTCGGTGTGAAGATCGGGGTGGAGGCTTGGAAGAGTACTTTTGTGTTGTGGGGTGTTGAATTTGGTCACCCGGGTGATAGAGTCGTCGGCTCGCTGGATTCGCGGCCTCCGGGCCGTCAGGAGTGGAAGCCGGAGCGACAGCGTCGGACAATGTCTTTATGATGTAGGGTGTCGTTTCTGGTCACTTGGGAGATAGAGCCGTGGCTCCTGTCTGGTGCGCTGTCTTGGGACCGGGGTGTGTGCATTGCAGAGGTTGTCTGTTGAAGCGGTTGCTCCAGGTAGTATTGTAGGGTGTCAACTGCAGTCTCTTGGGTGATGGAGTCGTCGGCTCTTTTTCTATATGAAAAGTCAGACCTCCCGCCGGTTGCTAAAAAAATTCTCTCCCAGCCATTACTTGTGTGTAAGTCTACATACACATGAGTTTATAGCAGGGACTAATACTTCATCCACACTTTCATATTTCCTCGTTCTTCTGATTGACATGTTACCAGGTAAATGAGTAGCAAGCACGGAAATAGAGCAGAGAAGAGGACAAAAAAGCAGTGAATAGATGCACAGACACGTAGGATTTAGAGACACCAGGAGAAAGGTAGTCCATACTTTGCGAACCCAACGTCCTTGAATGTTAATATCACCTAGTAGACATGAATCCGGATGCTAATGGGTACTTGTTGAAACTACTCTTTGGTGATAACTGGCACAAGTTTTGAATGACTGCTGAGCTTAAAAGTTAGCAGCAAGGAGTTGAGAGCTATATGTTCGGCACATGAACTGAGTGTGCGTTGCCTTCCATGTATGGATTGTCCAAGTATTTTAGGAAATTCAAAAATTATGTTGTTGTGAAACTACCAAGTATTTTATAATCTTTTAAAATGCAGAAGAATAACAGATATTGTGAAAAACATTGGAGCTCGGTAAAATTCTAGAATACCATGAAATTCAGCAATTTGTGGAACCAATACGTTTTATACTTCTTTATTTAGATTCAATATTTTTAATGAACTATTTTTATTAAAAAAAAACATTGAAGAAGACCATGATGCCATTGTTACCCGGAGTCACATGGTTCGATGATGCTTTGAACCGCTCGGTGGCCTCATTTTTGTCTATATATATCAAATCAGCATCTGTAGGGAAGAAGAACATCTAAACCTGAGCTCACAGGCATAGCCAAGACAGAGCAAAGAGTTTCAAAAAAAGAAAAATAGAGCAAAGAGAGTAAGAACAAAAAGAAATAATGGTTTCGCTACAGAAGGCAGACCAAGCTTGCTAGGCATTTTAGTTGAGCCGGACAGCTCGACTCATTACGGACAAGATCCTGACTTCTGGATCCTCAGCTTGTCGCCCGCGGAGATCGCAGGCCGTGGGATGCGCCACCCAACAGACAAGCCCTCCCACCTCCCGGGCCCTACTCATTCTCGAAGGAGTCTATGCCTTATCCGTCGGTGGTGGACACGAAGTCCATGTTGGAAATGCTTGCAGTTGCGCTGTGCTTGTCCCACCGGGCTGCCTAATAGTTCGGCGGCGGCGTGTAGGAGGCGCAGCTGGCGATGTTCTCATCCACGATTGCCGGCAGCTGCGCCTCCGTGGCGGCCACTTCTTGGCGAGCGGCGGTTTGAGTGCGGACGGCCTTGTATATCGTGCGCTGCTCCGCAAAGAAGTGGATTTCGCTGCGGCCATGGCCGCCATGTCCTCCTCGCTAGTGCGCTCATTGTCAGTTTGGCCGTCCACCAACCAGTGTTGCTATAGGAGGAACATGTTGCACCGCATTTTCTTTTGCGCCTGATGGAAAGCCTACATAGGAGCCGATGTAGGCTGCTCCTCCGCGTCTGCTCCATGGTGAAGCCGGCGTGCATAGGCACGGGCTCCGGTGCGGTGTCTTCAGAGCGTGTCTGCATCATGGGGCCATCCTTGTTGTCGGCGACCTCGGGCGAGCTGTCCGGCACAGCGGCTCTGCCAGGCGGCTGCAAGGGCGGCTACCTCGTGATTCATCTCCGTCAAAAGACTCTCCCACAGAGCATTGCGGCCTGCAGTCGTGGCAGATGCGGTGCAAGGGAGGACGATATTGAGTAGTTTTTCTTGTGGTGTGGAGTTAGCTGGGTGTGTCCGACTTTAAATAGCGGATTCCAATGAGGCAATGCGTCCAGGTGCATCAATGCGCGCGCATGAGCGGGTTTGTCGGCCGGCAAGTCTACTTAATGGTGGCATACGGACGGACAGGGCATTGAACAGACGTGGTAGATATCCGTCCGGTCCCATCCAGTAACGCGTCTCTAACATTGAACATGCGCAGATACTGGAGACGCATCACGGCCGGCACCCTCGGCTGGCGCGTCGTTTCAATGGCGGAGTCAGTGAGAGGTCGCATCTGCTTTGGGCCGGCTTCAAAGTGGAGTGGCCGCTCTACAGCAGCATGAATGCGTGCAGCTAGCACTGGACGAGAACGCGCGCGGGCGACGGAGGATGGTTTTGGATGGCATAGGGTGACCAGGAGTTGGCGTGGTTGTTGTCCGAACGCCGGCAAAAGCCCCCACATTTGTCTCCGGTTTACGGAGGAAAGTACGTCCGGGCCGCCCTGCGGACCGATGCAAGACCGCGTTGGATGGCAGAACACGCCCGAACCACGTGGTTCGGCCGGTTGCGGGCAGTTTAAGGGTCGGTGTTGGGATGCCCTAAGGGCAATAAAGTTCTTATACTTTTTTTTAACTCGGATGATATACTTTAAAATATTTTAAAAGACTGTGCACATTACTCGATGAAGAGGCCGAGGCTGCACCTCTATTCGGGAAAAGAAGAAAAAAACACAACGCAATCTTCTCCCACGAGCAAAATTAAACGGGTCACGTCCTACAAGTTCAGTCTCACTTCCTAGGTAAATGCAACCAGAGAAGTGTCAATCAGTCCAGATCTATACTCTCGGCGACCTGACATCACAAGGCAATCAAGCCAGTTTCGCAATATGCATCACGCTGGGCACGACCAACGCTAATAATGTCTTTCATTTCTCTGCCGGCGGCTGGACAACAAAAAGGCAGACAGCCAGTGACTTCTCCCCTCCATGGTAGAAGGATGAATGGATCTAATGGCCATGCAGGCATGCTTGATTAACCACAAGAGTAATTTATCAAAACCAAACATACCATATAATACGGCAGTATTTTGCATTGCCTGTTTTGGTGGAAAGATGGAACACTAGGTTAGTGGCATGTAAGGAGGAAGACATATATACGATTTAATAATACATACATCTTCCATCATAAGGTAGCACAATAACGTAGGTGATCTGAATTATGAAATTTCGGTCTTTATGGTACATACCGAATTGATTGTCGACTTTTAAGTCAAAATATTTAAGGTATTATAGTAATAGTCAAAATTGAAATAAGATTCAAATATATTATCAACATTTCAAAAGGATTTCAAATATTAGTGGCGCTATATTAATGGAATGACACCACCGCGCTACCAATGCCATTTTGGCACGCCCCCACTAAACTTTCATGTACTAGTGTAGGCGTGTCACTCTCCCCTTCTGCCCCCTAATGGTTAGCTGGTCCAGTGGTTGGTGTTGTCTCTAAGCCTTACTGGCCATTAACAAACAGATGACGGTGGGCCTGACACATCTTATCGGGATCCGGCCGGCTGTAGGTGTGTGGTTCCACCACAAGGGGGGCCGAGGTCTCACCTCCTCTTATTTGATGATTGTGCTCCGTCGGGAGATCAACCTCTGCCCATGTGGGGCAAGGTGAGAGTGGTGGTGCACGTGCGTGTCTAGTGTAGATTAGGCCGCAATATTGTGTGGAGCTCGACCTGGGTCTTGATAGCTGTCATTGCAGGTGGCAGTATGGGACCGTTGGGGCGGGGTTTGCCAATCAAGATATACCCATGTTCGTTAGTGGGGATGACGCTGGATATTGTCCATGGACGACGGAGTGGCCTTCCCGCCCTGTTCTGCGGTTGTCGGTGGCTGCAGGCTTAGTGCTGGGCGTGGTCCCTCTGCCCGGTATGGCGGGGCGACGGCCCTGGATGGCAAGCTACATGGATTCACTACTAGGAAAAACCCTAGCAGTAGCGCGTGTTTTGTGCCTACTAGTAGCGCGGGAAGCCGCATTCTTAATAAGCGCCATACTGTTATTAACTAGCGATGTAGCGTCTTGTCACGCTGCCATCGCTAAGATAAATAAATTGCAGCGCTTGTTCAAGATCTGTTATTCTTGCTAAGTTATCTACTTGCAGCGTGTTTCCTCCCATCGCTACTAGTATTTTTTTATAATTTTTTATTTTTAGTGTATTTATGCGCCATCATACAAATATTGGTACAATACCAGCTGTTATGAGGTTTACATCATTATGTCCATAACAGTGTATTAAATGAAGGTGGATTAGGTTCAAGTGGAGGCAATATGTGGTGCATGTCAAAAGTATACTACTAATCCAAACTTGATCTACTTTGGATTAGTAGTACTTTCGATGTGCACCACATGTTGCCTCCACTTGAATCTAATCCGCCAAAGACAAGATATTTAATCATCATCATGGTCATTACCATCAACATTATTTATTTAATCACCACTAACACTAGCTAATAATAAACATCATAGTCATTACCATGAACACTAGCTATTTTATCATCATAGTAATAGTGTAGCACATCATCATCCTGAAACTCATTTCTAGCCAGCTACTCACTCCTGCTACTCACTCCTACTGCTCTCTCTTAGGTAAAAGAACATAAAACATGTATAGCTCTCCTCCTTGATCAAGTTGAAGCATGCAGATGAACCTGTCTCCTAATCGTGGAAGGCGTCTCTGGTTGCTGCTCCCTAGTACTTCTTTGCGCTCCCCCAACACATATTTGGTCCAGTCTTGCACTATTAAGCATCCGTCGCTAATCTTGAATGCACTAAAGTAAGCTGTAGGATATCTTGGCCGTAAGTTGATAATACTCATGACACCTTTAGTCTCGATCCCATAAGGCACAACATTCATCGGGAGTCCCTGTTGAAGAACATCGTATGGTAACATACTTAGCAATGAAGTTTAGCTTCAAAAATAATGTATGGAAAAGATGCAATGAGGATAAAAAGTAAAAATCTTACCATCCTTCCTAAATGGATGTGACCGTAGTTCATTATGAACACTATGGGTCGCACATTTTCAGTACTAAGATTTCTAAATGCACGAAGAAAATTTGTCTTGACAGTATCAAGATCCTCAAGCCATGAAACATAATGACCGAGCTCCTCGCAGATTGAGTTCAGCCCGAGACGATATACGGTCCTGTCTACCAAGCTACCGGACATGTTTGCTTGCACGGAAATAAGTGACAATACAAATTAGTTGTCAATTATTTTTGAATAAACAATATCAAAGACATAAATATGGTTGAGAAACTTACATAATGGTATAATGGAGGCATTTGCACATTGACCCAGATATCGGTATTACCTTCAATATCATCTTCCTGGACGAATATCAAAGGTGATAACCATATCGGGCTCAAATGCATAAGTCTTGCATAGTGCTCGCCATGTTTTGCATCCAAAATAGGTGTAGTCGTCTGAATTGTATAACCGCATGGAAAATATAACCATGCTCGGTCTTCAAGTAAACTTTCTTTTCCTCCATACTATGACTGGAACCTATCTTATCCAATACAAAAACTCTTGCATGGCAGGGGATACGCTAGTAGAATAGTAAAAAAAATATAAGTTGAAGCAAATGAAAGCAGATGTCATGCTTAATTACGAAAAAAGACTTGTCGTTGTGACTTACTGTATCCACTTCGAAGTTCTCGTCCAGCTTGATCTGAAGCGCCTATCATCATCTAGGAATATTCCGTCAACACAGTCGCGCTTCGTCTTCGCAGATTTGCAAATACCGAAATCCTTCTCGTCGTCGACATTTCCTATGTTCATAGTTAAAACATTAATTGAAAATCGATCGAAGACAACTACCAAGATACTGAACACACAAATCCGGGGCACTCGATATTTCCTACATATATATTCTAGCACAAGTCATGCCAAAATTCACGGAAAAATCCGGCATGACCTTTGCTAAAATAGGACATATCGGCGCTGAAATTTGCCGAACGGAAATGAATCAACACTCCGCAAAACATAGGCCACTCGGAGGTGTAACCTGCAAACATGACCGGCCACTTGGATATTGAGCAACACAAGATATACATTTCAAAATATCTTATAGGACTCAAATTAGCATGCATTCAATAAGCAAAAGTAGATCATCTCATGCATTTCAAAATATTGTCACTAATACATCACGAATAGTGTCATACATATAACATCACTAATACAACTAAAACTCTAGCACACGACGGGTATCGGCGCGGGCGGTGGACACCCACAGAGAAGGCACCATCACGGGATCATAGCTCCAGTGAGATCCCCGGAGAACCTGCCAGGTATTGGAGAACGGCCTGTGCTCCAACGCAAACAAGTAGCGACGGACGTGCGCGTCCTCCTCACTGACACGGTGACGCACCACCTCCGCGGAGTCCTCGAGCCTCGGATCGCCATCGCCCACGCGACCGCCACCAAACAAGGTTCGGGTCAACGACAAGCTGGCTCCTCACCAACCTGCGCCCCCCGGTAGGTAGCGCCTCCCAGTACCACCCCGGCGGAGCCCAGTCCCGAACATGGCCGATCTGGTCAAGCAGGTGTCGTCCTCCGCTGACTCGACGACGAGGATGCGTGATAGGCATCATCCACGTCGAGGCGGGAAAAATTGCTTTAACTAAAAAATAGAAACAAGTTCTTACTAACTAGTTCTATTAATTCAACTAGTTCTTACTAAAAATAATACTATAAATAAAAATATTCTAGTACCTAATTCTTACTAACTAATTAGTACCTAGGAACTACTGCCCTAATTACCATCTCAGTAATTAACTAACTAGCACTAAAAATAGCCTAGGGTTCATACTAACTAGCACTAAATACCTAGGGTTCATACTAAGCAGAGAGAGGATCGAAGGGAGAGGGATCGGAAGGGAGAGTGCTTACAGAGGGCGGGAGAGAGATGGGGTCGGGGAGACGGCGGCACCGAGGCGCGGCGAGGCGGCTGGTCGGGGAGACGGCGGCGAGGCGGCCGGGTCGGGGAGACAATGGCGAGGCGGGTCGGGGAGACGGCGGCAAGGCGGGTCGGGGAGACAGGGCACCTAGGCGCGGCGAGGCGGGTCGGGGAGACGGCAGGCGGGTCATGGAGACGGCGGTGGCGAGGCGGGTCGGGAATTGGGGAGGAAGCGGAGGAGGGAATCAGGCGGGCGGGGGTAAGGTGAAGTAGCTTTAATCAGAAGGCGTGGGAAGCAAAAACGCGCTGCTGCTAAATACCATAGTAGTAGCGCTGTCCACAGAAGGGCGCTACTACTATACCTACCACGCTGGGAACGGTGTGGCAATTGTAGTAGTAGCGCTTTCTGCGAGGACAGCGCTCATCGCTAATCTGAATCTATGTGGCGCGGTTACGCGAACGCGCTATCAAGAAAATAGCGATGGCGCCTCATTTTGACAAGCGCTACTGGTAACATTCTGTGTATAAGGTTTTCCCTAGTAGTGATTGGTTATTCCACGAGCAACATCCTGGCAGGTTTGGGCACGCCGAGATTTCTACTTGAATCAGAGAGAAAAAGTATTTCTTGGTTTATCAAGGCTGATACGGGGTTGTGGCTTCCATGTGTGGTGTTCGCTGGTCGTGGTTGTTGGCGGCGGCGATTTGTGTGGGCACGCGACCATTTCGGTTCGGGCAGATGGCCGGACTTGATGTAATGTTTTTAGCATTGTGAACTCCAAGTGAATGCCTTGCACCGAACTCGGTCGATGTCAGCGGTGACAACATCCGAGGATGCCGCTTGCCTTTCTGGAGGCTTCGGCGTGGAGCTCTTGACATCCCAATGCATAATATCTAGAGCTCTCCAGGTGAAAACGTAGGCTTCAGCTTTGGCTGAAGTGGGTGGCGGTGACTTTCTCGCTGCATCGCCCTTGTGTCGCCTTGGAGATTCGGTCTCCTGTCTCGCATCAGTGGTTGAAGTTTTCCAGCAATTTCAACATTGGCTAGGCCCGTACGCGGTCTCGGGGCCGGACGGAGTGAAGGTTGGAGCGGAGGCATGGAAGAGTACTTCCGTGTTGAGGGGTGGCGACTTTAATCACCTGGGTGACAGAGTCGTCGTCTCATTGGATTCGTGGCCTCGGGACCGGTTGGAGTGGAAGCCGGAGCGGCGGCTTCAGACAGTGTATTTGTGATTTAAGGTGTCATTTCTGGTCACTTGGGTGATAGAGTCCTCAGCTCTCGTGTGGTGCGCGTTCTCGGGAACAGGGTGTGTGTACTGCAGAGGTTGTATGTTTGAGCGATTGCTCCACGTAGTGTTTTAGGGCATCAACTTCAGTCTCTTGGATGGTGGAGTCGTCGGCTCATTTGGGAAGGATCCTTGGGGCTGGTATTGCCACATATATCAGTTCTTCTATATGAAGAGTAAGACCTCCTTCCGGTTGCTAAAAATTATTCTCCACCAACCTTACTTGTGTGTATTAAGTTTTCCTTATATATACGAGTCTATATTCACATGAGGGTATAACAAGGCCCAATACTTCATCCACACTTTCATATTTCCTTGTTCTTCTGCCTCACATGTCACCAGATGAATGAGTAGCAAACACAGAAATAGACCAGAGAAGACGACAAAAGAAGCACTGAAGACATGCACAAACACGTACTCCCTCCGTCCCAAAATTCTTGTCTTAGATTTGTCCAAATACGGATGTATCAAATCACGTTTTAGTATTAGATACATCCGTATCTAGATAAATATAAGACAAGAATTTAGGGACGGAGGGAGTAGGATTTAGAGACATCAGGACAAAGGCAATCCATACTTTGGGAAACCTAGGCCGGCTTGCCCAACAGCTGGGTCGTGCGCATCTGAGAGCATCAGATGGATCCGACGGTCTAGATCTGCTGCTGCCTCGGAGCGAAGTGGCTGGCCCAGATTGCGCCGAGACTGATGTGGCCTTCTCGGGCCTTGGCAGATCGGACTGCCTCGATCTGCTGCTCCGAGCCTGGCCGTTGATGTGGCCTTCTCGGGCCTTGGCAGATTGTCTGCTGCTCAGAGATCTGGCTGTTGTGGGTCTGGTCGGGGCGAGATCTGGCCTTGTCGGTCCAGTCCCTTCCCTTCTTCTTCTTGTAGTACGACACTCGATGGATGGATGATTCCCAGTTCGCCGGCGAAGAAATTTGTGCCTTATTACCCAAAAAAATCCCAATAAGGGGCATATGTGACGCGTACTGGTAAAAGTAAATCTATGCTTACCCGCAGAAATCCAAGAGAGAAACATCGGCTTGCATACCATCATCCCTCCATGGTTGCCTGGTCTCCATGGATTGCTGTGCATGCATACATAGAGATGGATAAGCACCATGGATCCAAAGTGCAGAACCATGAATGAATTCACAAATTTACCAGCCATATTCTATTAAAAAAAAGGACCTTTGCTTACCACCAGCTGAACTCCTTCCATCCAGCTCAAGGTAAGGGGGTGCAGTGTGTAGAAGTAGCCGCAAAGGACTACTGACTCGCCGCCGGCGCGGCATCTGTAGGGAGGGAGGGGAAAAGAAAAGGTGAGGAGAGGTGCGGGGGGAGAGGCGTGATTATAAGGAGGAGCTCATCCTTATAATTATTTTGCTACAGGAGGCAGACAAAGCTTTCTTGGTTCATCATGCACAAGATCCAGGCTTCTCGATCCCCAGCTCTTCGCCCGCAGAGATCACGGGCGTCGGGTGCGCCACGCGCCTGTCCTAGAGGAGCGGTGGCACCGGCAAGCAAAAACATGCTCTTTCACCAAAGATTGCTGGGTTATTCTCACGGTGCCAAACAAAGACTTGCGAGTTGATAGGCTCGAGTGCTAAACAAAAGCCGTAAAACAGACACGTTAGCATTCTTGTCGAAAGTCATGCGTATGTCTCATCCAACGTGTGTACATCGTGGACCTCTAGCCGCTAGTACGCCGTCGATGTCTCGCCTTTCACCAGTAGTAAATGGTCCATGGATTGGACCAGAGTCACCGACGCCAAGGTCACCAGAGAATGCTGGTAGTACTGTAGGCTACAAGTACTGGTGCATACTCTGTCATCCCAACCGTCCATGCCGTGGGCATTGTATGGAATTCAAGTCAGTTTTTATTTATTTGTTTTCTTTCTAAGGGCAGTTAAGTGGTTATTCTTTTTTTAACTCGGATGCTGAACTTTAAAATGATTAAATAAGATTGTGCACATTACTCGATGAAGAAGCTGAGGCCTCACCTCTATTCGGGAAAAGAAAAAAAAAACACAACGATATCTTCTCCCACGATCAAAATTAAATTGATCCCGGCCCACAAGTTCATTCTCACTTCCTAGGTAAAGCCGACTAGAGATGGGCCAGTCAGTCCAGATGTGCTGATCAGCTAGCTCTCTATACTCTCGGCGACTTCGCATCACCAAGCAATCAAGCCAGTTTTGCAATAAGCATCATGTTGTAAACTACTCGGCGAGCACGGTCCATGCTAATAATGTCTTTCATTTCTATGTGTAATTTATCACAACCAAACATACCTTATGACACTAGGTTAGTGGCATATAAGGAGGAGGAAGACATATATTGGAGTAAATGATACATACATCTTCCATCATAAGGTAGCATGATAATCGTAGGGGATCCGAATTCTGACATTTCAGTCTTTATGGCTGACACCGAATTGATTGACTTTATGTCAAATATTTTAGCTATTAAAACAATAGACAAAGATTGAAACAAGTTTCAAAATATATCATCAAAATTCAAAAGGATTTCAAATATGAGTGGCGCTATATTAATGGAATAACACCAGCATGCTACTAATGCCATTTTGGCACGACACCACTAAGCTTTCATGTATTAGTGTAGGCGCGTCGCTCTCGCCTTCTGCCCCCCGGCCTACTGGTTAGCTGGTCCAGTGGTTGGTGTTGTCTCTAAGCCTAAATGGCCATTAAGGCCTTGTACAATGAGAGGTGCTTAGGGAAGATGCTTAGAGAAATAAACCAGTCTTTTCTTAAGCACCGGTGCTTATTTGTACAGGATAGACGCTTAACTAAGCGTCTCTCTTGTAGAAATAGGCACCCGTGCTTCAAATAAATCCGGTTTATTTTCCTAAGCATCTCCCTAAGCACCTCCCATTGTACAAGGTCTATTAAACCGATGACGGTAGGCCCGACACATCTTATCTGGATCAGCCCGGCTCTAGGTGTGTGGTTCCACCGGAAGGGGGGCCGAGGTCTCACCACCTCTTATTCGGTGATTGTGCTCCGTCGGGAGCTCCACCTCTGCCCATGTGGGGCAAGGTGGGGGTGGGGGTGGCAGTGCAGGTGGTTGTCTGGTGTAGATCCGACAACAATAGTGTGCGGGGTTCCACCAGGGTCTTGATAGCTGTGGTTGCAGGTGGCTGCACGGGACAGTTGTCGGGGGGGGGGGGGGGTCGCCAATCAAGATGGGGGTGAGGCTGGATATTGTCCATGGATGAGGGAGTGGCCTTACCGCCCTCTTCTGCTGTTGTCGGTGGTTGCAGTCTTAGTGCTGTGTGTGGTCCCCATGCCCGGTATGCCAGCGTAACTGCCTCGGATGGCAAGCTACATGGATTGGTTCTTTGACAAGCAGCATCGTGGTAGGTTTGGGCACGCCGAGGTTTCTACTTGAATCAGAGAGAGAAAAGTATTCCTTGGTTTATCAAGGCTAATGCGGGGTTGTGGCATCCATGTGTGGTATTCAGTGGTGGTGGTTGTTGGCGACGGCGATTTGTGTGGGCACGCAACCATCCCAGTTCGGGCACATGGCTGGACTTGATGTAATGTTTTGGGCATGGTGAACTCCAAGTGGATGTCTTGCACCGAATGCGGTCGACTCCGGCGATGACAACCTCCTAGGATGTTGAGGCCCTTGTTGGAAACTTCGACATGGAGCTCATGTCTTCCCAAGGCATAATATCTAGAGCTCCCCATGTTAAAACTTAAGGTTCAGCTTTGGCTGAAGCGGGCGGTGGTGGCTTTCACGCCGCATCCCCCTTGGTAGTGTCGCCTTGGAGATTCGGTCTCCTGTCTCGCATCAGCGGTTGGAGTTGTCCAGAAATTTCGTCATTGGCTAGGGGCGTACGCGGCCTCGGGGACGGACGGAGTGAAAGTCGGAGCGGAGGCATGGAAGAGTACCTCCGTGTTGAGGGGTGTCGACTTTATCACCTGGGTGACAGAGTCGTCGACTCGATCGTTGGATTCGCGGCCTCAGGACTCGTCGGATTTGAAGCCAGAGTGGCTGCTTCGGACAGTGTCTTTGTGATGTAGGTGTCGTTTCTGGTCATTGGGTGAGAGAGTCGTCGACTCTCGTGTGGTACGCGGTCCGGGGAACAAGGTGAATGTATTGCAGGAGATATATGTTGGAGCGATTGCTCCAGGTAGTGTTGTAGGGCGTCAAGTTCAGTGTCTTGGATGATGGAGTCGTGGTGTTGCCACATATATATCGGTTCTTCTATATGAAAAGTTAGACCTCCTGCCGGTTGCTAAACAAAATTCTCCACCAACCATTACTTGTGTGAATTAAGTTTTCCTTGTATATATGAGTCTATATTCACATGAGTGTATAGAAGGGCCCAATACTTCATCACAACTTTCATATTTCCTCGTTCTTCTGATTGACATATTACCAGATAAATGAGTAGCAAGCACGAAAATAGAGCAGCGAAGAAGACAAAAGAAGCACTGAATACATTTACAAACACGTAGGAGTCAGAGACATCAGGAGAATGGCAATCCATACTTTGCAAACCCAACGTCCTATAATGTTAGCATCAGCTAGTAGACATGAATCCGGAAGCTAATGGGTATTTGTTCAAACTGCCCTTTGGTGATAACTGGCACGAGTTTTGGATTACCGCTGGGCTTAAAAGTCATCAGCAAGGAGTTGAGGATTATATGGTCGGCGCATGAACTGAGTTTGTCGTTGCCTTCCATGTGTGGATTGTGTAAGTAATTTAGGAAATTTAAAAACTATGTACTACCAAGTATTTTTTTAATTTTTTATGAAAATGCAAGAAAATAAGAGATATTGTGAAGAACAATGGAGCTCGGTAAAATTCTAGAATACAATGAAATTCAGCAATTCGAGAGGCAATAAGTTTTATACCTTTTTTTAGTTTCAATATTTATAATGAACTCTTTTTATAATGGTTTCCTTACATATTTGAGTGTCTTTGTTCACATGAGTTTCACCCGCAAAAATAATAATATTCACATGAGCTTATAATAGGGCCTCATAGTACATCCTCACTTCATATTTACTCATTCTTCTGTTTGACATGTCTTAGAAGGTAAACGAGTAGCAAGCACGGAAATATAGAAGAGAAGAGGACTAAAGAAGCACCGAATAGATGCACATACACGTAGGATTTAGAGACATCAGGAGAAACGCAATACAGTTTGCCAACCCAACGTACTTGAATATTAGCATCAGCTAGTAGAGATGACTCCAGATTCTAATGGGTACTTGCTGATACTACCGTTTGGAGATAACTGGCACAAGTTTGGAATGACTCCTGAGCTTAAAAGTCATCAGCAAGGAGTTAAGAATTACTCCCTCCGTTTCTAAATATTTGTATTTCTAGAGATTTCAACAATTGACTACGTAGAAGCAAAATGAGCGAATCTACACTCTAAAATATGTCTATATACATCCGTATATGGTAGCCCATTTGAAATCCCTAAAAAGACAAATATTTAGGAACAGAGGGAGTACATCTTAGGCGCGTGAACTGAGCATGTTGTTGCCTTCCTGCGTGTGGATTGTGAAATTATTTTAGAAAATCCAAAAATCATGTTATTGTGAAACTACTAAGTACTTTATAATCGTTTAAAATGCAAAAACAATGGAGCTCGGTAAAATTCTATAATACCATGAAATTCAGGTATGCACTCTGTCATCAGCAAGGCACAAATTTTGTCCGGTTTCGTATGTGTGGGATGCACTCTCTCCGGTTTTAGAGTTGAGGAACAAAAGGTAAACTCAGCGAAGAGACGAGAGACGAAAAGTATAATATGAACAAGAAAATGCGTGCATGTCCAGTCATGGTCATCACCATATCATGCGCCACTCCTTCCATCAGGCTAGTAATAGTGGGAGTAACTTAGCAAATAACATAGCGCACTTCAAGAATTTTTTGCTTATATGGCATGTAGTTAATGAGAAGTGGTAACATAATATGGTACTGTAACATAGCGGTTTCCAAGACAAGATGAGTCTACAAGCTAATTAATGAAGTCCTCTATGACACTACTATTATGTTACTTTGCACTATGAAGGTATTAACTTGGACTAATGTCATATGCATGACACTATAAGTTACTCCCCACTATGACCAGCCTCAGGGCTGCATCTAACTACACTAACTCCTGAACAATGAAGGCGACAGAATAATAAATAGTAGGGGACATTAACTCCACCACATGGCATCCTGCACCAGCTGGATCGATGAATACCATGTTCACATTAATATAAAAAATAAAAATAAAAGATAACCACGCGTGTTCCTAATGTCTTGACACATACGAGCATCATCTGGATACGTTCCCTTGTTAATCTAACAATAGAGAGATCTGATATGAGTGGCATAATATTCGGCTTGTTGAGAACAACTGGTAGTAGACTTTAGGGTCAGTTCATCAATTAGTACTTGGGAGAATTATCATTTCCACGTTGAATTGTCAGTTTCTTTTTTCCTTTTGGTGTTATTTGTGACCAACTGATGCACTTGGATTGGACGTTGTTCAAATTGCGAGCTACACCACTGATACCTCTCCGGCGTACATTGACGCTCTCGTCGATCTCCCCTCGGAGCCAACTTACTTCTGCGTTGCATGGACCATGGATGTCAGCGCAGGTACATTACTTTGTGATTTCCTCTCTGAGTTAACATAATGATCGCCACGCAAACCTTGAATCCTGGCCGAGCAAACGTATCCTCCAGGACCAAGATTCATAATCATTTCTATTTATTCGCCTGCACCTGCGCTCAAGGTGGGCGGTGAACATGCTAGAAAGAATCAATCAGTTGACAACAGAAATCACATGGAATGGAATAATTTTGCATCTCTGCTAAATGTAGATTAATGTATATATGCCACGTTGTATTCCATCCAAATTGGAGTTATGGCATCAGGTCGTTCTCCGGCGCAAATGGAACGTGCATGTGGTCTTATTCCATCAATCGCCTTCAAGTTTGCTAAAACTCTTATCGTTTTGTGAGGTTGCAGTGCCGATTTTTAGAGAAATTAAAAGGCTTTTACAGGTTGCACTAGTATATACGTTCTCCCTGCCTAGCTCTTTGGCGGTTGAACTTGAACCCGGCGATATATCTCTGACTGGTGACAATCAACGTGCTTATACAGTACTAATTAGATATACCGAATGTCACTTTGTATTATTCTTGTTTTCCTTGCTCTCCGTTCACCTCCATCAGTCACATGCATGTGACTGGACATATAATATAAGGGAGAAAATGGGAAGCATGGCTGCATGCACGGGCAAATAGGGACTCAATACGAGCACGCCTGGACACTGACCGGACACACCCGCGGACATTTGAGGGGCCAAATTTGTCAAATCTGACAATAGATGTCCTTAGTTCCGCGTTTCATGGGCATGCATGTCACCACATGTATGTTACGCCATAATGTCTTCGTTGAGTTAACAATCGCCACACAAACCTTGAACCATGGCCGAGCAAGGGCACGCGTGCTCCATGATGAAGATTCATAATCATTTTTATGTATTCGGCATGCGCGCCTGCACATGAGTTGAAAGCACAGGAAAGAATCGATCAGTTGCCAACAGAAAGCACATGGACTGGAATAATTCTGGATCTGCTAGATGTAGAATGGTAGATTAATGTATATATGCATCATTGTATCATCACTGGTCAGGTCCCTCTCCAGCGCTCAACAAGGAACGTGCATGTGGTCGTATTGCATCGATCGGCTTCAGGTTTCCAATGCTATCAATCTGTGACGTTGCACCGAGCATTTTTAGAGAAATAGCTTTTAAAGGATGCACTGGTATATACATACCTAGTCCCTGCCTCCCTGGCGGTCGAAATAGAACCCGGCCATATACCTCTGGCTCGAGTACTGATTAGATATTGATGCACTTAATTAGTGAACATGATCTGTCCAGCCAAGTCTCCACCATTAAGTAACCTATTGGCTTATAGTTCTGGCCGGTGTTGCCGTCTATAAATGACGGCAAGAGGAAGCGACCTGGAGATATCTCTCTGAAACACACACAACTAATTAAGCTAGCCAGGGTGCTACGTCATAGCCGCGGGATCCACGACGATGGCAACGGAAACAATGAAGCTGACGCTTGTGCTGCTGCTGGTGGTGATGATGGGGTCATCGACGGCGGCAGTGCCCACGGGCTGCTACAGCCTGAGCACGGTGGAGTTATACTGCACAAGCATTCTCCGGTACGGACCCGACCCCCATTTCGTTCGCGGTTGCTGCGCGGATGTTGCTAGGAGCTGCGTGTGCGAGCTCCTAGGCAGCGGCCGCCTCTCGGACGCCGTCCGCGATGCCATCTCCACCCACTGCCGCCACGACTGCCACTAGATACGGAGGGGAACCCGGCCGGCTAGGATGTAAGTTGAAACTGTGACGTACCTGGCCAGCAGCTGGCTTACGGATACGTGCTCTAATGTTGAACTTCTCCTTGGTCAATTTCGGTCTTGCGTTTTGTGTAACTTATTTGTGTAATTTGGATTATGTTGTGTTGATTGCTCTTCACTGTTTTACTTGCCATTGAATGGATGTACTCCATCGTGTGCGTGTGTGCGTATGTGCTGGCACTAGCGCGCCTGCTGCGTCTGTGATTAAACCAGCTATAGTGCTGTTATAGTTTTACGGTCGGGGTATCAAACGACCTCCGAATGCGACAAACTTTGGCAGGCGGTCTATCACAATATAACAAGACTGCACGCCAACTGTCAACTCATTCCGAGAATGTTTTATTACCAGTTAAAAAAATTAACGATGCCGCGGGCGCGTGCAAGTGTGGTTGGACTTAGAATGGACAACGAAAGCAACTGGAAGAAGCGGCAACTACGAATGGATGCAAATTTTATGATAACATGTGGATGCAATGCGCATGATTCCATGATGAAATGCAACAAGCCAAATAAATCGCACAGCGACAACGAAAATAGATGGAAGGCATTTGGAGCGTCGGTCTCGGGGTGTCACAATATGCCATTATGGAGGGAACAATTTTTTTAAAGTTGCCATCGGACCATGTCAATTTCTATAATGCATGTGTCTTTTGGCATTGTACCATGGCAACTTAAAAATATATCACCACGGAAACTTAAATCACATGCTAGCTAGTACTTTAAAGCATGACATTTGTATGTTTTGAAGCATACTCCTTCCGTTCCATAATTTGAACCAAGACCACGACAAGAATTATGGAAGGGAGGGAGTATCTATTTTGCTATTTATGGCATGGCAATTATATTGTTTAGATCATGAGAACCATTTCACTTTACAACATTTTTCAATTTTGCCTGATTTTTAGAGACAATTTTAAAACTTCGTTGCCATGGCAACTTGATTTCTATTGTCATGTCAACTTAACATACGTTGCCTTGAACTGGATCATGGCAATTTCATGTAATTTTATTTTAGACTACTATGCAATGTTTGCTGTGTAGGTTATTTATTCCGTCCTGGACCATGTCAAATTCATGTAGGGCTCCTCTTCTTTAGTTACTATGCGAATTTGTCATTAAAAATTCTCATTTTTTCTGTGGTGGACCATGTCAAATTCATGTAGGGTTCTTCTTTTTTAATTACTATGCGAATTCGTCATATATAAATTCTCATTCTGGCTTGGCACGTGCTGGTCGCAGGAACAATGCAAATAAGAGGCGTGGCTGGTAATCTTATTCTCGCTTTGCCTGAAAACTGCAAGCGGAAGAGAATGACAGTGAGGAGAGAGCAGAATTACTATCTCTGTGTGCAGAATTGTAGTAGGAGTTCGATCTTATAACCAGTAGAAAAAATGTCATGCGAAATAAAACAAAGAACAAACAAGTAAATTCTCTACCAAACTTCAGTTGTGCTTGCAATTCTCTACCAACATCCGCGTTAGCAGATAGCAAGGTTCAGTAATTCATCCAAACACTTTGATTTTTCCTCCTCCATTTATTTGACTTGTTAAGACACTAATACATGGGAGCACACACAAAGAGAAATTAATGAGAGCAGAATCGAATACAATGCACAGATAGGAATCAGAGATATCAGGAGAGAAACAATATCAAATTTGCCAAGGTAAATCTACATGAGATTTAACTAACGCATGTCTAAGTGCTCTAACGTCGGATTCGTGCTCTATGATTCTAGCTTGCCTCGTCTGCTGACTCGTGAAAACAGTCTGGGACGATTATGTCGCAGGCTATCATGCCCTATGTTTTCCGCATGGGCTTTTTTGGAAAAATATCTGTGTGGGCAGTGTTTTTGTCCGTGCTTTAGCAGCAAGGCATCCATGCCAGATCGAAACTCGTCACGGGACTCATCTTCAGCACATGATCCATGCCGAGAGGTTGTTCACGGCCCTCGATTCTGTGAGGCGCCGCTGTACAGCTATGGTATGTCGGTGCTCACCACCGGCACGATCAACAGGCCGGTCTCTGGCACCGACGGGCACGACAAAGCCGGCAGTGCCTAACAAGCCATACGCTCAGAAGAAGCAGAGTTTTTTCTCAGGCTAGCAGGCGGCCGAAAGGCGGGTTCGTTTTGAGCTTGCCTTTGACGGCCTCAATTGCTTCGACACTGCCGTTAGGTACTAAGCGTATCGTTTGATAATTTTTTGATCTGCATAGATCTCGGACAAGTGATAGTTTTTTTATTCATTTTCGATTGTACCGTTCGACTGGTGCATAAGCTTCAGTACAAATAAAAGGAATTTAAAGAGGTCATATACTAGTATCAGTTTATGGCTTCAATCAGTCCGTCTGGCGTAGGAACAAACAAAGCAATTAAGAGGTGTTACTGGTAGGCACCACGACGTTGAACATCTTCGCCCGACTCTGCTTTCCAGTGCATGTTCAGTCCATGCCTGAAAATAGTAGAAGAGGAAGAGAATGACCGTGAGGAGTGAAACAGAATAGCCAAGAGCCGTTTGGCAAAAGAATAGCCACACCTTGCTTAACAATGTTCGACAGAAACGAGCATACATTACCGGCAACGCTGCGGCACCGGGCAGCGTCATTTTCTAGAGCAGCAATTGGCTTGTTGACACTGCTCTAGATCTCACCCTCCCCGTGGCCCGTGCTCAACGTCGGCTCCCTCATCACATATGTTGTAGTTCCTCAATCACGCCTCCTTAGTAGCATTTGGTGCGTCCGCTCAACACTTTCCTGCCTGCTGCCTATGACTTATAAGTTGTTTTGTCATGCATGAAAATAACACTAATGGATAGATTGGATTTTTTTAATAATATTTCATATATAAATTATTTCATTCTGAGCTACGGTTGAATTTCTGTGAATTTTTGAAGTTTAGGTCATTTTTTGCAATTTCCAAATATTTCTAAAATAGGAACAATCCAGAAAAGGTTTATTGCATCATGCTTGCGTCAGCAAGTCAACAACGTCGTTCCAGGTCAAACGGGTTGGAAACGTCGCTCCAGCGACCATTTGGATGGCGAAGAGGCTCTACGTGCAGTTGGGCAAGCGCCGCATCCAGCAGTGCAAGCAGGAGGAGCTGGGGTTGAGCAAGCTCACCGGAATCGAACTCATGGCGGCGGCTGGAGTTCGGGCAACGAAGGCAACGACGCTGCCGTGCACGAGAGGACTAGCCGGTGATAGTTATGGGATTCTGGGAGCGTGCTGAGCACGATGGAGTTCTCGGACGTGAGCGGCGCTCGCTCTAGCCACAATGGCTTCATGAACGGCGACGATGAGCTCTCCGCTCAGATGGCTAGCACTGCTACGGGACGAGAATGAGCGCGGGGAGCCAGGGAAATAAGGCAGAGCTCCCAGCGGAGTCGAAGTGGAGTTCAACAGGCTCGGGGAGGTGATGGAGATGGCGAATCGACGGGGGCGGTCATCGGATGCAAAGGACGAGCACGACGGCGTAGACGGTGGTGCATTGCATCCGGCGAAGCGTGGCTCGGTGGAGAGGAGTGGGGCAGTGCCAAGAAGCTTCTGGACACGACGGAGAGGCGAGGAAGCAAGGTTCGTGCTATAGAAGCCAAACAGTGAATGCATGCAATCAAGTGGGCCAAACTCTTCCCGCACGGACGACCTGGTTGAGGCGTACGCGGGCAACCAAACACGTCCTTAGCATTGATGTTGATAGTCATCGGGGTATCTATGCAGAGCCGCGTCATTCGTCTTCACCATGACAATAAGTTTCAAGTTATTGACCAATTACTCTTTTTTGCACCACGACATCAATAAACAGTGCACCAACAATTATCCTAACAAAACTCGGAACAGTATCTGAATAACCCCATAACTGCTAACCAAAACAATAACCCAAATAAAATGATAAAGCAAGCCCGAATAATTCGGAACAGTAAAACGAGTGAAACGGAACGACACGTGAATTAACCTGGAACAGTTAGTTAATAGTAACCTAGGGCAATACACCCAAATAACGAAACAACAAAAATGGTAAATCAGCAATATGCGTTCTCATGAACAGTAATCTAGAAGAAATACAAAAAATGCTCCTTCTCCCTCGAACTGGAAGGGTAAAACCAGTGACACGGAACAACACCTGAATAAACCAAAAACATTAAGCCATCCAAACCGTAAACCAAAACAATACCTGAATTATAACCGCAAACAATACACCCGAATAAACCGGAACAATAAAAACAGTGAATCAACACTATGCATTCATGTGAATAGTAGTCTAGAACAAATATCAAAAAATCTTTAGAAAACTGAGACTCCTTCTCCCTCGGTGCATTCACCTACGCAAGATGAATAGTCATGTTCTTGCCATTGTCTATGTCGGCCATAACTTTTTTTTACTTATGAAAGGGGAAAATATGTGCTTATGGAAAAATACTAATAGGCCAGCAGGTTTACTTAATTTGTTGAATCATTTAATGTATATTACGTGCATACACATATCATGGGGTAACGATAGAATTCAGGTTCTCCTTTTCATTTTATTTTCTCACATAATACATGTTTTCTGGCATATTTTGAAAAAAATACAGTCGGAATCGGTCATGGGCATGGCGTGCGCCGTGCTTCTTCAGTCTAGTAATGTATTTCACGCCACTACCAGTAGCTTCATAACAAAATGGCAGAGTGCCAAAAACTACTGTCCTCGGATAGAAAAAGGCACTCATGAGAGACAAAGCTATTCGAGGTGCCATGGCGAAAACATTCATGGATCCCGTGGCAGGGGAGATGTGCCTGATGAAACCACAAAACATGTCCTCCTAGCTTACGATTGACCGGAAATTGTCCTAAATTCTCCGGATACTTCCATTTCCATGAGTAATTCACCACAACCAAACTTACAGTATAGTATGGCAGTATAATGCATTGTCTGTTAGGGTGGGAAGGTAGAACACTTGGTAGTGGCATGTTAGAAGGAGGAAGGCATATATAGAAGTTAACGGAACGTACATCTACCATGATAATGGTAGCCCGAAAAGGAAACGGCAGAGGGCTAGCAGGCCATGCATGATGATGCGTGGACTCTCTTATGGGCCCTTTTCTTTTCTTATTTCATACTCTCTGTGCCAAGTACATGCTTTCTAAGTATTTGTCGATCCCCTGCTCCCCGGTCTCCGCCACTGTCGAAAACTTAGGTGAGACAAATTCTGCAATTTCAGTCATCACCGTAGATACCAAATTGATTGTCTTCGAGTCAAAATATTTCAGTTATAACAATAGTCGACACAAATTCAAATAATTTCATATACTTTTATAATTGAAAAATAAAGAGACTTTTTTTGTTCTAGAATCTTTCATACTTCTATTACTATCTAACTTTTCACTACAAAAAGGATTATTTTCTTCCTAATTTTACTATTGGCAAGGCATAGTATGCACAACATATAGACACTTGTCATTTGTTCTAGAATCTTCCATACTTTAAGTTTACAAGTTTCTTCTGACTAATCCTCACGAGAGTACCAAGCGAATAGGATTTGCCTGCCTCCTGCCAGCGCTTCCGCCCATCTGCCTCATTTCGTGTGGCCTTAGGGCCATGGAGGCGTGGTGGATCCAACCCTCGCCGGCGGGAAGGATCGTGCTTTCTTTTTAGGTGTTTTTTTTGGAGTTTATCTAGGGTTTGTTTTCAGCTCAGGAATACAGTTCCCTGAAGATGGAATAAGGTTCTACCTGTCTAGTCCCCGTCCCGGTGGTGTGTCTCCGGCGGATCTCACGACATTCATTCGGTGCTTATCTTCGATTAGTATGTTTGGATCCGGTCTTTGAACGTCTGTATACGTGTGTCTAAATATTGGATTCTTTCTATCTGCAGTTCTCCTCATCGGCGATGGTTGTTATTCGGATGCGCTGGTCCTTTGAGGCGTTAGCATCACAAGTTCCAGACTGTATATTGCAACAAGTTTTGCCTGACGGCGTCGAGGGAGGGATGATGACGGCGGCGCGCCTTCAGCTCGTACCAGTGCTTGCAGTCGTTGCTTGGTGGTCCATAGACATGGATGTAATTTATTTTGCCTCTGGTGCACTTTGGACTACGAGGATGTTTGATGAATAAATTGAAGGTTTGCCCGCAAAAAAAGTTTACAAGTTTATTCTCCAAAATAATTGTCATATATTTTTACATTGGTGATTATTGTTTTTGTTCAAGGCTAAGCAACATCTTCCTAATGTCCATTTGCCTTTCATATGGAGTACTTACTTATTTTTATACATTTAACATGAGTGCAGATATATCAGAGTCATGAATATTCTGTAGCCATTTAACTTTCAAATATATGAACGGCAAAGCTAAAATCCTGCCGACTGGTGGTTTGCAACAGGCGCGTACGACCTGGCCCTTCGATCCCCACGTAGGACGCACGCAGCCGCTCGATAATTTCTTTTACTGTCACGCACGAGAAAACAAAGCTCCCCGCGAGCGACTGGAACGCCCGCCGCCGCCCCTCCCACGAGCGCCGCCGCCGGCTGCCACCTCCCTCCGACCCGTACAGCCCCCAATCGAGCCCCTCAATCTTTCATCTCTATCCACGTGAGGTTCTGCTCTGTCCGCGCCATGGCTGCCATGGCCGAGCTAAGCCAGCTCCGGCTGTGAGAGGAAGAGAAACGGGAGAGGGAGAAGTCCAGGCGCCCACCACCGCCGGCTGCATCGACCTCATGCTGGATCCGCCGCCCATCATCGCCGCATGTGCCTCGACCTCGGGCTGGATCCGCCGCCCATCATCACCGCCGGTGCCTACCGCTCGGGCGGCAGAGGGAGCCGTCGTGCCGCTGCTCGGCTCGCGCGTTTGAGGGAGCGGCTGCAGCAGCGGCAGTTTTGGCTTCTGAAGAAATTGCAGCAGCTTGCGTGTGACGGAGTGACTGCACTTTTGGCCTCTGAATAAATTGCAGATTTGACCTCTGAAGCAACTGCACTTTGCTTCCAATTAGAATACCAAATGAGCAGCGGCAGTAACAGCTAGAACGTGTGTACAAATGCATCGTTTCAATGCAGAAAAATTTGTTTTTTAGCGTTCTTTTCTCTGAAGAAAGTGTATGAGGCCAAGGTCTACTATTAGTTTTCAGAAAATTCAGACTTACATTGTTCGATTCTCTCTTTGTGAAATGCAGCTTGGGTAAATTAAGAGGTAAATTTAGTTTCAACAGATAAATCTGAGGGACAATAGATGCAGTTCGTGTCAAGTAGATGTCCTATTATATTTACGAAAATGCTAAAATCCGAACCCAGATAACTTCTATGTAAATAGTATGATAATTTAGGCATCACGAAGCTGATAATTTGCATACAAACACCGAGGGGTAATTTTAACCCGGGGAATACGTTGTTGAAAAACAGCCCTGATAACTTATTTGTAAATTGCATGGTAATATACACATCGAAGACCTCATAATTTAGGTACAAACAACACGAAAACTTTAACACGTGAAAAAAAGTTGTTAAAAACATACCACCAATAACTTTTCGTGTAAATAGCACGATAATATAGGCTCCTGGACATGATAACTTAGGTTCAAACACCACGATAACTCTGCCCCGTAAAAAAAAGTTGTTGAAAATATAGTACTGATAACTTCTTTGTAAATAGCATGATAATTTAGGCACCACAGAGCTGATATGTTGCATATAAACATCGAGGGGTAATTTTACTGGGGAATAAGTTGTTGAAAAACACCCCTGGTAACTTATTTGTAAATCGCATGGTAATATATACATCGCATACCTGATAATTTAGGTACAAATACCACGATAACTTTGACACGTGAATTTTTGTTGTTGTTGAAAATATACTCTCTTTGTAAATAACATGGTAATATACATTCCCGGACTTGATAACTTATGTACAAACACCACGATAACTTTGACCCGTGAAAAAAAGTTGTTGAAAACATACTTCGGTAACATCTGTGTAAATAACATGGTAATATATGCCCCCGGACCTAATAACTTAGATACAAACAACACGATAACTTTGACTCGATAAAAATGATGTTAAAAACATACCACCGATAACTTTTTGTGTAATAAGCATAATAATATAGGCTCCCGGACCTAATAAGTTAGGTACAAACACCACGATAACTTTGACCCGTGAAAAAAAGTTGTTGAAAACATACCACTAATATCTTCTCATGTAAATAACATGATAATATACACTCTCAGACCTGATAACTTAGATACAAACACCACGATAACTTTGACTCGCGTAAAAAAGTTGTTTGGAAACATACTTCAGTAACATCAGTATAAATAACATGGTAATATAGGCTCTCGGACCTGATAATTTAGGTACAAACACCTCGATAACTTTGACCCGTGAACAAAAGTTGATGAAAACAAAGTTTGGTAGGATCTGTATAAATAACACGGTAATATACGCACAGCAGAGCTGATAACTTATTTAGCCCAGGCATGATAACTTTTGACCCCAAAAAAAGTATTCGAACCATGCCAAAAAAACATGGTCTCGCCGTGGCGGATTTTTTTGTGAAGACAGATTTTGGATTGAACCAGCGGTCTGAGCTACAAAACATTTTAAAAATTTAAAATAAAAAGAATCTATGATGACATTTTTATGCCCGGAATCAGGGGAGAAAGGTGAAAGAAGTCATTTTTATGGCCGGAATTTGCCTATGTAAACATTGTGGTAACTTATGTACCATATACGTGATAACTTGCATACCCAGGCGTGGTAACATTTTGCCTCGGAAAAAAAGTTGTCGAAATGTATCAACATAGGATCTAGTTTTGAAGGTCTCGTCGCGCCGAATTTTTTATGTGAAAACAATTTTTCGATCGGACCGATAGTTTGAGCTACAAAACATTTTGAAAATTCAAAATTTAAGAGAATCTAGAGTGATGTCATCAATTTCGTCTTACATGCATGCATGTAATTAGGCATTGTATTAAGAGTCATGACATGTGCATGAAGAGAGAAAAAAACCAGTAATCATGAAGAAAAGTGGCTGCATGCACTCGCGACTCGTATGCATGGCCGTCCTGATTTATTGTTTAAAATCGGAACGACTGCGCGTTAGTACAGTCCATATATGAATGATAGGAATCAAATCCACATTATACTTGATGCACATGTGACTTCGAATTTACATGTTAGTCTATTGTAATATGACGTATCAATATTCGATCATACTTTGGTTATCTCAACTCTCACGCAGAAGGCAAATGTAGAATTTAGTTTGAAAGGAAGGCCTTCATGGAAAACGTTATTAAAACTCAAATAACGCTTACATATTCCGCTGAAAATTTGGACGTGTATCCACCCATAATGGAGTGTTCGCACACCCCCATTCAGCTAGAGTAAGCACCTGCTAATAATGCCATGTCACCACTATTACTGTTCCTAATCTAACTTTGATTCAAATCTCGTTCAAATTAAAATTCAAAATAAAGTCAAACAATTAAAGTCTTCAATGTCAAAACTAAAATGTTCTAAACGTGAAAAATAATTCATAGATAATTATGGTGGAGATATCACATTTTTATAAAGTACTTAAAAGCCCTAAAATTACTAAAATAGCAGATAAAACAATTAACTAAATGATTTTTAAATTATAAACTATTTTATTTAAATCCCAAAATAATTTTGGCAGTGGTATATTTATTAATAATAATTTAGGTTCTATTTTTGTATGTTATAAAACTAAAATAAATTGGAAAATAAAAGTGAACAGTAAAAGAACAATAAACAAAATAAAATAACTCCCCCCACACTGGGCCTCGGCCCAGCTGGTCGGCCATGGCGCGCCTGCCTGCCCCTCCCTATTCACAAGGGGGGTCGTGGGCACGATCGATGACCGCCACAACTATGGCCATCGTCGTGTTGCCCATCCGGCACACCCCCCTCTCCTATTTAGCCGGCTCCCTCATCGAAATCTCTAGGTGTCTCCCCCACTCCCCCCTCGCGCCCCTCTCGTCCTGCCACTCACAGCGGCGCCCCGACGCCGCTCGCCAGCGTCCGTCGCCGTCGGCCATAGTTCCCGACTCCTCACCGAACGACAGGAGGTAGTCGGTATCTTCCATGCTAAGCGGGTTATTCTCAGGTTGAGTGTTTATTCACTCGCCATCGCACAAGATAAGGGCGGTAATAGGGATGCCCAGTCCCAAACTACAAAAACAATTGATCTCCCAAATAATCAAACAAAAACTCCCAATGGATTCACAAGCTTTACTTTATCGCTTGGGAACCGCCACTAGCGTGCTTAGCATGGAAGATGTTGATAACTAATAGTCGTGAAGTAAATGAGAATGGTGCATGTCTCAAAATATCATTTAGCCTGTTTTAAAACTTGAGCTATGGCACCTCTGTAAATCACTGCTTCCCTCTGCGAAGGGACTATCTATTTACTTTTTATGTTGTGTCATCAGCTTCTAAAATAAGCGCCAGAACCTGAGAGCACTGCTGTCATGCTAATGCATTGTGTGTAGCTAATGTCGGGTGCATCATGACTGGATCTTTTCTACCGTTAATTACAATGTTTAGTCGATGCTTGAACTTTGGAGGTGCTCTGCATTTATGTTTTGTGGTCTCAGAAAGGGCTAGCGAGATACCACTATTGTCATATTATATCATGGTTGTTTTGATAAGGTGTTGCCATTTGAGATATCTTATTATCGCTCGCTAGCTGATTATGTCATTGATATGAGTTAATATAATTTTTAAGAGTTATTGCTGACATTGTTAGTTATAATACTGGCTAAAAACATGGGTGTTGTTTAAGCTTATTTATGCAAACAAGAGCAAAAGAGTTTGTAAAAATTTTTCTTTTTCAATTTTAGTTTATCAGTTGAATTACTTGAGGACAAGCAAAGGTTTAAGCTTGGCGGAGCTGATACATCTCTAACGTATCTACTTTTACTAACGTTTTTCCTCTTGTTTTCGACTCTAATTTGCATGATTTTAATGAAACTAACCCCGGACTGACGTTGTTTTCAACAGAACTACCATGGTGTTGTTTTTGTGCAGAAATGAGGTTCTCGGCATGGAACAAAACTTTGCGAGGATTTTTTATATCAAAAAAGAGAATTTATGGACACAAGAACCACCGGAGGGGGGCACCTGGGTGGGCACAACCCACCAGGGTGCCCCCCTCCAAGCGCGCCCAGGTGGGTTGTCCCCACCTGGTGGCCCTGCAGACCCTGAAACCTACGCTATAAAATCACATTTTCTAGAAAAAATCAGGGAGAAAAAATTATCGCGTTCCGCGAGATGGAGCCGCCATCACCTCTTTTTCTTCATCGGGAGGTCAGATCTGGAGTCCGTTTGGGGCTCCGGAGAGGGGGATCTTCGTTCTTCGTCATCACAAACCCTTCTCCATCGCCAATTCCATGATGCTCGCTAGTCGGTAATTCCTTCGTAGGCTCACTGGTTGGTGAGGAGTTGGATGAGATTCATCATGTAATCGAGTTAGTTTTGTTAGGGCTTGATCCCTAGTATCCACTATGTTCTGAGATTGATGTTGCTATGACTTTGCCATGCTTAATGCTTGTCACTTTGGGCCCGGGTGCCATGATTTCAGATCTGAACTATTTACGTTATCACCATTTTATACATGTTCTAGATCCGATATTGCAAGTTATAGTCACCTACTACGTGTTATGATCCGGCAACCCCGAAGTAACAATAGTCGAGACCACTCCCGGTGATGACCGTAGTTTGAGGAGTTCATGTATTCACCATGTGTTAATGCTTTGTTCCGGTTCTCTATTAAAAGGAGGCCTTAATATCTCTTAGTTTCCAATAGGACCACGTTGTCATGGGAGGGCAGGACAATAGATGTCATGCAAGTTCTTTCCATAAGCACGTATGACTATTTACGGAATACATGCCTACATTATATTTATGAAGTGGAGCTAGTGTCGTATCGCCCTATGTTATGACTGTCACATGATGAATATCATCCAACAAATTACCGATCCAATGCCTACGAATTTATCCTATATTGTTTCTGCTAAGTTACTACTACTATTGTTACTGTTGCACTTGCTACAAAATCACTGCTATCACCATTACCGTTACTATTGCTACTGCTACTATTATCAAAACTATCATACTACTTTGCTACTGATCACTTTGCTGCAGATAATTAATCTCCAGTTGTGGTTGAATTGACAACTCAGCTGCTAATACTTACAAATATTCTTTGGCTCCCCTTGTGTCGAATCTATAAATTTGGGTTGAATACACTATCCTCGAAAACTGTTGTGATCCCCTGTACTTGTGGGTTATCACAGGCATCACTTGGTCATATACCAAATGGAGTGGCACTTCCGGCCCATCCGGCCCTACAGGCCCA
Organism: Aegilops speltoides; assembly: GCA_021437245.1. NCBI lineage: Eukaryota > Viridiplantae > Streptophyta > Magnoliopsida > Poales > Poaceae > Aegilops > Aegilops speltoides. Next base: position 37,267,123 of record CM038147.1, read on the forward strand.
ACCCGAGCTAAATTCTCTGGATTAAGCTTGGTAAAACGGGTCTTGACCATCACCCAAGCCTCCCGCACTCCTTCTTGACAGGCTGATATCTTCAATAGCTCAAAGCGGCGTCGAGCTCCTTTAAATCAGTTAGCCAGCTCGACCATCCCCTCCGGAGCAACATCGTCTAGCCATAACACCCAGACAATGCTCTTCATGCCTTTCCGAGCCCGCTCATGCACGGTGGACAGTTCCTTTAGCAGGTTCCCTTCGAATGAGATGGCCTCCTCTTCGGGACACCCGGTTAGGAGAACTAACAGGAGATGTGGCTGTGACGCCCCCGATTCAATCGTACACTAATCATACACGCAAACGTGTACGATCAAGATCGAGGACTCACGGGAAGATATCACAACACAACTCTAAAATAAAATAAGTCATACAAGCATCATAATACAAGCCAGGGGCCTCGAGGGCTCGAATACAAGTGCTCGATCATAGACGAGTCAGCGGAAGCAACAATATCTGAGTACAGACATAAGTTAAACAAGTTGCCATAAGATGGCTAGCACAAACTGGCATACAGATCAAAAGAGGCGCAGGCCTCCTGCCTGGGATCCTCCTAAACTACTCCTGGTCGTCGTCAGCGGCCTGCACGTAATAGAAGGCACCTCTAGTGTAGTAAGAGTCGTCGTCGACAGTGGCGTCTGGCTCCTGGGCTCCAGCATCTGGTTGCGGCAACCAGGTAGAATGGAAAGGGGGAAAAGAGGGAGAAAAGTGATGACCCACAAGTATAGGGGATCTATCATAGTCCTTTTGATAAATAAGATTGTCGAACCCAACGAGGAGCAGAAGGAAATGATAAGCGGTTTTCAGCAAGGTATTCTCTGCAAGCACTGAAATTATAGGTAACAGATAGTTTTGTGATAAAATAATTGGTAACGAGCAACAAGTAACAAAAGTAAATAAAGTGCAGCAAGGTGGCCCAATCCTTTTTGTAGCAAAGGACAAGCCTGGACAAACTCTTATATAGAGAAAAGCGCTCCAGAGGACACATAGGAATTATCGTCAAGCTAGTTTTCAGCACGTTCATATGATTCGCGTTCGGTACTTTGATAATTTGAAATGTGGGTGGACCGGTGCTTGGGTGCTGCCCTTACTTGGACAAGCATCCCACTTATGATTAACCTCTATTGCAAGCATCCACAACTACAACAAAAGTATTAAGGTAAACCTAACCATAGCATGAAACATATGGATCCAAATCAGCCCCTTACGAAGCAACGCATAAACTAGGGTTTAAGCTTCTATCACTCTAGCAACCCATCATCTACTTATTACTTCCCAATGCCTTCCTCTAGGCCCAAATAATGTTGAAGTGTTATGTAGTCGACGTTCACATAACACCACTAGAGGGAGAAAACATACATATCATCAAAATATCGAACGAATACCAAATTCACATGACTACTAATAGCAAGACTTCTGCGATGTCCTCAGGAACAAACGTAACTACTCACGAAGCATATTCATGTTCATAATCAGAGGGGTATTAATAATTATAAAGGATTTGAACATATGATCTTCCACCAAATAAACCAACTAGCATCAACTACAAGGAGTAATCAACACTACTAGCAACCTAGAGGTACCAATCCCAGACTTACAGACAAGAATTGTGTACAAGAGATGACCTAGGGTTTGAGAGGATATGGTGCTGGTGAAGATGTTGATGGAGATTGCCCTCTCCCGACGAGAGGAGCGTTAGTGATGACGATGGCGATGATTTCCCCCTCCCGGAGGGAAGTGTCCCCGGCAAAACAGCTCTGCCGGAGCCCTAGATTGGTTCCGCCAAGGTTCCGCCTCGTGGCGGCGGATTCTCGTCCCGAAAGCTTTCTTATGATTTTTCTTCGGACGAAAGACTTCATATACCAGAAGATGGGAATCGGAGAGCCAACAGGGGGCCCACGAGGCAGGGGAGCGCGCCCAAGGGGTAGGGCGCGCCCCCCCACCCTCGTGGACTGGTGGAGGCCCCCCCTGACGTAGATTCTTCTTCCGGTATTTTTTATTATTTTCAAAAATAAGAGTTTCAGGACTTTTGGAGTTGTGCAGAATAGGTCTCTAATATTTGCTCCTTTTCCAGCCCAGAATTCCAGCTGCCGGCATTCTCCCTCCTTATGTAAACCTTGTAAAATAAGAGAGAATAGGCATAAGCATTGTGGCATAATGTGTAATAACATCCCATAATGCAATAAATATCGATATAAAAGTATGATGCAAAATGGACGTATCAACTCCCCCAAGCTTAGACCTTGCTTGTCCTCAAGTGGAATCCGATAACGATAAATATATCCACATGTTTAAGATAGAGGTGTGGATAAAATAAAATACGGACATGAGGGCATCATGTTCATTCTTATAACAGCAACATATATGGATATTGTTATATGATTTCTTATACTCAAGTAATAATCTATTCACAATGCAAAGTATGAATCAGAAACTTTATTGAGAACTAACAAACTATAATCTCAGTCATTGAGGCAATTGCAATTTATCATAACATCAGAAAGAGTCTATGTCAGAGCTTTCTAGAAAGTCCACATACTCAACTATCATTTAGTCTTTCGTAATTGCTAACACTCACGCAATACTTGTGGTTACTCAGTTTTAATCGGACACAGAGAAAGATAGGGGCTTATAGTTTTGCCTCCCAACCTTTTACCTCAAGGGTAATGTCAACAATAATAGTTCATGCCAACTTACATCCAATTAGATATACATATCAGGATCTTTCCAACACACTGTGCTTGCCAAAGGATGAAATATTAAAAGGAAAGGTGAAGATCACCATGACTCTTGCATAAGGTAGAAGATAATAGTAAAATATAGGCCCTTCGCAGAGGGAAGCAAAGGTTGCCATGCACTTTTATGGTTGGATGCACAAAATCTTAATGCGAAAGAACATCACTTTATATTGCCACTTGTGATATAGACCTTTATTATGCAGTCCGTCGCTTTTATTTCTTCCACATCACAAGATCGTATAAAGCTTATTTCTTCCACACCAATCAACCATACATATTTAGAGAGGAATTTTTATTGCTTGCACCGATGACAACTTACTTGAAGGATCTTACTCAATCCATAGGTAGATATGGTGGACTCTCATGTTAAAACTGGGTTTAAGGGTATTTGGAAGCACAAGTAGTATCTCTACTTGGTGCAAAGAATTTGGTTAGCATGAGGGGGAAAGGCAAGCTCAACATGTTGGATGATCCATGACAATATACTTTATCTCAGATATAAGAAAACATAACCCATTACGTTGTCTTCCTTGTCCAACATCAACTCTTTAGCATGTCATATTTTAATGAGTGCCCCCAATCATAAAAGATGTCCAAGATAGTATATTTATATGTGAAACCTCTCTTTCCTTATTACTTCCTATTAATTGCAACAATGACCAAAGCTATGTTTGCCAACTCTCAACAACTTTTAATCATCATACTCTTTATATGTGAAGTCATTACTCTTCATAAGATCAATATGATCTCTTTTTATTTCTTTTTATTCTTTCATTTTCTTTTATTCACTCAAGATCATGGCAAAATAATCATGCCCTTGACTCAACACTAATCTTTATTATATAGCTCACGGACTCGATTACATAGAGGGATCATAAAGCAAAACTCAAAACTAGACCATGCCAAAACTTTATTCTACTAGATCAAGATACTACTAAAAGGATTGAACTAAGAAAACGGTAAAGATAGGAGTGTGATGGTGATACGATACCGGGGCATCTCCCCCAAGCTTGGCAGTTGCCAAGGGGAGTGCCCATACCCGTGTGATTATGTCTCCTTTGCTGGTGAAGTGGTTGTTGATGATGCAGGCTTGTCGTCCTTCTTCCAAGGCATAGGCTCACCATCATAGAAGGATGATCGAGTCTCCGGGATCCTTAAATCTGCAGCCAAACTCATCCTCTTGAATCTATATTCATACTCACAGTTTTGGTTTTGCAGGTCATAGATTTGGGCTTGGAGGTGCACGATTTTCTCATGGAGCTTGAAGATGGCCTCCCCAATGTCCTTGGCATCTAGCTTGTGGTTGTTGGTGAACTCCGTGATCATTGTGTGATTGGAGTCAAGTCCACGCTCCACCATCTCCTGGCACTTGAAAACTTGTTGCTCCATTGCCTCGAGCCTTGCATCCACACTTCCGGTCCTCCTGGGTCCCTCAACATCGCGGATGTGCAGCAACCCATCACGCATCTCAATGGTTTGAGGGTGTTGCAGCACCTCCGCGAGGTAGGGGTTGATGACCTTCTCAAAGAACTTGTCCTTGGGGGCGCTTGGAGATGTCATGATGATCTAGATCTGTCAGAGAAACAGCTCGAAATGAAAATAGAGGATATTTGCGTGATACAGGAGTCAAAACCTTCGGGAGATTATATAATGAATTTTTACCGACCAAAATACGTATCCTGCAAGAAAACGGAGTCCGGAGAGCGCACGAGGTGCCCACGAGGTAGGGGGCGCGCCCAGGGGGGTAGGGCGCGCCCTCCACCCTCGTGGAGCCCTCGTGTCCTTCCCGGACTGCTTCTTATTTTTCTATTTTTCTAAATATTCCAAAACAGAGAAAAATTGCCATTAGAACTGTTTTGGAGTTGGTTTACTTACCGTACCACATACCTATTCCTTTTCGGAGTCTGAAACGTTCCGGAAAGTGTCCCTTATGTATTCCTCCGGAGTTACGGTTTCAATAACATTGGTTTCAACATTTATAGGATTACCTGAGCTATAATGTTTGATTCTTTGACCGTTCACCACCTTAGGATTTGTGCCTTCGAAGTTGTTGATTTTTATGGCACCGGAACGATAGACCTCCTCGATAACGTAAGGGCCTTCCCATTTAGAGAGAAGTTTTCCTGCAAAAAATCTTAAACGAGAGTTGTATAGCAATACATAATCACCTACATTAAACTCACGCTTTTGTATCCTTTTGTAATGCCATCTTTAAACTTTTTCTTTAACCAATTTAGCCTTCTCATAAGGTTGGGTTCTCCATTCATCAAGTGAGCTAATGTCAAATAACCTCTTCTTACCGGCAAGTTTGAAATCATAATTGAGCTCTTTAATAGCCCAATAAGCCTTATGTTCTAGTTCGAGAAGTAAGTGACATGCTTTTCCATAAACCATTTTATACGGAGACATACCCATAGGATTTTTATATGCAGTTGTATAAGCCCATAATGGATCATCAAGTTTCTTGGACCAATTCTTTCTAGATCTATTAACAGTCTTTTGCAAAATTAATTTGAGCTCTCTGTTACTCAATTCTACTTGACCGCTAGACTGTGGGTGATAACGAGATGCAATCCTATGATTAACATCATATTTAGCAAGCATTTTACGGAAAGCACTATGAATAAAATGTGAACCACCATCAGTCATTAAATATCTAGGGACTCCAAACATCAGAAAAATAACTTCTTTAAGCAGCTTAATAGAAGTGTTATGATCAGCACTACTAGTTGGAATAGCTTCTACCCACTTAGTAACGTAATCAACAGTAACTAAAATATGTGTGTATCCATTAGAGGCAGGAAAAGGTCCCATATAATCAAAGCCCCAAACGTCAAATGGTTCTATAACAAGTGAATAATTCATAGGCATTTCTTGACGTCTACTAATATTACCAATTCTTTGACATTCATCACAAGATAAAACAAACTTATGGGCATCCTTGAAGAGAGTAGGCCAATAAAACCCGGATTGCAATACCTTATGTACAGTTCTGTCTCCAGCGTGGTGTCCTCCATAAGCCTCGAAGTGACACTTGCGTAGGATCTGTTCCTGTTCATGCTCAAGTACACAGTGTCTAATAACACCATCTACTCCTTCTTTATAAAGATGTGGGTCATCCCAAAAGTAATGTCTCAAATCATAGAAAAACTTTTTCTTTTGCTGGTATGTGAAACTAGGTGGTATAAATTTAGCAACGATGTAATTAGCATAATCAGCATACAATGGAGCAGTACGAGAAGTATTTACGACATTTAATTGCTCATCAAGAAAGCTATCATCAATAGGTAGTGAGTCATCAAGAACATTTTCTAACCTAGACAAGTTGTCTGCAATGGGGTTCTCAGCTCCCTTTCTATCAATAATATGCAAATCAAATTCTTGTAGCAAGAGCACCCATCCAATAAGTCTAGGTTTAGCATCTTTATTTTCCATAAGATATTTAATAGCAGCATGATCAGTGTGAATAGTTACTTTAGAATCAACAATATAAGGTCTGAACTTATCACAAGAAAATACAACTGCTAAGAATTCTTTTTCAGTAGTAGCATAATTTGTCTTAGCATTGTCTAGAGTTTTACTAGCATATTGAATAACATTTAATTTCTTATCAACTCTTTCCCTAGAACAGCACCTACAGCATAATCACTAGCATCACACATAATTTCAAAGGGTAAATTCCAATCAGGTGGCTGAACAATTGGTGCATAGATCAATGCTTTCTTAAGTATTTCAAATGCTTCTACACAATCATCATCAAAGATAAATGGTATATCTTTTTGTAACAAATTAGTCAGAGGTTGAGAAATTTTGGAGAAGTCCTTAATGAACCTCCTATAAAAACCAGCATGACCAAGGAAACTTCTTATACCTTTGATGTCCTTGGGACATGGCATCTTTTCAATAGCGTCAACCTTGGCTTTATCAACTTCAATACCTCTTTCAGAAACTTTATGCCCCAAGACAATACCTTCATTAACCATAAAGTGGCACTTTTCCCAATTCAAGACAAGATTAGTTTCTTCACATCTCTCCAAAACTCGATCAAGGTTGCTCAAGCAATCATCAAAAGAGGATCCATAAACAGAGAAATCGTCCATGAAAAACTCACAAATCTTTTCACAAAAGTCAGAGAATATAGCCATCATGCATTTTGAAAGGTAGCAGGTGCATTACATAAACCAAAAGGCATACGTCTATAAGCGAAAGTACCGTAAGGGCAAGTAAAAGTGGTCTTTGATTGATCCTCGGCTGACACAGGTATTTGAGAGAAACCAGAATAACCATCTAGAAAGCAAAAATGTGTATGTTTGGATAATCTTTCTAGAATTTGATCGATGAAAGGTAAGGGGTAATGATCTTTTTTAGTAGCTTTATTTAATTTGCTGAAATCAATTACCATTCTATAACCTGTAATAATTCATTGCGGAATCAATTCATCTTTATAATTAGGAACGACAGTAATACCTCCCTTCTTAGGGACACAAGGGACAGGACTTACCCACTGACTATCAGCAACGGGATAAATTAAACTTGCCTCAAGGAGCTTTAGAATTTCCTTTCTTACCACTTCTTTCATCTTAGGATTCAGCCGTTGTTGGTGATCACGAACTGGTTTGGCATCTTTCTCCAAATTTATTTTATGTTGACATAGAGTGGGACTAATGCCCTTAAGATCATCAAGAGTATATCCAATAGCAGCACGGTGCTTCTTCGGAGTTTTCAATAATCTCTCTTCTTCATGCTCTGAAAGGTTAGCACTAATAATAACATGATATATCTTCTTCTCATCAAGATAAGCATATTTAAGAGTACCAGGTAATGGTTTAAGCTCAAACACGGGATCACCCTTGGGTGGAGGAGGATCCCCTAGGATTTCAACAGGGAAATTGTGTTTCAGGATAGGTTCCTGTTTAAAGAATACTTCATCTATTTCCCTTCTTTCATTCATAAACATATCATTTTCATGGTCTAGCAAATATTGTTCTAAAGAATCACTAGGAGGTACGGCAATAGAAGCAAGACTAATAATTTCATCCTTACTAGGCAATTCCTCTACACGGTGTTGTGTACTAAATTTACAGAAATTAAACTCATGAGACATATTACCCAAACCAATAGTAAAAACATTCTTTTCGTAGTCTATCTTAGCATTAACAGTGTTCAAGAAGGGTCTACCAAATATAATGGGACAAAAGCTATCTTGTGGGGAATCAAGAACGAGAAAATCAGCAGGATATTTAGTTTTCCCACATAAGACTTCAACATCTCTAACAATTCCCATGGGTGAAATAGTATCCCTATTGGCAAGTTTAATTGTGACATCAATATCTTCTAACTCAGTAGGTGCAATTTCATGCATAATTTCTTTGTATAAGTCAATAGGTATTGCACTAGCACTAGCACCCATGTCACATAAGACATGATAACAATGATCTCCTATTTAACAGAAATAACAGGCATGCCTACCACAGGTCTGTGTTTATCTTTAGCACAAGGTTTAGCAATTCTAGCAGTTTCATCACAGAAATAAATAGCATGCCCATCAATATTATCAGCCAAGAGATCTTTAGCAATAGAAATATTAGGTTCAATTTTAACTTGCTCATGATGTGTATAGGTTCTAATATTGCTTTTACGAACCACAGTTGAAGCTTTAGCATGATCTTTTATCCTAACAGGAAAAGGTGGTTTCTCTACATAAGTAGTAGGAACAATAAGATCATTATAAGTGACAGTCTTTTCTTCAATTTTAATAGGTGCAGCTACTTTTACTTCTATGGGAGGATGATATTTAAACCACTTCTCCTTAGGGAGATCAACATAAGAAGCAAAAGATTCACAGAAAGAAGCTACTATCTCGGAGTCAAGTGCATATTTAGTGCTTTACGGAAAACATCGGTATGCATAAAAGATTTAACACAATCAAGCTTAGGTGTCATACCTGACTCCTTACCTTCGTCGAGGTCCCAATCTTCAGAGTTGCGTTTAATTCTTTCCAATAAATCCCATTTGAATTCAATAGTCTTCATCATAAAAGAGCCAGCACAAGAAGTATCGAGCATGGTGCAATTGTTATCAGAAAGACGAGCATAAATTTTTTGAATAATTATCTCTCTTGGGAGCTCATGATTGGGGCATGCATATAGCATTGATTTAAGCCTCCCCCAAGCTTGAGCGATGCTTTCTCCTTCACGAGGCCAAAAATTATATATAATTGCGATCACGATGAACAAGATGCATAGGATTAAACTTCTGATGAAATTCCAATTTCAATCGTTTGTAGTTCCATGATCCCATATCATCACATGGCCTATACCATGTCAATGCATCTCCCTTCAAGGATAAAGGGAAGACCTTCTTCTTAATAACATCACCGGGTATACCTGCAAGCTTAAATAATCCACAAACTTCATCCACGTATATTAGGTGCGCATCAGGATGCACCGTTCCATCTCCTGCAAAAGGATTAGCTAGCAGTTTTTCCAACATACCCGAAGGAATTTCAAAGTAGACATTTTCATTTTCAGTAGATTCAGTAGGTTGAGGAGCAACTCTTTGCTCTACTAGTCAGGGTGAAGATACCCCGAACAAGCCCCTCAGATAATTACTTTCCATAGTAACAAGTGACAGTAAATTTCAGCACATTATATAAATTTTTCCTTACCAAATTCCACCTACCAAAGGAACTTCACTCCCCGGCAACGGCGCCAGAAAAGAGTATTGATGACCCACAAGTATAGGGGATCTATCGTAGTCCTTTTGATAAGTAAGAGTGTCGAACCCAACGAGGAGCAGAAGGAAAGGATAAGCGGTTTTCAGCAAGGTATTCTCTGCAAGCACTGACATTATTGGTAACAGATAGTTTTGTGATAAGATAATTGGTAACGAGCAACAGGTAACAAAAGTAAATAAAATGCATCAAGGTGGCGCAATCCTTTTTGTAGTAAGGGACAAGCCTGGACAAACTCTTATATAGAGAAAAACGCTCCCGAGGAATTATCGTCAAGCTAGTTTTCATCGCGTTCATATGATTCACATTCGGTACTTTGATAATTTGATATGTGGATGGACCGGTGCTTGGGTGATGCCATTACTTGGACAAGCATCCCACTTATGATTAACCTGTATTGCAAGCATCCGCAACTACAACAAAAGTATTAAGGTAAACCTAACCATAGCATGAAACATATGGATCCAAATCAGCCCCTTACGAAGCAACGCATAAACTAGGGTTTAAGCTTCAGTCACTCTAGCGACCCATCATCTACTTATTACTTCCCAATGCCTTCCTGTAGGCCCAAATAATGTGAAGTGTTATGTAGTCGACATTCACATAACACCACTAGAGGATAGACAACATACATCTCATCAAAATATCGAACGAATACCAAATTCACATGACTACTAATAGCAAGACTTCTCCCATGTCCTCAGGAACAAACGTAACTACTCACAAAGCGTATTCATGTTCATAATCAGAGGGGTATTAATATGCTTAAAGGATCTGAACACATGATCTTCCACCAAATAAACGAACTAGCATCAACTACAAGGAGTAATCAACACTAGTAGCAACCTAAAGGTACCAATCCCAGACTTAGGGACAAGAATTGGGTACAAGAGATGAACTAGGGTTTGAGAGGAGATGGTACTGGTGAAGATGTTGATGGAGATTGCCCTCTCCCGATGAGAGGAGCATTGGTGATGACGATGGCGATGAGTTCCCCCTCCCGGAGGGGAGTGTCCCCGGCAGAACAGCTCTACTGGAGCCCTAGATTGGTTCCGGCAAGGTTCCGCCTCATGGCCGCGGAGTCTCGTCCCGAAAGCTTGCTTATGATTTTTCTTCGAACGAAATACTTCTTATACTAGAAGATGGGCATCGAAGAGCCAACAGGGGGCCCACGAGGCAGGGGGCGCGCCCAGGGGGGTAGGGCGCGCCCCCACCCTCGTGGACAGGTGGAGGCCCCCCTGACGTAGATTCTTCTTCCAGTATTTTTTATTATTTCCAAAAATAACTTTTGTGGAGTTTCAGGACTTTTAGAGTTGTGCAGAATAGGTCTCTAATATTTGCTCCTTTTCCAGCCCAGAATTCCAGCTGCCGGCATTCTCCCTCCTTATGTAAACCTTGTAAAATAAGAGAGAATAGGCATAAGTACTGTGGCATAATGTGTAATAACAGTCCATAATGCAATAAATATCGATATAAAAGCATGATGCAAAATGGACGTATCAAAAAGCAACCGTGAGTACTCATCCAAAGTACTCGCAATCAAGGATCTACACTACATATGCATGGATATCTATGTAAAGGGGCAATATCGGTGGACTGAACTGCAGAATGCCGGAATAAGAGGGGGATAGCTAGTCCTGTCGAAGACTACGTTTCTGGCAGCCTCCATCTTGCAGCATGTAGAAGAGAGTAGATGGTAAGTTCACCAAGTATCATCACATAGCATAATCCTACCCGGCGATCCTCTCCTCGTCGCCCAGTTAGAGAGCGATCACCGGGTTATATATGGCACTTGGAAGGGTGTGTCTTATTAAGTATCCGGTTCTAGTTGTCATAAGGTCAAGGTACAACTCCAAGTCGTCCTGTTACCGAAGATCACGGCTATTCGAATAGATAAACTTCCCTGCAGGGGTGCACCACATAACCCAACACGCTCGATCCTATTTGGCCAGACACACTTTCCATGGTCATGCCCGGCCTCAGAAGATCAACACGTCGCAACCCTACCTAGGCACAACAGAGAGGTCAGCACGCCGGTCTAAATCCTATGGCGCAGAGGTCTGGGCCCATTGCAGACCTAGCCTAGCAGGCGTTCCAGTCCAATCCGGCGTGCCGCTCAGTCGCTGACGTCACGAAGGCTTCGGCTGGTACCGCGACGCCAAGTGCCCCTAACTATTCCTGCGTAGTTGGTTAGTGCATATAGGCCAGTGGCCAGACTCAGATCAAATACCAAGATCTCGTTAAGCGTGTTATTATGAAGTAACCGCGAACGCCGACCAAGGCTAGGCCCACCTATCTCCTAGGTGGTCTCAACCTCCCCTGTCGCTCCGCCACAAACATCCACCTAGAGGGCCGTCGAGACAAAGGTCCTTTCAGCCCCTAATCCGTGAATCACTCGCGGGTGCTCCACGAGCCGAGCCGACTTTAGTCACCACATGTATCATGTAGAAGGTAATAGTATATACCCGTGATCACCTCCCGAGTGATCACAGCCCGATAGTATAGCACAGCAGACGGACAAGAAGGTGGGGCCACTGATGGAAAACTAACATCCTATACTAAGCATTTAGGATTGCAGGTAAAGGTAACAACAGTAGTGGCAAAGACAGGCTATGTAGCAGAATAGGATTAACGGAAAGCAGTAACATGCTACTGTACTCTAATGCAAGCAGTATAGAGAAGAATAGGCAATATCTAGTGATCAAGGGGTGGGCTTGCCTGGTTGCTCTGGCAAGAAGGAGGGGTCGTCAACACCGTAGTCGATCGGGGCACAAGCAGCGGCGTCGGTCTCGTAGTCTACCGGAGAGAAGAGGGAGAAGAAATAATGAATACAATGCAAACAGATGCATAATGATGCATGACAAAGTAAGCAACGATGTTAGGTGTGCCCTAACGCGGTAAGAGGTGATTCCGGTGAAGGGGGGAAACATCCGGGAAAGTATCCCCGGTGTTTTGCGTTTTCGGACAAATGAACCGGAGGGGGAAATTTGCGTGTTTGATACGCTAGGGATGTGTGGCGGACGAACAAGCTGCACATCCGGATTCGTCTCGTCGTTGTGAGCAACTTTCATGTACAAAGTTTTTTTATCCGAGCTACGGTTTATTTTATATCAATTTTAAAAGATTTAAATAAATTTTAGGATTTATTTAATTATTTTAAATCAACATTATCCAGAACAGTGCTTGCTGACATCAGCATGACGTTAGCAGTCAACAGAACGTTGACTGGGTCAAACTGACATGCGGGACCCACCTGTCATACACGGTTGACTAATTATTTGTTAACATTTAATTAGCAGGTTAATTGGAGTTAATTAGTTAACTAAACAGTGTTAATTAAGTTAATTAATTATTACTTATTAAATTCTTTTATTTTTTATTTTAAATTCTTTTTTATATCAATGTTCTGGGGCATGGGCCCCATATGTCATAGGGCCAGGGGCACTGCCCGATGGTCGATAGCCCATAGGCCACACTGGCGCGGGTGTGGCGCAGCGACGAAGCGCTGGGCGCATGGGCGCCTCAATCGACGCTGTTAGCCGGGGCCACGGCGAGGGGGGCTCGCCGTGGCGGGCGCAGCGGAGAAACGCGGCGGCATCGTGGGCGCGCTGGCGGCACTGTGGGCGCAGCAGAGCGGCCGAGCCGGGCAGCGGAGCTACTGGCGGCGCAGCCATCGGTGGCCTCAGCGGAGCGACAGAGGCGCGGCACCGCGGGCGTCGCGCTGCTGCGTCGTGTCGAGCGGCATGCACGGCCGGGGTGCGTTCATGGCGCGACCATGGCAGGGAGCCACGGCGGCCAGCGGCCACGCACGCACGCGGGGCGAGGCCGGAGCGCGGCGAGCGATGATACGTCGCCAACGTATCTATAATTTTTGATTGCTACATGCTATATTATCTACTGTTTTGGACCATATTGGGTTTTATTTTCCACTTTTATATTATTTTTGGGACTAACCTATTAACCGGAGGCCCAACCCAGAATTGTTGTTTTTTGCCTATTTCAGTGTTTCGAAGAAACGATATATCAAACGGAGTCCAGACGGAATGAAACCTTCGGGAACGTGATTTTCTCACCGAATATGATCTCAATACAATGTTCCCCCCCTCTCTCATGGAGATCTATTTGATGTAATCTTTTTTTTGCGGTGTGTTTGTTAAGACCGATGAATTGTGGGTTTATGATCAAGATTATCTATGAACAATATTTGAACCTTCTCTGAATTCTTTTATGTATGATTGGTTATCTTTGCAAGTCTCTTCGAATCATCAGTTTGGTTTGGCCTACTAGATTGGTTTTTCTTGCAATGGGAGAAGTGCTTAGCTTTGGGTTCAATCTTACGGTGTCCTTTCCCAGTGACAGTAGGGGCAGCAAGGCACGTATTGTATTGTTGCCATCGAGGATAACAAGATAGGTTTTTTATCATATTGCATGAATTTATCCCTCGACATCATGTCATCTTGCTTAAGCCGTTACTCTCTTTTCTTGAACTTAATACTCTATATGCATGCTGGATAGCGGTCGATGAGTGGAGTAATAGTAGTAGATGCAGGCAGGAGTCGGTCTACTTGTCTTGGACGTGATGCCTATATACATGATCATACCTAGATATTCTCATAACTATGCTCAATGATGTCAATTGCTCAACAGTAATTCATCCACCCACCGTAAAATACTTATGCTGTTGAGAGAAGCCACTAGTGAAATCTATGGCCCCCGGGTCTATCTTCATCATATTAATCTTCCATCAATTTATTATTGCTTTGCTTTTTTACTTTACCTTTTATATTATTTTGCATCTTTATACCCAAAAATACCAAAAATATTATCTATCATATCTATCAGATCTCACTCTCGTAAGTGACTGTGAAGGGATTGACAACCCCAATTCGTGTTGGTTGCGAGGAGTTATTTGCTTTGTGTAGGTATGAGGGACTCGCGCGTAGTGTCCTACTGGATTGATACCTTGGTTCTCAAAAACTGAGGGAAATACTTACGCTACAGTGCTGCATCACCTTTCCTCTTCAAGGAAATCCAACGCAAGCTCAAGAGGTAGCAAGCGCACACGGGGGAAGCGGGCGGGCGCGGCCCGGGCGCAGGCAGAGGCGGGGAACGGCAAGTGCGCGGCCGATGTGGGGAAAGGAGGAGGGAAAAGGCGGCGGCTCACGGCGGGGTGTAGGGTCCAAGGTAGTGGTGCTCGTGGTGGAGGACGTGGACGACGGCGGCGTTTAGGAGGCAGGCCGGCGGGGAGGTCCGGCGTCAAGCGGTGGGGCGGCGTCGGGCGGCGAGGCGCCAGGGAGCAGCGGGGGCGGAGCCGGGCTCGATCCCGACCCAGAACTGGATCGGGGGGAGGGCAAAAGAGTGGGGGAGTGGGGTGGTCGAAACCTAGGGTTCCTGTCGGTGGGGGTTAAGGGGAGTGCGGGTTGGGGCCAGTTGGGCTGGCCGGCTAGGCCGTTTGGCCCAGTTGGCCGGGGGTTATGTGATTTTGTTTTGCCCTTTTCTTTTTATTTATTTTCTGTTTCTATTTTACTTTAGTTTTACAAACTATAAACCTAGCCCCTAAATTGGTACTAATACTTATAACACTGCCACAATTAATTTGGCACCCTAAACAATTATTTTATATTTGTTTGGTATTTAAAAGGCATTGAAATATTAGTCTTACTGTTATTTTAATTAATTTAGTGCATTTAACTATTTTATAAAAAGATGTTTTCTCGGCCATAATTACCTATGCAATATCTAGTTCACTTTGAATATTTTAGTTTTACTATTTAAAAAGTTTTATTGTTTGCTTGATTTGAATTTGAATTTGAATCGGTTTCGAACTGACACGAGATTATCAACATTAATCAAAGTGACGTGGCATCATTACGAGGGGGTTTCTGTAGGTTAATTACCTGGGCGTCACAGTGGCATTCTTCTTACATCTGTATAATTCATACGGTTTAAAAAGCTAGATTGCACTTACCGAACATGCCAGCTTTCAGTCTCTACCCTCCCGGGCTCATGCCAGTTGAGTTTTTAAGCTCTTAATTTCTCGGCTTGTTGCTGGTTTTCCGCTTTAAGCTTATTCCTTTCCTCATGACTTCGGGTCAGTACACGGCGACCAGCCTCTTGCTGTGACTTCGCATATCTTTGAGATTCTCTGGCTGCGTCCAGATCCTTCTGTGGCTGACTTATCGACTCGGCTACTACACGGCAATCTTTCATTAGAAAAAGTGTTCCAAACAATTCTTCGTTCGACATATTAAATCTTTTACTCACCATGTGCTTGTTTGGTAAATTTCTTTACCTCCTCTGGTTCGGCCTTCACAGATTCCAACTGTGTTCGGTTTAGCTCGAGGTCTTCGGACCGTTTTTTTGTTTCGCTCCCTCGCAGTCTGCACCATAACACAATATTATACACATTCAAACCCTTAACTCGGTCGTCCTGACCAAATTATGGTTCGGGGGCTAATGGGTTGGATTATGTGTTTTCTTAGAAAAATCAATAGAGTGCCGTAGCGACGCCTTCTGTCGTCGGTGATTCATAAAACTTTCAACTTCAGAGTTGGTGACTAAGACGTCCATGGGATCCCCTGGATGTTGGTCCTCTGCCGGGAGTTCTGAGGTGGCGCTGGCCTGATGCGTCTCCAACGTATCTATAATTTATGATTGTTCCATGTTGTTATATTATCATTCTTGGATGTTTTACAATCATTTTATAGCAACTTTATATTATTTCTTTGGACTAACCTATTGACATAGTCCCCAGTGCCAGTTGCTATTTTTTGCTTGTTTTTTACTTCGCAGGAAATCAATACCAAACGGAGTCCAAACGCAGCGAAACTTTTTGGTGATTTTTTCTGGACCAGTATACACACTTTGGGCCAAGAAAGTACCTGGGGGTGCTCCGAGGGGAGCACAACCCACCAGGGCGCGCCTGGGGGCCCAGGCGCGCCCACGTGGGTTGTGCCCACCTCGGTGGCCTCCCGCACCGCCTCTTTGCTCTATAAATACCCCAATATTCTAGAAACCGACGGAAAACAATTTCAGCCGCGGCAAGTTCCAGAAACCACAGATCCAATCTAGACACCATCACGGAGGGGTTTATCATCCTCATTGGTGCCTCTCTGATGATGCGTGAGTAGTTCGTTGTAGACCTACAGGTCCGTAGTTATTAGCTATATTGCTTCCTCTCTCTCTTTTGATTCTCAATACAATGTTCTCTTGGAGATCTATTTGATGTAACTCTTTTTGCGGTGTGTTTGTTGGGATCCGATGAACTTTTGTTTACGATCAGATCTATGTTCTTATACATGAAAGTTATTTGAGTCTTCTGATCTCTTATATGCATGATTACTTATAGCCTCGTATTTCTTCTTCGAATCTTTGGTTTAGTTAGGCCAACTAGATAGATTTTTCTTGCCATGGGAAGAGGTGATTTGTGATGGGTTCGATCTTACGGTGCTTGATCCCAGTGACGGAAGGGGAACTGACATGTATGTATCGTTGCTATTAAGGATAACAAGATGGGGGTCTATTCCTACATAAATCGATCTTGTCTACATCATCTTATCGTTCTGATTGCATTACTCCGTTTTTCCTAATACACTAGATGCATGCTAGATAGCGGTCGATGTGTGGAGTAATAGTAGTAGATGCAGGCAGGAGTCGGTCTACTAATCTTGGACGTGATGCCTAAATAATGATCATTGTCTGGATATCGTCATGATTATTCAAAGTGCTATTAATTTTCCAACAGTAATTTGTTTACCCACCATATACTATTTTTCTCGAGAGAAGCCACTAGTGAAATCTATGGCCCCTGTGTCTCTTCTTTATTATATTTGCCTTCGAGATCCATTTTTATTTGCTTTTATTTTCAGATCTATTAATCCAAAAACACAAAAATACCTTGCTGCAAATTTTATTTATTTATTTTATCTTGCGTTCTTGCAAGATCAGTTTATCCAATCTACTACAATTTTACCTATCTTTTTACCCGTGAGGGATTGACAACCCCTCTCTTACCTCGGGTTGCAAGTATTTGTTCTTTGTGTGCAGGAGTTGGAGACCTCGGTTTTGGATCACCCCCGGCACCTCTTCAACATCCTCGAACAGAGGTGGTTCTACATATCACATGCTGGTCGTAACAAAGAAGATTATGGTTATTTCCAGCGGTTGTCAAGGACAAAAATGCCGAAAAGTGCAGTGAGCATATTACCTTTTAGCCGCGGGCGTGGTCCATGTAACTGCCGCTGCCGCCACACGTTTGGGCGCCCTACAGCCGATCAGCGCTGACGCAGCTGGTGCCGCTCTTGCCAGTGTTCGGCGCGTTGTGCGGTGGCCCTTGTTGTTAGAGTTCAACGTACTAGGAGAGGCATGAGGTGTGCGTCTTTTTTTGGGAAGGAACCTTTTTCTCACTTATGACGGAGGAAGGAACCACCCCGGGATGATCGGCCAAAAGGGCCACTTTAGAGCCGTCGAGGCTCTCCTGATAGAAGATTCCCTCTTCGAAATCAATCGACGTTTCGGGGTGATTGTGAAACCCAGGGTCATCGGCAGGAGAGTAGCTCTCTGTTTGAGGAGCAGGGAAGCTTGCCGTCTTGATCCAGTCCCTCCAGCTCTACTAGGATGAATTAGATATCCGACTGAGAAACATTAGCATTCATCCGAACTATAGGGTGTAGTAAGACTAACCGTTTCTATGGTTTATAGCTCGAGAAGCCCTCCATGGGCTTCAATCGAGCGAAATCTTGTTCTTCTCCCTTGAAGAGTTCGACAAAGACGGCTGCCATTGCCGCCTGATCAACGGGTCCCTTTTGTATGGAGTGGGTCGAGTCATTCGCCCCGTTGTAACGCCATAGGGGGTTCACCCTTTGTTGCAGGGGTTGGACGCACCGAGGAATGGCTGTGGCCATTGCATCGATAATGGTTAACCCGTTGTGGGATAGCCAACTTACTTGAGTGGCTAGGCGCGATACTTTGGCACTTTCCTTTTGAGAAGTACTCTTTGGGCGCCAGTTAAACCGCTTCTTCGGAGAAACAAGAGAGAATTCGGGCAGCCCCCTCCGTGTTGGATCGTATAGGAGGCCGCCCTCAATGTAGAACCACTCTGACAACCTCTCCTTGACATCCTTCTTAGGAGTCCCTATCGGGTACCCAGTCCCAGTAATACGCCATACTTCGGCTCCGCTGACCTCGTGAATTACCCCTCCTCGGGTGCGGTGGACACGGCAGAAGAATTTCGAAGTGTGCCTCACAACCCAGAAACATCTCGCAGAGGGTGACATAGCCCGTGATGTGTAGAATTGATCTTGGGGTAAGATAGTGGAGTTAGATCCCATAAAACTCTAGCAAACCCCTCAGAAAGGGATGGATGGGGAAGCCTAGACCCCTTAAAAGAAAAGGCACGAAGCATAACCTTTCTTCCCCGTGCAGGACGGGGAAGTTCTCCGCAAAAGCCTCACCGTTCGCACAAATCAATCCGGGGCGGGTGGATGCGAGATCTAATGCAGGTAGATACCCCTGCGTCTCGAGGTTGCTCAATCTCATTCGAGAAACAGAGCAGCTCGCCCAGTCACCTTGGAGGGGGCGCGGGGGCACGCAGAGGAGCTTGGAACGTTCTCCATTGTTCTAAACTTGCTTAGCTCTGGCTTTGTGGTGATTCAGGATCGGGTGTGACAACTTTCGCATTTTGGGCCCGTTAAATAAGCGCCTTACCTAGGCCCGTAAGGGGCATTTCTATAAAAGGTTGTGGGGCCATTTGTTTTCCTCTGGCGCATAGAAATCGAGTGGTGTCATTTAAGGGTGGCAATTTTACCCATGGGTATGGGTACCCGCGGATACTGTACCCGCATGGGCAGATTATGGGCACAATTTTATACCCATGGATAGTACCCATACCCTACCGGTAAGTGATGGGTAGGGCATGGGTATAGCGTTTTACCCATGGGTATACCCATACCCTACCCGTTTATACTGACATGTGGACCTTACCCATGATGCACAAGTGTACCTATTGTAAAGTTGTGTCGTGAGCTTGTGTACCTATGTTAAAGTTGTCACCAATTAAATTTTAGATAATTGTTATGTACTCATCTATCTGTTATTGAGTTGAGATCAATGTTCTTTCAAATATACTATTGATGAATGTAAAATTGCAAATAATGAGTTACTGTTTGATCTACCCGTTGGGTACCCAATGGGTATGGGTACCTGTAGGGTATGGGTATGGGTAAAGTTTCATACCCATGGATTCGGGTATGGGTAGAATTTTGCACCCATTACCTACGGGTATGGGTATGGTATTGCTTTACCCGCCCCATACCCTACCCATTGCCATCCTTAGTGTCATTAATTCCAAATGAAGAAGATGATGTGACGAGCCCCGTGATGCCTCGATGACTAAAGTGTTGAAGGTGGCGGAGCTATCATCAGCCGGATATAGGACGGGAGGAAATCGCCCCTCAAGACGAAGACTTCAAGAAGTACGAAGTTAATGGAAATTATCGACCTCAACGTTGGAGGCTAGTTTGGGGCCTACCGAGGGTGTCCCTAACTAAGGAGTCCTCGGGCTGCCAGCCTATCTCTGATGGGCTGGACTAGTGGGTTGTTTTTTGTTCGTAGAGGAAGACCAGACTTCAGACGATCACGTTCTCTAGAAGGAAACCTCTGAAGACTTGGTGTATCCTCCAAATCTTGCTTAGCATGGTTGACATGTTAATCCCTGATGGTAATCGATCATGTGTAACCCTAGGTACCTCTGGTGTCTATATAAATCAGAGGGTTTAGTCCGTAGAGGCTAGAACTATCATCCTACTCATTTAGGGTTTAGTTCATCAGATCTCGTGGTAGATCAACTATGTAATCATCATACAAACACATCAATACAACCAAGCAGGACGTAGGGTTTTACCTCTTTGAGAGGGCCTGAACCTGGGTAAATATTGTCTTTGCGTTCGTTGTTACCCATCGATCCAAGATCTACAGCTCGGGACCCCTTACCCAGGATCTGCTGGTTTTAACAAAGACATCGGGGCCAACCTCCTCGGCCGCCTTCCCCATATCTAAGCGTCCCTCTTCCTCGAGGTGAGTCACGTACCTCGACGGGGCGTCACAGCATTCCACCTCCTGGACTAGCACCACCAACTTTCATGCAAGCGCCGCCTCTTATCATTGTGTCCCTTGCTCCCCCTCGGGTCCTCTCCAGCTCATCTCCTCGTAGGCTCCCACCGCCATCTTATTCGGCGGCCCCCACAGCTTCGTCCCACATTGAGAGCAGTCGCTGGACCAAATGGGAAAGTTGCTGCCCCTCCCGACATCCGAATCGGGAATCACCGGGATAGGGAGATCCCATGTGAGGGGTGGGTAAGAGGAAGTTTCAGGAGGGAGAAATATCTGTGGGTAAGGGTGAGTGGGAGAGATGGAGCGATTCCAGCGTTCACTTCGTTTGGCTCTATATCGAACGATCTCTAAATCTGACGTGGCAATTCGGATGCACTGAGATCCGTGCTATGCAATCTGATGGCTAGAACTGCGTTCGCTCGTGGGGCATAGAAACCTGACGCCCCGCACCCAGATAACGCTCCTACAGTAACTCATTACGTGCTGGCCCAGTAACGCCCGACACAAAAAAAAATCTTCAGGGGAGACGGATGAAGGCATCACACTAAGGTATATATAGGAAATTAGCTTGTCGCTCGTGAGCATCAAGTAAATTAGCCTTCGCGTAATTATATGCTTAATGGGCTGCCAGTCCACTCTGTCCATACGTGGCATGCTCTATTGAGCAGGGTTTTTTTTTTGCTTGTTCTGTTTTTCAGCCGGTTTTCTTTCACACACTGAGTTGTATGAACTTTTTAGGACATTTAAGGACAGTATAACTGAACCTAAACGGAGCTTTCTCGCGCGTCCACGCTTTTAGCCGTTCGATTTCGTGGCTGGATGCTCGCTGGCCGTACGATACTCCCCTCTCGCGCGTGGGCTTGCTCTTGGGCCAACTGTCTCGCGCTTGGGCCTTCTTGGACCAACTGTCCTCTGGGCAACTTCTCCGAAGACCAAATCGAAGCCATATCTTTACCTAATAATAAAGCAAATTGGGTTTCTTACGTCCGTCATAGCATTTTTCAGAAAAGTCCCTCTATTTCAGAGAATTCAACCCGCAGTCCTGTTTTAAGTTAAAACGAATCGTTATTTTCGTATTTTACACAAAAGTTTCTGTCTTTTCTTGAAATTAACCCGCCGTCCGGATTTAAGTCACACCCGAACTGTTATTTTATATTTTACGACCCCCCCCCCCCATGTTTTAGGTAATTCATCCGCGGATCATATTTAGGTCAAACAAATGCTTTTTAAAAGCATCCATATCTTTTAAACCGTAACTCCAATTTGAACATGTTATATATGAAATTTGATTAGAAAAATATGTAGAATATGAATATGAGATTATTTTTACCTGTTAAGTATTTTTAAATATTATTTCGGAATATATTTGAGTCAAACCAAATGATTTTCTAAATTATCTGTAGCTTTTAAACCGTAACTTCGATTTTAACATATTATATATGAAATTTTATTAGAAAAATGTGTGGATTCTAAATATGATGTTAATTTTACCTATTAAATATTTTTAAAATATTGTTATGGAAGGAAACTTATAATTTATAGTGCAAGATCTGTTTTTTTTCATACCGCCGGCGATCCGGATTGTAAATAAACACCCCACTATAACCATATATGGAAAATAAAACATCGATAACTACACATGCATGCCTCTGAAAAATGACGCAAGGGAAAACAACAGATTTCTCATCGCGAGAGTGAGAGAAAGCGAGCGAGTTAGAGAGAGAGAGGGAGACAGAGAGAGGGAGAGGGAGAGAGAGAGGCCTTAGGATTAACCATATTCAACACACGTTTTTTGTTGTTTTGTGTGAACACCGAGGTCATTGCCGGCGAGGATGAGAAGGAGGATAAGCGGCAACACACATATGATGCCTCGCAATCATAAAGGAGATTGACCTATTGTAGTATTGAGTGATGGTTGTTGAGTTAAGAGTGTGTGTTATGTTTTCTCTCCCGTTGCAACGCACGGGCTCTTTTGCTAGTCGTTATCCTATATGATGTACGTCCGATTCCGGATGGACGGTCGTCGATGTTCCCTCCCATTCTACCCTGAACTGGACTCTCGTTCAGTTCCCACCTTATCTCCATCTCCCTCACCCACGACACAGGTTGCGCCGCCGCCATTGTCGCTTCCTTGGGCTTGTAGTTCCTCGTGGCACAGTCTTCAACCGCCTTGTAGGAACGTTGAATCCATCTCCGCCTAGCCGCCGTTGTCCTCGTTCTCCTGTCTTTCTTGTGGCGTCGGCGAGCTCCATCCCTAGATCGGTGGCGCACTACACCCATCAAGAATTCTACGCCATATCTGAGCTCATTGGCGCGGCACGACCAGATCGACCATCATCAAGCAGTCAGCCGGTGGGCAGAAGTTGGGGTTGTTTCAGTTGGGGGTATGTGTTCTGACCTCGTCAGCTTTGGTTAGCACATCAGATAAGGAACGCAGGTTTACCCCACACTGGAGGTTTGTGCTGCTAATTATCTGCACTTGATGTTCTTATTTAAGATACTGGTCAGGTAATCATCATGTATACTGTCATAACTTTGTAGATAAAATTAGGACTTCCCAATACTAACAAAGTTGTTGATGGGTGAATAAATCATTACGATTAATCTTTAAGTATGGTTGTTATTGCGACTAGATTCTTCCTTGATCTTCGTGCAGCATGTCTCAGTAGCCCCATCGTCCGTTATTAGCTACAAATCGTTGTTTCCACTCAGGCAGATTAATGGATGCACGTGTGACGTGTGAAACCGATTGACATTCCAAGTGAAGTTGACAGTGAAGGGTATATGTTCTCCACATGCAAAATTACTACGGTGTGATGTTTGTTGCTCTCCTTATTTTTCTAATCATTATGCACTGTCTTTTGATGCGTCAAAATTACTAATATCCTATGTACACACTTCATTGTTGTGCTAGGAATAGGATGGATGTGGTGGTCCACTTGTTGATTTTGATGGGAACATTGTTTGGAAGAATGACACACATGATCCGAAAATTACTGGATGTGTACAAACAAATAAAATTCGTGGATATTTGAGGGATATTTGGTTATGGTATGTCATTTAGACTTGTCGAATTTAATCATACTTGTGATGTATGAATTAGGATGGGTTCACTGCATTCTACGGTGTGAATGAAATGCAAACTTTTCCATTACCTTTGGTGCCCCAGGTGGTTCTCATATGATCGTTTGGGGGATTCTTGGAGGATAGATATCCATAATTGTGATATTACTATGATATTTGTATACCGCATGATTGTGGACAATGGTGCACCTGAAGATGCACATCCTGGCACAAGGTCGTCTAAGAAACTAGGGATGTCCATGGATATATCAGTCCTAATATGTCTTAGATTCAGCATTTGGCCCAGACATATGGAACACAAGACCACTCCAACTAAGTCCAGATGGTTTATAATTGGACTCCACCGATCATTACGCAACTCTGGTATTTCTGCCTTTTCATTCTGATCTCATTTGACAAGTTCTGAGGTGATTTTCTGCCATGGATAGTTTTACAATTTTTATAATAATTCTTTTGATAACTACATCTTCATACTCATATCTATTACTTGATTCCACAGACTATGAAGAAATAGATAATTTTATATGTGTGGGTGATTTCTTTCTGCCATGAATTACCAATTAACACTATGGATGAGTTGATTTGTGGTGTATTGTATTATGTACAATTCAGTACTTTCCTGATGCAATCAAAATGCCTCAATTGAATGTAGAGAGGTCTCTGATGGCAGATTTAAATAGTCCAGATTCAGACCTAGACATGTGTGATTCCATGTAGTATATAATTTTGCACCCATGCATACAATGTCAAATCTGACCACGTTTTCATCCTCACGTGCATGTTGATAATCCATAGCAGAAACAACAATGGTATTAAAGATCGATTACATTTTTTTTCTCCTTTGTGAACTTAGTGTATGCTATTTCTTTGTATATGTTACTTCCAATAATCTCACAGGTCATGGCTACACCAAATAGAAATAACTCTCGTGCAGAGAAGATGTTTCAACTGATTAATCAACTACATAAAAATGTTGTGTCCTACCTAATTGATCTCTATATGCCTATATCTCCACAATATATAAGAAAACCTCCACCAAAGTCCCTTTATCTGATAAATTCAATTCTCTTCGCTCAATATGTTATTTAACTTGCAGGCCTTTCATTACTAACAAATATATATAGTTCTTGATAAAAATATCATGCAAATTTACTTTAATTAATAAAAATTGAACTTTCATGTTTCATGCTCCATATATTTATAGAAATACTCTTACCATTGTATTGTCAAAATAGACGGGCGCGGCAACGCGCGCCATCATGATCTAGTTATATATAAAAGAGCCTACTCCCTCTTATCCAAATTAACTGACGCACTCTTCACAACTTTAGTACAAAGTTGTACTAAGTGTGGATCAAATAATTTTGTATCGGAGTGAGTATTAAAATAAAACAATAAAAATAATTTATCATTTATTAAACATATGTTCAGTATGTGTTTAAAAATTCATTACATAAGACAAAAAAGTGCACCATTCATTAAAAAATGTTCATTGTGTATCAAGAAATTGTTAAATATATATTTAAAAGATGTTCATCATATTAAAATATGTTCACATATAGTAAAATATTTTTCAGTTTGTATATGAAAATGTTCACCATATGTTACAAAAACTTCCAGCATATAATAAAAATATATTAAATTTGTATATTACAAAAAAATTGTGGTACAGAAAGTACGAAAAAATAAATGGTACAAAAAGAAAAATAGAAGAAAAATAAACCTGGAAGAGAAAACTCCAAGAAAAGGGAAAGAAACAAATCAAACAGAAAACCGAAACACTAAACTGAAGACGAAAAAAAGGCAAAAAAACCAGCAGCAGAAAACTGAAGCGAACTTCAGACAAAACCCTAAATTGGGCCGGCCCAACTCGCCACATCCCAAGTATAGCCTTGTCTTCTGTTGCCTGCAGGCGGCGAATAGGATTCATTATGTTTGGTCTACCAGCACGCAATCCTGGATTTCATGTGATTGCTCGCTTCCTGACGGATTCTAGACAAAGGAAGTCAATTCGTGACGAGTCTAAGAAAAACCACTTCACGGCAGAATGAGAGGGAGGGACCACACCTCAACTTCTCAATTTTAATTTGAGTTTATTCGACATTATGTATTGTGTGTTCCTGAGGGCAGCGTTGACTTAGTGATTTGGCTGTCATGGTTAGCACAGGGGAACCTATGTTGTCTTAAGCCTCTAGATCAACAACTGTCGACCCAACGAACTGTTGGAATGTCAGCCGTTGCTTCTTAGTTACTCGACATTCATGGCACTCTAGGAAATATTTCTTACATTGAACTGATCTTTGAGAGACGTGCAGGATGTCACGGCTTTCAGCTGTTCCTCCCGTGTGTTGATCCGTCAGCAGGAGCTCAAGAGCAATGCAAGGGTTGAACGGCAATTCATGTCACTATAAACTTCCCAACGCCTTCCATGCCTACAAGTAATCAAATAGCTACAGAGATATGCCACGACATATTCATGATGACATGATAGACCAGCAGCTCGGGAGGAGGAACTTGGTATTAATATCTGGTGGAAATGGATGGAGATCTTGAGCTATCATGAAGCAATAAGTAAGTCAGGTCGCAAGGACTCGGTCACCACTGGACAGAAAGCAAATTCAACCAAGTAATCGTGTAAATGCTTAATACTTCACACGCACAATAACAACACAAATAAATGGTGCTACTTGTAGCTTTCCGTGATGTATTCAGCTGTACATAAAGCCTCGTTTTGGTACCTCGGGTTTACATAAAGCCTTGTTTTGATCATCACTTAAACAGTGGGTAGAAGATTTGTGCAATTCACATCTTATATATACATGAAGACCATGTCGCGCAATAAGTATCTAGGCCAAAAGGCATTGTCTCACGCATATTGGAAACATGGAGACTCGCATTTTTGGGCTGGCCTAATGGCGGCAAAGAAACATCTCTTTCGCTTTGGGTCTTTCACGATAAAGGACGGATCAGAAATTCGTTTATGGGAAGACAACTGGTTAGGCAACGCCAGTCTCCGAGAACAATATCCAGCCTTGTACAACATTGCTCACGATAAAAATAATACTATTGCGCAGTGCTCAGCTCATCACCGCCGAATCTTTCATTCAGGCGGGATTTGATTGGCACCCGACTTACGTCATGGCATAATCTCTTATATCGTTTGGATTCGATTAACCTGACACAAGGCGGGGACGTGTTTTGCTGGAACCTTACTACATCTCGGTCTTTTACAGTAGACTATGTACCGTGTGCTCACGCATTCCGAGGTACCAGTGAGTAATAAAAAAAATTGGAAGGCGAAGATTCCACTTAAAATTAAAATCTTCACGTGGTATCTTTCGTAGGGGAGTTGTGCTAACTAAAGACAACCTCGCACGACGCAACTGGCAAGGAAGTAAGAAGTGTTGTTTTTGTACTCATGATGAGACAATCAAACATCTTTTTTTCCAATGTAAGTTTGCGCGTCCTACATGGTCAATCATCCGAATAGCGTCAAATTTGTATCCGCCTACGAGTATTGCCACTTAAACGCTAATAAGGGTGGGAGCGTATGCCTTATTATGGTCGTTGTGGCTATGTAGAAATGATTTGGTTTTTAATAACAAAAATGTCTCTCGTCTGCAGGTTATCTTCCGTTGTACGTACTTGCTTTGTACGTGGTCTACGCTACAACAAGCGAAGTACCAACCATTATTCAAGGTGGTCTGTACGCGGTTGGAGCAGGTGGCTATGGAGGTTTTTGCCCAATATGGGTGGCAGCGTAATCTCCGGATCGGTCCACCATCCATTTTGACATAGGCATAGTCTCGGTTTATAGGACTATTGTTGCCGAATTGTCGGTTTTTTTACGTTCTTTTGTCAGACTATTGGTGTTTGGCTGTGTGCATCCTAGTTATGCAGAGGTCGGGTGATATTCTTAATGCTCTGTATCTCTCGATGCTACATTTGAAATTAATAAAATCGCCCTCTATTCTGCTAATATTAGCGGAATAACTATTCTGATAACACTTCCGCACTGCACGCTCAACGCAAGTGCACGTCATTCTTTGAACCAAGTGTGCTGCAGTACTCACACAAGTGAACTTCTCGTCGAAAAAACTGCATGCGTTTTTTTTCGGTACTGTTTTTGCCCTAGTTTTTTGAACCGTTTATTGGAATAAGGCGTGTAATATACCGTTGAAAAGCTATGGATTAGACACAACTTCAACATGTTGAACACTTTACGAGCTTCCACACGGTTTAAGAGCAGTTTTGAAAATGGTGCGGCTGATGACGAGTGGCAGCGAGCGTTTTTTCACGTTTTTTCCTAAACCGCTCGTCAGAATGAAGCAAATGATACGCCGTTGGATAGATATCATCGAGGCGCATCTTTTTGATATATAAATTTTTCTCTAATTCGTTACGGTTTAAGAGCAGTTTCAAATTTAATAAATCGCGGATTTCTGTTTTTCAATTTTTTTTCAAATTTTCGGTACAGTTTTCGCTCCAGTTTTTGAAACGTTTGTCGAAACGAGGCGTGTGATATGCCGTTGGAAAGCTACGAACGAGGCGCAACTTTCATTTGTTAAAATATTTTTGAGATTCCTTACGGTTTTAAGTTAA
The DNA here is from genome assembly GCA_021437245.1 of Aegilops speltoides. Classification (NCBI taxonomy): domain Eukaryota; kingdom Viridiplantae; phylum Streptophyta; class Magnoliopsida; order Poales; family Poaceae; genus Aegilops; species Aegilops speltoides. The sequence continues at coordinate 37,295,437 of CM038147.1, forward strand.
TTTTGAAAATCGTGCGGCGGATGATGAGTGGCAGCGGCCGTTTTTCGCGGAATTTTGCAAGCCGCTGGTCGGAATTATTCAAACGATACGCCGTTGGAAAGATATCGACGAGACGCAACACTTTCATGTAGAAGGTTTAAGAGGAATTTTGAATTTAACGAAATGCGGACACTCTGTTTTTCGCGACACCCAAATCGACGTGGGTACTTCATCCGACTGAAAACCGCACTGCATCGGACGAAAACCGCACTGCATCAGACGGTCATGTGAACTTCATGATTTCTTTGGTCAAACGTAAATTTTTCTCACACGAGTTTTTGTTGTCTTTTTGTTCAAAAAATTCGTGAACGAGAGTGAACCACAACACTAAAGTGAACCGTAACACTACCCAAACTGAACCTCATGAGTTCTTATTGTCTTTTTTTCATGCTTATTAATTTTTGACGCGCGTTGACCAAGCAAGTGGACCACATGGACCGAGCGATTGAACTACATCTAATATATAAGTGAGCTTCTTTGAGAATTTTTTTTGAGAATTTTTTCTCCAGTTTTTACAAGTGGGACAAGTGAACCACGTAGAGGTTTCATGGCACACTGCATGGGACAACAAAGTGAGCTTCAAAGCCACATCTATCTAATAAAGACATAGTGAACTGCATTGTTTCCTTTTAACCATGAAACAAGTGAACAACACTCTGCTTCTTCCTTATTAAACGCAATGAACCACAAGACTCCTCTAAGTGGGCTGCATCCATGTATGTCTCTTGAAAAATGACCCATTAATGCTTGTTGAAATGAACTTCTCAACAAATATTTCATTTTATTTATTGTTTTACCTAAAAAATGAACCGCGGGGATGAGATAAGTGGGCTGCAATTTTCAGTTTCCCAAAGTAAACCACCAAACCATATTTTGCAAACTTTATCATTAACTATTATATTCAACATTTTTTTCTTGCCAAATAGTTTCTTTTTACAAGTGAACCACTGAGTATGGCAGAACGAACAGCATTGCTTTTTTCAATAATTACAAAAAAATCGGACACGCATGCACCTTCTAAAACTGCACATGGTGTGGCTGGTTGCCGAACTGCAACACCCTCCCGACCAACCTGCGTACATTGCTTGACTGCACTGCATATCCACACACACACACACACACACACACACACACACAGACACAGACGCGCGCGCGCGCATTTGCATGAAGCACGCACCAGCCGGCAACAAGCAAGCTATTTTTACTAGTTGATAGAAAGCCCAACGCATATCATGTGTTCATATGGCATACTGAAACGGGGTGCACTACACAATGACCAGAGTGCATCACTGCTCCCACCGGAGTGCACTGCGGACCCCGAACTCCCCCATGAGAGTTGCTCACACCCATGATGTGGGCTGCAAGCTGCAACAAAACGGTCTGCAGCAGAGAGGAATCGATTCAGAGGAAAAAACCAACAGTTCAGGTGTGACTCCGTCAAAATTTTCAAGATTTTTTTTCACAAGCCAAGTGCACTGCTCGCCCCCGCGGGTCAAAATGCATGCGCCCTTGTGCTAGCGCCCTGCCGCGGTTAGCACCCTTGCCGTAGACGTGGGATTGCTGCCAAAACCTGCAAAACAAAGGAAGCACCGACAATCAAGCGACAAAAGGGGAGGGATGGGCGAGGAGCAAGGGGGCAGAAGAAGGCAATATTACCGGAGCTTGTCGCTCGGTAATAGACTGAACCTCCGCTCGGCGGTATAGAGCAAAGTGAACCCCTCGGAAAAAATTCTGCTCGGCGGTACAGAACGCTGCCCTCATCCTAAATCTGCAAAAAAAAGTGGAATGCGGCGTAGTGAGGCGTGCACCGCATGAAGGGAAAGGTGAGGTGAGCCATGTACACGGAATGGAGGTGAGGCCCTGGTCGGAGACCACCACGAGGAGGAGAGCTCGTCCTCTGCTCGATCTGAACAAGGGAGGAGGATACAGCCTCGGCCCCGTCGTCGATGACTCAAGAGCATGGGAAGGAGAGCTCGCCAGAGCAGGGGGAGGCCGGACAGGAGCTCGTCCGGCCATGGATCTGACCCAGGCGGGGCATGGTAGGGAGGCCGCCGTGGGTAGCAGGGGATCCACGCGCGTAGATGCACGAGGTGGACAGGAGCGCCAGTTTCACGCGGAGATGTTGTAGGCGGCAGCGCGTTGGTCGTGTTGGGGCAAGAGGTCGGGGCCAAGCCATGGCGCGCTGACGTAGTAGGAGGTCATCGGGTAGGGGGCGAGCCATGGCGTTGGTCGCAGCATGAGGTCGTTGGGGGCGGGGCGACCGGATCTCGCCGGATCCGGCAGGGCGGCGGCGGTTGGAGGTAGCAGGGTCACCTCGGGTGGTGGTGAACAGAGCGGCGGCGACGCACAGGTCCGTGCGAACAGCGGCGCGCATGGCTGCTGGTGGATTAGCGGCGGCGCTTGTTGCGCCAGGTGTTGGAGGTGGCTAGGCCGGACGGCGGCACGGTCCTTGGTAGCCCCGGCGGCAGAAGGCAATGGAGGTCGAGGGGTGGAGCGGGAGGAAGGTGGGGTCGTGGGGAGTGGGAGGAAGAAGGCAGCTAGGTGGGGATTTTTTGTCGGGTAGATGTAATTCGATTAGGGGTGGGTGGTCGTTTCCCTAGTAGTTTTTACAGTGCGAATGGGGTTAGCAGAATAAGGTGGGTGTTAGCAGAAGAAGACTCTAAAGGGGTGTTATCATAATAGACCCACCCTATATATATGAAGACCACATCTTACTCAATAGTTTTGATATATATGGTTAGGTACGCGTCGCCTGATCCATTCTGGGAGTGAAATTTTGCTCTAGTAATTCAGCTACAACGGGCAAAAATTTATACATATACAGAAGGCGAGATCAGTTGTTGCTTTGAGCAACTATGCATCACATGCCAAATGCGTTCACCAGCGATGATGCTTGGTTGGCTGCCTGCGCCAAGGATGCAGCTGTTTTGCACATCGCATCCAATGTATATATTCAAAGTTTCAGACCCAGCTCACAGTGTGGCTATTATCTTCTCGGAATTGAAAATCAAGATGCAGCAGTGAATTCCAAATATATATTTCTCCAATGCAAGAAAAATAGTGTATTAATGCCAAAAATATGAGTTTTTAAAGCGACCCAACCTCTTCTACTATACTACGCTTCTCTCAGCAGAAGCTATCACAACTCACAACACCAACAAACGGGCATAATCACGTACACGTTTAGAGGAACCTGCAACAGCGAATGCACATAGGCAGGAAATACCAGGAGAAGAGCACCACGTGAATCACTATCTCTCAACATCGCATCCAAGGAAATACGAGATTCAGTTGCACTTTGATAGAGAACTTCGGAATTGGAGGAAGGAGATAGACAGAGTTTACAGGAAAGGGAAATTGCTTGCTGTTCACCGCCGGCCTCCAGCCACGCACACGCCATTAACGACAGCGCAGCCGCATTAGTAGGCCAGTTTCTGATTCAACCTCTGTTAGTGGGCTTCCTTGCTTGTTTACTCTTCCTTAGTCTGTTACTCCCCTGCAGCCTCTCCCTTCTCAGATGTGAGATAAACACCATAAAAAAAGATGTGAGATGAACGAACTTATTTATAGTGTTTTTTTTCGAAAATGAGGATAACCCCGGGCCTCTGCATCGAGCAATGCACACAAACACAACCATACTTATTTATAGAGGGTGTTAATAAACAAAACTTGTGTATAGAGAGAAAATGCTTTGGGATCAATGCTCTAGTATAAGCTGGCTGAACAACGTCGTTTGTATGGCGGCACTCTTTTGTTTTCTGACCTTCTAAGAGAGATATTTTTTACCTGATTTGATTAATGAAATCAACACAGTTTTGATACACAACAGTCCACTAACAAAACAAAAACAACGGTACAAGCTCAGCGCAGCTAGAACATCGTTCACACAAAAAAGCCTCACACCGAAACCACTAAACTTCCTACAGGTCTAGAAAAACATAGAAGATTCTTAATCTAAGTTGTGGAAGGGACGCGTCACCATGGTCTTGTCAATCCGTTGGCGCTCACCATTTTATACGATCAAACACCTCGACTGCCATCGCCCCTAGTTTTTTGGATCCTCTATTGAGGGTTATTATCGCTTTTTCCTTCTGTACTAGTCAATGTGTACGTGCAATGCACGTTAATTTGGAAGTATATTAAATGCATGCGAATATTAAGTAGGATAGTATTTGCGTGTTATTATGTGATTAGCATTACATTTGGCATGAAATTAACTGCACACTAAACGTGTTGAGCGCTCGACATTGAAGCAATATAGGTCATTGGATTAACATGATTTGATAGCCGAGATTAATTGGATCTTCCCATTTGGGTCTTTTTATATTGATATAGATATAGATATAGATAAACCATCCCAATCATCAATATACTGATATCAGGTGAATAATTGAGGATAGATCACGTGACAGCTCCCCCTAGAAACCTGCCCTATTGTGTCTCTACCAAATATCTCATATGGGTTGTTATGTTGTGATCCAAATTCATGTATGTATAGAGATAAAGACTTACTTCTGACGAGCGAGCGGAGCGAGACCTGTCGCTGGTAGGCTTGGGGATCGGTATTGACCTAGGTCACATGTGTTATATATATCCTTTGTAAGACGCCGCACGGGATGAGTTGACCAATTAATAAATCCCCGGCGTTTATAACCTCCTCCGATATAGTGAAGATTTGTTGGCTGGCGCCCGTGGTTTTTTCCCTTCGTGGGGTTTTCCACGTTAAAATCTTGTGTCTCCTGTGTTGATTTTGTTTCTCGTCGTTTTGATTTGCCTGTCATATCTCTGACATGAGTAGCCAATCGAAAAATAATTTTTCTCCAACCACCGGAAGGGAGGCATTCAAGCAACGTAATGCATTGATTTAGACAGGAAGGTACCACATGCAACTGAAAAGCACATTGAATAACACCCCAGATGGATTTTTGAGCATCCAAAGACCGGATGATTAGTCGACACGTCATGGTTATAATACATACATTTCTTCTCCCAAATCCACCCACGATGCAGAAATAACTCTTGGTGAACCAGTTGTTGTACTAAACTTGACAAACATACATCGAAAGCAGACCTATTTCTGAAGTCAAGAAACACCTACAATACCTACCTTACTGCCTAGTGATGGAGAAGGTAGAATTCTGAGCTCCTTAAATATCATTTGTGCCTCTACTTGTGCCACTGAATTAGTGCTTGCTCTCATTCCGACCTAAGTAACGTGTCATATCTTGTCTCATTTTCTTTACTTCTCAAGTACTCCTAGGCATTGGAGGTATCCGGAAGCACTCAATAAAACATTGTTAACTTGTGATGGAGATCTCATTCGATTTTATATCGAAGAGCACCTGACATTTTGTTGAGTACATTTACACGGTCACATTGGATCGGAGTAGTTCTACTATTAGCTTCATTGATGTAGTTCATCAATTGAGACCGTTCATAGAAGTAACGGAATCTTGTTGTTCCAACATACATTTTGGAACATCAGTTACATGTTGTTCATATCAGTTCTGGTTTGATAGAGATTATTGGGAGTTATGATCAATGTTGTCTCCCTAGCTCGATAGTTATAAAGATGATTAATCCTTTGCATGGGACGTAAATATTAGTTTTAAAAAAACGAAAGATCGGACTCGACAATCATTCAGTATAGTAGAAAAAAAATCGAAAAAACATATGTACTAATCAGTTGTTTGCATCAGACAAAAATGTTGACCCTATGCTCCGATGAACCATCCTCCAAAAAAATCTGGAAGGTCCCAGAACATTTTCGGCACCCTCCAAAAAATTCCAGATGCCTTCCAAAACTTTTCTGACTTGATTTTTACTCCGAAACAATTTTCGGTTTCTCAAAAACACTTCTGGTTTTCTCTCCAAAACATTTCCAGTGTCTCCGAAACTTTTCTGGTGACTTTCTCTCAGACTCCTTTCCTAGTACTCGGCAGATAGATGACCCTTAAGTGTATGACCTTGCAGGTTCGGTGAAATATAGACATGACCTGAACTCTTTCTACTCAATGATAGACAGCGGAACCGTGGACATCCATATTCATCCCTATACCCACACGAATGGATATTCGAGTTAACCATTAGTTATTGTGTGCTATTCTTGGTGCTTCGCGATATGCTACAAAACCCGGGGTGAGATTTATCTAGATCCCCATGAATCAACAACTTGTTCACTATGTAGTCTAATCGTTATCGATTTTGTTCTCTTTTCTCGTTCCCATGTTCCGACGTCCCTGTGATCAAATCACACTGTGTTTCACCAGACGATGATGGATACCTTAACATAGAGAGGGCCCCAAGAATATCTCTCCATCGTCGAAGGAACAAATCCCAATCTTGAGCTATCTAGTCCCTTGTCATAGTTTTCCGTGAACTCGTAAGCCTCCATAGTAGCCACCCTGTTACAGTTGACGTTGAACAAACCTCAAAGTTCACGAAACAAGTATGAAGGAACTTGATACTCTCATGGTCTAAGGAATTATGCAAAGGTTCAACTTTCTCTATGTTATAAACAATTAACTTATGACGAATAGATCTCCTAACATAACTGCAATTGGGCCGGTTCAACACAGGTGTTCTTCTAATATTGTATCCTCAAAGTTATCAGCATACTCATGCCCATGATCAGGAAAACAGAACCATCATGCAACACTTGAAATAGTCTTAGAGGCTAGGCTAGGAATCTATTTTACAGCTTATCATTTCACACGTGAATATGAGTTTTCCTCCGAGCCTCGTGGTTGTTGCACACTCAAGAGCCACAGTAGTTATACACGGAATACAAACATAATTAAGAACATGGAAATAAATATTAACATTTATTATGCCTCTCGCGGTGAGGTAAAATCCCGATGTCATGTACTCCATGGAGTATTGTTCCTTTTTTAGTATGAGTGTCTGATTGCAGAAGTGTCGACCCCGTCACTTGGTAACATATTCAAAACATAGAAATACAACTTATTCGATCTAGTAACCAAAATTGATCTAAATTATTTTGCCTAAGAAGTAGAAATGCTATTTTCCTTTCGTATTCAATTATTTTGGCACTCATCATGCTCAGAACTAGCAATGTGGCCCGTCCAAATGCACAAGCAACATCCTCATACCTTCTTTACTATTGCTTTAGACCAACTAAAATGTTTGTGGCAATACTCGAGCAACATCTTGCTGCATGTGTTTATATTATTTGGCGCAAACAAATTGTTGTCAAGTTTATTTTACGAGTAAACTAATCTTTCGGGCAATTAAACCACAGGTCCCTTATCCGCGAATGAGCCGGCCCAAAGGAACTACATGAGGATACATGGGGTGCCTGTTTGGTCAACTAACAGTCACGGATTTCGTGTGATTACTCGCTCCCGTTATACTTAAGGTGCGTGTTTGGTCAACCAACGCGCAATCACGGATTTCATGTGATTACTCGCTCCCTAACGGATTCTCTCTAGAAAAAAATCATCACGAGACCTCCTAGCACGTGCCTTAAGGGGTACCACTATTCTCGCTCAAAGCGAGACCTAGCATGCTCTCGCTTCCAACGCCACGCTAGATAGGACAACCCAGACACAAGGGAGGCCACGGCCTCGCATTTTTTTTACATTTTTTGTTTTCATTTTTTAGTTTCGTTTATACTTCCAAATATTCAAAGAAATATACTACAAAAAATACTTTAAATAAAAAAATATGAAAATATTAACCAAGCATATGAAAAATGAGAAATGTGTATATAGAAGATGTTTCCCATGTATACGAAAAATATATACAAAAAATATACAATCTGTGTGAAAAAAGTTGATCGTGTATTGAAAAAATATTAATCAAGCATTTGAAAAACATTAAACAAGTATTTATCAAATGTGTATAGAATTTTTCGGCCATCTATTAAAAAATGTTAGTCTTGTATTTAAAAAATGTCAGTCAAGCAATTAAAAATTGTTAAAATGTGTATAGAAAAAGGTTAATCATGTACTCAGATAATATTAATATTATATTTAAAAATGGAAGTATTTATCAAGCACTAAAAAACTTTTCAAAATATGTATAGAAATATTGTTAACGATTCACTAAAAATAGTTAAAGTTGTAAATGAAAATATTTAAACCTATATTAGAAAATGTTCTAATGTATACGAAAAATGTAAAATGAAAAACAAAAGAAACAAAGAAAAAGTATCCAAACGAAAAATAAACAAAAAGAAGATAAAACCAAGAAATCCGTGTGCAGAACAGAAAGAAAAACAGTGAAACCCGATTAAATACAATGAAAACACAAAACAATCATTGAAAACCAGGAAAGAAAAAATACTATAAAAATAAGAAAATGAGAAGGAAAAAACGATGAGAACCGTGAATAAACAAAAATGAGAAACCAAAGAAAACAAAAAACAGAAGTATAACAACAAAAATAAGAAAACCAAAAGAATAATTAAGAAAAGAAAAAATAAATTTTTTGAAGTAAAACAAAGATAAAAGAAAAATCAGGGAAGAAATAAACGAAGAAAAAAGTAACAGAACAAAAATAGGCGCAGAAAGAAAAGGAAACAAGTAAAACAAAAAATTAATCAAAGAAACCCCAAGATAGGAAACAAAAAAAGCCTAAAGAAATAAAAACTTAAAAATTGAGAACAAAAATAAAGCGGATGTGAAACAAAGAAAAAAAATAAAAAACAAGGAAAAGCCATAACAGAAAACCAGACTAAAAACAATAAAGAAAACAAAAATAGCGAAGAAACGAGAGCGAAGGCACCCAGCATCGATGGACCGTTTCGGTTGAAACCAGAACAAACAAAAAATAGACGAAACTGGGCTGGCCCCATGGCTACACGTGGGTAAAAGCTTCCCTGCGAGGGCAGCTTTTGCAGCGCCACGCATGTCTCACCCCCACGCTCCGAGCTGGGACGGCCCTTCAATTATTTTTCTGTTTCTAAATATCTGCGCAAATGGGAATCAAATCAGCCAGCCTATCATATGTGTTTATTTATAGCTTCCTCACTCTATTCTTCTTTCCTGTGTTTTTTTTCATTTATTATTTCTCCTTTCTTGTTTCTTTTCTCTTTTGTCTTTTTCCTGTTCCTCTTTTCTCTTTTTCGGAATGATTTCGTTTGGTTTTAATTTTAATTTCTTTTCTTTTTATTTCTATATTTTCTTTTCATTTTATTTTGCTAAAGGCACGCACTTTTTCAATTTTGTGAAACCTTTTCTCGAAATTGATGAACTATTTTCAAGATAAATGAACTATTTTTTTCATGTTCTTGATTTTTTCCAAAATTGATGAATTCCTTTAAAAGTTCATGTTTTTCTAACCATTGTGAAACTTTTTCAAAATCGATGAACATTTTTCAAATTCGGGAACTTTTTTCAATGTTCATAAATTCTTTAAAAATTGATTATTTTTTCTAAAATATCTGTGAACTTTTTTCGAAATCGATGAACTTTTTTTCAAATTCGGTGAACTTTTTTCATATCTGATGAACTATTTTTCATATTCGATGAACTTATTTCCATTTAGTGAACTTTAAAAAAATTGATGAACCTTTTTTCAATTTCAATGAACCCTTTTCAATTCACTGAACTTTTTTAAAGTTCGATGAACTTATTTCGAAAATCAATTAGCTTTTTTTCAAGTTTGATGAATTTTTTAAAAATCGATGAACTTTTTTTTGAAAATTGAAGAACTTTTTGACAATTGTGAAAGTTTTTCTAAATCGATGATTTTATTTCGAATTTATTA